>OU745263.1:22741402-23441402 GCA_916618015.1 Xestia c-nigrum
TAGAGAAGTAAGTGTGGAAGAAGACATGCTGCGCCGACCTCATATAAATTGGGATAAGAACAAGGGAATGGTGATGATGATCAGGTTGTGGTACATTTGGTCAGGAGAACTTTACACATTTCGTTTTGCTTGCGTTATAGATAAACAAAATAGTGGTGTTAGTTGAGATTTCGGCCAGGCGCCAAAAGATCCTTGTATAGTCAAAAGCTCCATTAAATACTGTATTACGAGTATCTATGGACAACAAAAAAGTGGTGTTTGTTCAGATTTTGGCCACGCGCCAATAGATCCTTGTATAGCCAAAGGATTCATATAACACTATAGTATTATAGGTACCACAACACAACAAATCAATCACAGATATTTTTACAATTTAAAGTTTTAAAGTGAGTTCAACCTTTTTGAATAAAATTGGATTGAGTTTTTAGACATGTCAAAATGAAAAGTAATTTTCACTTCTCATGCTCTAAAAGTACGCCAGTATAGCCCTACAAATCGGGACTAAAGTGACCACTTTACTCCCTAGAGAGTAAAATTAATTCGTTTTTAAAAATCCTTCATGTGACATAGACAAACTCAAGTAGCCAGAAAATATACTATTATCTGAGGAGTGTGGACCATACATCTTCATTGCGAAAATGTTGGGAGTTTTAGTTCCATGGTTTTTCCGCAAAGAAGGTGGCGCCATGTGTTTTAAATTGTTAATCTGTTTGAAACCCTCGGTTTCATTGACTCCCTCGCACGCTCGGGAGTCAAACCACCTGTTATATTATGGCTTCGTTTAGTCCCTCGATATAAAATACTATCAAATCAAAGATGAATTAATGTCTACTTCGAAGCAAATTGCCGCCAAAATAACTTTCTTGCCCCTTTTTAACCCCATTAGGAGATGAATTTCAACAAAATACAAAACATGTCTTCCATCAATTCTGTTAAAATAAAGGTTTATACATAATTTGAAGTAGAGAGGATCAAGAAATCAGGCTGTCCCATACAAATTTGGCCCCCTTTTTCACCCCCTTAGGGTTAGAATTTCGGAAAATCCTCTCTTACCAGATACCTACGTCGTACAAAAAACACATCCACCAAGTTACAGGTCTCTACGATCAGCTGTTTTGGCTGTGCGATGATCCGTCAGTCAGTCATTTAGGAACTACTTCGTTCGGTCGAGTCGCAATCAATATAATTATTGTATCCTCAACCTTGAAATTGCAAGGCGGAGTTAAAGCTGTCGATAATGATCACGTTTCTCGCGAAAGGGCCAAGTATGAAGGAAATAAAGAACTTTCTAACAATACGACTTCGCAAGATGCTGACGCTCGTGACGCGCGTTCTCGAGGGATGATGACGCACGTGCTTGCGCAGGCGCAGGTATCGAGAACCTGAACCTAGGTGATTACGTGAGACAGAGCGACCGTTCACAACTTCACACAATCGATTGACGTAAAAGTTAGCCGCTCTCAACAGTCGAATGAATGTCTCGGAGCTCTCTAGTTTTCCTCTCCATTCACCTCTGGGTTTTTCAGATGTAGTTAAATTAAATGTCAGTACAACACATTCTTGTTATCTATCCTGTCTTAACGTGTAGAGTTAAAAATCAAAATCAAAATCAAAAGCATTTATTTCAAGTAGGCCAGTTACAGGCGCTTTTGAATTGTCGAAACAAAGATGAAATTTAAATGTAGCTATAGCCCCAGTCACGAGACATGAAAACTGTGAAAGTACTGTAGTTGCCCATTCCCTAGCGTAGATCTCTATGGAGAAGAACGGGCAAGAAACTCCATGGACACTCTTTTAAATCATAATGTTGTTACAACTTGGTTACATCATTCCTGTTGAGATGGTGCATTATGTGAGAACAATGTAGCAAGATGTGCACGATAAAAGTGTCCATAGTTAAAACAAACAAAAACCATTCAAAAAAAAAAAATATAATCAAAAAATAAAAACAAAAGCCGTGGCAACCAAGAGCTGACCAGTCCCAACCGACAGCGCCCTTTCACGAACATGACGCATGTATCAGCACCATTCAACTCAACCATTTTGAAGGGAACTAAATGACCCGACACACGCGCCACCATCAGCGGGACATTTGAGTGAGCATGACATACTCTTAAACGCCAGGGCACGTTCAAGTCAAAAAAATAAAAACGTAGGTTTTCAGCGAATGATAGCATTCTAGTACATAGCACTCACACAATATGGGATATGAGGTTATATAATACTAAAGATATTGAATTTATACAATGCAAAGATAGTTGTACAATCTTCAGCAGCTCCAACAATACCATTTAATGCTAAGTATCCATTTATGCGGCCCTGTCCTTGTGGAGCAGGACCGGCATTGAGGCAAGCATTTTTATCAGCGATATAATCGTCCAATTTGTAATATGCTTGCTTACACAGTGTGCGTTTAATGCCAGTTTTAAAGTTATAAGTTAGTTAGTACGTTAGAAGCTAGAAGCCACTTCGAAAATTGTCTGACTAATGGGAAGCTACATTACCCCATGTGTGTCATGTCCGTACCATGGGCTATATTTAAAACGTTCCCGAGCATACAATAGAATAGAATTTTTATTTTGCAAATAGGGTATATAATCGTTGTTAATACGTATCAAAAGCTCAGCCATATTTTACCATTCGGCATGCAAACGACGGAGCGAAGCCGCGAGCACTAGCTAGTTTTTACTACAATAACATAGGTACCATTTCTCAAAAACTGTGTAGGAAGACGAGTGACGTAACTACCCGTTCCCACTATGTCGTGACAATTAATTTTTCGTTGGTTTTTAGTAGGCAAAAGTCATGGGCGACAGTAACGATGTCGTGCTATATGTGAACACGTCCATTTAAATACACAAGTCACCATCATCTGTCGTCACGACATATTGGGAACAGGGCGTAACAAACCACGGAGTTGTTTCATTTTTGTTGGATAAAATTATTATTATTTTTATATTTGTGGAGGTACTATATATAATATACTATACTATATAAGATTTTTTCCAGTTTTGCAATTACAAGTAGAGCGTGCAATTATCCGCCGATTTTAGTATCCAGATGCTTGGATACTTATCCAGATTATCCGGATAATTCGGATAGGGGAGATAAAAAAAATTAAGCACAATATTGTCAATCATTTTCAGTAACCAGTATAACGAACCATAGCAAAAATAAAATAATCAAAGCTAAGTAGACAACGAAATAAGTCATAAAATAGCAAAGTAACAAGTGACATCTTATAACATTTTACAAATTTTATATAAAAGGCGTAAAACCTTGAATTTTGTAAAATACTGGTGCTATGAATATGTACCCTACCAAAACCGAAATCGTACTTTTTACAAAGAAAAGAAAGTTGGCAACCATACAATTGCCAATTTTCTTTGTGACCGCCCATAGCCTATCGATTGAAACCAAATACGTGGCCATGTCTCTGTTTCTGTTTGGATTAACAGCTGAACTGGGCAAAACACACCGATTACTTCACTTGTAACGTTACGTTAAGGAGAGGAAAACGTACCAGGAAAACGTAAGGTTGCATTATATAAAATAAGAAAAATGGCAAGAGTAAGTAATAGCAAGATGATTTAATTATACTAAGGAAGCCGAGGTAGCGTGGGAATAAGAGTCCAGGTCCGAAGCTCGCAGTAGGTAGAAAACGCTCGCCGCAGTGATAGTCTCGCTCGCAGACGCCAATCTTGCGAGGGTTCGAAGGTCGAGGCTCACCCGCTGTCAATGTCCAGGTTCTTAGAAATAGTAGGAGATGCCTTTTCAAGGCCGACAGCGTCCAAGCTCTCCGTAGTAGTGTAGCAGTGTAGTAGCAGCAGCTTTTCAAGGATATTAGTTAGACTTTGCGGACTTAGCGATCACATCAAATAGCTCAGAGCTCCGTCAAGCTTCTTACTCGCTCGAAGACCAAGGCTAGACTGACCATTCAGGCTCGGCTTCCTGTCATCATGCAGTTATAATTTTTATAGTGTTCTAGAACATGGGAGAATAAAATGGTTACAAAAGAGGTCTAGCATCAAACGTATACAACCTACAATTACTAGTTACAGGAATAAATTAAAAAGAAAACTAGGTTTGTCATTGTCATTATCTGACATCGCAAAAGTAAACAAAGATTTGGAAACACCAAAATGTACAGAAATGCTATAAATAATACTAATTAAAAGGCGGAAAAGGCATGCTAAGCCTCCGCATAAAAGCTTTGAAGTTATTCGAAAAGGCCATGTGATAATATTTTGGATTACAATAGTTAAAAACGTAAGTACAAAAACACAAACATTACACACTACAAAAGCCAGCATAGCACTATAGCAGTGCAAAAGACTGTTCGGAAGAATTTGGGCAAAATCACCTACAGGCCATTATACACTACCGTCGTGCGACCAATTATCACATACGGCTCTTTAGAATGGTGGCCCCAGGACCAAACTAAGCACAGCCCAAAAGGGCCTCGAGAAGCTACAAAAAATTGCAAGATATGCGAACGCCAGCAGCATGAAAACATCACCCATTGCCACAATACAGGTGCTGCTGGGGTTAGCACTTCTTCACTTCGTAAGAGAGGAGGCGGCCCTGGTGACTATTAGGCTCGAAGTATCCGGAACCCAAAGTAAATATTCCAGAATCAAACATACACGCATAAAAGAGGATGCTGTGAAACAACATCCCATGTTGGCATCACCCAGCGACAGAACCCTGAATACCCACTGCTTTCAAAAACACTACAACATGGAGCTCATAACGGAAACGTGTTGATGGATCAAATACTGATGACGGCACAGGTGTCGAAGTCTTCTCCGACGACCTTAACATTATTATATACCCCTTATACCGCTCAACTCTGTCTACCAAGCTAAGTGCGTACACTTGCCATAGAGGGCATTTGCCGTAGTTATGGATACCCACATTCGTATACTCTTCGCTAGTGTCTCAGTTGTTCAATTCTTAAAGAGAAATCAGATCAGGTCGAGACTAAAACTAGAATACGATAATGCCCTAGAACGAGTTACGGTACTAAACCGCAACACAGTGACACTAGAATGGATCAAAGGTCACAGTGAAACTATGCAGCTTATAAGATCGCCAGAAAGGGATCCAGCGCAAACGCCTACGGAAGTACAACCCGAGCCCATTGTGCTTATTCCTTTCAAGCAGCTAGAAAGTTGGTTAACGGATCACACTCAAATATAACCGTTTTTGGGTTGGGTGTGAGCATTCCATCCCTGGATATGACACAAAGCTGACTAAGCGCCTTCTGCGCCTGGATAGTGAAAAAGCCTACGACTGGTCGCGGGGACCATCACTGGACGCTGCTCACTGGACGCATGGAGGCGGAGGACACGGTGGCGCAGGTGCTCTTTGAGTGCACCGGTGTTACACAGGTCCGCGAGGGTCTCCTCGCGGACTGGAATACCAGGATCCCTTACGAATGTCCTGAGAAGATCAAAAAGTTTGATATTTTCCTGAATGGTGCACTTTGGGTTAAATTTTGAAAGCAAAACCCTCAAGGAGGATGGTACGGGGTAGCCCGCGAAATTCATTTTTTTCGCAATTTGCAGGCAAGCGCAAGGTTGCATGTTTAATAAAACATGATTCGCGACCGTAAAATGTATGTTGTTACAGAATTATAATCATTAAAATCATCAATACAACCTCCAAGTACATAAATGTCGATTGAATGAGTATTTCATGACTATTTCATGAAAACTTTATTCAATCGACCTTTATAAAAACGTAAACATGCGAAAAAATAATAAACCAAAAAATATCAGTTATACTCGTATATCCGGATAGTAGTTCAATTGATATCAGGATCAGATATCCGGATAATTCAGATATCCGGAAAGTATGCCTTAATTGCAAGCTAAGCTAGTCTAAAACGAATTACTTATCATCTGATTCGTTATTGGCGTAGGTAAGTGACTTACCTGACCGTATCAAGATTATAAAATAACTTTCGAGAGAACTATAAATAGCGTGGCTTTTCTTCCATTTACATTGTAATAGGGTTTGGCAGTTGGTAATGGTATGGTATCAAGACCTGAAAACAAAAACTTATTTGCAAAACAGTCGGCTCCACTTTCCAAAAGAACTACCTACATGTGAAAAATTACCTCAGTTTTGGAAATCAGTGTCGGAATCTAGTGCTAGGTTCATTCTTTATAGGGTTCCGAACCTTAAGGAACCCTTATAAGATCACTTTCTTGTCCGTCTGTCACCACTAACTTTTTGAGGTCACGGCCAGACTAAGCAAGTTTAAATTTATACCAAATACCGAGGTCTATAGTCCCTATCACGTGCATCAAAAACAAGGACCTGCGTTAACATGATAAAAATATATGGGCAAATTTAAATTTTCGTGAAAACATTTTCCACAAATATTTGTGTTTTTCACGTACCATTTTAATGTACAAGCTGTCACAAATCTGTAAATAATAATAAAATGTTATGTCATTTATATACGGTTAGACCGGTAGCCAACCGAAAAGGTGGGGCAGATAATGCCGAAGTCAAAACTAAAATACTAGTGTTACATACGAGACTAAGCAAGTACGAGTACGTTTAGTCATAACTAGGTTTTTGTAGTTTTTCTTATCTCTCTTAACTTTATATATTTTGCTATATGTATGTATGTATGTATTTATTTTATTCTTATATATTTGAGTTATAAGTAATTTCTAGTCTTTTTTTTACATTATTGCACCTACTGTGTTTTATCTCTGCATCACCCTAAGGTAGACTGGTAGAAAATCCGCCTTTGTACAGTTTTAATTGTGCATAAAGTTTTAATAAATAAATAATATAGTCAGCAGCGTAAGTCGGCTCAAGTTTTTGCCATTGCAACTACTACTAAGTATACAGTTTGTTTCTAGGTGCTGTAATAAAGCTTCCAACGCTTAATTAACTTGCCATAGCTGCAGCGGGACTGATTGAAAAAATAAAACAAGAAGTTTGTATAATTAATTTCGAACATTACACATATTTATTAACACAATTGAAATGCCTACATTTCTATTATAAAAGCAGGAAAAAAGGGGCTTAAATAATTTTACCTGTGAGAATGGATCAACTATACCCTGCCCTGCCGTGTCCTATAAACAAAACTAATTTTTATATACGAATTTGAATGAGCATTTTCCTCCTATGTCATACTTTATACGGATGCCAAATACAATGCCTCTCGCAAAATTTAATTGTCCAACGTCTAATGGTGACAAAGCACCATTTGCACCAAGACAGTTTACATATTTATCCCACTCATCTAGGGGTGATCCTGCAGAGTGCACGCCAGAGGGCACCACCATCAGCACGGACATCACCACCTGCAAATATAAATCATCGTCGTAAGAACTGATGTTCTTCCACAGTCCGTTTACTTCTGATTGGGTACCACTGTCAATATACAACTGTGTACGCATTGCAATAAGGTCGTGTTTGTGTTGCAATAAGCTAAATAGTTAGTACTGGGCAATGCGATATCCTTGGTAATACTGGTGGTCAGACTTTTTGGCCACTGACTACCTGTAACGACCGTCAAAGATCTACAAGTGATAGCCGAGAAGAAGCTAATGGGATGAGCTAGATTCGCTTCCGAAAGATTAGTCTGCAAAGTGGAAAGGGAGGTTTTTACCCTGCAGTGGGGCGCCATATGCTAACAAAAATAATAACAATGAATTAATAATCGACTGGTAGAGACTGTACCGTACCTGTTTCGTACCATACGTGTATCCGAACGCACACGTCTTGACATTTCGAGCATCTGACAGCTTTTTTTTTGACGTTTAGTTGTCTTGTCGTGATCCATTACGAGTTCACATGGTTTTTTGTTGATTGATTGAGATAATTACCGAATCTAAGAAAATCTCCTTTGTTTGCAAGATTTTTGGTTGTAAGTAATCGTTGATTAGACGAAACGCCCCTAATTGTGTACTAAACCGGGCTTATTTGTTAATTGTCCGCGCCGAATTTGAGGTTAGCTTAGCCCGCGTGTGAAATTGAATAAAACATTGAAATTGTGAAAGTTGACGTGCATTGTGCAGTTGAACTATTATTGTGCTTCGTCCAGACGTGTTATACGCTGCTGGGGCAGCGTCTGTTGAAACATAGTCGGATCTGGTAAACCGCTCGACCACACATCACTTTACACATACCCACACAGACATACAGTACCAGAGCCGGCTTGATCAAGGACTAGTCATCCCCTTCAGCCCACCGGCACCAGGTAAGTTACCTTCTTAAGGGCAATTTGATTTGTCTCCGCGAATCGCGGAAGGTTCGGTCATACCTTGCCCTGGGTTTGGACCGAACAGTACCGATGGCTCGGTATAAAGTCGTTTAAGGACCGCCAAGACATTTGACACTTTCACTTGTAGTTTTTGAATACGTAGGTACGTGCTGGGAACAAATAAATTGTAAAGTCGTACAAACGATACGAAAGAAGATGGGATCACATCCAACTTACACACACAACAACACATAACTGTAGTTGCTACAGTAATTTTTTTAACATCCTTGAAGCTAAAACTACGCTTTTCTTTTTAACCGTCTTCATTGAAAAGGAGGAGGTCATCAATTTGAGTGTATTTTTTTTGTTTGTTACCTCTGACCGTTCGACTAGCTGGGTGGACCGATTATGATGAATCTTTCTTTTTTTAAGCATTTAATAATATGTGCTTTTAATGTGGTCTTGTTTAAATTTGTTGAAGATCTGATGCTGATCTTCGGAGATATACAATGGAACTCTTTAAAATACAAGACAAATCTGCCGTGATTGTTGCAATCGCTTGGATGTTTATTGTTGCATGACGTAACATCACGCCTGTATACTTAATCTGAGGGGGTACGCAGAAAACTGTAGGTACAATACACCCAGATTACGACAGTTAGGTATGTCTAGTTCCATTTATTGGGATTGGGATAAGCATATTATTACCATGACATGTGTTAATTGTAAACAATGTTAAATAAATTCATGGCGGGAACGACTGAAAATGGCAAAATAAAACTGAGTTCAAAAACACTAAAATGTAAGAAATAAGCTTAATCTAACTAATAATAATCACCGACTTCTAAAGCTACAATTATTTTTTTGTTTTTGTATTTTCGAAAAGGTATCATTTTTTGCAAAAATAGTTATTTGTTATTCAAGAGTGCAAAGTTGCTTTTTAACCGCGTGCTCTATTTTGTTCACCGAGCAAACGAAGGATTCTACTAAATCAGCGAGGAAATTACTAAATCCAAAAAAAACATTTGCGTATTATTAACAGTTTCAGTCAATTCTGTTGGCGTCAAATAACTTCCTCGTCACTAGAACCACTCATTTTAGGTTTTTCACTAGTTTCACAAGGTTCTTGTTTTTAACCTTAGGTTTACATTATAACGTGAAAAGAAAATGGCACACGCAAAGCAAATAAAACAAAAACTTCTTTTTTAACTCAGACTTGGACTCTCTTTGAGGTACTCCCCAAGAAGTTTCCAAGTCTGAGTTTATAACAAACTAAAAAAGGTTGTACGATAAATTCGGTATCATGGAGCCGGAGGTAGAAGTAAATACCTAGTTTTACTTAATGATGTTTTGAATTGCAAAAAAAGTGCACACGATGTTCTAATTTCAATTTACTTTATCCTCTAGCGGATCAAAACGGCTTTTGTACTCAGATGTCGAAGTGCAAAAATACACTTTTCAATACACTTCCTCGAAAACTGGTTCTTTTCGCACTACGATTAGGTTCAAAATGCAGTGTATTTCACACGCGTGCATTTTTCATGTTTTTTCTGCACGTGTGCAGAAAGTAAAATTGCCACAAGTTATCTGTGGCAATTTTACTATAAAGGGTGTAAAACACCTCATCATTGCAATCATTTTTTTTGTTCTACACCATACCTGGGAACCTTCTAGTTACGGAGATATGGGGGGTCAAAGTTACAACTTTTTGACAAGATTTTTGACTTTATTTTTTTTTTAGGATGGGAAATCATCAAATGACTTCTCCCACTCGGGGCGGAGCGGGAGGGAGTGTCAGACTCTTACTGACTAAAACCCATCCATGTTCCTTCCTCGCCCTTTATGTTCCGGGGCCGCGGTAACTCTTTCGAACAGGCCCGCAACCCCGGCAGGCTTCGGCCCTTGCGGGCCCCTCCCCTTATGCTGACATCTCTTTGAGGCGCGCGTGGAACACGAACGCGCCGTCGACACGGCCTGTCGTCGTCGTTAGACGGACGGACGGCTAGCTAGCCCATAGCCAACCGTCCACAGGCCCGCATCTACGGTGGCCGGTAGCCACCACGTGGCCCCCGACGCCCGTTGCGTCTCCCGCGGCGGCCGGGAAGAGAGGATCTCTCCCTCTCTCGTTCTGCCACCTCCTTCGCTAGCATGACTGCCTCGCAAAAGGAGGTGACGGCTTCCCATTCCGTCTCGCACCGGACCATGGATTGAACCGGGGCCGGACGCAAGAGGTCGCCGCCGCCGATTGCCGCTACGAGGACACGGCGGTGCTCCACCCACGCAGGGCAGACTTCCACCGTGTGCTCCACCGTGTCCTCCAGTCAATCCTCGCAGTGGAGACACCCGGGCGTTTCCTCCCGCCCGATTCGGTGCAGGTAGCTCCCGAAACATCCGTGTCCGGTGAGGGCCTGCGTCAGGCGGAAGGTGAGGACGCCGTGGCGCCTCTCCAGCCACTCCTCAAAGAGGGGACTTACCGCCACTATCGTGGCGTGCCCTGCACGGGGTTGCGACAGTCGCTCTCTCCATGTCGCCATGACATCGCGCCGGAGGTCCGTCCGCTGAGCGGCAATTTGCCGCGGCAGCGGAGTTTCCCCCCGGCGTAGTACCTCCGCGCGCCACTCATGCAGGCGCGCGAGGACTGTCGCCTCCAGATCCCATGGCGGCAATCCGGCAAGCAGGCCCGCCGCCTCGCGAGAAATCGTGCGGTACCCACGGACCATCTTTACAGCCACCACTTTCTGGGGCGCGTTCAAGTAATGGGCGGCTCGCCGCCTCAAGGAACGCGCCCACACTGGGGCCCCGTAAAGGGCCATGGACCGCATGACCCCCGCATAGAGCCTGCGGCGGGAGGCGTTTGGTCCCCCAAGGTTGGGCAGGAGCCGCCTGAAGGCAGCCCCGGTCCGTTCCAGCCTGGGGGCAAAACGTCGGAAGTGCTCCACGAAGTTCCACTAGCTGTCGAGGTCGAGTCCTAGGTACTTCAACGTCGAGTCGACGCCGATGGATACCCTTCCCACCGTCAGTGTGGATCCCGACGGTGGCGCTTTCCGAGGCCCATGAAAGCACATGGCCTCAGACTTGTGCAATGCCACCTCGAGACCCAGTTGCCGGATCCTCTCAACGACTATCGCAACCCCGGGTGTCATAGTTTCGGCCGCCGCCTCGTGTGACCTCACCTGCGCCAGCACCAAGGTGTCGTCTGCTACGCAGACGACGCTGACACCACTAGGGAGGTCCGCGCGCAGCACCCAGTCGTAACCAATGTTCCACAGGGGCGGTCCCAGAACCGATCCCTGTGGGACACCGCACGACATCTCTCGCCGGTTCCAATTTCTTGGACTGGGGTAGATGACGTCCCTGTCCGTCAAATAGTCCCCGACCACACGACGGAGGTAGGTCGGCGCCCGATGATACCGGAGTGCCTCCCTGATGCAGCTCCAGGGCAGGGAGTTGAAGGCGTTGGTGATGTCGAGAGACACCACCAAGACGACTCCACCCCGGGATAGCGCATCCCCCGTCGTGAGGGCTCTCACGCGCATGATTGCGTCCACTGTAGAGCGCCCCTTGCGGAAACCAAACTGGTTCTCCGCAAGATTCGGCCCCATCCCCTCTAGGTGCTCGGCGAGGCGGTTTGCAATTACGCTCTCAAAGAGCTTGCCCACCTCGTAGCACAATGGGCCGAAATGCGGACGGAGAGCTTCTGGATGAGGACCAGTTTCCCCGTCTTCTAACGAAGCGGGAACTGGCCTCTCTCCATGCGCTTAAGAGCCCTTTCAGTCGGGGCCCGAGAGCCTCCGCATCCGAGGCCAGTACCCAGGCTTTGCCAGGCAAGCCATCGGGTCCCGGGGCGGTGTTTTTGGCCTTGAGCCTCCCTACCGCCACTCTCAGGTCTACCCCAGTCACTTCCGGAGTGTCGTCGTCGTCGCTTGGGTCCTCTACCGGCACCGCAGGTGGCGGAGCCATAGGATGTTCCCCCCGTGAGGGGAACAGAGCGCTCACCACGTCCTCCACGAGCTCTGGCCGGAGACTCTGCGTCAGCGGGGGGGCCCAGGTGCGGAGTTTATTCCGCACCATCTTGTAAGGTCCCACGAATCTCTGTCGAGAGTCTCCAGTATCTCCGAGCGGGCCAGTTCCCTGGCCCGCAGGACAGCGTCCCGGAGGGCGGTCTTCGCCGCTCTGTATCCCTCGTACAGCTCCGCCTCAATGGCTGCCGCATCCGGCGGGCGGATTCGGAGCCTGCGATGCCTGGCGTACAGGCGCCGCGCTTCAACACACGCCTCGCGTAGAGACGTTATTTCGCGCGACCACCAGTAGACCTGACGTCGGGCGCTTCCTGGCCGGACTCGGGGCATTGCCACGTCACAAATGTCGGACATGGCCTCCTGGAACCACTCTGCCTCGCTATTAACGTCGGCAGGCCTGTCCGGTGATGTCACCCAGGCCTGCACGATCGAGGCTTCCAGGAGGAGCTCCCGGTCCAGCTGCTTCAGCGCCCAACGAGGACCACTCGGGGCCTGTTGGACCGGCGCGCTCGAGGACTGGGTAGTGACGTCAAACCGGATGTACCGGTGGTCGGAATATGTCTCCACCCCCTCCATGACACGCCAGTCAACGACACGCGGCGACAGAGCGGGGCTAGCGAACGAGATGTCCACCACCGACTCGCCCCGCATCCGCACACAAGTGGGAACAGAACCCCGATTAAGGATGTCCAGGCCCTTCTCCAGGGCCCAGTCCTCTACCATCCTTCCCCGCACATCTGTACAACGATAACCCCAAGCCAAGTTCTTGGCGTTGAAGTCCCCGAGGACAAGCCCGGGGAGGGAATGGTTTCCGACGACAACACTCAACTCTGTGAGAGAGTTGGGGAACTCGGCGAGAGTTCGGCTCGGGGAGAAGTATACTCCCACCACTTCGATCTCCCCGAACCGTGCTGCTACGCACCCCCGACCCCTCCTGACATTTTCAAGGGTCGGGGTACCGGCGGCGGCCGATGATACTATGGTCACTGAGCCATCAAGGTCCGCCACCCAGTCTTCTCTGGGCAGGACAAAGTACGGCTCAGCGACCACAGCGATGTGAATCGACTACTGCGCCATGCTCTGAAGCAACAGATTCTGAGCACAGGCGCAGTGGTTGATATTCGCCTGGAGGAGGCGTAGGTAATAGTGCCGTTATTTTTTTTTATTTTTTTTGCGCTGGCAACCCTGGCGACAGGTCGTGAAAAAACGGCCTCGTAGTTAATTTATTTTAAAATAATTGATTTTTTGTGTTTAGTTTGTTTTAAATCAATTCTTTATAGTAGAATCAATGTACTAAGTGACACACGTAGTTTTTGTGACCTGTTTATATAGTGATAACTCGCAACAATCGATAATTCGATAAATCAAGTACCGGCTGTCAACTACTGGACTGTGGATTTGAATTCTTCGAACCGGGGGAGTATTCTGTTTTAATTTACCCATTATTGGTGTATTATTTGCATACTAAACATCACATATACACTGCTCAGAGCTCTGAGCAACATCCCGTACACACTTCGGTTACGTTTATGTCTCATTTTGCTTGACAATTGTGGAAGCAAAATCGAGGACGAAAACACTTGCCCAGACAAAAACATTTACTACAAACCCTACTTCACACATAATGTCCTTATTACCTATGCACACAATCGTCCCTCTAATTTTATAGTAATATTTAAATATCATAAGTTTTATAATCTAAACAATCTACCCACGTCAGGAAAAAGTAAAATCATAAGATAGTAAACTTCTTATTAATGCAATTAAATGATAATTCAGTCGGCTAATATCAATCCTGTTAGCTAATGCAGCAGCCTACCTCATTTCTTTTAGTAAAGTAAACTTTTTCTTTTTTTTTTTTCCCTGTTTTTCTCCCTTTCATCTCTAAATTTTCTTAATTGGTCTATCCAATTTTCAGAAACCAATCCGGAAACCATGCCTGTGATGACCCGTAAGGCTACTGCTCAGGATATGGAGCTAAAATTGAGAACGGCCCTCCAAGAACTTAAGGACTCAAAACTCCAATGCCAACAGCTATTGCAGGAGAGAGAAGACAGTGAGGAGGAGGTCATTAATATTAACAGCAAAAACTCCAGCTTAAAACGGGAGCTAGTAGACCTTCATCAGGATTACTTGAATGTTGTCAATGAGCGGGATCACTTAAAGGTGGTCACGGATGGGTTCCACAGCTGCAGCAACTTATATGAGGAGGCTTTGTGTAAAATTAGGGACCTAGAGGAGGAATTAGTCCATGCTAATGTTAAACTTTTAAATGTAAAAAAGGAACAGGATCGTACTCAGGTTATGGAAACTGATCATTTGTATAACGAACTAGTAAATACAAATTGTAACCCTCATTCCCTCATAACAATAGACCTTACAGAGGACTCCTTACTGAAACATAATTCATACCATAAAGTAAGTAAAAATAAAATAAAAAAATATGCAAGATTGAATAAAATCATTAAAAAAATTAATAAACACAAGAAACAACAAAAACACTATTCCAAAAATATTCAATTAAGGAAAGAACGTGTTTCTCTTGTTAATAGATTAAATAACTATCAAATTAAGTTAGAAGACTGTTCGGTCCAAACCCAGAGCAAGGTATGACCGAACCTTCCGCGATTCGCGGAGACAAATCAAATTGCCCTTATGAAGGTAACTTACCTGGTGCCGGTGGGCTGAAGGGGATGACTAGTCCTTGATCAAGCCGGCTCTGGTACTGTATGTCTGTGTGGGTATGTGTAAAGTGATGTGTGGTCGAGTGGTTTACCAGATCCGACTATGTTTCAACAGACGCTGCCCCAGCAGCGTATAACACGTCTGGACGAAGCACAATAATAGTTCAACTGCACAATGCACGTCAACTTTCACAATTTTAATGTTTTATTCAATTTCACACGCGGGCTAAGCCAACCTCAAATTCGGCGCGGACAATTAACAAATAAGCCCGGTTTAATACACAATTAGGGGCGTTTCGTCTAATCAACGATTAATCACAACCAAAAATCTTGCAAACAAAGGAGATTTTCTTAGATTCGGTAATTATCTCAATCAATCAACAAAAATCAATGTGAACTCGTAATGGATCACGACAAGACAACAAACGTCAAAAAAAAGCTGTCAGATGTTCGAAAATGACAAGACGTGTGCGTTCGGATACACGTATGGTACGAAACATCTACCCCCCCCGGACGGGCCTACCCGTCCGCTAATCAATTGGAAGTCTTGACAAAGTTGCGACCGCTCTCCTCATGACTGATCCGTCTACCAAAACCTCAGCAAAACGAGGGACCCCGTCGGTGCCAGCCACCAAATTAAGAATGCGCCCCCGGCGCCAATACAAAGGCTTGAGGTTGGCGTCCTTAACCAGGACGAGGTCTCCGATCTTGGGCGGATGAGTTTTGTCCGTCCACTTGACGCACTGCTGGAGGATGTGCAGATACTCTAAGCTCCAACGCTTCCAAAAGCTCTGAGCGAGCTGTTGCACCAACTGAAACCGCGATAGCCGATTTTGGCTCACATCAACAAGAGGGTACTCCGGCAGGGCGACAAGTGGCTGTCCAATCAAGAAATGGCCCGGTGTTAGAGCCTCCAAATCGTTCGGGTCCGAAGAAAGCGGGCACAACGGGCGCGAATTTAATAAAAAATAAATAAAATAAAAATAGTTTATTTTCAGACAACTTAAGTCCATAGCAGAGGTTAGTAACAGAAATCTTATCAACTATATTAGTTCACAAAATAACAATGTAGGTAAATGGTTAGTAACAGAAGAACTTATCACTATGTTAGAGTACACAAAACAACAATGTAAAGAGTTAGTAACAAACATCTTATAACATATGTTAGTACAATAAAAACATAATGGAAATAATAGAATTTCTTCACTAACCTGCACCTGTCACATGCAGGCTAGTGAAGCGACGCATGACCGCCGAGTCCAATCTATCCGCTATCATTCTCAGTATCTTGTTGCGGCTCCCCCTCATACTGTGCACCACAGACATGGTTTTCCTACGCATAATTGCATAGAAATCATCTATGTGCGCATCTGCAAACATGCCTGAAGCGCTACAGTACCGCGAAAGCCGCACCAGAGTCCTGAGAATGTTATTATATTGTACTCTGAGAGCATTATACGTCCGCAGTTTGAAACTGGTCCATAAACCACCTGTGTAGAAGATTTGACAGTACGCTTTAAATAACGTTAATTTAACATCAACTGTACAACGAGCGAATCTATGAGCCAACATATTTCCACGGACCGATAATGCCCTCCGCTCTCTTTCTATGTCCAGGTCATCTGTTAATGTTTCTGTCACTATATGACCAAGATATTTAAACTGAGCCACCTGTCTCAAATTAACTCCATTTAGGCACAGCGTAGGAACACTATTGGGTTTTTTGTTTTTACCAACAAAAACCATAAACTCGCTCTTAAGTTCGTTGTACTTTAACCCATGTTGTTCGGCATAAGTTTCACATGATTTTAAAAGTTTCCTCAGTCCACCGATTGAAGGGCTCAAAAGCACCATATCGTCTGCATAACTTATGTTATTGACACTTACGTCATCTATGCGGCAACCGACATGCATGCTGCTCAGCCCCTCAATCAGCTGGTTCACATACAAATTGAACAACCTAGGGGATGTTAAACCCCCTTGTCTCACACCCGAGTCTAATCTGTATTCATCCGAATAAACATCCGCCCATTTTATAACATTTTTCTGGTTACTGTACCAGTATGAGAAGATGCCTATTATGTCTGGGGAGATACCTACTTCACCTAACTTGTTCCAGAGCCTGTCATAGGATACTAGATCGAACGCCCTAGACAGATCCAGGAAACATGCATATATTGGTGTTTTTCTTTTGAGATAGTAATCAACTGTATGTTTGAGCGTCAAGATGGCACTTTCTGTTGACAGACCTGGTTGAAAGCCGAACTGCGCATCCTGTATCTCTATACACTGGCCAAGGCGATCGTCCAGCACCCTATCCAGAACTTTAGCTACAATCGTTGCTAGTGATATGGGTCTATAGTTTGTTTTATCAGCTATATCTCCTGTGTGGTTCTTAACTAGCGGCACTACTACTGTTTTAATTAATTCAGGTGGCAAGTATGAGTGACTAATACATAAAGTGTATAACATTGCCAGGAGTCTATTTATGTGAGTTCCAGCATATCTTAGGTGCTCCACACTCAGTCCATCATGGCCTGGTGACTTACCCCGCTTCATATTGGCAATAGCCTTAGCCACCTCCCTACTGGTAATTAATGTTGGTTGATAAATATTACAATAATCAATCTCTTGATTTTCAGATGTTTGCAAGGATGACTTTACCTTAAAATGCTGTGCAAAGCTGTTGGCAATACTTTTTGGCTCACTACAGCTGTCCACACAAGCAGGCAGGCCCACCTTGCTTCCAAGTTTTTTGGTGCTTAACCAAAATTTATTGAATTGTTTGGCAGAGTGCTGTGCTGCAATAATATCCATACGGATCTGTTCCTGATGTGTTTGGCAGTATTTCAGCCTTGACTTAAATATTTTTCGACTTAAGCACATCTTTTCATAAATACACCCAGTTTCAGGTTTACCATGAAGCACATACATTTGGTAGTCCATCCTAGCCTGCTTATGTGATTCAGCTACATGTTTATTCCAACCTTGTATGCATTTACCTTTTCCACTTTTGTGAACATCCTTTTTATGGCTATTTATTGAGGCTTCAGTAAGTACCTCTATAACATTATTATATAATTTATGTATTACATCTCTGTGATATAACTCATTGCACATGTGATCAGCACATTTATTAAATTCAATAGGAAAATCTATAAGTCTCAATTTTTTATTACAATATTCATTATATTTATTTATTTCTTCATCATTCCTTATACCCCAAGATATATTTTTTTTGATTATGAACACTAATTTTAATTTTATTTCTTAGTAAACCTAAATTACATTCCACCTGTAACGGATAATGGTCAGACCAGTATGTGTTATACAGTACTTGGACATTTGTTATAGTATTCCATGCCGATTCACTCACCACACAATGATCTAACCATCTCTTGCATCCATGTGCATCACTGACATAAGTATGAGTATCACAGGACTCACCAAGTGTTTTTACATCTGCACACACCCACCTTCTGTCCGCACAAAAATTAAACAGTTCATCGCCAAAAAGGGCTGAAGGATGAGCATTATAGTCCCCTAGCATATACACTGTTTCAATGTCACTATCTTCGATTATTGCATTTATTTCGCCCAGGCACTGTGTGAAATTATGCAAGTTATCGGGATGATCAGTGGGCATGTACACGCACACAATCACTATCTCACGTTGGTCAGCGGTTACTGCTTTGATTGCAGTAATGCGATCACTTTTGCACTTTAACACCATCACGTCTTTGAACACATTTTTCCGCCACAAAAGCGCCACGCCACCATGTGGTCTACCGCGCAGCACACCGGACGATAAATCAACCGCTGATTTCCCTGTGTAGCTGAACTCCTCATCAATGCTTCCTAAAAATGCCAGATCATATGGCATGAGCCACGTTTCTTGCAGCGCCACCACATCCGCCTCTTTGCATATCAACTTAATACAGTTCACGCTTCGCTTCACATTTTTACAATTGAAAGTAATAAATTTACTGCATTTATTTTGATCCATAGAAGCTAATTAGGTACTGGATTCCAACTGTGCAACCACAGGTGCATACGTCGAGTTTGCTGCTCGCATCTTAAAGGATATAAAACGCCTGAATTTTATCCCATCCGGCCACAGCTCATTGTTTAAGTATAATTCTAATTTATGTTTAGAGACATAAATTTTGAAAGCATTATAAGGGCGATCCTTTTTCATGCTTACTTTTTCTATATTGACTTTTTCACTTGTCTTAGCCTGTATATAGTTACAAATATCTGTCTCAGTTGTTTCTTTGTTGACATTTGATATAAACAATGGTGTTTTTATATCCGCCGCTTTGAAGTTGCTTTCCGACTCCATGGCGGCCTTCCCCGTTTTCCCAATGAATTGATTTCTTAGTCTTTTCCGCTGTTTTAACTGCCACTCCTCACTTGGCACAACTTTTTGTTTCCATTCGCCTTCTTTGATCACCATTTGTGCAAAACTTGTTTGACTTGGAGCTTGAAAGATTTCATTTTCCACAGATGTATCTCGTTTCTTATTCTCGTTATTTGACGTTTGGAGACTTTGACGCGCTGTCAGTTCCCTCAACTTGTCTGAGCGAACCAGCGAATCCGCATGTATGATCTGTAGACTGTCGTTCAAGAACGGGACGGACAACGACAACTCTCGCGCGCTCTCGCTCTCGCGCATTCCGTCGTCGCGTGCGCCACCGTTGCCATTCAAATCCGTTGATGTGCACGTACCTTCAATATTTTTAACATTTATTGACGGCGATAATCCGATCGGGCCACTGTTTAACAAATAAGCACCTCTTTTTCGAATATTTACATTGTCTTCATCAGAAGTATAAGCGAAATTCTTGTTTTTTAAGAACATTTGCATGTCCTTGATTTGCTCCACTGTAGCATAATTCTCTTTTATCTTGGTAATTTCATTTTTGATATATGTGATGTCCTTCAACAAAGTAATGACATCGACATGGTCGATCGAAATGGGGGGCAATTTCTGCAGATCTCGGGCAACAAAAATAGGAATGATGTCTGGATCCACTTCTTTGAAGACGTTTATTATGTCCTCCACATTTCTCCTTGTTTTGCCTTCTTTTCTTCGTACTATTTTACGTTTTTTGGATGGTATGGATTCAAAGAGCAGCATTTTCGCCACTTCAATTTCGTTTTCTGCGAACGCAGATTCACATATTTTTATAAGACTCTCATTGTCCATTACATCGTGTTTGTATTGAATATATGATAGCACCTCACATATCACTACATTGCACCCATTACATTTTAACGTATTTAACGTCATTTTTTGACACGAATCACACCCGACCGCAAGCGCTGCGCGAGCGAGACTGATTAGCACAGCTTCAATGCGGCAAAATACCGTAGTTAATTCCTCAAAGGTGAGAACGGTGTCTCCCAACAATCTTCGCCAGTGCCCCTTTGCCGCTTTCACCGCGGCCTCAAAAATACCCCCCCAATGGGGGCAGGCTGGCGGGTCAAACAACCAAGTGACCCCTCGGCGGGCCAATCTACTATTAATGTCAACCTGGCTCTCATTAAGGAAGGTGTATACTTCCTTCAAATAGTTACTTGTACCCTTATAGTTAGTACCGCAATCAGATCTAATCAAAGAAGGCAACCCACGGCGAGACACAAATCTATCCAAAGTTGCTACAAAGGCCTCTGTCGAGAGGGAGGTCACCAGCTCCAGGTGCACTGCCTTGGTTGATAGGCAGACAAAAACGCACAAATAAGCCTTGACAATCTTACTATTACGAAGGGTGGACGTCTTCACCGAAAAGGGACCAGCAAAGTCCGTTCCGACGCCAGCAAATGGCCTCGCCTCATTGACACGATCAGCCGGCAAGTCTCCCATTAGGGGCTGCATAGTGGAGGCCTTAGTCCGATAACACGGCATACAACGGAAGACGATGCTACGAATGGTACGACGAGCCGACAAAATCCAAAACTCTCGTTGCAAAATGGCTAACAGAGCATTACAACCGGCATGCGAGTTCTTGATGTGACGATCGGTCACCAACAATTTAACCAAATGGCCCTCCTTGGGCAACAAAAGCGGGTGACGGGCCCCATAAGGAAGACTAGAGTGCCTCAGCCGTCCTCCAACACGCAAAAGACCCGTGTTATCCACGAAGGGATTCAACTTACTGACGGCTCCCGACAACTTGACCCTACCCGCCTTCAATGTCTCTATCTCCCCTTCAAAGTGTGCGGCCTGCACAGAGCGGACCCAAAGGAGGAGTGACTCCTGTCGCTCTTGAGGAGAGAGGACCGGTGACAGGCGCTTGTCCCCTGGATTCCTAGAGTTATGACCAAAGCGCCTGATCCACGAGGTTACGTTCAACAATTTGTCGAGGGAGCTGTACCGATTTAACAAAATTTCCGGGTCAAACGGAGGGTCCCTTGTCCCAACAGCGAACACCTTAAGTCCGGGCAAAGTATCCGACATCAAGACTGGCGTTCGAGGCCAATCATCCTCGCGGCGAGTCAACCAGGCCGGTCCCCACCAAAGGGGGTGAGCAATCAAACGGGGGGCCATGCACCCGCGTGAGGCTACGTCGCCGGGGTTCAAGTCTCCGGGCACGTGCTTCCAAATCAACGACGTTTCAGAACTCTGAATCTGAGACACTCGGTTTGCAACAAAAACCTCCAAAGAGTGGACGGACGTCTTCAACCAACACAAAACAATTTGACTGTCCGTCCATGCGTAAGAAGCCCGAATGTCCACAGTTCCACCCAACGTATGCGCCACGTGGTTCAGTAGTCGCACCAGAAGCGCCGCCCCTGACAACTCCAACTTAGGGATGGTCAATGCCGTGCGGAGGGGGGCCACCTTGCTCTTGGCCATGACCAGTGACAGCTTCACCTGGCCTGTCGCGCTGACGGTACGCAGATAAACAACGGCGGCATAACCGTTGGAAGACGCGTCACAAAACCCATGAAGGGTAGCAGTATAACCCCCAGGGGGGAGGATGGCGCGTGGTAGCGCGACCTCGTTGACCGCAGGAAGTGCGGATACAAATTGGAGCCAGTCTTCCAACAGGGTTTCCCGAAATGGCTCGTCCCAACCGAGTTCAGCGGTCCAAAGGCGCTGAAGGAAGCATTTCGCCCAAAACAATACCGGGCAGATCCAACCGTTAGGGTCGAAGGTCCTTGCAACAGTAGACAACACCAGTCGTTTAGTCCAAGTGGTTGGTGACTCCAAGTCGACATCATAGGTAAAGGTGTCTTGGACTGGTCGGTACTGAACGCCGAGGACGGCCAACATGGCGGGGTTGTCAACGTTCTCAAACAAGTGAGGATCCTGCTTATGATCCTCTAACACTCCGTCCAATAGCGCTGGCGAGTTGGACACCCATTTACGCAACTCATAGCCAGCGGAAGCCAAAATCTGGACTAACTCGTCACGTAACAGGATAGCTTCCTCAACTGTGGGAGCTCCAGTGCAGACGTCATCGACATAAAGGTCCGTTTTCAAGATGGCGGACGCTCGAGGGAACCTCAAAAGCTCCCGGTCCGCGACCTCCCAAAGCGAACGAATAGCAACAAAGGGGCTTGATCGAAGGCCGTACGTGTTCGTGTTGAGCTCGTATACAATCATGGGGTCCTGGGGGTTCTCCCGCCACAGGATCAACTGATAACGTCTGTCATCCCGGTGAATAACCGTTTGCCGGAACATAATTTTGATGTCGGCCACAAAGACTACTTGATGACGACGGAAAGACGTGATGACGTCACAAAGATCCCTCAACAATTTGAGGCCGGAATGCAAGCAATCATTCAACGAGACACCGGAAGAAGTCCGCGCGGACCCATCAAACACTGTGCGCAGTTTACCGGTGGATGGCTTGAGGACCGCGTGGTGCGGAAGGAAGAAATGTTCAACCGAGCGCCAATCTAAATTTGACACCGACATGTGTCCCAAGTCTGCGTATTCACGCATAAAATCTACGTATTTTTGCCGCAGCACCGGGTCCTTGCTCATGCGACGCTCCATCGCCAACAATCTTTTTTCGGCCGTGGATCTGGATTGGCCGAGAGGTGGTCGCACCGCAACAAAGGGCAGCCGGGTTACAAGCCGACCGGAACGGAGTCGACCGGTGTTGTTCTGAAAGAACAACTCGCACTCCTCGTGTTCCGGATTCAAGCGGGCCACCTGAGGGGGCTCTTCAATTTCCCAAAACCTCTGAACGGCGTCAGAGAGAGCGGAACCGGATGTCAACACAAAATCAGGCTCAGGTGGAGGGGGAACTTTCAACACTAGGCCCATCACTGCAAAGCCAAAGATGGTTGAGACAGCCACCAAGCCCCTCCCGTGGCGCTGTGGGGTCTCCGGCTGCAAGACCTTCATATTTCCCAACATTATTCTCCCCAGCACATCGGAGCCCAACAGCAAATGAACCGTACAAGGGGAATCGAACCGGGGGTCAGCCAAATCCAGGCCTGACGTCAACCGTAGAACATCCAAAGGTAACTGACATTGGGGATGGTTGCCCAATATATTCGGCAGAACAAGGGCAGGAGCATCAATTTTAGGGTACGAACAACTCACAGGGGTGATTTCAAACCAGGTCCTTCCCTCAACAGTGGTGACAGCCGTTTCGCCAATTCCCTGAATCTTGCCTGAAAAGTCGTTCACATTCAGGCCGACCTGTCCCGCTAACCAAGAAGACAAAAGGCAACCCTGGGCTCCCGTGTCCAAAATGGCACGGACCACAATCGAGTCACCCAAGGGTCCCCAGACCTTGACCGAGGCCGTTGGCAACAAAACCGTCTCAATCTGGGGGGGTCCTGTAGCGGGGCAGGCGCCAACTTCCTAGCGATGCCTGGGCGGCGACCGATCGCCGCGTCCAGGCTGTCGTCGTTCACGACGAGGGTAGTATTCAAATGCTTCGTCCGCGCGGTGCCCCGAGCCGCTCGCCATCGCCGGAAGGGCATATCCCACCGGATGCCTGAAGGGCGGGGGGTGCGACTCCAACCGGGGGCGTTCCGCCAGCGGAGGGGAAAGGTAGCGGTGCTGGTCTGGCCATTGTTGCCGAGCAGCCGCCGTGCAATTGTCCCTATGAGGGGAGGTCAAATGGCGCGCGCGCAGCTCCCGATCACCACTGCGAGGGGAGACCAAATGGCGCGCGCGCGGCTCCCGTTCAGCTTGCGCGGGGGGTGGAGTCTGGTCATCAAAATTGCGGGCCTCTACCCGGTTCCCAACCGGCGTGCCAGAGGCCCGGTGCTTGTCGCCGTCATACCCTCCCCTGCGCGAACCCCCATCAGAAGCTGGTCTGCCAGGGCGGTTCGCGTTGGCGCACAAAATCTCTAGGTGAGCGCCTTTACAAATTCTACACGGGCGGGGCTCGGGGCAGTCCCGATGAAAATGAGCCCCCAAACAAGAAAAGCACAAGCGGCGTGCGTTGGCAATTCGGCGACGGGAGGCCACGTGCAAGTCCAAGAACTCCGGGCAACTTGCCATATCATGTCCCGTGGCCTTACAATAGTCGCAATCAGGATGACTCCGGGTGCCAGCAAAACGTGGGGCGGGGCGACTATCAACAGGCCCCTTGGCCCTAGTCCGTCCCTGGTCTCTTGGCCTAGAAGGTGATGGGCGCGACCCCGTTGCACCACAAGTGTTGTCCATGAAGCGACACTCGTCTTCCAAGAATTTGAGGAGGTCGTCAAAGGGTGGAAGATGGGTGGAACTATCCCCACCATACCTCTGCTCAAAGCGGGACCTCAAGTCAGCGGGGAGCAACCGCAGAACGATGTGCACCAACAGATAGGACCACTGGTCCACCGGCAACTGCAAGCGTCGCAAGGCGTTGGTCGCCGAGACCAATGGGTTCAATAGGTCGGCGCGCAACGCCGACACGCTGGCAATGGCCGGTAGGCCCAAAATCTGGCCGATGTGCACATCAGCCAGGCAGCGCTTGTTCTGATACCGCCGGGAGAGGAGCTCCAAAGCGGTAGGGTAGGCTGCATCCGTCACCGACAAGTGCTGCACCAAGGCTCGGGCCTCACCTTCCAGGACTGACAACAAATAGGCCAACTTTTGGGCAGGTCTGAGATCCGAGCGCGCATCAACCAAACTGTCGAACAAGTTCTGGAAGCCCAGCCAGTGGTCCAAGCGACCATCAAAATGTGGCAGCTCCAGAGTGGGCAGTCTACTCAATAGGCCGGGGGCCGTAGCAACCGAGGCCTCCTGCTTGGCCTGGACAGGCATCCGGCTCTTCAAAATTTCCCGGGCTCGCAGAGTCAAGGTCCCCCAGTGACAAGATCTGGTCATAATCCGCAGCAACCTTGTCACGGGCTGCCTGGCCCAACAGCTCCAAACTCACATCCCCGATGAGCTCGTTGAAGCGGGTGAACGAAGCATCCACAACGCTGAGTCTCTCCTTCAACTGCTCAAATCGAGCAAGCGTGACCTCTTCTAGGTCCACACGCTCAACTGTGGCCGCAGCTGAGGTGAACCATCTTAGCTGTGAGACCAAACCAGCGGCCGCCTCCTTTACAGCCTTCAGTGAGGCCATTGCAACCAAACCTTTTTATGATTTCAACCAAGTCAAATACAATACAACAATAAATCAACAATATTAAACTATCACAGCACACATATATCTACCAATACACAGAACACAATATTCTTATATTACCAGCACAACAGAAAGGGGGTACTTATGTGTGCCAATGCAATTAATTTTAATTAAATGTGAGAGCCCGGCTGACAACGGCAACAAATCAGTTCAATGTTCTAGACTTCCAATCGATCAGGCACAGGTAGGTTGTCTTGTTCACTAACCACGCTCTGCTACCAAATGTTCGGTCCAAACCCAGGGCAAGGTATGACCGAACCTTCCGCGATTCGCGGAGACAAATCAAATTGCCCTTATGAAGGTAACTTACCTGGTGCCGGTGGGCTGAAGGGGATGACTAGTCCTTGATCAAGCCGGCTCTGGTACTGTATGTCTGTGTGGGTATGTGTAAAGTGATGTGTGATCGAGTGGTTTACCAGATCCGACTATGTTTCAACAGACGCTGCCCCAACAGCGTATAACACGTCTGGACGAAGCACAATAATAGTTCAACTGCACAATGCACGTCAACTTTCACAATTTTAATGTTTTATTCAATTTCACACGCGGGCTAAGCCAACCTCAAATTCGGCGCGGACAATTAACAAATAAGCCCGGTTTAATACACAATTAGGGGCGTTTCGTCTAATCAACGATTAATCACAACCAAAAATCTTGCAAACAAAGGAGATTTTCTTAGATTCGGTAATTATCTCAATCAATCAACAAAAATCAATGTGAACTCGTAATGGATCACGACAAGACAACAAACGTCAAAAAAAAGCTGTCAGATGTTCGAAAATGACAAGACGTGTGCGTTCGGATACACGTATGGTACGAAACAAAGACAGTAAGTATTTATGAAATAGACACTCAGCGCTTACAATCTGAAATTGAGGCACTGAATGAGTCACTAAAATCTTTATATAATAAATATGAAAGCTCTAAGAAACAAATTAAGGAGCATATTCTTGTCACAAATGAGTTGGTCGACAAAGTAGACTTGCTGACTCTCAGCAATACTCATTGTACTTGTCGGAGTGAACCCAGTCTTGACGCCCTCCAGCCTGAGGCAACGGAGGACCCGTCCCAAGCTGTGAGTGCTCAGAACTTCATCATCCATCAAAACCTTGATTCACAAGTAGTACAGCCTGAGATTAGTCATTTTGTATCACCTGATTGTAATGATTGTCATCATTCAGTTATGTTTTCTGATAGTATGGGTAGAGGGCTATGTAAATTGATCAGTAATAACCTGAGTTACTGTACCCAAAATTATTGCATGCCAGGCTCAAGCTACAAACAAGTAATGGCATCAGTAGTAAAAAATGATTGTTATCTTAACACTACCATTACTCTATGTGTTGGTAATAGTTTTAATGTAAAAAAGGAAGATATCACCGACTGTGTTTCTAAGTTGCTTAAGTTAAGTTGTAATAAAATCATATTGTGTGCTTTTCCATATTTTGAAAATTTAAGTAGTAGGAAAAACGATTATATACATATGTTGAATAAACATGTACATTTTTTAGTAGGTCACTATAGTGACAGGCTTATGTATCTGTATATCAACACTATAGTTGGTAATCTTAAGTCATCACGGGGTAAGGTGTATCTACCTATTGTATGTAGACACAAAATAGCTCGGCTATTAGCTTATAGTATTCACACAGACATAAATAGTATGTCTAAGTTTAGTTATATTATTAACACTGCGACAATTAGTAATTCTACTAATGTACAGGTGACTGGCACAAATGTATATAGCACTAGTGCTATAAATGTTTACACACATTTTACTGTGGAAGATCCATCTGTCACCATGGAAAATTCTCAATTAGGGTTTATTAGTGATAGGGGCTTGTTGTCTGAGGATGGCACGGGTGTCTCCGGCCTCACTCCAAATTTTAATATGAATTTAAACTAGTTAGTGAGACAACAGAAGGTACCATTAACAATATTTTTGTTAATCCTACCAACAGCAAGGTATCTTCTTGCACTCCATTGGTTAGTAAAAAAGGGCCTCAGCAGAACACCTTAAAATTATTCCACCAAAATATCCAAGGCATTTCTTCCAAATTATTAGAAATTGAATTGTTTTTAGAAAATAGTAAGTTTGACATTATTTGTTTTACTGAACATTGGCTAAAGGATTACCAAATGCTTATTAATTATGAAAACTATATGGTGGGTAGCTGCTTTAACCGTAAAACTATGCTTCGTGGAGGTTCCCTAATATTAATAAAAAATAGTTTTAAATATAAGCAACGTAATGACATAGTAGGTCTCTCGGTTGAACATGTATAATAAGTATGTATTTAGAAACAAAAAGTATATATGTAGTACATCAACTATCTAGTGACCACGACACAAGCTTTGCTTAGTGTGGCGCTAGGTGGCGCTGTGTGTTAATGTCCAGCGATATTTATTTATTATTATTGTGTCGAACTGTCTTGTGTTGAGCTAGATAAGCATATAATTGTGTGTGTGTACAGACCCCCAAACTATCAAAATTTTTCCATATTTGAATCTATAATGGAAGATGTCCTGGCAAAACTTGCAGCCAGTAATAAATATAAAATAATTTGTGGTGATTTCAATATCAATATTTTAGAAGAAAATTCAAATAGCAGTCGGTTATTAAATCTTTTTAAGTCATTTGACTTGACTAACGTTTTTATTGAACCCACTAGAATCACAACTTCTTCTGCGACTTGTATAGATAATGTTTTCTGCGATTGTGATTACTTAGATAAAGCCATAATAAATTGTTTGCCGTCTGACCATAGCGGACAAACTGTAACTTTTAGGTGTAAAACTCCAATGCAAAAAGTTCAGATTAAATTTAGACCTATAACTTCTTGCAAATTAAAGAGGTATAATACTTCCCTACAGAACAAGTTAAGTGTAATGAGCCAAGAGGATATTAATATAAATCAATTGTATGATCGTTTCTTTTCATTAGTTCACACGGAATTCAACAAAACTTTTGAAAAGAAGACAAAGAGTATTTGCCCTAAGTTTATATTTAGTGATTGGGCAACTAGAGGTATCAGAAAAAGTAGGGAAAGGCTATTTGAGCTTTACAGCCTTAAGCCTTTTATAAACACTGAAACTTTTAGCAAGTATGTTGCTACGTATTCAAAGATTTTTAGAAATACTTGCAAGGTTGCTAAAGCCCTGCACATTAGCAACAAGATCAAAACAGCGGAAAATAAAAAAGACCGTTTGGAAAGTTATAAATAACGAGACCAACAGAAAGAAAATACGTAATAATACTTTTACATTAGATACAGCATGTGGTCTTAAAAGCTCTAATCAGGAAGTAGCCCAAGAATTTGTTAATTTTTTTACCGAAATACCAATAAAAACTACGGAGGCTCTTAATTCCTCACCTGAAGCACACTGAAGCCTCAATTGGCTTATTAAAGGCGAATGTGTCTGGCTGCCTGGCTGAATTTAAATTTAAACACATTAACCCCATGACAGTTATTAAGAGCCCTCTTACAGTCCACTAGCGCCGCCAATCGAAAAAATGTCATAACTCGTAAACAGAATCAAAAATACAAAATGTGGTCTATTATTACTGTAGAAAAGGCAATAACGTAATTTTATAACACATTGTCAACACTTGAAATATAGCTGTTTAGCTAAATCGTGCATTCAAAACATAAGCGGCCGTTTTTGTTACAAATGCACGATTTAGCTAAACAGCTATATTTCAAGTGTTGACAATGTGTTATAAAATTACGTTATTGCCTTTTCTACAGTAATAATAGACCACATTTTGTATTTTTGATTCTATTTACGAGTTATGACATTTTTTCGATTGGCGGCGCTAGTGGACTGTAAAAGGCCTCTTAAAGCTTTCCGGCAAATTAAAATCAAACTGACTGAAGATTTATGGGGAATGTCAATCAAAGTTTGTACATCTATACTTGAGACCATAGCCCCGTACTTAGCTTTAATTTTTAATTTATGTGTAGACCAAGGAGTTTTCCCTGATTTAATGAAATACAGTAAAGTCATACCTCTTTTCAAATCCGGGGACAGTAAAGATACCAATAATTATAGACCTGTATCTGTGTTACCAGTTTTTAGCAAGGTTTTTGAAAAAGTAATGCTTAATCAAATGCTCTATCATTTTAACACCAACAGAATCTTCCATGATCAACAGTATGGTTTCACCAAGGGACGTTGTACAACTGACGCCGGTGTAACCCTATTAAAGCACATATTTGCTGCGTGGGAAGAGTCCCAAGACGCATTAGGAATTTTCTGTGACCTCTCCAAAGCTTTCGATTGCGTAAATCACGACACATTGCTTTTGAAACTGGAGCATTACGGACTGGGTAAACTTGCACTTAGCCTGCTAAAATCTTATTTGAGCGATAGAAAACAACATGTTCAAATAAACGATGTTAATTCACAGGGTTTGTATGTAAAAATGGGGGTTCCGCAAGGCTCAATATTGGGTCCTTTCCTTTTTCTAGTCTATATAAATGATCTACCCTATTTGTTGAAACACCAATCTCAAAATATGGTGTTGTTTGCTGATGACAGTTCTTTAATTTTTAACATAAATAGACGGGCCAACAATCTAGATGACGTGAATGATGCCCTACTTCAGGTCCAAAATTGGTTCACAGCAAACAATTTGGTATTAAATGAAAAAAAAACTAAATGCATAAGATTTGCGGGGCGCTTAACTACAGCAGCATATGCCATTAGAAAAATCCGTCAATTCACTGATGTGGATACCGCTAGACTGGTCTATTTTAGTTACTTCCATAGTATAATGTCTTACGGTATTTTGCTATGGGGACGGGCTGCTGATATTGAGTCTATATTTATTCTGCAGAAAAGAGCCATCAGAGCCATATACAATCTTCGTAGGCGCGATTCTCTAAGGGAACTATTTAAGGATATTGGCATCATGACGGTTTTTTGCCAATACATCTACGAAAACATAATGTACGTCAGAAAAAATCTGCATCTTTTCGGTAAAAGAGGCGACAGACACAATTACAGTACTAGAAATAGGGACCAACTAGTTCAGCCAGGCTTTAGACTCGCTAAAGTAGACTCATCTTTCATGGGGTACTGTTTGAGATGCTATAATAAAATTCCACAAAGTATTCTTGAACTGAATGAGACGAAATTTAAAACATGTATTAAACGCACATTATGTAAGCAAGCATATTACAAGTTGAGCGATTATATCGCTGATAAAAATGCTTGGCTCAATGCTGGTCCTGCTCCACAAGGACAGGGGCGCAAAACTTGATAGCATTAAATGGTATTGTTGGAGCTGCTGAAGATTGTACAACTATCTTTGCATTGTATAGATTCAATGTTAGTATTATATAATAGCATAGCCCATATTGTGTGAGTACTATGTACTAGAAAGCTATCATTCACTGGAAACCTACTTTAGTTTTTGACTTGAATGTGCCCTGGCGGTTGAGAGTATGTCATCCTCACTCAAATGTCTCGCTGATGGTGGCGCGTGTGTCGGATCATTTAGCTCCCTTCAAAGTGGTTGAGCTGAATGGTGCTGATCCATGCGTCATGTTCGTGAACGGGTGCTGTCAGTTGTGACTGGTCATCTCTTAGTTGCCATGGCTTATTTGAATGAATTATTTTGTTTTTACTATGGACACTTTTAACATGCACATCTTGCTACATTGTTCTCACATAATCTACCATCTCAAAATGAATTATGTAACCAAGATTTTGTAACAATATTTTGATTTAAAAGAGTGTCCATGGAGTTTCTTGCCCGTTCTTCTCCATAGAGATCTACGCTAGGGAATGGGCAACTACAGTACTTTCACAGTTTTTATGTCTTGTGACTGGGACTGTAGCTACTTTAAATGTTCATCTTTGTTTCGACAATTCAAAAGTGCCTGTTATTGGCCTACTTGAAATAAATGCTTTGATTTTGATTTATTGGCATTCCATTATCGCCTCCTCCCCACGGGCCCCCTGTGAGGGCCCCTCCGCAGGCGAACTTGCCGTGCTCGTGTAGCACCTCAGAGGCCTGGGTTCCAGCAGCTTAACCTGCGCTGAAACCCAGCCCACCAGAAGCCTTCTGCCCTCCACAATAGATTTAGCCGCCGTCACAGGGCAGCTCACCGGTACGGTTCGCATGCCCGTAGGATCCGGACGTAGGGTGCCCGCCCTGACCTGCTCGGCCTAGCACCCCCCGGACCTAGCGACGGCGGCCACAACCTCCTCCTCGGTGATCGAGTCGTCCAGACCCATGATGCGCAGGTCCGCGCATCTGACGGGCCTGGACACTCGGGCCTCGTCCGCATTTAGAGACGCTCTCAGCTTTTCAGCCAGAGCGTCGGCGGACGAGCCGCTAGTTTCACCGGGGATCTCCAGCATCCGCGCACCCGTCGCGGTGACTTTCAGCCGGAGGCCCCCGGTGATCCCGAGCTCACCGAGATTCACCGTCTCTTTTGCCTTCGCCAGCAGGTCGGAAGAAACGCCCCTCTTTTCCGCCTCCGGCTGTAGTGTGATCACCACAGCTGCGGTCTTTGGGGCGCGAAGCCTAGCCGCGGCCTTTTTTGCCCTATTCTGGCGCTGCCGCTCCTGCTTAAGGGCCTTTTTGGCCGCCGTCCGCCTCCTTTTCTTGTCCCCGGACACCTGCCATCCGGCTTCAGCCGTGGGAGGTGCAGGGGGCTGGGGAGGCGATGGTGTTGGCTGCGGCTGACGTGCCGCAGGCGCTGGCGCTGGCCCACTAGCCGTTGGCGCAGGCAGCGGCACAGTTGCAACCTGTGCCGCTGCCTTGCCCTTGCCTTTCTTCCGGCCTCCTGTCTTCTTAGCCGGCGCCGCCACCTATTTGGCCGATACCGCCGCCTGTTTGGTCGGCTTCACGGATGATGATGGGGGAGGCAACGCAGCCCCGCCGGAGGGCCGGCTGGACGGTCCCGGTCCGGATGCAGCAGCAGCAGCCGCCGCATACGAGACCGTAATTGGGCCCGCGACCGCCTTGTTCGCGCCCAGGGGAGGGCGCAGAACAATTCCCTCCAAGACGGAGAACCGTGCCTGGAAGGAGGCCAGCTCCTTTCGGACCAGGTCCAGGACCTGGTTCTCCACCGGCATTGGCTGTTTTTGGGCCTGGGCCCCCCCATTTTTAGGCGCCGCGCGAGAACTTGACTCTCGAAGGCTGGCCAGATCCGCCTGAAGCTTCACGTTCTCCTTTTGGAGAAGCTCCATGGCAGCCGTCAGACGGGCCACATCCGCGCGCAGCTTGGTCACCTCATCCCCTTGTGAGGAGGGAGGCGGAGGCCCCACGAAATTCGCCTCCGCTGCCGCCAAGATGGAGGCGGAAGCCGCGGGTATGGCTTTGAGTTTCGAAGAAACCTTCACCTTTACGGCCACACTTCTTACCGCGGCTGCCACCTCCTCTGCAAATCTGGACTTACGCTCCGCCTCGGAGCCGCCAGGTGCACTCGCCTCGCCGCCAGACCCCGGGGCAGTCATGCCCGGGTGGCGCCCCTCTTCGGCCAGTCGTGCCGACCTTTCCGAGGCAGGAAGCCCCCCTCGCTTGCCTCGGATCCCCCCGCGCTTGCTGGTGGGGATCTTGCAAGCAGAGGCCATCTGCTCCTCCTCTGAGGACGACGAACGGTCGCCGTCCTTCCGGGACCGCTTGCGGAAGAACTTACTGTTCTCCGAAGCAGCCCCGGCACCCTCGCGGCGGGAGCTCCCTGAGCCTCCCGCACCACTCACCTCACTCAACGCGGCGTCGGACTCCGACACCACGCTCCTCTTCTCCTCTTCTTTGCCGTTACCGGCGTTTTGGTTTTGGTTTGACTTTTCCATATTTGAACCCACGAGTATGGGGGAAATAAACTCCTAACTAGGCAGAGACCCCTGTACCTAGTAGGGCAGACTGATTCGTCCAATAGGCACACCCGTCAGCCATACATCCCCTCGCGCTGCGTCGCCGCTTGGGATTCGGGGTAACTTTTTATAGAGGTTTTCTACCTCGCAGTCCAGGTTGTTAAGCCAAGACCCTCGGTCCCTGTCCAAAAGAACTCGGAGTCACGAGACGTGATCCACTGCACTCCGATACGGGATTACGATATCAACGGTGACAGAGAAGGATGCGTCCTTCTCTGTCATCGTGTCACCGCTCGGCGGCAGGGTGAGTGCACACCGAGCCCGCCGTAACACACTCCTCCGCTGTGCCCTCTGCTTAACAGAGGGTACGCCGAGGAACCCACCGTTGGTCCGTGTAGGACCCCACACATGATGCCAGACTCATTAGCCGCTGCAGTACCTATCCCAAGGGATGAGAATTTCTTCTCATTCCAAGAGGAAGGACACTGCCGCGCCCGGGGTGCACCGGCCCAGCGCCTGCTGTTTCCTCCAGATGAATTGAGAGGAACCAGCAGCTGCCGAGCACACGTTGGAGGACTTCTGGCATCGCACCCAATGTTTTAAGTGCCTTTTTTTTTAAGGATGGGAAATCATCAAATGACCCCCCCCACTCTGGGCGGAGCGGGAGGGAGTGTCAGACTCTTACTGACTAAAAACCATCCATGTTCCTTCCTCGCCTTTTACGTTCCGGGGCCGCGGTATCTCTTTCGAACAGGCCCGCAACCCCGGCAGGCTTCGGCCCTTGCGGGCCCCTCTCCTTTTGCTGACATCTCTTTGAGGCGCGCATGGAACACGAACGCGCCGTCGACACGGCCTGTCGTCGTCGTTAGACGGCCGGACGGCTAGCTAGCCCATAGCCAGCCGTCCACAGGCCCGCATCTACGGTGGCCGGTAGCCACCACGTGGCCCCCGACGCCCGTTGCGTCTCCCGCGGCGGCCGGGAAGAGAGGATCTCTCCCTCTCTCGTTCCGCCACCTCCTTCGCTAGCATGACTGCTTCGCAGAAGGAGGCGACGGCTTCCCATTCCGTCTCGCTGCGGACCATGGATTGAACCAGGGCCGGACGCGAGAGGTCGCCGCCGCCGGTCGCCGCCACGAGGACACGGCGGAGCTCCGCCCACGCAGGGCAGACTTCCACCGTGTGCTCCACCGTGTCCTCCGGTCGATCCTCGCAGTGGAGACACCCGGGCGTTTCCTCCCGCCCGATTCGGTGCAGGTACCTCCCGAAACATTCGTGTCCGGTGAGGACCTGCGTCAGGCGGAAGGTGAGGACGCCGTGGCGCCTCTCCAGCCACTCAAACTCAAATCATTTATTTCAACTAGACCATTACGGCACTTTTGAATGTCGATAAAACGAAAAAAAAAGGCTACAGTCACAGACACAAGGCATAATAACTTGAGAATGTACTGTAGTTGCCCATTCCCTAGCGTAGATCTCAATGGAGAAGAACGGGCAAGAAACTCCATGGACACTCTTTTCAATCAAAAATGTTCTTACAAAATCTTGGTTACATCTTTCATGTTGAGATTATACATATATGTGAGAACGATGTAGAAAGACGTGCAGAATAAGAGCGTCCAGAGTAAAAAAGAAATAAATCAACAATTTATAAAATAAAGCAATTCAAATGATCCATGGCAGCTAAGAGATGACCAGTCCCGACTGACAGCGCCCGTTCACGAACATGACGCATGGATCAGCGCCATTCAATTCAACCATATTGAAGGGAACTAAATGACCCGACCCACCCGCCACCATCAGCAAGATATTTAAGCGAGCATGAAATTCTCTCAGCCACCAAGGCATATTCAAGTCAATGAAAGATAACTAAATACAAATGGTAGCTTTACAGTACATGGTACTCACACATGTGCTATGCAACTATACAATACTAAGAGATGGAATCTATACAATGCAAGAATATTTTTACAATCTTCTGCAGCTACCACAATAATATTGTTCAATAAGTTTGCACCTATGCAGCTATGGTTACGGAGCAGGACCAGCATTTAGCCAAGCATTTTTATCCTCAATGTAATCTCCCAGCTTATAATATGCTTGCCTACATAGTGTGCGTTTTACACAAGATTTAAATTTCGTCTCATTCAGTTGTAGAATGTGGGGAGGTATTTTATTGTAACATTTTAAACAGAACCCCATGAAAGATGAATCTACTTTAGCAAGCCTGAAACCTGGCTGAACTAGTTGGTCCCTATTTCTAGTATTATAGTGGTGTCTGTCACCTCTTTTACTTAATAAATGCAAATTTTTCCTAACATACATGATGTTTTCATATATGTATTGACAAGGTACTGTCATGATATTAATTTCCTTAAACAGTTCTCTTAGAGAATCGCGTCTACGTAATTCATAAATGGCTCTGATGGCTCTTTTCTGCAGAATAAAAATAGACTCGATGTCTGCAGCCCGTCCCCATAGTAAAATACCGTATGACATAATACTATGAAAATAACTAAAATAGACTATCCTCGCCGTATCAACATCAGTAAATTGACGGATTTTTCTAACAGCATACGCTGCTGAGCTCAGCCGGCCTGCAAGAGATGTTAAATGAGGACCCCATTGTAGCCTGTGGTCGAGCGTAACTCCCAAGAAAACCGTTTGATTGACAAATTCAAGTTTCTCTTGATTCAATACTATGTCACAATCACTACTTTTGACATTTGGTAAAGCAAATCTTATGCACTTAGTTTTATTCCCATTTAGTACTAAATTATTAGCGGTAAACCAATTATGAACCTGCAGTAGGGCGAAATTTACCCAATATCGAACCTTGTGGTACACCCATTTTTACTTTTAAACCCATCGAATTTACACCCTTTACTTGTACATGCTGCTGTCTATAATTCAGATAAGATTTTACTAAACTGAGCGCAAGTTTACCTAAACCGTAATGCTCAAGCTTCAAAATAAGGGTTTCGTGATTTACGCAATCAAATGCCTTCGAGAGATCACAGAAGTTTCCTATGGCATCTTGTGCCTCTTCCCATGCAGTAAAAATGTGTTTCAATAAAGTGACACCGGCGTCAGTCGTACAACGTCCTTTGGTGAAACCATACTGCTGTTCGTGTAAGATTTTATTGGTGTTAAAATTGTTAAGCATCTGATTGAGCATTATCTTTTCAAACACCTTGCTGAAAACCGGCAACACGGATACGGGCCTATAATTGTTGGTGTCTTTACCGTCTCCGGATTTAAAAAGCGGTATTACCTTACTGAATTTCATTAGATCCAGGAAGACCCCTTGATCTACGCACAAATTAAATATTGAGGCTAAATACGGCGCTACAGTCTCAACAATTGAGGTACAGGCTTCGATAGACATACCCCATAGGATCTTCAGTTAATTTGATCTTGATTTGCTTAAAAGCTTTTATGATTGTTATGGGGTTTACATGATGAAATTTAAATTTATTTGAACAGGCTGAAACGTTCGCCTTCAATAAATCCATAGAGAGCAAGGGAGAGAAAAATAAATAATATTGACAAGGATTTGGTAGGTTCTGTTAGGACTAGGGTAGCAAGCAACATCCTCCATACTGTGGCGGCGTGTTGAGAGGCGCCCAAGCAATATGGCACGTGGTTATGTCGACCGCATTCACAGTTACACAATTTTCATATTTAGGTAATCAGTAAAAGCTTACCAGTAAAGCGAATGTGACAGAAGTCTTCATCCTGGTTTCAGTAGTTCCAGTTGTAGGAATGGCTGCTGAAATTGCAATGTACCAGTGTCGGGCGGTGCTTGTCTTATATACCTCGCTGCAGAACAATTGTCAATGTTGCACCAGATGCAGTGACGGATTAAGACTAGTTGATGCCCTAAGCAATCCACGCCTGTGGGGCCCCCTATCCGAATGTCAACTAGAATCGCCAAAAGGTCTAGTACCTAGTAGTCTAGGTCAGACTCTATGTCAACTTTAAACGCGCGAATTTTTAGTTAGTCCTAGTAACTTTTTTTTGATGTGGTTTTTGGCGACGTGAGAGTGAGACGTGATGCACTTTTTTTTCGTATGGAATCATCAAATGACTTCTCCCACTCTGTGCGGAGCGGGAGGGAGTGTCAGACTTTTACTGACGAAATAAAATAAATAATAAACAAACGCGCCGTCGACACGGGCTGTCGTTATAAGACAGATGGACGGCAAGCTAGCCATAGCTCACCGTTCACAAGCCCACGCCTACGGTGGCCGGTGACGCCCGGTGCTTCTCCCGCGGCGGCTGAGGCGAGAGGTTCTCTCCCTCTGGCGTTCCGCCACCTCCTTTGCTAGCAAGACTGCTTCGCAGCGCGGAGGTGACAGCTTCACGCCTACGGTCTTCAGGCCCACGTCTACGGTGGCCGGTAACCACCACGTGGCCCTCGACGCCCGCAGAAGGAGGATGCAGGCTAGCATGACTGCTTCGCAGAAGGAGGTGACGGCTTCCCATTCCGTCTCGCTTCGGACCATGGATTGAACCAGGGCCGGACGCGAGAGGTCGCTGCTGCCGATCGCCGCTACGAGGACACGGCGGTGCTCCGCCCACGCAGGGCAGACTTCCACCGTGTGCTCCACCGTGTCCTCCGGTCGATCCTCGCAGTGGGAACACCCGGGCGTTTCCTCCCGCCCGATTCGGTGCAGGTACCTCCCGAAACATCCGTGTCCGCATGCTAGTGAAGGAGGTGGCGGAACGAGAGAGGGAGAGATCCTCTCTTCCCGGCCGCCGCGGGGGACGCACCGGGCGTCGGGGGCCACGTGGTGGCTACCGGCCACCGTAGATGCGGGCCTGTGGACGGTTGGCTATGGGCTCGCTAGCCGTCCGTCCGTCTAAGCCAACGGCCACACAGAAAAGACGCAAGACGAGGGCGGGGCGCGAACCCGTCGCAAACAGGGCGCCGTCACGACTTTTTAACACATATAGAAAAGACACGGACCCGTCGCAGACAGGGCGCCGTCACGACTTTTTATGGCGCGCACTAGAAGCTTTTCCCGGCAGTCATCCGTCGAGCGGGCGAGCGCTGTGAGAACCTGCCCTCCGCGCCCTTTCCGCTCCCCCGCTTGCGCCCGTGCAGGCCCGCGCCCTTCCCGCGCCTTGTCCTTTCTATATGTTTTCCAATAGGACGCCGACGAGTTAACGTCGTGACGGCGTCCAGTCTTTTCTGTGTATTTTACGTCGCGACGGCTGTATACATTTTATATGCAAGTAGATTAAACGGGCGCCGCGACTGCGACGGGCCCGTGCCTTGCGTCTGTTCTGTGTGGCCGGTGCCTAACGACGACGACAGGCCGTGTCGACGGCGCGGTCGTGTTCCACGCGGGCCTCAAAGAGATGTCAGCATAAGGGGAGGGGCCCGCAAGGGCAGAAGCCTGCCGGGGTTGCGGGCCTGTTCGAAAGAGATACCGCGGCCCCGGAACATAAAGGGCGAGGAAGGAACATGGATGGGTTTTAGTCAGTAAGAGTCTGACACTCCCTCCCGCTCCGCCTATAGTGGGAGAAGTCATTTTATGATTTCCCATTCCAAAAAAAAAAAAATCGGCCCGCCGCCTCGCGGGAGATCGTGCGGTACCCACGGTACTTCCCGGCTACCACCTTTTGGGGCGCGTTCAGATAATGGGCAGCTCGCCGCCTCAAGGAACGCGAAAAATGTGGAATGCTTCACGATTTTGCGTGTCATCCTTGCGCAGGGGCCATGCTAATCTTCTCTGTATGAGACGTGATGCCCTAGGGACGGATTTTTTCTGTGCTTCTTCTGGTGGCCCCCCCAGGCGTGATGCCCTAGGCAATTGCTTAATTTGATTAAGGGTTAATCCGTCACTGACCAGATGGTAATAAACTCTAACAATAGATCGGAGTACAAACTGAATCAATATTTAATAACATTCCTTTATACATTTTGTTACAAATCATTTACATTTTAAATACTTATCCCTGTTATAAAAACAACAAGAAAACAACAGTTCAACGTCGCTGCCTAGTGCTACTGTGGGGGGTGGCATTGGTCGCTATGTCACCCCCTACAGTTGACAGGGGTCACAACGGTACGGTGGTATAGCTACGATGACATTGAAGAAGGTAATCGAGTAAATATTATTTGAACACCTCCTCAAGTAGGTACATAGCTGTTGCTGTGCAGGGACAGGAGCCCGTGAGGATTTCGTAAGAAAAACCCCTCGACTTTATCTTTAGGGCTCATTTATGGGCCGCTTAAAATTCAAACATATGTCAATGTATGAGAGCGTTTACGGAGAAGCGTTTTTACGCGCGTTTGCTTGTGATGCAGCGTCGGGGCGTCGGGACGCCGCGTCCGACGCGGCGTCCCCCGCGGCGTGTGACGCGGCTTTATGTCATGGAGACTTCTGCCAGCTTTTTTTTTTAAGTGATAGCAAAGGAGTTCGGGAACGAAGTAGTTCCTGAATGACTGACTAGAATCAACGCACAGCCTAAACCACTGATCGTAGAGATCTGTGTTTTTTGTATGACGTCGGCATTCGATAAAAAAGGATTTTTCGAAATTCTACTACTAAAGGGGTTCTCCTCCTTTTTGGGAAGTTGGTTAAAATAAAAAGTGTATGTGACAATTAAATAAAACTGGCGGTTGCGGTAAAATTATCTACATATTCAAATGAGAGTCATAACGATCGTTTAATGTATAGAACGACTAAGACGGATCATTTAATTCACCACACTCTTGTAACTGTTAGTTGGCGCAGTGGATACGACGGCGGCCTCGTGCGCACGGCGTTAGAGTTCGATCCTGATCTACGTCCTACACTTTTTGTGTCTTTAAAACCATTTGTCACACAATTCTCCGCACTGCCTTCCGGACTTACCAAAAACACAACAGTTTGGTATATACCTGACACAATAATAATGGATAACAATAACCAGCAGAAAGTAAAATTCAGGAGAATGAGGCGATCCATGTCATTCCACGAAATGTCTAACACAACGATATTTGACTCAACCATGTTAAGTTTACCGGACACCTCTATTAACTCCAGGACCTGTAAATAATATGAGCTCAAGCTCTAGTACTCTTTCACAGGGCTTTAAATCCACTATAAAGACGACCACCCAAAAAACCATACCTGTGCACCGGAACATTGTATTAGGTGATGACCAAGGGCGATACATCCGATACACCTTTCAAGCCCTGCTAGGCAATGATTTTCAAGTGATACCAATCCTTTAGATCTTCAAATTGACCTTGGTGTGTGGTTTAGAAGTATTAAACATGCCAACATTATTGTATCAGAAGTCCCTTACAACAATCATTTAAATGAACGAAGCTTGAATAGTTCACTAAGCCACGTATGTAATAAATATAATGGTCTATTTGTGAATATGGGATATAGTCAATCTGTACCACGAAGACAGCGCCATCTTACTGTTAATATTTGTAGATACTTATTTAAAAAACTAAAGTGACATATACTTAGCAAAATCGAACACTCACTAAGCCAGAATCTGACTTATCAACTCAAACTTGTAACATACCCGACGACGTTGTTATTACTGCCTGCGACAAATCCACTCAAACAAAAAAAAATAAAATAATAAATAATAAAAAAAAATTATAATAATAATAAATTATTATTATTTTATTATTATCTCATTATGTTTACTTTAAACTAGTGTTATAATCACAATTTTACCATTTTTTAATTTTTTATTTATTTTATGTTTTGTCCTCCCAACCAACAATTTTGCCCTATAACCAAACCTTTTATATCCAAAAAGCCGGGTAAAAGTTGATTAAAGGTTTTGGAGGTCATTGATTGTTGTGTAAAAGCGTTTGCCAATACAAATTGGCTCTATAAGTTTATACAGCAAAAACGACCTATAAGGAATTGATGTAAAGGTTTACTTCGTGACTTTGTATAGCTGTTATAGTCAGGAGTTATTGCAACCACCAATGTGACTAGTATACAACGATAGAACTTTATTACAGTGTTTACTGTCGCCTTAATGCGCCTGATTAACGCAATAAAGGTTCTGAACGTATGTCGCGCCGGTTATTGATTATTAAACGATAGTTTTGGTGTAAAATAAAAGAATAAATAAACTTGAGGGGAATGATGTATTCTCGAGAGAGCACCGGAACACAAGTGGGAAAAATCAAGTGTTGTACGCAACATGCTGCGGCCACACAAGATACAAGCTTACATTAGTAAAACATTAACAACGAAACTTGTCTTTAAGTTTTTAGTACAACATAATGAATATTTAACATGTAGACCAAAAAACCTTAACAAAATATTTTTAGAATTAATATTAATAAGCAACAATCCTCATAAATCTTATATTCTAATAATAACAAACACATCAGAATCAATAGTAATTACTAAACCTTATAACTCTTACATTTTAATAAAATAAAAAAAACACATAATATATCTATAACCTAGAACGTTAACTCTCTAATGAGCTACGACTTGAAACAATACATAATCATATAATCAATTATTTGTGACGCTATGGTTTGCCAGATACATATTCGGCAATAAAAGAAAATAAACAGTTCGATATTTAATACCGACTAGCAGCAACATGCTTACATGACAGCCGTGAATAAAAATGTTGCCTATTGCCTACGCATTAAAGGAATGCATGCTTAGCACCTAACAAGTTATGACTTATTAATCTAGAGGCAAAACGCATATTTTTAAAATAGAACGAGTATGGGTTTTACCATTTGAAGTTTTTACCTCGACGGCCCTTACGTGGCCATCATGACCAGGGTATGTTTTTACCACTCTAGCCATTGGCCAGAACATTGCAGGAGCATTGTCCTCTCTTAGTATAACTAAAGTACCTACTTTGATATTGGGTAAGATATTTAACCATTTAGGTCTGTTTTGCAGTACATTGAGGTACTGTTTGTGCCACATCTTCCAAAATGACTGTTTTATTTGCGTGCATACCTGCCATTGCTTCAACCTATTTTGTGGAACATTTGAGACATCATTTTCTGGATACATAGTTAAAGCGTTTCCTGTCAAAAAATGGCCTGGAGTCAGGTAGCTATAGTCATTCACGTCACTTGAAGATATTGGTAGCAAAGGTCTAGAATTAAGTACTCCTTCTATTTCTACCAACACAGTATTTAACTGTTCATAGGTTAGCAGGTGACCCTGTACTACTCTTCGTAAATGGTACTTAGTACTTTTAACTGCCGCCTCCCAGAGGCCACCAAAGGTAGGGGAATAACTTGGAATGAAGTGAAAGTCAATTCCTTCCTGAGCTGTAAATTGAAAAACTTTACTTTGGTGGTCTCTGGAAGAAAACAAATTATACAGTTCCACCAACTGGTTCCTTGCCCCCTTGAAGGTGCTGGCATTGTCAGAGTAGATCTCTTTCGGCAGGCCTCTTCGCGATATAAGTCTACGTAGGCATGCGAGGTAGGTATCGGATGTGAGGTCTGAAGCTAGCTCTAGATGTATTGCCTTAGTGGCGAAACATACAAATACACAGATGTATCCTTTACCTATAACGGATCGTTTCACGCGCGAAAGTTTTACGTTTAGAGGTCCTGCAAAATCTACTCCAACTTTCTCAAAGGGACGGCTTAACGCAGTCACCCTCCCGGCCGGCAAGGAACCCATCAGCTGTTTAGAAGCAGTGGCTTTTTGCCTGAAACATATTACACATTTATTTGTTATTTTCTTTACATACAATAAACCATTAGTCGGTATTAAATATCGAACTGTTTATTTTCTTTTATTGCCGAATATGTATCTGGCAAACCATAGCGTCACAAATAATTGATTATATGATTATGTATTGTTTCAAGTCGTAGCTCATTAGAGAGTTAACGTTCTAGGTTATAGATATATTATGTGTTTTTTTTATTTTATTAAAATGTAAGAGTTATAAGGTTTAGTAATTACTATTGATTCTGATGTGTTTGTTATTATTAGAATATAAGATTTATAAGGATTGTTGCTTATTAATATTAATTCTAAAAATATTTTGTTAAGGTTTTTTGGTCTACATGTTAAATATTCATTATGTTGTACTAAAAACTTAAAGACAAGTTTCGTTGTTAATGTTTTACTAATGTAAGCTTGTATCTTGTGTGGCCGCAGCATGTTGCGTATAATGTAGCAACATTAAGTTTGAATGTAAAATATATGCCGTGTGGCAACACTTGATTTTTCCCACTTGTGTTCCGGTGCTCTCTCGAGAATACATCATTCCCCTCAAGTTTATTTATTCTTTTATTTTACACCAAAACTATCGTTTAATAATCAATAACCGGCGCGACATTGGTGATCCAGTATTTCTGGTTTAAGTTGGACAATAATAGTCTAGGTCCTGCATGCAGGAGACGCTCATGTTCAGACCTAACAATACATTCGGTGACATACGATTGCTTAGGTAAAATCGCCTGATGTTTTTGAGTGTATGGTATATTTGCGTGGTGTAACCTGCCGCCTACACGCAGAATGCCTATATTGTCTAAAAACGGATGCAAGCTTTGTAAAGAACCCTTGACACTTTGATTTTTATTTAACAATTCCACTTCTTCATGGAAGTGAAATTCCTGTTCGCCCTTAATGATTAACATAAGAGCAGAATTAAGCTCTGCGCTCGTCAAAAAATTGTGTGAAACTTTACTGCCTTTTAAATTATTGATAAATCTTAACATATAGGCTAATATACGTATCATTTTATGGATGCTAGAATATTTGTGCATACCTTGCAAAACGTCGTTTGTTGGACGAGCTGCATATCCTACATTGGAGGAGATTGCTGCGCTTGACTCGCTCTCAGGTAAGTCTGATGGTAACTCTATAGATTGATTAAACATATACTTACTGTCATACAAAAATCGAGGCCCATGCCACCACATGTCGCAGGCACTAAGCTCGTGCGGATTGACACCCCTGCTTATGTAGTCGGCGGGGTTGTCTTTAGTGTTTACATATAGCCATTTACAGTCAGCAGTATTACTGGTTATAGCTTTCACTCTGTTCGCCACATAAGCCGTCAACTTCATCGCTTCCGATCGTAGCCATGCCAGCACTATTTGGGAATCGGTGAACAAGTAAATATGATTTATTTTTAATTTTAATTTAAGTGTGTTTGAAACTTTAGCAATCAAAATAGACAAAAGTAGTGCAGCATTTAATTCTAAACGTGGCACAGTGAGGTTTTTATTCTGAATCGGGTTTATGCGGGATTTAGAACAGAGCAAATGCACTTGTACATTACCTTTATTGTCAGTGATGCGTAGGTACACACAGCAGCCATATGCAGTTGAACTGGATGCATCAGAAAAACCTATGAGTTCAAACGTGTTTGAATTAGATAGCTGAATATTTCTACCTATATAAATCGGATCCATTTTTGCAAGACTATTTAAAAAACCTAACCAGTCTGATTTAATGTTTTTGTCAGGCTCAGCGTCCCAGCCAGTCTTGGAGGACCATAACTTTTGCATAATAGCCTTTGCCTGTACAACAATAGGACCAACAAAACCCATAGGGTCATAGAACTTTCCTATGTATGCCAATATTTCCCTTTTGGTAATGTTTTTTGCATCAAAAAATTCTGGACTTGTTATTTTAAATTTATCCTGATGAACAACTAACTGCAAACCTAAAGTTTTTATACTGCAGTCGCTGTTTTGAAATTCTAAATCGTCAAAGTGCCGCTCAGTTGAAGGAACATCTTCTAATATTCGACTGTCATTTGATGACCATTTATGTGTTTTGAAACTGCCCTTTCTGAGAAGCTGTTGAAGCTGCGATTTTGCTTCCATAATCACATCTAAGTTACTATTTGAATAGAGTACATCATCTACATAGGTGTAGTTGTTTAAAATGGACGAAGCCAAAGGCATTTCGCGTTCATTTTGTATCGCAAGCTCTTTCAAACAACGCGTAGCTAAATAGCTTGAGCTTTTAAGCCCATAGGTGACAGTATCTAGCCTGATGCACTTTATTGTTTCGTCAGGGCTGTCTCTCCAAAGAATATTCTGCAAGGAGGTGTGTTCAGGTATTACGCGGACATTTCGGAACATTTTTTTTATGTCGGTAGTGAATGTATAGTCACCAAAACGGAACAAGAGTAGTATGTCAAAAAGATCTCTCTGAACTGTCGGACCATTTAGCAACAAATCGTTGAGCGATACTTTCTTACTCGTCTTCATCGATGCGTCGAAAACTGTACGCAATTTAGTAGTCTTACTGTCGGGTTTGAGTACCGCATGATGCGGTAGAAAGTACACTGCGTCCTTACCAAGTTGATAGCTCTCTACATCAACGACGTGCCCGTGATTTAACTTTAAATAATCGTGTATAAACTTCTGATATTCTAGGAAAAGATTATGATCTTTGTGCAATTTCTTCTCGAGGTTTAAAAACCTTTTTAACGCGAAATGAAATGAGTTTCCTAGCGCATCGTTTACATCTTTGAGTGGCAGTTTCAAAGGCAAGGCAACCTCAAAACAACCATCTTTCAACTGAGCGGTCCTCTGGAAAATTTGCTCGCAAAGCTCTTGTTCTGAAGAACTTTCATTAAAGATTTCAGGAACGCATTCGGTTTTCCAGAACCTATCTAAATTTTGAATTAAATTTGACTCGCATTTTGATGCGCATTTTAGCACTGCTACCTGATTGCAGACACTTGTAGGCAAGCTTCCCCCGACTATGTAGCCGAACTGCGTGTTGATAAGTTGTGGATACTGTTCACCTGGCGTCGAAGGCCGTGCCTCACCAAGCGGCGCTGCAGGACCGTAGCTCGTCGACTCCGATGGCAGCAATGCCTGGAAAAAGCAGTCGGCTCCCATTAGCAAATCGATTTGACTGGGAATATTAAAATCTTTATCTGCTAGCCTAATATTTGGTGGAATCGCAAAGTCTGAGAGATGTAATTTTCTCTGTGGTAGCTCACATGTAATGTTCTCAACTACATGACAAGTAGTTGCTAATTTAAATGGTTTGACCAATGAATGTATTTCCACCGGTACGCAGCGCTTCACGCTGGCTTGAGTATTGACTATCCCTACTATATTAATATTACTCTGCATGGGCTTTAAATGTAGCAGCTGAACAGCCTTTTGAGAAATAAAAGACAGCTGTGACCCACTGTCTAGCAAGGCTTTGAAAGTCATCTCTGTACCATCTTGAGCGAGGAGCTTTACTTGGGCTGTGGGTAAAAGTACATTATTGGTTAAATTATTCGCCGCCAATGAGGCGGAAGATGCGGCGGCCTGCTGATTATTCACCTTAACATTATCGCAGTGTAACAGAGTATGATGCCTTTGTTTGCATTCTTTACACCGAAAGTGGAATCTGCATTTCCCTGCATGCGCACCTAAACATACATGGCATATCCCCTTTTCATCTGCAAACTGTAACCTTTTATTAGCAGGCAATAACTGAAAGCTTTGACACAAGTATAACTTATGATTGGACTTACAGAATAGACATGAAGCTTCCTGCGCTGCGGTGTAGGCTGCCAGTTTGCCCGTGGATGAGCCTGGACGTTGCTCCCTTACTTCCTTGTGCTGCTGGTGTGGCTGGCCAAAAGCTGGCTCAGCATTTTCTAATGCCAGAGCACGCTTGTCAATGAAGCTGAGAAAGTCCTCCACGGTGGGGTCCGACTTGGTGTCCCTCTCAATCTGGTACGCTCTCGATGTGTATAAATCTAATTTTCGGCAAAGTACACACAAAATTATAGCATCCCAATACTTAACGTTTTGATCTAAATTGGTCAAGGCAGCAAGTTCCTGTTTAACACTTGAGACAAATTCTCTTAAGCTGCTTGCTGATGACTTCGTTAAAGGCTTCAAGTCCAAAATTGAGATTATATGCTCATTAATAATTTTAAACCTATTATTGTACCTATCGTTTAATAATGCTATTGCTTTTATATAACTTTCTTGCGTCAAAGGTAAGTTTTTGATTAATTGCAGGGGTTCATCCCTGAGATATGCACGCAAATAATATAGTTTTTGTACACCATCAATTGAATTATTATCATTTATAACAGAGTTGAAAAGATTTATGAAAGGTATATATTCTGTGAACTTACCACTAAAGGTCGGCACATTAATAGGTGGTAACTTCAACTTAGAAATTGGAGCAGACGACGGCGTAGAGGTCTTTGGTTTTAGAGTTTCGCGTGCCTTTAGTTCTGCATTTATTATTGCTAAGATGTGAAAGTAGTGCTCCTCTACAATGGAGACATCTTCTTTATCTTGCTCATTCAAGCATAATATGTTTAAATTGTATTTTTCATATTCAGAAAATAATTCTGAAGCACGGTTTTTTTTTACTAATAACGCTTCGCTTGAAGAATTTGACACATTTTCATTATTGCAAACGAAGTTGTAGAGTCTGGTCAAATTCCCTTTGGTGTATCCTCTAGCCGAAATCAAACCCGACAGCTCCATTTTCTAGTTGTATGGTTAATTTCTCACAATATATCGCTACAACACAACTATAGCTAAAAATGGCACTGTTCTTCACAATTATTAATACGTGAAAACTTATCTCTAACGCTTTTTACTTTCTAGAATCCAACGAGAAACTGGAAGGGTAGGCAGGCAGGCGACGGACATAGAGTATGTAACCTTTTCGCGACGGATACGGAAGTCGAACATTGGCCGACATACGCCGACAGCACCTTATGCAGCTCCAACTGACGATCACGTGTAGCACTTTGTATGCGGAACTCTAGTTCCGATGTTCACCGCTAGTTGTCGTCCAAGTCGGCTCGATTCTACGTTTACGCTTACGCAGCTTCGACTTGCACCGAACAGCCACCGAATGCCGCGCTTTTTGACACGTTGAATGAAATGCCGACACTTTGTGGTCCGACAATCTGCAAACACCGAAAACCCGCAATAATGCCACTTTTCACTGCCGCGAACTCATAAAATATTCGTATTATATCACTGACACTGCCGCACTTCGCCGACACGAAATTGCGCGCTCGCCGACACACCGGCGCCTTCCACTTAGGCCGACTCTTTACGCCGAAAACGCTGTATTCTTCTTGGATCGTGAAGTTATCTGGCCAGCATCCCTCGAATATGCGTCCACGTTGATCCCGTAGCCGAAGTAACAGAATTACGGCCAGTCCTGGTTCTCGACGACGCTGAGGTTGAAAAAATGGCGGGCCGTTGGTTGAGCACGATGCCGCGTCGTAAATCTGGCGAATATTTTGTCTTTCGCACGTTCCACGTTGAATTCTTCTTCTCGAAGGACCAATGTCGCGCCGGTTATTGATTATTAAACGATAGTTTTGGTGTAAAATAAAAGAATAAATAAACTTGAGGGGAATGATGTATTCTCGAGAGAGCACCGGAACACAAGTGGGAAAAATCAAGTGTTGCCACACGGCATATATTTTACATTCAAACTTAATGTTGCTACATTATACGCAACAACGTACTATAATGGGTCTTTCGTTATAGTAGAGATGAAAACTCAAGAATAGGGCGATATTGTGATATTGTGGATTATTAGATCGTCGTTATAGTACACAGGTACTATAGTGGGCACAACAAATCTACGACAGAGTGATTTGGTGATATAGCTGAGTTTCAAATTACATTTAAGTTGCCCAACTTGTCTTAAAAAGGTTTTCTAAAGCTCGTTATAGTCGTAGTGATAAACTTATCACAAGGATACTTTTTTAGAACAGAATATTTTTTTATAGCTGTAATAGTTCCTCTTTTACACAATAACGGTGATTCTGTCGCTTTTAAAACATAATTACTGTGTGTAAAGGTATTCTACCGCGCTTCTACAAAAAAGACATTTGGATTCCCATTATATAAAATTGACCTAATTATAGAAAATGGTTCCGTTCAACATACATTTAACGTACGTAACCAAAGAAATTGAGAATTATTTAAATATGGACAATGATTCCAATGGTGGTTTGGTTCCCGAAGCTGAATTATTCTATTAAGGAAAATAAGCAACTTTATCACAAAAAGTCAGAGTATGAATAAATAATAACTAATAAGTAGGTATGACTCTGACTTCGTAGTAGTGCTGATTCTAATTCAGGGCCATTCTATACCGAGCCATCGGTGCAGTCTCTACGAGTCGTTTATTTTTTCATTGTAATTATTTTTGTTAGCATATGGCGCCCCAGTGCAAGGTAAACGCCTGCTTTCTCTCTTTCCACCTTTCTCGATCGAATGCGAGTGTAGACCAATCTTTCAGAAGCGAATCTAGCTCGTCCTGTCCGCTGCGTCTCGGATATCACTTGTAGATCTTTGACGGTCGTTACAGGTAGCACTGGCCAAAAAGTCTAACAACTAGTATTACCAAGGATATCGCTTTGCCCAGTACTAACTATATAACTTATTGCAACGCAAAAACAACCTTATTGCAATGCGTACACAGTTGAATATTGACAGTGGTAGTAATCGGAAGTAAACGGACTGTGGAAGAACATTAGTTCTTACAACGATGATTTGTATTTGCAGGTGGTGATGTCCGTGCTGATGGTGGTGCCATCTGGCGTGCACTCTCAAGGATTACCCGTAAGTTGTTGGGGAAAAGCTTTTGATGGTGCAAAAGTTTGTCTTCAAAACCTAGGTCCTTTATCAGAATATGACGCTGGCCAATGGTTAGCTTCGACGAACGAAATTAAAAGGATATTTAGCAAATATGACGTATCTGGACTCTGCTATGGAACATTTACTTCATTATATCAGACTTGCAAAACACTATAACCCAACGCCAGGGTATAGTTGGCTTTGTTTGAAGTTGATGGTAAAAAGATCATTCTTACAGATAAACTATGTATTATTAATTTAACCCCCTTTTAATTGTGTTAATAAATATGTATGATGTTTGAAAGGTATAATAATATAAACTTCTTGTTTTATTGTTTCCATCAGTCCCGCCTCAGCTATGTCAAGTTAAGCCATGGAATGGCCATGTCACAAGACCTAGAAACAACCTGTATACTTATTAGTAGTTGCAATGGCAAATACTTGAACCGACTTACGCTGCTGACTATACGTACTCGTACTTGCTTAGCCTCGTACTATCATACACTGTTGCTATGGACATACGTAACGTTGCTGTCAATGCACACAAACATGCCACGTACACCTACTCACTACATCATTCTGTACCAATAGACATTTTTTGTACCAAATCCTTAGAATAAATCGTTCTATATTATGATTAGGCTACAACGGAACCCTATTCTGCGCGTGGCCCGACACGCACTTTGCCAGTGCCAGAGTGTTTTCGTCGGTTTTAATTTTAATGTTCTGTTTTAATTTCCTTTTCCATGGATACTTTTATGGTTCCGTAGTCAACAAGGTACCCTTATATATGTTATAGGCAATGTGTATAATGCAGGCATTCTATACATTTCCTAGGTATTATATAGAATGCCGGGGTCGTCCAGGCAATGTGTGAAATGATATTGAATGTTCAAACTATTTTACACTTTACCTAGGAAATGTATGGAATACCTAGGCATTGTATAGATTGCCGGTTAACGCATAGGTAATGTATGTAACGTGTTTTTTTGCGTAGACAGCGTTTCTCACATAGCAGTTCCCTTCGGATAAACATTTACATTTACAACGTACAGTCAAGTGCACGTAGAGCTTTACATTTTGACATTTCCGCCTCTCTTATCTTCTGTGATATTAGGACAAAATCGAATGGCAAGTGTAAAGGTCTACTTGCACTTGACTGTATCTCAATAGAATCGAAACGTAAGGTTGGTATTTTAAACAATCAAAATAGCCACATATCAATTCTAAAATGTCAAATTGTACATTGTCATTGTCTTATGCACCTAACTCTACTTTTAAGATACAATTATAATGATCAAGTTCTTGTGTAATAAAAGATGTTCCTGTAAGTAAGTATATTAAAAGCAGTTACTTATTCTTACAAGAAGAACTATTGTGACACTTTGAAGTATGTAGCATTTGATGTTATCTGTGACATCAATCGTAATATGTATATTATCTGTGGTTTTTAGAATAAGAATATAGACTATCGTATCTCGGCATCACCACACGCCCGCTCTGGTTTTAATTAATATTCCCTAATCCTGGAGTCCCACAATCCTCTACATGGTGTCAGAAGTTTATTTGGAACCCAGAAGAACCAAAGAAAATGCCGGAACAGGTACAAAATATCATTCTAGCTAATAACTTAAAGCCGTTAGTTGTAAATGGCGGCAAAGATGGCAAAAATGCTGCCGAGTCATGGAAGCTGTGGAAACAAAAATTCAAAATCTTCTTTGAAGCAAATGATTTACAGAAGGTCTCAAAGTCAAAACAAATTGCTATATTGTTAAATTCTATCGGTGATGAAGGCCTAGATATTTATAATTCTTTCAATATTCAAAATGAAACGGACGAAACGATAACGACTATTATTGAAAAATTTGATGGAAAATTCAATCCATGCAAGAATGTCACTGTAGAGCGATACAATTTCTTTACAAAGTACCAAAATAGCGAATCATTGGACGAATAAGTAACAATTTTGAACAATTTAGCATCAGGCTGCAAGTTTGAAAATTTGAAAGAGTCGTTGGTAAAGGACATGTTTATCATAGGAATAAAGAATACTCAAATAAAGGAACAAATATTGCAAAATCAAAAAATAACGAATGTTGACGAAGCTGTTCAATTTGCAAAAAATATGGAATTGTCACAGGAAAGGTCTAGAAAATTACAGAATGGAAATGAAGCTAATAATAATTCTAGTTCACAAGTGCAATCAATTCGTCAAAGCAGAAGTACATATTTCAAGAACCAGCCATCAAAAAGAGAAAATTCAAAGAAAAGGTCAATAACTCCATACAGAAAATCGTCGGAAAATAGAAGTTCTAGTCAAAATCGATATAAGTCCAGTCCAGCACAATCTTTTTCAGCCAATTCCAGGTTCAACAACAATATTAGAAATAATTCTAACTGTAACAGATGTGGTCAGCTGCATCGGTACAAGTGTCCAGCACAAGGCAAAATCTGCAATATATGTAAGAAAATGAACCATTTCGCCAATTACTGTTTCTACAAAAATCACAATAGCAAGAAGAATGTAAGTACAATTAGTAGTTCTGAATGTATACAAAAATTGCATAGTCATGAATATGATATTCATAGTAATATTATTCGGGATTACCCTCAAAATGATTTTATTATTAATTCAATTAATTGTAATTCAAATTCACAAAATTGGAAATTAGAATTGAATGTTCATGGCAATATTATAAGATGTCAAATTGACACAGGTGCTGATATAAATGTAATTTCACTAAATACTTTAAAAAGTTTAGAAAATATGTGTAAGAAAATTTTTTTCATTGAAAAGTCAAACATAAAAGTATTTTCATTTGCAGGTCAATTGATTGAAAACTTAGGTTCTGTCAGACTTGAATGTTCTTTTGATCACAAACTATTTAAACCAATCAATTTCATAGTTGTTAAATGTGACTGTTCTACAATTTTGGGTTGGAGGACATGTGAAGAATGTGGCATTGTAAAACGTATTTTCGAACTATCCCAAAACACTTCTAAGATAACAACTAGCAAAGAACAAAGGTCATTACAAATGCTTATTAACAAATATTCAGATACTTTTGAAGGATTGGGTTGCTTACCAGGTAGTGTTAATTTACAAGTAGATACAACCGTCACACCAAAGATTTGTCCAGTTAGGAGAATACCATATGCTCTACAACAAAAACTCAAAAATGAATTAGACCGAATGGTGCGACTACAAGTCATAGAAAAAGTTACTAAACCTACTGACTGGGTAAATTCCATAGTACCTGTAGAAAAACCCAATGGTGACTTACGTATTTGTCTAGATCCTAGGAACTTAAATAAAGCCATAAAAAGACCTCATTTTCCATACCCTACATTTGATGACTTGCGGTCAAGGGTAGTGAATGCGTCAATATTCTCAAAGTTAGATGCTAATTCAGGTTACTGGATGCTAAAATTAGATCCAGAGAGTAGTGATCTTTGCACTTTCAACACACAGTTTGGCAGATATAAATTTTTAAGACTTCCTTACGGAATAAATTCAAGTGGTGAAATTTTTCATAGAGTAATGTCCGAGTTACTTGGGGACCTTCCAGGTGTTATTATATTTGTCGACGATATATTGGTCTATGGTTCTACGCAAAGTGAACATGATGAAAGATTAGAAAATGTTTTAATAAAAGCTAAAGAAATCAATTTAAAATTTAATAAATCAAAATGTCAGTTCGGACAGTCTGAAGTTTCGTATGTGGGTCATGTTTTTAACAAAAATGGTATTTCACCAGATACGTCAAAAATCGAAGCTATAATAAAAATGCCAAGACCAGAAAACATAAAAGATCTTCAACGATTTCTTGGTATGATAAATTACCTTGGTTCATATGTACCTAACTTAGCTCATGAAACTACTTTACTTAGAGAACTCCTTAAAAAACAAAATATGTGGCAGTGGACTCCTAATCACGAAAAACAATTTACTAAATTAAAATCTCTTATTTGTCAATCACCTGTCCTAGTACATTATGATGTAAACAAACCTGTACGATTGTCAGTAGATGCTTCAAAAAATGCAGTTGGAGCAGTAATTTTTCATGGACAAAATCCTATTGCATATGCATCTAAAACTTTAAATAAGTCTCAGGAAAACTATGCCCAAATAGAGAAAGAATTGTATGCTATAGTTTTTGGTTGCAAGAAATTTCATCAATATATTTATGGAAAAACAACTTATGTTGAAACTGATCATCAACCTCTTGTAACTTTGTTCAAAAAATCACTTTCTGATGTCCCGCCTCGTCTTCAAAGAATGATGATAGCTATACAGTCATATGATCTTAACGTTTCATATACAAAAGGTACTGAAATGTATGTCTCTGATACTTTGTCTCGTGCACCCATATCAAAAACTAATATAGAAAAATTTAATTTTGATGAGTTGGATAGTAATATAGTTTGTCAAGTAAAGTTACTAACTTCTAATTTAGCAATTACTAAAGAAAAACAAGAAAAAATCATGTCTCATACAAAATCTGATATGTCACTCCAAAAACTAAAAGAATACTTTATGTCAGGATGGCCTAATTGCAAGCAAAAATGTGATTCAATTGTTTTACCCTATTGGAACATTAGAGATGAGATTCATGTTGTAAATGATCTAGTTTTCAAGAATCAGTCTGTCATTATACCTAAATCTCTACGTTCTGAAATTCTCTCAATTTTACATGAAGGACACATGGGCATAGAAAAAACTAAAAATCATGCCCGTGGAACTGTTTTTTGGCCTAATATTTATCATGATATTGAAATGAAAATAAAACAATGTGAAACTTGCATGACATATAGTTCAAATAAAACAAAGGAAACTTTATTATCTCATGAACAACCTTCTTTACCATGGCAAAAAGTAGCTACAGATTTATTTGATTACAAAAGCAAAAAATATTTAATAGTTGTCGATTATTATTCAAATTACATCGAAATAGCAAAATTAAATCAAGATTCTAGAAGTTATACAGTCATTAATCAAATCAAGTCAATTTTTTCACGACACGGTATTCCATTGCAATTAGTAAGTGATGGTGGCCCTCCATTCAACTCTCATGAATTTCAAAATTTCACAAAAGACTGGGATATTCAACATATCATGTCAAGTCCTCACTTTCCTCGATCAAACGGTCTTGCGGAAGTATCTGTAAAAATTGTTAAAAATATTCTCAGAAAATGTGAACAGTCAGGTACAGACTTTTATATTGGTCTGTTACAATACAGAAATACCCCAAGAGGTAATCTCAAATCACCTTCAGAATTACTTATGTCAAGAAAACTGAGAACAAAATTGCCTACTACAACAAGTAATTTAAAGCCAAAAGTAGTTCAATTTTCAAGTCATTTAAAAAATAAGTCACAAAAGTTGGAAAATAGAAAATTATATTATGATAGAAGTGCTGTATCTCCTCAACAATTTCAGTCAAATGACATAATATTTTTCAAGAGAAATCCCAAGGATGCAACATGGTCTAAAGGTGTTATTTTATCAAAAACTAACTTTCCAAGATCATACTTAGTCAAAGATAGTAATGGGACAATCTATAGAAGAAACTCATATCATATTAAGCTATTTAAGTCAAATCTGTCACAGTCAAGGTCACAAAATAGTTATAAATCGTCACAGTCAAAGGAAAATACCAAAAAAATATTGGAAAATAACAATGATAATGCTAATCATTCTGGTCACAAGTCGTCCAAGTCTTATAATAAATCGTATCAAAAATCATACAAGTCAAGTCTGATAGAAAAGGAGGATACAGAGATGCATCATTATTATATTCCTGAGTATCTATATTGTAGAAGAAAAAGTAATGAGGAACAAATTGTAAATTTAGATGATTCTTATGCATCTGCCGAGTCAAGTCAGTCATCTAATGATGAAAATCCAATACAATTGGATAAGTCTGTCAAGTCAAATGTAATGAATAAAAGTAGGATACAGTCTCCTATATTTGTAGAAGTTAATGATGATGTACAAAATAATGAATATTTGTCAGAAAATGAAATGTTAAGTCAGTCACAGTTTGGTAGTCAAGACTTACCTGAAATGTTAGATATAAGTATAAGTTCAAATACACCGGAGTTAAGATACTCATCCAGAGGGAGATTATTAAAGTCAAGAAAAAGATTAGATTTATAAAAATGAATGTAAATTTATTATGTCAATTTAATGAGTCAATATAATTCAATTTTTAAGGTTAAGTAGTTAGTTTGTCCTAATGTTTATTTACGTTCTAATAGCAATGTCAAATGTCATTAACGTCAATGTCAAGTCATGTCATAATTAGTCAATGTCAATTTTATGTCAACTAACAAATTCAGTGTTGCCTTTTTATTATAAGAAAGGGCATGTAGCATTTGATGTTATCTGTGACATCAATCGTAATATGTATATTATCTGTGGTTTTTAGAATAAGAATATAGACTATCGTATCTCGGCATCACCACACGCCCGCTCTGGTTTTAATTAATATTCCCTAATCCTGGAGTCCCACAATCCTCTACAAAGTACACAGCAACTTATTCTTAAAGCATGAACATTTTTTGGTTTCACAGTTTACTTTGCAAGTATACTTGAAAAATCCCTGACCGGTTCCATTCGATTGCAAAGTAGCAACTGTACGCACTGTTGTATCCTGATTTAGCGACATCTTCCACGCTTATTAATTTCTGTTGACAAACAGTGAATTTTTGTCTAGAAAACAGTGTTTTTATGATACATTGCTTTCTGCCAAGTCCATCTTCTGTCTTTTTGCTGCGTACTAGCACAACGAACGAGTTGCAACTTGTTTACGGGGTAGTCCCGCACGCCCGCGCACTCGCCTCCTTCCCGTGGTCGTTCATTATACGCATTGCCTGATGCGCTTCGGGCATTTTATACAATACCTAGGCAATGTATGAAATTAATCGTATTATACACATTGCCTGAACGTTTTAGGCAATGTATACAATGCCTAGGCATTCTATACAATGCCGGATTATACACATTGCCTATAACATATACACTTTGTCCGTCCGCAGCTTAGACAGTCGTCGTTTGCGCGCGAATGTGAGCGTACGTACTACTAGCGTACCTGTACTTATTGTCGGTGCGATGGCGTCAGATATTGTCAAATGTGTAAATTGTAACATAGTTATAAATGAACTATTAGCGTTTATACAAAACAAGGCGGATGTTATGGATGAGGTTTCCCTCACCCGGATATGCAGTGATACTTTTGCAGATAGTGAAATTGTGGCGGCGAAGACACTACTTTTTGATTCAGTTCCTAACTCGAAACGGAAAATTCGTAAAAGTAAAGGAAAAAGTGCACGTGACATCGAGGATATTATATGTCTTCTGAAGGTCACTGATCCAGAGATAGTACCCATCTTCGTTGCGCGTGATCTTCAAAAACTGCCACCGGTTACGTTTGATCATATAGACGCGACGAAACTATTAAAGGATATTCTCGTGCTACAAGCTGATATCAAAGTTTTAAAGAATGACTGTGCGACAACGTCTCAACTACTGGAGATAAGAAATGAGTTAGACAATCTAAAAAGTGCCTCAATTGTGCACAATAACTTTGACTTTGTCAATAGAAGACGAGGTGCATTTATTGAAGACATTCACAACTTCGACAGTGGTCCGATGGCTTTACAGCAGCATTCAATTTCAAAAAGCAATGATAAATCCACGAAATCCAGGTCACAATCTATTATTAGTGATTATTTTCCAAAATATGTGGGTGGAGGGAAAAATCTATTGTCAACTCCAGAGACCGTTAACGTGACGAAGCAATCACCTGCGAACGTAAATCCGCGCGATGCTGTCTCGCTCGCACAGCGGCCGGACCACATTGATGACTCACAAAAACGAGTCACTGACGACGCCAGTCGATTAGATGAACAATGCAGTACCCCTACCGCGAGCTCTAATCTCATTAACTCGAACGTTCCCACTAATATCTCGCCTGCACCGCAATGTAACAAGCGTAAGTCGATGGCAGATGTACTGAAGGCGAGTAACGAGTGTAAGGAAATAGTAGGGGAAAAATGGAATGTTGTGAAATATAAGAAACATAAGAAGCCCTCATCTCATGGAAAGATGGGAAAAGCGCCCGTAGGTCCAGATGGAAAATTTAAGGCAGCTATCATCAAGGTACCATTGTTCATTTCAAATGTGTGTAAAACTACAAATGAGAGTGATATTATTGCTTATATTAAAGACAGCACTCAGGAAGATGTATCTTTGTTTAAAATAAATAGAAAAACAGAAAAAAGGTACAACTCCTATAAGTTGTATGTCCCCAAAACGAAACTTGATATGTTTCTAGATAATGCCTTATGGCCTGATGGAATTACTTTTAGACGTTTTGTTAATGAAGCCTACAAGTCGAAAGACGGCATAATTAAGCAAACAGTGACACAATAAACAATGGAAAATAGCAATCAGAGAAGTAAATTTGTAAGTTTTAATTGCAAATCGGTGAAGCGATCTGTTGAGGCAGTTCATTCTCTGTGTCAGTCAGCTGACATAGTTGCCCTTCAGGAAACATGGCTACTTCCTCATGATATACCTTATCTTGGACAAATTCATAGCGATTTCGAGTACACCGGAAAGTCAGCAGTTGATACGTCAGAAGGATTATTGAGAGGGCGACCGTTTGGTGGTGTTGCGATCCTGTGGCGTAAGCGAGCCTTTGATTCAGTTACGGTAATCAGCTGTATAAGTGCGCGTTTAACGGCGATTAAAGTTTCACTCGGGGACAGATGCATAATAGTGTTCAGTGTTTACATGCCGACTGACTCGAGTGAAAATTTGGCAGAATTCACTGAGTGTCTAAGTGAAGTGAGTGCGATTGTCGAAGCTAGTAATGTTGAAACAGTGTACATACTCGGCGATTTTAATGCACATCCCGGTGAGTCATTTTGTTGTGAACTCTTAGAATTCTGTAACGAACAAAAGTGGAGGTGTGCGGACATTGAGAAGTTGGGCTTAGCGGCAAGTAGTTATACCTTTGTCAGTGACGCGCGCGGTTGTAGGCGATGGCTTGACCATTGTGTCGTCACACAGTCTGCGTGGTTGACGATTACTGAGATAGGTATTATGCACGATGTGTTCTGGTCTGATCACTGTCCCATATTTGTTGAGTGTAGCTTAGACATGATTAAACCTAAGTTAGTACGTAATGTAACATCACGTAGCAGCGTCATATGGGGCGAGAGAGATAGTGATCAAATAAGCGTGTACTATAATTTATGTAATAGTAAGTTAAAGCTGATTGATTACCCTCAGGAATTGGGTTTGTGCAGTAATAGCCACTGTAATAATACTGAGCATAGGGTAATTCTTGACAAGATGTATGAAAAAATTGTTACTACTTTGTCAGAGGCCGCGGTGCAGAGCCGAGCGGAAACTCGGACTCATAGACATGTTGGCCGTGTTGTTGGCTGGAACAAGCACGTGCGTGACGCCCACGCGACGGCGAGGCTTAAGTATCAGCTATGGGTATGGCGCAATAAACCATCTTCGGGCGTTGTCTATAACGAGATGTGTCTGACTCGGAAGGTGTTTAAAAGTAAACTAGTGTGGTGTCAGACGCACCAAGAACAAATTAAGCTTGATATTGTTGCTTCTCTCCGTAAAGCCAATAATTTTCAGAAGTTCTGGAAGGCTACCAAAAAGTTTGATATTAAGCCTGGCCTTCCTGTGAGTGTCAATGGTGCTGATCAGCCGGATAGCATCGCCAACATGTTTATGGACCACTTTAAAGTGGAATCACCGCTGGGCTCTTCGTTGCGACTGCTCGATGACGGATGCTGTCGTGACTCTGATCTGGTTCGTTTCTCGGCCAAGCAGGTGTCAAGCACCATTAAGAAAATGACGAGAGGGAAGTCCCCGGGTCACGATGGTTTAAGCATTGAGCACTTGCAGCATGCCGGTCCACACATGGCTAGAGTGCTCGCTATGTTTTATTCGCTATGTATGTGTCACTCGTATCTTCCATGTGATCTTTTGCAAACTATTGTCGTGCCTATTGTTAAGAATAAAACGGGTGACGTTGCTGATAAGTGTAACTATCGACCCATCTCCCTGGCAACTATAATCGCGAAGTTACTCGACAGTCAGCTGGATGCGCGGTTGGATACCTTGCTGAAATTACACGACGCACAGTTTGGGTTTCGTAATGATCTTGGAACTGAAAGTGCGATTCTCGGTCTCAAGCATACGGTGCAATACTACACAAAACGTCGAACACCAGTGTATGCTTGCTTTTTAGATCTCTCCCGTGCCTTTGACCTTGTATCTTACGAGATTTTATGGAAAAAGCTGCGGGAGAGAAAAGTTCCGGCGGAGATGTTGCGTATCTTCCAGTATTGGTATTATAATCAGACGAACATTGTGAGATGGGCCGATGGGCTGTCTAAGTCGTATGGGCTGGAATGTGGGGTGAGACAGGGAGGGATTACGTCACCAAAACTGTTTAACCTCTACGTAAATGATCTAATCGTTGAGCTCAGCAGCAAGAAAATCGGATGTCGCATTGATGACGTTAGTGTCAACAACATCAGCTACGCTGACGATATGGTGCTGCTGAGCCTTACGGTTAGGGCGCTTAGGGAGCTGCTCAACTGTTGTGAGGGCTATGCTCGAGAGCATGGCCTAGTGTATAATGTAAAAAAAAGCGAGTTCTTGGTTTTTAAGGCTGACGGTGTTAAATGTCCTGAGTATGTGCCCCCGATTAAACTAAATGGAAAAGACATATTGCGAGTGTACCAGTTCAAATACTTGGGGCATTATGTAACCGACGACCTTAATGACCGAGTTGATATTGAGAGGGAACGTAGGGCGCTGGCCGTCCGATGTAACATGTTGGTTCGCAGGTTTGCACGCTGTAACAGAGCAGTCAAAATAACGCTTTTTAAAGCTTATTGCCAAGTGTTTTACACCTGCAGCTTGTGGACCAACTACACTCAGCGGGCTATCAGCGCCCTACGGGTCCAGTATAACAACGGGTTCAGGATGTTGATGGGGCTGCCCCGTTTCTGCAGTGCATCAGGTATGTTTGCACAAGCACACGTCGATGGTTTTCATGCCATCGTCAGACAGAAATCTGCCTCTTTGCTCTGCAGAGTGCGGGACAGCTCCAACTCCATTCTGAAGACCATAGCGGAGAGGTACGATTCTCCTTTGTTAGGTGATCTTGTTCAAAGATGTATCTTGAACAACAGCCTTACTGCCAAATAGAACATTATATAAATATAAATATAAATTTACTAACATAGGTATAAGTTATCTTTTGTTTTTTTTTTACTAACCCATATGGATGTTGCTTATCCGAATTAAAGATTCTTTTATTTTATTTTATTTATTTTTTTTAGCTCAAAGATTCTTAGTATTCGAAAGATATAATTGAATATACAAACAAAGTAGTAAAATAAAAACTCGAAAAGTAGGTACAGGTAAAGTAGAGATGTTTTTTTTCTGTCGTTCCCCATAGTGTGGGATGTCATGGGATAGGTCTTTAAAAATATTGTAAGTAGACTTAGTGTCCCCCCCCCTCTACCAGTTGAACGGTTATATAAACGGTATAATCGTGTATTATTATATTATTATAAACTAAAAGAAACTCGTGTATTTTAACCGACTTTTTAAAAAGAAGGAGGTTCTCAATTCGGATGTTTCTATTTTTTATTTTTATGTTTGTTCGCGCATAACTCCGCCGCTTGCAAACCGATTTGAAAAATTCTTTTTTTGTTGTGAAAAATAAAAAACACTTAAGAAATGTAAATTTACTGGAAATAAAAGACTCTTTATTTAATTTTTTATTTTTTTCGTTTGTTTATTTTATTTAAGAATATCAAAATCAAAACATTTATTTCAAGTAAGCCATTTACAGGCGCTTTTGAATTGTCGAAACAAAGATAAAAATTAAATGTAGCTACAGTCCCAGTCACAAGACATAAAAACTGTGAAAGTACTGTAGTTGTCCATCATTCCCTAGCGTAGATCTCTATGGAGAAGAACGGGCAAGAAACTCCATGAACACTCTTTTAAATCATGTTTTTGTTACAAATTCTTGGTTACATCATTCATGTTGAGATGGTGCATTATGTGAGAACAATGTAGCAAGATGTGCACGATAAAAGTGTCCTTAGTAAAAACAAACAAAAGCAATTCAAAAATTAGTTCAAAAAAGAAAAACAAGCCGTGGCAACCAAGAGCTGACCAGTCCCAACCGACAGCGCCCGTTCACGAACATGACCCATGTATCAGCACCATTCAACTCAACCATTTTGAAGGGAATTAAATGACCCGACACACGCGCCACTATCATCGGGACATTTGAGTGAGCATGACATACTCACTCAAATGGGTAAATGGGTTTTTATCTTAAACGTGGTCTGACCGCTCGTACCTGGTCCACCCCAAGTGACCCTAGATACGATACTATCGAACAAATGTGGATTACTCTCACAATCAATGGAAGTAAAATTGCTATAGGCACAGGGTATCGTCCGCCACGCTTCGACTTGGACATCTTTCTCGACGCTTTAACTGACTCTGTTAGCTCCTTAGTCAAATGTGATCACTTCGTGCTGCTCGGCGATTTCAATGTCAACTTACTGAATGCTAATGGGCAAACTAAGAAAGTCTGTGAGTTTTTGAATAGCATGAACCTAAAACAACTGGTAAATTCGCCCACCCATTTCACAGACCATAGCGAAACATTGATCGACCTTGTCTGTACGAATATCAACCACAAAGCTATATCTGTTGAGCCCTATGGCTCAATAAATGGTCACTCACTTGTTGTGTGCGAGTTTAATATTAGGCGTGATAAATATAAACCCCATACAATAACTTATACACCCATTAAAGAAATAAATAGAGAGGTGCTAGATAGTGATTTATCGCAAATACAATGGGACAGCATTTGCGCCTTGCAAAATGTGAATCACATGGTTGGGGAGTTGAACGAGAATATTTTGGCAATTTTTGATGCGCACGCTCCGGTCAAGAAATGTTTAATTAAGGAACCGTCTTACCCATGGATAACGGATACAATAAAATTGATGATGCACTTGCGGAATGATGCCCTGTCCAAGTACCGTAAAACGAAATCAGACTCCAAAAAGTCATACTACAAGCAGCTGAAATCTCTGGTAGTAACCTCCTTATTTAGAGAAAAAATGGCATATTTTAACTTTAATATTAATGGTCAGATCAGGGATCCTAAAACGTTGTGGAAAAATTTAAAAAGAACAGTATTACCGAGGAAACAATTTGATGACCTTCCGACTACCTTCAGAGATCCAAACCAAATAAATAATCACTTTTTGAACGTTCCTGGTAACCCTGTCTGCAATACATCGCAACGCGCTTTCTTTGAATCTCATTGTTATGGTGATGATAGTTTCGCTTTCTCATTACAACCAGTAACTGCTGATCAAATTCTGCGATACTTCCGCCAGCTAAAATCTAACGCTGAAGGCTGTGATCAAGTCACCCTAGACATGCTTTGGCTTACTCTCCCACATTCATTAAAATCCATCACCGACATTGTGAACAGCTCAATTTTTTCAGCAACTTTCCCTGACATCTGGAAAATTGCTATTGTTAGGCCATTGCCAAAAAAACCAAATCCAACAGATTTAAAAGACCTGAGGCCTGTCAGTGTTCTGCCTTGCCTGTCTAAAATCGCTGAAAAGGCGGTTTGTCAACAGGTGTCAAAGTATCTAGAAGATAAACACATTCTGCCTGAGCTACAGTCAGGTTTTCGCAAACAACGTGGTACTTCTACAGCACTTTTGGACGTGACAGATAACATTCTCTCAGCACAGGATAAGGGCCTATGCACACTCCTTGTCTTACTCGATTTTTCGCGAGCCTTTGACTGCATAAATATAGACTTGTTTCTATCAAAGCTTCACTACTATGGATTTGACGAAAATGCAATAGACTGGTTCCAAAGCTACCTTACCAACCGTCGGCAGCGTGTGGAAATACGACTGAGCAATGGTTCATCTCTCGTTTCATCACTCACTTCTGTTTACAGGGGAGTCCCGCAGGGCACAATACTGGGCCCCATCATCTTCATTTTGTATTGTGCTGATATCATAAGTTCCCTGAAGAAATGTAGGTATCATATTTATGCGGATGACGTACAAGTCTATATCTCTTTTAAACCAAGCGACTATGACACTGCGATAAGGGATTTAAACGAAGATCTTGACAGAATAGCATGCTGGGCTGAAAATAACGGTTTAGTACTTAACCCCACAAAAACCAAATACATGCTGTTTGGAACCAAGAACCAAATCAGCGCAGTGCCGGCATCACTCAACGTTACCCTGCTGGGTGAGACGGTCAGTCGAGTCAGCGAGGCACGTAATCTTGGTCTGAACATGGATGTTGGGTTAAGATACGAAGCGCACGTGGCAGAGTCAGTGCGCACTTGTTTCTATCGGCTAAAAGTACTTTATAAAATAAGGCCGTATCTGTCCGAGGAGTTGCGTATTAAACTGGTGGAGTCACTCGTGCTTTCTAACCTAAACTACGCAGATACAGTAATTGGCCCTCGGCTGCTCGCAAGAACTGAGCGACTGATTCAGAGGGTCCAAAATGCCTGCGCTCGATTCTGCTTTTCAATCCCACCAAGAACTCACGTAACGCCATTCTTAAATAAGCACTCCATCCTCAAGATGAAGTCGCGGCGTAAGTTGTACCTGGCATGTATACTTTTTGGAGTAATAAAGTACAGGCAGCCGACCTACCTATACAATAAATTGAGCTGGATCGCTAGCAGAAGAGAATGCGAAAGGAGGCAGTGCTCGCAACAACTCTCCACTCAATCGCACAAGACAGCTGCTTTTAGGGGAAGTTTCAGATACGCCGCATCCAAATGCTGGAACAATATTCCCCCGCCGGTAAGAAATCTTAAATGTCTTGGTACCTTCAGAGTTCGACTGCGGCAGTTTCTTATCGAAGAGCAGAAAAAACTGGGTATCACTGTTTCGAATACGTCCATTATATAGGTAACTGATTGTGGTAACTATTCTTCCCGAGACAATCTATCAATCTGTAGCGTGTGGTCGCAAACCTGTGAACAAGAGATTGCTTTGTTTATATATTGCATTGTTTATTTATAGATTGCATTGTTTATTGATATTTAGTTGGCCAATAATTATAATTATACTACCTTCTCATGACAATCAAATCAAATCGTTTATTCTTATTCACACCTACACAACTACAATATTATTTTAATAAGATTATTCATCTGAGCACCTACAAATATGATATAACCAAACATTTCCAACACAGTAAACTTTTGGTAAAATATTTTATTTCAGTTGACATACTTACGTAATTTCACTCCACGCATGAAACACTTTATCACAACACGAATTTATCTCGTCTGCTCGACGTCCGTACGTCACTACAGGGATCCCGCAGAATATCAGCGTCAGGTACATGCCTGACACATGCTGAGCTGGACTCCCATTTGGTGTAACCTTGAGACGCACACCGCACCTTGCATACCCTCTTTGTTATTTTTTTATTATTTGAAGTTTGTCATAATGTTACTATACTTATTTTGTAAATATGTTTTTATTTGTTTTAAGTGAACTGCTTTATTTAATTGTATTTCTGGGTGCTGTGCTTTGTCTTTTGTGTGCACTAAATAAATGATTTATCTATCTATCTATCTATCTATACTCTTACCCGCCAGGGCACATTCAAGTCAAAAAAATAAAAACGTAGGTTTCCAGCGAATGATAGCATTCTAGTACATAGCACTCACATAATATGTGATATGAGGTTATATAATACTAAATATATTGAATTTATACAATGCAAGGATAGTTGTACAATCTTCAGCGGCTCCAACAATACAATTAGTGCTATCCAATTATGCGCCCCTGTCCTTGTGGAGCAGGACCAGCATTGAGCCAAGCATTTTTATCAGCGATATAATCGTTGAATTTGTAATATGCTTGCTTATGCAGAGTGCGTTTAATGCATGATTTAAATTTGGTTTCATTTAGTTCAAGAATGCTTTGTGGAATTTTATTACAGCATTTCAAACAGTACCCCATGAAAGACGAGTCTGAAGCCTGACTGAACTAATTGGTCTCTATTTCTGGTACTGTAATTGTGTCTGTCACCTCTTTTACCAAAAAGATGCAGATTTTTCTGACATACATTATGTTTTCGTAGATGTATTCACAATGTACAGTCATGATGTTAATTTTTTTAAACAGTTCTCTTAGAGAATCACGCCTACGAAGATTGTATATGGCTCTAATGGCTCTTTTTTGCAAAATGAATATAGATTCAATGTCTGCAGCCCGTCCCCATAACAAAATGCCATACGACATTATACTATGAAAGTAACTAAAATAGACCAATATAAAGGGTGTAAAACACCTCTTAACGAAAACGAAAGGCACTTCCCCTCGTCATTCTGATAATTTTTTTGTTCTACACTATACCTGGGAACCTTCTAGTTACGGAGATATTGGGGGTCAAAGTTGCAAGATTTTGACAAGTTTTTTTTAAAATACCACTTTTTATCGCATGATTTTTACTTTCAATATCTCTACGACCCCCGTACTATTCAATCCATCCATCCGCACAATTTTTTGAGTGTGTTACTTTGAGTTATACCACAAAACATGATTTATAACCTCAAAAAAAAAAGTTGTTTCCCAGCAATATTTTTTGCGTAAAGTTACTTAGTTTGATATACAGAATGCTTGGTTAACGGCTTTGTGATGAGGTGAAATACACCCTGTATAAACGCACCTACGGATTATCTATACTACTGTTAATTAACAAGTCGTAGTGTAGAATATGCATTAATTTGCGCCTGAGCTGCAGTGTCCAGTCTTACCATTCCTGACGAAAGAGGGATACAAAAATGGATAGTATCCGTAGGTGCGTTTATAAATAAATAAAGCCAAGAGCCATTAGAGCCATATATAATCTTCGTTGGCGCGCTTCTCTAAAAGAGCTGTTTAAGGATATTGGCTTGTGACGGTACATTGTCAATACATCTACGAAAACATAATGTACGTCAGAAAAAAATTGCATCTTTTTGGTAAAAGAGGTGACAGACATAACTACTGTACTAGAAATAGGGACCAATTAGTTCAGCCAGGCTTTAGACTCACTAAAGTAGACTCATCTTTCATGGGGTACTGTTTGAGATGCTATAATAAAATTCCACAAAGTATTCTTGAACTGAATGAGACGAAATTTAAAACATGCATTATACGCACACTATGTAAGCAAGCATATTACAAGTTGAGCGATTATATCGTTGATAAAAATGCTTGGCACAATGCTGGTCCTGCTCCACAAGGACAGGGGCGCAAAAATTGATAGGATTAAATGGTATTGTTGGAGCTGCTGAAGATTGTACAACTATCTTTGCATTGTATAGATTCAATGTTAGTATTATATAATCGCATAGCCCATATTGTGGAAGTACTATAGTATGTACTAGAAAGCTATCATTCACTGAAAGCCTACGACAGTTCTTGACAAGAATATGCCCTGGCGGTTGAGAGTATGTCATGCTCTCTCAAATGTCTCGCTGATGGTGGCGCGTGTGTCGGACCATTTAGCTCCCTTCAAAATGGTTGAGCTGAATGGTGCTGATCCATGCGTCATGTTCGTGAACGGGCGCTGTCAGTTGTGACTGGTCATCTCTTAGTCGCCATGGTTTATTTGAATTAATTATTTTGTTTTTGAGATGTATTTTATTTTTGTTTTGCTATGGACACTTTTAACGTGCACATCTTGCTACATTGTTCTTACATAATATACCATCTCAACGTGAATGATGTAACCAAGATTTTGTAACAATATTTTGATTTAAAACAGTGTCCATGGAGGTTCTTGCCCGTTCTTCTCCATAGAGATCTACGTTAGGGAATGGGCAACTACAGTACTTTCACAGTTTTTATGTCTTGTGACTGGGACTGTAGCTACTTTAAATATCCATTTTTGTTTCGACAATTCAAAAGTATCTGTAACGGGCCTACTTGAAATAAATTGTTGATTTTGATTTTGATTTTAACTTACTACTATACTAACTTATATGTACCCTACCAAAACCGAAATCGTACTTTTTTACAAAGAAAAGAAAGTTGGCAATTGTATGGTTGCCAACTTTCTTTTCTTTGTGACCGTCCTAAGCCAATCGATTGAAACCAAATACGTGGCCATGTTTCTGTTTGGATAAACAGCTGAACTGGGCAAAACACACCGATTACTTCACTACAAAAGCAAGCATAACACAATAGCAGTGCAAATGACTGTATGGAAGAATTTGGGCAGAATCACCTACAGGCCATTAATACACTACCGTCGTGCGACTAATTATCACATACGGTTCTTTAGTTTGGTGGCCCCAGGACCAAACTGAGCACAGCCCAAAAGGACCAAATGAGACCAATTGCTCTTGCGGTTAGGCTGTTTTTGACTTGATGGATGCGCCATTCCGGTGGGCATGTAAGTAGTTGGTGCCGCCGCCGTCCTATGCCACGCATGTATTGCTGCGGTACATACAGATGGATATGCTCCCTTACCGATGGATTATCTATACTATTGTTAATTAACAAGTAGTAGTGTAGAATATGCATTAATTTGCGCCTGAGCTGCAGTGTCCAGTCCGACCATTCCTGACGAAAGAAGGATACAAAAATGGAAAGTATCCGTAGGTGCGTTTATAAATAAATAAGATAAAAAAAAAGAATATTTTATTTCTGACATAAAAGTCCAAGAATTTCGCATATATCTAATATTTGCATAGAAGTCATCTACGCTGGCGTCAGCAAACATGATAAACATGATGCACTGCAATATCGAGGGAGTCGAAACAGAACCCTAAACACATTATTGTACTGGACGCGCAAGGCATTGTAGGCTTTCTGTGTAAAGTTCGCCTACAGGCCGCTCGTGTAAAACGTCTGGCAGAATGCCTTGAACATCGTTATTTTAGCACCGACAATGCTCTGCGATCCCTCTCAATATCCAGTTCGTCACTCAAATTCTCGGTTAGAATGTGACCAAGATATTTATTTATATATTGGTCTATCTTAGTTACTTTCATAGTATAATGTCTTATGGCATTTTGTTATGGGGACGGGCTGCAGACATTGAGATTTTATTCATTCTGCAAAAAAGAGCCATCATAGCCATATACAATCTTCGTAGGCGCTATTCTCTAAGGGAACTGTTTAAGAAAATTAACATCATGACTGTACATTGTGAATACATCTACGAAAACAGTCAGTCGGTCAAATGTCCCGCTGATGGTGGCGCGTGTGTCGGGTCATTTAATTCCCTTCAAAATGGTTGAGTTGAATGGTGCTGATACATGGGTCATGTTCGTGAACGGGCGCTGTCGGTTGGGACTGGTCAGCTCTTGGTTGCCACGGCTTGTTTTTCTTTTTTGAACTAATTTTTGAATTGCTTTTGTTTGTTTTTACTATGGACACTTTTATCGTGCACATCTTGCTACATTGTTCTCACATAATGCACCATCTCAACATGAATGATGTAACCAAGAATTTGTAACAAAAACATGATTTAAAAGAGTGTTCATGGAGTTTCTTGCCCGTTCTTCTCCATAGAGATCTACGCTAGGGAATGATGGACAACTACAGTACTTTCACAGTTTTTATGTCTTGTGACTGGGACTGTAGCTACATTTAATTTTTATCTTTGTTTCGACAATTCAAAAGCGCCTGTAAATGGCTTACTTGAAATAAATGCTTTGATTAAGATTTTGATATACTTAAATAAAATAAACAAACGAACAAAAATAAAAAAATTAAATAAAGAGCATTTTATTTCCAGTAAATAAACATTTCTTAAGTGTTTTTTATTATTCATAACAAAAAAAGAATTTTTCAAATCGGTTTGCAAGCGGCGGAGTTATGCGCGAACAAACATAAAAATAAAAAATAGAAACATCCGAATTGAGACCTCCTTCTTTTTAAAAAGTCGGTTAAAATACACGAGTTTCTTTTAGTTCACGATTATACCGTTTATATAACCGTTCAGCTGGTAGAGGGGGGGGGACACACTAAGTCTACTTACAATATTTTTAAAGACCTATCCCATGACATCCCACACTATGGGGAACGACAGAAAAAAAACATCCCTACTTTACCTGTAAATACCTACTTTTCGAGTTTTTATTTTACTACTTTGTTTGTATATTCAATTATATCTTTCGAATACTAAGAATCTTTGAGCTAAGCTGCGGACGGACAAGGTGTATAAGGGTACCTTGTTGACTACGGAACCCTAAAAGTATCCATGAAAAAGGAAATTAAAACAGAACATTAAAAAATAAAACCGACGAAAACATTCTGGCACTGGCAAAGTGCGTGTCGGGCCACGCGCAGAATAGGGTTCCGTTGTAGCCTAATCATAAAATAGAACGATTTATTCTAAGGATTTGGTACAAAAAATGTCTATGGGTTCAGAATGATGTAGTGAGTAGGTGTACGTGGCATGTATGTGTGCATTGACAGCAACGTTACGTATGTCCATAGCAACAGTGTATGATAGTACGAGGCTAAGCAAGTACGAGTACGTATAGTCAGCAGCGTAAGTCGGTTCAAGTATTTGCCATTGCAACTACTAATAAGTATACAGGTTGTTTCTAGGTCTTGTGACATGGCCATTCCATGGCTTAACTTGACATAGCTGAGGCGGGACTGATGGAAACAATAAAACAAGAAGTTTATATTATTATACCTTTCAAACATCATACATATTTATTAACACAATTAAAAGGAGGTTAAATTAATAATACATAGTTTATCTGTAAGAATGATCTTTTTATCATCAACTTCAAATATAGCCAACTATACCCTGCCGTAGGGGTTTAGTGTTTTGCAAGTCTGATATAATGAAGTAAATGTTCCAGAGCAGAGTCCAGACACGTCATATTGGCTAAACATCCTGTTAATTACCTTCGTCGAAGCTGACCATTGGCCAGCGTCATATTCTGATAGGTCTTTAAAACAAAGTTTTGTACCATCAAAAGCTGTTCCCCAACAACTTACGGGTAATTCTTGAGAGTGCACGCCAGATGGCACCACCATCAGCACGGACATCACCACCTGCAAATACAAATCATTGTTGTAAGAACTAATGTTCTTCCACAGTCCGTTTACTTCCGATTACTACCACTGTCAATATTCAACTGTGTACGCATTGCAATAAGGTTGTTTTGTGTTGCAATAAGTTATATAGTTAGTACTGGGCAACGCGATATCCTTGGTAATACTGGTTGTTAGAGTTTTTGCCAGTGCTACCTGTAACGACCGTCAAAGATCTACAAGTGATATCCGAGACGCAGCGGACAGGATGAGCTAGATTCGCTTCTGAAAGATTGGTCTACACTCGCATTCGATCGAGAAAGGTTGAAAGAGAGAAGGCAGGCGTTTACCTTGCAGTGGGGCGCCATATGCTAACAAAAATAATTACAATGAAATAATAAACGACTCGTAGAGACATACACAAATAAATTCCTATAAACCAATTCCAATTTTAATAAGCCTATTATTACATGTCATGGTAATTATAGGCTTATCCCCAATAAATGGAACGACACATACCTATCCGTCGAAATTTGGGTGTATTGTACCTACACATCTGCGTACCCCTCAGAGTAAGTACACAACCGTGATGTTACGTGATGCAACAATCACGGCATTTGCCGTGTATTTTAAAGAGTTCCATTGTATATCCCCGAAGATCGGCATCAGATCTTCACCAAATTTAAATAGGACCACACTGAAAGCACATATTATTATATGCTTTCAAAAAAGAAATATTCATCATAATCGGTTCACACAGCCGAACGTTCAGAGGTAACAAACAAAAAATACAGTCAAATTGATGACCTCCTCTTTTTTAATGAAATGAAAAGAAATAGGTTCAAGTATGTTAAAAACATTGCTACAGCAACTTCAGGTATGTGTAGTGTTTGTGGGTGTGTGGTGTGTGTGGAAGTTGGATGTGATCCCATCTTCTTTCGTATCGTTTGTACGGCTTTACAATTTATTTACGTGGCGCGGGCCACGTTACTTGCGGCGTTTACAGTATTCAAAAGATTCGAGTGAAAGTGTCTAATATTTATTTGACTTAGCGGTCCTTAAACGACTTTACACCGAGCCATCGGTGCAGTCGCTACGAGTCGTGCAATGTTAAGAATGTCAAATAAATTCATGGCAAATGTTAGTTTGGGAACAACTAAAAATGGAAAAATAAAACCGAGTTCAAGAACACTAAAATGTAAAAAATATCATAACCTCGCTGAGATGGGATGAAAAGTTACGTGTTGCACTCGAGTGCATAGATTTTTCACCTTGTGCTCTTTTGATTCCCTCGCTAACGCTCCAGATTATTTTACCTTAGAATATTTCGCATAGTCGGTCATCGAAATTGAGCACTCTTGTATAACAAATAACCATTTATTTTTTAAATTTTTAGTTGTTCCCAAACTTAAATTTGCCATGAATTTATTTAATTACGAATATGTCTAAACATATAGACAGTAATCCACGGGAAGTTGCGAGGTAGCCCACGGGGCTGCCTCAATTTTGTGCTTTATAACGATAAGATTGTATGAGAAACATTAAAACACTTTTTTCTAATGTAGCTACGGAATACATTAGATTCAAACAATAGATCTGTATACCAAGTTTTAAATGAAAGCCATTTAATGAGCTCAATCACGGCAGATGTGCTGCAAGTTACGGACTCACATTTCATCCTGTGATTCTGCTACATCAAGTGTCAACATCATCAGAAGATATCAACAGAACATGTTCACCATCTGTGAGTGAGTCACCCAACAGTCATCGTAGCCGATTGTATGAGCACAAACACGAGTCGTTTGCTGAAGAAGAGGACTCGGCATTAGTGGGCACGAATTAAAAAAGGAATAATAAGTATTGACAAGCATTTGGTATCCTCTGGTCATCCATATTGTGGTGGCGTGTTGAGAGGTGGTCGAGCAATATGGCACGTGGTTATGGCGACCGCATTCACAGTTACACACAATCTTCATATTTAGGTAATCAGTAAAAGCTTACCAGTAAAGCGAATGTGACAGAAGTCTTCATGCTGGTTTCAGTAGTTCCAGTTGTAGGAATGGCTGCAGAAATTGCAATGTACCAGTGTCGGGCGGTGCTTGTCTTATATACCTCGCTGCAGAACAATTGTCAATGTTGCACCAGATGGTAATAAACTGTAATAATAGATCGGAGTAGGCACAAACTGAATCAATATTTAATAACATTCCTTTATTCATTTTGTTACATATCATTTACACTTTTAAATACATATCCCTGTAATAAAAACAATAAGAAAACAACAGTTCAACGTCGCGTCGCTGCCTAGTGCTACTGTAGGGGGTGGCATTGGCCGCTATGTCACCTCCTACAGTTGACAGGGGTCACAATGTCACCCCCTACAGTTGACAGAGGTTACAATGTCACCCCCTACAGTTGACAGGGGTCACAACGGTACGGTGGTATAGCTACGATGACATTGAAGAAGGTAATCAAGTAAATATTATTTGAACAACTCGAGTAGGTACACAGCTGTTGTTGTGCCCGTGAGGATTTCGTAAGAAAAACCCCTCGACTTTATCTTTAGTGTTGCCTAAATTGCCGAAATGTATCAAATCGTTGAGTGAGTTGAGTATATCTAAATATCTAATCGCGAAATTTAAAGGTTAAACCCTAAGACACGTGGTTCAGTACATCTTCACTACAGAATTAACAGATAAAAGAGGTTATATATTTATTTATTTATTTATTTCAAATCTTCCTTAAAACTTTCATTACAGGTAAACCTAATGCGATAGCGCGGTCTTAAAATTAACTTATATTATAAAACTAGTACCTACTACTAACATACCAACCTTAATAAAATCATAGCTTAGAAACTAAGTTTCCTAACTATATACCTACCTAAACATAAGATAAGATCTAACTTATATAAAAAAAAAACAAATAAAAAGAACATTTTTAACCTACTCTAATCTACACTATAACATAAAATAAATAACAGTACTTTTGCGAATTCACTCAAATGGTATGTAAATATATCGATTTTGACGTGAAGATCGTTAATAACTTGAATTGCGCGGGTCACAGGTGTTTTAGCGAGAAGGTTGGTCCTGGCAACCGGCACGGCCAGCAGCGGCGAGCGGCGCCGCCTCCACACATAGCGGTCCGGTACACATAAACTCAGACGCTGCAGCACTCCTGGGTTATTTTCAATGCCACGAAGTAACCTAACTAAATAGGAAACGAGCGCGAATTCCCGTCGCACCCTCAGTTGGTTGTAGCCGACCATACCTAGCACAAACAGAGTGGGGTACATCAACGGGTAAAACGGATATACCCCATATAGCTTCCTGTATAAGTGACGAGTGAACTTATTCTGTACGCGTTCCAGCATAACCATGTACTTGGCCTCAGGTGGAGCCCATATAACAGCACTGCTCTAAATGACTCCTTACCAGTGCGTCATATAGGACTATTACTGAAGCCGAAGCGATGTTGGTAAAGTGCCTTGTCTGCCTTAGAACAAATCCCAGGTTTCTAAACGCTCTTTTGCAGATCCTCGTAATATGATCGCGAAACGACAGTTCAGGAGTGACAGTGACCCCCCATATAAAGGAAATAGTTTCTGATTTGTATTAGAACGCGTGTCACGGCTCGTCTGCTGAAGAGAGTTTGAAGCGATTGAGATCTCAATCGCTTTCCCGAGAGATCAAGAAGTACCCTAATTTCAATCGCGAAGACGGCTTCAAACTCTCTTCAGCTTGGAATCCAGTGATCACTAAGTGTACTCGTCAAGTGAAATCGCCTCAATATACGGACACTGTTAGAGTAGTGTGCTGTCCTAGTGTGAACCGGCCCTAATTAACATTTATGAAGATGAGTGAGGGTAGTTGAATAAACGCCTTCACTTTGCTGTCGCGGTACCTCCAATATTTCAGTCTCCCCGCGACCACGGCTGATGCAAAACCAATGTACAATAAAAACATCATATTAAAATGACATACGTAAAGAACACGGGCGAGACAATTGTTGATGAAATTATTAAGCGTCTACGTATGTCACCGTGATAGATGCCTACGAAATAATTTACTAAGATTTATCAAATCAAACTAAAGGTCCAACGAAGTCTCTAAAAAAATCCTTATAATTATTATGAGCTCAATTGACTAGAATAATGATGAATGAGAAATAATCATGACTTATTTTTTTTCTTTCTGTATTGACTTCATGGCTTTTGGCTAAGATATACTTTTAAGGTGAATGCACACTTATCTGCGTCGATACATTGGACCGAAAATTATCTCACTAATGGTGAGCTACATTATCCTCATGTGTGTCATGTCCGTGCCATGGGCTATATTTAAAACGTTCCCGAGCATAACGGAGCGAAGCACAAGCACGTGCGTCATCATTCCTCGAGAACGCACGTCACGAGCGTCAGCATCCTGCGAAGTCGTATTGTTAGAAAGTTCTTTATTTCCTTCATCTTGGCCCTTTCGCAAGAAACACGATTATTATCGACAGTTTTAAGTCCGCCTTGCAATTTCAAGGTTGAGGATATTATAATTACATTGATTGTAGAGCATTATTATTATGCCAACATGTTTTGTGTGTCGTAGTAAGTAAGTAAGTACTCGTAAGTTATCCATAAAATATAGACATATGCTATCGCAGACTTTTTTTGAAGTGATAACTTCTTATGGGAGGGTGACTCGAGTCGGAATGGTAACAAAAGAGTTCCTAGAGTAGCTCCTAAACTCCTAAATGACTGACTGACGGATCAACGCACACAGCCTAAACCGGTGATCGTAAGGACCTGAAACTTGGAGGATGTGTTTTTTGTACGACGACGTAGGCATCTGATAAGAAAAGATTTTCCGAATTTCTAACCTTAAGGGGGTGAAAACGGGGGACAAAGTTTGTATGGGACAACGTGATTCCTTGATCCTGTCTATTTCAAATTTTGTAACCTTTTCAACAGAATTGATGGAAGACATGTTTCGCATTTTGTTGAAATTCATCTCCTGACGGGGTTAAAAAGGGACAAGAAAGTTATTTTGGCGGTGATTTGTTTCGAAGTATAGATATAAGTTCTTCATAGTGCTTTTGATTTGATAGTTTATTTCATATCGAGGGACTAAACGAAGTCATGATATAACAGAGGTGGTTTGACTCCCGAGCGTGCGATGGTTTCAAATAGATTTTTATTTAGCCTTTATTTGCCTTAATGTAACATTTACATTTCTTACAACAAAATTAATAAACCTTACATTTAACGATACCTTCTTTTTAACGTATTGATTACAATAACATCATTATGCTAGATTACATTTCGCGCAGTGTACTTACATTTAACATTTCACTATTTCATTACGCATAGAATTTTACACGACTTACAATTGATATTTCACTGAACCTAACATTTACAATACCCTAGCTTTTAATTTTGACATTACATCTCATACGATATATATACATTTAACATTATATCTCACATACCATCTTATGAAACATTAGTATATTTCTTTTAATTACCATTTTTAATATTTATTCAAGAATGTAATACTTATGTAATTATTAGATACATTTAGTACTAGTATAGGATCATACATTTCATGCGATTTAAAACTTTTCCATTAAACATTTTATTATATTACACATATTAGGTATGTACATATAATTTAATTTAGCATTATTTCTTTTGTATTTTGGCATAACATGTCACGTTCACGTTATACTAGAATTAACATTTCATTTCATTATAGTATTTAATTTAGTAAATTATTTTAAACATTTCATCGATCATTATTACATTTAATTGTTACATTTACATATTTAAGTATATATTTTAAAATATTATTATTATTAAGGCCCCGTTTCGGTATAGGCCTCCTCCAACTTTTAGTAGAGATCTTTATGTTTATGAGCAGATGTCGTTAGTATGTTGGAGGGTTGTAGTCTTTATCCCCCGCGGCGACTAGCCGATTTGGGAGAACGCGAGGAGGCCGTGTTGGTAATTGTTATTCAGTATATGCTTGTTCATTATTCGATTTTTCTTGAGGGTGGTTTTCTCGATAGTATTATAGTTTTGGTTTATGTATTACAAAGATACACTCAACAGATTAACAATTTAAAACACATGGCGCCACCTTCTTTGCGGAAAAAACATGGAACTAAAACTCCCAAGGGAGTAAAGTGGTCACTTAAGTCCAGCTTCGTAGAGCTATATATATATTTTTACGAGGGACTAAACGAAGCCGTAATATACCCGAGGTGGTTTGACTCCCAAGCTTGCGAGGGTGTCAATGAAAGCGAGGGTATTTTAAATTGGCGTTTAGTCTCGAGGTGCAAACTGTACTTTTCACTTCGAGTGGGACACAAAAAGTCATTTAAAACCCAGCAAATTTACACTCGACATAAATTCTGAACTGAGCGGTCAGTTTTTTATTCAATCAGGTCAGTCACAGATTAACAATTTAAAACACAACACAAACTCTCAAGATTTTCGCAACGAAGATGATTCACACTCCACAGACAATTGGTACTTCATTACTGCAGCGGCTATTATAGCATTGCACATACCTACTTTTCAAAATCAACGATGCACACCTACACTAACAATAAATATAATTTTTGTTTTGACATGTCTAAAAACTCAATACAATTTTATTCAAAAAGATTGAACTCACTTAGAAACTTTAAATTGTAAAAATATCTGTGATTGATTTTGTTGTGTATATTAAAGTGTTATATGAATCCTTTGACTGTACAAGGATCTTTTGGCGCCTGGCCGAAATCTGAACTAACACCACTATTTTGTTTATTTTTATAATCTGTAACGCAAGCAAAACGAAATGTGTAAAGTTCTCCTGACCAAATGTACCACAACCTGATCATCATCATCATTCTTTTGTTCTTATCCCAATTATATGTGGTCGGCGCAGCATAATTATCGTCTTCCACACTTACTTTTCTATTTTTCGCCATCTCATCAGATACGTCTTTTCTTACCATATCATTCATAACACAGTCCATCCATCGTTTCTTTGGTCTTCATAAGTCATAAGTCATTTAATCATTTGTTAACGTAGGTACAATAAACAGTTGTTTTAAAAGATTCCTCTACTCAAATACCCATCCACATTCATACTCAAAACTTTTTTGACAACATTTTCCTCATTCCTCCGCATCACATGCCTATACCACGAAAACCTAATTACCACACAACTTTTCAGTCACCGGCGCCACTTTCAGACTTCCTCTTATATCCTCATTCCGTACTTTATCCATTCGCGTAACACCACACATCCCCCTTAGTATTCTCATCTTTGTTATTCTCATTGTGTTAACGCTAAAACGTTCATTTACCTAATTCAAATTGGGTTAGAAACTGCACATTTTGGCTGGTAACTTCCTATCCTTATCACTCTCACCCATTTACTCTATTCCCCACCTTGTCGCACCTCAACGACAATGCATAGTCGTATTTACGCGTCAGTTCGTTTCGTATCACCGTTCAAAGTGCATCTAATTATTAGGAAATAATATAAAAATCTGTAAAAGACCATACATTCCTGTGTGTATATCAATAGTCAGTGTTGTGGACAATTCTCGACAATTTGTGATCATTTAGTGGAAGACAAAGGGGCGCCCCGAAAATCCAGGAATCAAGAAGATCGACGGAGCGAGGTACCTACCTACCATTTTTTCCTTTAATTCCAACTAGCCAAATTACTTATATGTGCCTAGTTTATCTGCATTGTTTTTAAAATTATATTCAACCATCGCGCATTCATTTTTTGGTCACTTCGAGCCGTATAACGTAAATGGTGTAGATTTTAGGCACGCTAACAAGCGTTTCGGTCATAAATACCGCCCGCCATTTTGCTTTGGTTAATAATTACCGGTCGGTCTTGTAACTTCTAATAAGTTTCAAGTAATAAGTCAATACTTATCTTACCACGGTACATCTCACTGTCTAATACAATGACCAGGGGAAAAGAGGGTTATGATAGTGAATTTGAAAGAATTCAAAGCAAATTATCGGTTTATTTCGAACATGTTCAATCGATTTATGACATGATGAAAAAACTGGATTTCAGTAATCCAGTTAACATTGAAACATTTCTGGCGGCTAGTTTCACTATTGATGCAATACATCAGAAATATGTAGACGCGTTAGAGGAACGTTGTCGTTATGAAACGTCACAAAGCGATGCAAGTTTGCCTTCGTATAAAGCGTTATTGTCATTTGAACAACTTTATTCGCAAATAAAATACAAAAAACGATTGTTATCACGCGAACAGATTGATGTAAAACCCTCGACTAGTAAGGGTCATGTAGGTACTATGCGATTACCTAGATTAGAAATGCGTACATTTGACGGTGATCATGAGAATTGGCCGCTCTTTTATGAGACCTTTCGTGCGGTCGTTCATGATAATCCGGAACTTACCGACGACGGCGAGAGAATACAATATTTAGTGGGTAGATTGCAAGGCAAGGCGTTAGCTATTTGCCAGGGTATATTACCGTCTGCCGAAAATTATAAAGTTATTTGGAATGCGTTAATAAATAAGTACCTATAACGATAAACGTTTATTGGCATCGTCGTATTTAGATAAATTGTTAGATTTACCTACCGTCGACTCACGTTCCGCGAGTAGTTTGGAAGAATTTGTCGATAAGTTTTCGTCAATTATTTCGGCGTTGCGACAATTGGAGATCAATTGTTCATTCATATTGGTTGCAAGAAAATTAATTTAGAGACAGTTAAGGCGTTTGAGATGTCGTTAAATGATATTGGCAATGATAAAGCACCTTCCTGTACCGAGTTTGTAAACTTCATGCGTAAACACACACAAATATTACAACGCGCGCATAATGTCACAAACGTAAAAACAATTTCGCAATCTCGAAAAAATTATGGTTACGACTACCATTCAATCGTCTGGTAAAAACCCGGGGTCACGTACTCATAATAATGTTAAAACATTTGTAAATGTGCAGGATCACGGTAAATGTGATATTTGTGGGAAAACGGACCACATTAAATTGGTTCAATGCCCTACATTCCTGTCAATGTCTCCTCATAATAGGTTCTCGTTGGTGAAGCGTAGTAAATTATGCGTTCTTTGTTTCTCTAATAAACATGCGCTGTGTGATTGCCAATCCACAAACAGGTGTACGACCTGTTCTCGTAGTCACCATACTTTGTTACACTTTAACAATAACGGGACTTCCTCACTAAATAGGAATGATACTAATCAGCGTAACGGTTCTACAACCCCGATGTCTGATACGACCGAACGTAAACAATGCGCCTCGTCGTCTGCAGGCGAGCGTTTTGTTACCGCGCGGCCTGATACACTGGTTCTACTAATTCGCTCGCTAAATAGTGACGAAGTAATGACGAGCTAATTTTTTTTCACCCAGTACCTACACTAGTAAAAAAAAAAAATGAGTGAATAATTCAAATTAACTTAACGTTAAATAACAATTTGTTATACGTAACAGTTCGCACGGTTAAAATCATCTTAGTTTTCACTTGATTTAGTAGTTAGTACTTCTATCATTTTAAAAATTTACTATCATTTCTATCATTTCCTCTTGTCACCAATCGTAAAAGGTAGCTACTATACTTACTTGCATATTTGTAAAGAACACCACATATTTATCGCTTGTTAGTCTATCCTATCATTTTACTCATTTATTAGTACCGTTCATTCTTCTAGTAAACATGGAAACCTACCCTATTAAATTCTTTTTGCTTAACAAAAACGAATTAACTTACGAAGTGCTCATTAGAGGCGAAGAACCTGCATCCACCGTACTCGAACTTCGTAAACAAATAAATAAACTAACACGCATTATACCTACCTCTGATATTTGTGAGTCGGGAATAGAACCTGATGTCGATATTTCCGGCGTTGGTGTTTCCATGATCGAACTTACAACTCGAGTTAAATCATTATGCTGGGGCTACACTATCGCGATAACGCGAAGATTTGCGTTGTCGCGACACGTCTGGCCAAAGAATTCGTCCTATCGCGATAAACTTCGCGAATACGAATGCCCTTCGCGCCGCTGTCGGTAAATTGCCGCACATCAAAGGGTTTTGTCGCGACAAAGTTCGTGCGGTTGGCTACACTTCACGCACTCTAGTTGACTGCGATACTCTGAGAGGTTTGAACGTGTTTGATTGAACTTTTTAATCACGGATTGGAATAATGAGAGGATAAGGAAAGATGTAGTAAAAAATTGTTAGCCGCCATGTGATACATCGCAACCGCTTCTACCATGTTTTCCCGCAAATGAATTTTCGCGACGTTCTAGATTATCGCGACAGTAGAAAGGTTTTTCCAAGTGTGGCCAATCACTTCGTCATAGAGCGAACACGAATCTTCGCCTACAAGTCTGGCCGTAGCATTAGAGGATAAGTTTGACACAAATCTATTCGAACGAACTAAAGCCTTATGTAATCATTTGTACCACCGCATGAAACGTATTGATTGCTCAGATCCTAAACACTCTGAAAAAATAAAATCACTGTCTAAAAATCAAACTTCACTAATGAATAAAATAAATTATATACTTAACAAATCTGCTAACCCTACCTATGAGCCTGTCGTGAGTGTTCAAACATCTGTTGATGCCGTACCTAACGTATCTATGTATTGTGACCGCTCGCACATTGGTGAACTACAGAAACTCAGGTACAACGGTAAAACTTGTGTACACGCTTTTGTGCAGAGAGTGAATGAGTATAGTACTGCGCGCAATATACCCTCTATTAAATTATTAATGTATGCTACGGAAATATTCACAGGCGATGCGTTGCATTGGTACCGTAGTATTAAAGATTCTGTTACTACTTGGGATGAGTTGATAGTTTTATTAATAGAGGATTTTAGTCACTTTGATTACGACTACCGTTTATTGACTGAGATACGTAATAGAACACAGGGTGATTCGGAAAACATTACTATTTATTTCGCTAAAATGTCAGAATTGTTTTCCAGATAAACAAAGAATATATCTGAGCAGGAGAAACTGGACATCTTAATGCATAACATTAGACCGTGCTATTCTAGTGTATTGGCTTCAAATACCGATTCTTTAAATACTATGGGCAACTTAAGAACCTTATGTAGGAATTATGAGAAAATACATTCTCTGTCTTCACAATTTAGAGAACCACCAAGAGTGTCATCTGATACGTTGGCTCCTGACCTAGCATTTTCTAAATCCAGTGATGAGGGCACTAGTAAATCGAACTATCAGCATAAATATTCGAAACATCATTCAAACTCTTATTTTAAGCCTAAAGATAAGTCTGATGGTGCTGCTATTGCCACTTCCAATACTAATGCTAAACCGGTTTATTGTCCTCGCTGTCGTAATTCAGAACATTCATTAAGCAAGTGTAAAGCAGATAGGTTCCTAATTTGTTTCAAGTGTGGTACTAAAGATGTAAAATACCCTAATTGCCCTAAATGCCATTCGAAGTCTAAGGGAAAAAACTAGCTAGTGAAGATTGCTGTAGTGAAAATGCTGTAAATTCTAATAAAAACAAAAACTTTGACGAAAAAGAATGGAAGGACTGGCTTTTGACAGTCAAAACTTTCTTTTCTAGCTATTTCATTACAACAATCTTCGATAAAAAACCAAAGGATGATCTACGTCCGTACGCGACTATCCAAGTACGAGACACCAATCTTTGTGGTTTACTTGATTCCGGTTCTACGGTAACTATATTATTTTATTTCATTGGGTCTAGAACTTCACAGTGACGCCGGAAAAACTTTTACAGCTGCCGGTGGACAAAATCTAGCATCTTTAGGATTTATTAATCTACCCGTAACTTTCGAAAAGCAATTTCAAATATTAAAAGCTTACGTCGTACCTTCTGTAAAATCAACTTTAATATTAGGCATTGACTTTTGGACTAAATTTAACCTATTTCCTAAGTTTTATAATTCTATTTCAATCCAAGCGGCCTTTTTTTTTTTTTTTTAGTATGGGAAATCATCAAATGACTTCTCCCACTCTGGGCGGAGCGGGAGGGAGTGTCAGACTCTTACTGACTAAAACCCATCCATGTTCCTTCCTCGCCCTTTATGTTCCGGGGCCGCGGTATCTCTTTCGAACAGGCCCGCAACCCCGGCAGGTTTCGTCCCTTGCGGGCCCCTCCCCTTATGCCGACATCTCTTTGAGGCGCGTGTTAAAATTTATCTGTATATATATATATATATAGGTATATATATGGTTATGTATATATATAGGTATGTATAGGGGTATAATAAGTATAAATAACTTGACTTTTAAAGAAACCACTATTTTATATTATATCTTTCCAAAACACTATTTCATCTATGTAAAATTTCACATAAAATAGGTGGGTAAGGTTTATAGAGAATAAGACACTACTTAATAAGAATCATAATATTTATTTTTAGTCCAAACAATTGTCTAAATTCTTGTATGTAATTATAACACATTTTAAAGAATAACAAAACCAAATAAAATTCAAAATTAAGTACTTAACTTTTATGAAGTATAACAATATTCTGCAACACACTATCGATTACTCGATTCACAACGATTATATTTCGAGCTCCGCACAGCACGACAGTTGAACAAGAAGTGCCGTCCCACCGGGCCGTCACCCGTTTTAAAGCATCGGTTTTTGTAAACAAGGTGGGGTGATCAGGTGACGACATAGCTTCGACAATCGTATTAAATATACGTTAAAATACTTTAATTTTAACAAAATGTTATTAAATAATTCTAAAATTATAATAATAAAATAGGAATAGCTTTTATTTGTTATTGCTCTTAAAAATCACAATAAAACGTTTAGTTATTTACTTAATCAGATTTTAAGTTCCTGTTATTTCTTAATCTACAAAAATAGTTATTATGTCGATCGGATGTTAACCGAAATACATCAAATATTCACCAAAAACAGTTAACATTTTAAAAATAATCTATCACGGCCATACTGAACTGTGCTTCGCTCTCGAAGTACAAGCCTCAAAGAGAAAAAAAAGATCATGTTATAGTTAAAAATTATAAGTCGGTTATAGCCTCTGACCGTCACATGTTAGGGCTCCCACCTGCTGTACGTGAGATCCAGACTAACACCAGCATCAGTGACCGTCCAGCAGTTAGTAATAATTATTATGTCTCTGACCTTTGCATGTTAGGGCTCCCACCTGCTGTACATGAGATCCAGTCTAACACCTAGCGCCAGGACTGTCCAGCAGCAAGTCATGTCGTATGTCAACAGTCATAAATATATAACCCTAAGTTAATAAACAAGTCGTAGGTAATATGTCTCTGACCTTTGCATGTTAGGGCTCCCACCTGCTGTACGTGAGATCCAGACTAACACCTAGCGCCAGGACTGTCCAGCAGTAAGTCATGTCATGTCAACAGTCACAAATAGATAACCCTAAGTTAATAAACAAGTCGTAGGTAATATGTCTCTGACCTTTGCATGTTAGGGCTCCCACCTGCTGTACGTGAGATCCAGACTAACACCTAGCGCCAGGACTGTCCAGCAGTAAGTCATGTCATGTCAACAGTCACAAATAGATAACCCTAAGTTAATAAACAAGTCGTAGGTAATATGTCTCTGACCTTTGCATGTTAGGGCTCCCACCTGCTGTACGTGAGATCCAGACTAACACCTAGCGCCAGGACTGCCCAGCAGTAAGTCATGTCATGTCAACAGTCACAAATAGATAACCCTAAGTTAATAAACAAGTCGTAGGTAATATGTCTCTGACCTTTGCATGTTAGGGCTCCCACCTGCTGTACGTGAGATCCAGACTAACACCTAGCGCCAGGACTGTCCAGCAGTAAGTCATAATCATAGTCTAATAACCCTAAGTCGCAAGTCATTGTTTTTATAAATCACATGTTTTAAATCTCATTTAAGTCATTATAAAATTTACTCTTTAAAGTAACTACTCAATAGTGAGTTTGTATTATTTTAATATACTTGGTTCACTCCAACCCTTTTGAGCAAAACTAAACTAAACGAATAATTGAGAAAATTAAAAAAAAAAAAAATCTTTATACAATTTTTATTTCATTCAAAATCACAGACAAATCATACAACAATCAGTTTTCTTTTAAAAACAAAGTCTCTTATAAATAACAATAACAATCAATGTTGTATTTGACAATCAATTAGGTAAATACCTCTCATGTTATACTTAATACATAAATGGATAGGTTAAGAAGAACAAAAACAAAAAAAAAATACTAAAATGAATCTATCACGGTCAACCACCGTAGCTTACACAGACTCTTCGAAAGCAACGTTTTGATCTATCCATTCACCAGGCCAATACCTCATCTTTTCTTTGGCGACAATAACATTTCTTAAATTACCATGACCCCTTAAAGAGAACCTGTCATTTGGTAGTATTTCAATGATTTCATATGGGCCTTTGAATTTAGAACCTAACTTGTCATGGCGTCTATGCTCTTGACTAATATAAACTGTGTCTCCTAGATTGTATGTTTTGTTGGTTCTTCTGGTAGTATCAAAACGTTCCTTAAATTTATTTGCAACGTTTGTAAGACGTTGCTGAGCTAATTCACGATCGGCTTGCATATTAATTACTGGTTGTGTTGACTCATCTACAACATCAGCCAATCGGGCCTGTACAGAAGGAAGATAACCGTCTGTGCCTATTAACAGTCTAATTGGGGAAAACCCAGTGCTTTTTTGAAATGTTGTGTTAAGGGACTGTTGCACCTTCCAAAGTACGTTTGGCCATTCTGGAAGATCACTAACGGTTGTTGCCAACATATTTGTTACCGTGGCTACGTATCTCTCTACCTGCCCATTACCACGAGGAGTACCGGTAGATATCATATGATGTTCGATTCTCATTTCTTGGAAGAGGGACTGTACATGGTTCGAGGTAAAGTTCGTACCTCTATCAGTGACTACAAGACTTGGGGTACCAAAAAGCGTAATATTTTCTCTTAATACAAACAGTAATTCCTGGCCGTTTAAGGTCTTCAGGGCTCTGAGTAAGCAAAATTTAGTAAATCCGTCTATTATCAATAAAATGTACTTGTACCCTTCAACGGATTGTCTGAAAGGACCGGTGCAATCCAGATGCAATGTATGAAATGGAACTGATTTCTGAATAGGATGCAGCATACCTTGCTTTGGCCCAGAGTGACTTTTACGAGAGGTACAAATTAAACAATGTGTAATATATTTCTTTGTGAATGCTGCCATACCAGGAAACCAAAAATTATCTTTAATTTTATTAAGGGTCTTTTCATAACCCACGTGACAGTTGTCATCGTGATAAAGACGCAATAAACTAAGCCGGTAACCTCTGGGAACATACAGTTTTGGCACTGCATCAACACAAACTTTATAATGAAGCAAGTTGTTTATTACTATGTATTGATTGGGATCCACCTCACCGATCTGCACTTTATTTATTATATTTTGAGTTTCATTGTCACCTCGTTGTGCAATCTCTAACCATGATGGTGGATTATTTTCATCATTAATAAGATTGACTACTAATTCAGCCACTGTTGTAAGTTTACTAGGATTGCGGCTAAGATAATCCACATGTCCTACATATTTCCCTTTTTTATAAACTATTTCAAATTGAAAATCCTGCATATAGGTCCACCATCTGGCGACACGAGGTGACAAATCCCGTTTATTCATAGTCGGTTTAATGGCATTGCAATCTGTTAAAATTGTGAAGTGGATACCCAGTAAATACACTCTAAAATGTTGAAGAGCATTATAAATTGCCAGGGTCTCGAGATCATAGGAGCAATACCTTGATTCAGCAGGGGAAGTACGTTTACTGAAATAAGCTACAACCCTATTCTGACCATTTACTTTTTGCATCAGAATAGCACCAAATCCCAAAGAACTTGCATCAGTGTGCAATTCAGTTATAAAATTCGGGTCGAAAATTGTTAGCAAAGGTTTATTTACCAAATGTTTTATAACATAATCTCTAGCTTTCTCTTGTTCTTGTCCCCATTCCCACTTTTGGTTACTCTTGGTGAGTTTCGTTATAGAAGAAGTTCGTGAAGCGAACTCTGGGATAAACCTTCGAAAATAGCTTGCCAGACCCATGAACTGACGGACCTCCCTTACGGTAGTAGGAGTGGGGGAATTAGTGAGTGCAGATACCTTACTACCGCTCGGCCTTACACCTTCCTCAGAAATGTGCCTACCCAAATACTCAATTTCTTTTACGAAGAATTTACATTTCTTTAAGTTGACTGTGAAACCAGCAGAACTAAGGGCCTGAAGAGTTTGTTTTAAATATAATAATCCATCATCTTCAGTTTTGAATGGAATCAATAAATCATCAATATAAACTAATAGAAATTTTAAATGTTGTACGGCTTTACTAATGGCTCTTTGGAACACGGACGGCCCATTACATATTCCAAATGGCATTTTAAGAAATTCGTAATGGCCATCCGGTGTTACAAAGGCAGTATACTTAATCGAATTTTGAGCTACTGGAATTTGATGGAAACCATTTTTCATATCTATAGATATGTAATATTTCGCATTACCTAGTTTATCTATTTGATCCTCGATGAGAGGGAGAGGGTACCTTTCTTTTTCTACAATTTTATTCAGTGCTCTAAAATCTACGCACATCCTGTCACTACCATCCTTCTTTTTAACGAGTAACACAGGACTAGCATAAGAAGAGTCACTTTCCCTAATAATATTTTTCTTCGTTAAGTCTATGATCATTTCCTTTACCTTCTCTCTCTCAACGGGGGCCAGCCTATAAGGTCGGTAATATATTACTTCATCTTTTTTTAACCGTAAACTCATTTCACCAGTCTTTACCGTACCAATATTGTCTGGTGACGGTAGAACAGACGAGAACTTGGCAAACATATTTTTTATTTTTATTTGTAAATCGCCATCTAAATGACTTATTGCTCCATTCAACTGAGCTATTTCTGTATCTAAACTATTTAAGACATGATTCTTAACATTTGGGGGCACACCTGAAGAAGATACACGAGTCAGTTTGCAACCATTAGAGTCTAAAATTACTGCTATATCTGGATATTGGACAGCATTTCTCCCAATTAGACAGTCATAGTAAAAGTCCTTATCTCTAGCTACATGAAATTCAATTTCAAGACAGATATCATCGAATTTTACAGGGGCAGTTACCAAAGCAGTTACGTGTAATTTACCGTTACCTATCCCTTCAAGGACCGACGAATATGGTATCAAATTACAACCTAAGTGTCTAGCAATAGAATCTTTTATGACACTACAGCTTGCACCAGTATCGATAAGTGCCTTAATTGAATTGCCTTTAATATCGACTTCGGTTAACTTCAAATTTGTCTTTGTGAAACAATTTACACCATTTTCTTTAGTGGTAGATTTATTGACAGCCCGCTGTTTAAAGTAACAAGCCGACTCAACATGACCGACCTTCTTACAGTACGTACACTGAATAGGCTTGGTTGGAGGAGTAGCGCTAGTAGTCGCATCTACGGTCGCGGGACCTTGACGAGATTCAAAATTCTTAAATTTGTAGCACTGACTTTTAATGTGACCCGGTCTTTTACAGAACAAACAACGTTTTTCCTGAGAGTCGTCAGATTTGAGAATTTTGCTAGGTGGTTCACCCTCTCGTCTATCAGTAGATTTACCAGCTGTATCGATTGGACGCTTTCTTGAAATTTTTACATACGTTGTAAAAAGAGAGATTAGTTCGGCAGTAGTTTTGACACAACTATTGTAAGAAGCCATTTTAACGCTAACATCGTGTATACCCCCACAAACAAGCTCGAGTAATTGTTGTTCGGCGAAAGAAATTTTAGTATTTTTAAGTAACCTTAATTTTTCTCTGGCGTATTCACAATAAGAATCGGATGATTCCGAGGTAAGTAGTACAGCCTTTGTAAGTTTTTCGGTCAAATTTCGTTTTTCGGGATACAGATCCTTAAGGGTCGTTCGAAAATTTTCCCACGATCTTCCTTCCTCGGGTTCCCAAGTCTCGTACCACAATAAAGCAGAGCCCTTTAGGGCCTTACCTGCTTTAGCCACAGTCGTAATGCTGCTCCATTCAAGGTCCTTCGCGATTGAATCGATGGTGGTGCACCAGTTTTCGGCACCGTTGTCATTCTTTGCAGGATCAAATGGTGGCAGCACGACATCGTCCCCTCGTTGTTTCACAGCTACTGCATCGCGTATGGCTTTCAGCAAGCCTTCTAATGTTGCTGGATCCATCGCAAGCCACGTTCACAACCCCTGAAACATAAATAACTATTAATAGGTGGTATGTCAGGTTCGAATCCCACTTCTGATGTTAAAATTTATCTGTATATATATATATATATAGGTATATATATGGTTATGTATATATATAGGTATGTATAGGGGTATAATAAGTATAAGTAACTTGACTTTTAAAGAAACCACTATTTTATATTATATCTTTCCAAAACACTATTTCATCTATGTAAAATTTCACATAAAATAGGTGGGTAAGGTTTATAGAGAATAAGACACTACTTAATAAGAATCATAATATTTATTTTTAGTCCAAACAATTGTCTAAATTCTTGTATGTAATTATAACACATTTTAAAGAATAACAAAACCAAATAAAATTCAAAATTAAGTACTTAACTTTTATGAAGTATAACAATATTCTGCAACACACTATCGATTACTCGATTCACAACGATTATATTTCGAGCTCCGCACAGCACGACAGTTGAACAAGAAGTGCCGTCCCACTGGGCCGTCACCCGTTTTAAAGCATCGGTTTTTGTAAACAAGGTGGGGTGATCAGGTGACGACATAGCTTCGACAATCGTATTAAATATACGTTAAAATACTTTAATTTTAACAAAATGTTATTAAATAATTCTAAAATTATAATAATAAAATAGGAATAGCTTTTATTTGTTATTGCTCTTAAAAATCACAATAAAACGTTTAGTTATTTACTTAATCAGATTTTAAGTTCCTGTTATTTCTTAATCTACAAAAATAGTTATTATGTCGATCGGATGTTAACCGAAATACATCAAATATTCACCAAAAACAGTTAACATTTTAAAAATAATCTATCACGCGCGTGGAACACGAACGCGCCGTCGACACGGCCTGTCGTCGTCGTTAGACGGCCGGACGGCTAGCTAGCCCATAGCCAACCGTCCACAGGCCAGCATCTACGGTGGCCGGTAGCCACCACGTGGCCCCCGACGCCCGTTGCGTCTCCCGCGGCGGCTGGGAAGAGAGGATCTCTCCCTCTCTCGTTCCGCCACCTCCTTCGCTAGCATGACTGCTTCGCAGAAGGAGGCGACGGCTTCCCATTCCGTCTCGCTCCGGACCATGGATTGAACCAGGGCCGGACGCGAGAGGTCGCCGCCGCCGATAGCCGTCACGAGGACACGGCGGAGCTCCGCCCACGCAGGGCAGACTTCCACCGTGTGCTCCACCGTGTCCTCCGGTCGATCCTCACAGTGGAGACACCCGGGCGTTTCCTCCCGCCCGATTCGGTGCAGGTACCTCCCGAAACATCCGTGTCCGGTGAGGACCTGCGTCAGGCGGAAGGTGAGGACGCCGTGGCGCCTCTCCAGCCACTCCTCAAAGAGGGGAATTACCGCCACTATCGTGGCGTGCCCTGCACGGGGTTGCGACAGTCGCTCTCTCCATGTCGCCATGAGATCGCGCCGGAGGTCGTCAATTTGCCGCGGCAGCGGAGTTTCCCCCCGGCGTAGTACATCCGCGCGCCACTCATGCAGGCGCGCGAAGACTATCGCCTCCAGATCCCACGGCGGCAATCCGGCAAGCAGGCCCGCCGCCTCGCGAGAGATCGTGCGGTACCCACGGACCATCTTTACGGCCACCACTTTTTGGGGCGCGTTCAGATAGTGAGCGGCACGCCGCTTCAACGAACGCGCCCACACTGGGGCCCCGTAAAGGGCCATGGACCGCACGACCCCCGCGTAGAGCCTGCGGCAGGAGGCGTTTGGCCCCCCAAGGTTGGGCAGGAGCCGCCTGAAGGCAGCCCCGGTCCGTTCCAGCCTGGGGGCCAAACGTCGGAAGTGCTCCACGAAGTTCCACCGGCTGTCGAGGACGAGTCCTAGGTACTTCAACGTCGACTCGACGCCGATGGATACCCCTCCTACCGTCAGTGTGGATCCCGACGGTGGCGCATTCCGAGGCCCATGAAAGCACATGGCCTCGGACTTGTGCAGTGCCACCTCGAGACCCAGTTGCCGGATCCTCTCAACGACTATCGCAACCCCGCGTGTCATAGTTTCGGCCGCCGCCTCGTGCGACCTACCCTGTGCCAGCACCAGGGTGTCGTCTGCGTAGCAGACGACGCTGACACCACTAGGGAGGTCCGCGCGCAGCACCCAGTCGTAACCGATGTTCCACAGGGGCGGTCCCAGAACCGATCCCTGTGGGACACCGCACGACATCTCTCGCCGGTTCCAATTTCTGCAGCGACTGGGGTAGATGACGGCCCTGTCCGTCAAATAGTCCCCGACCACACGACGGAGGTAGGTCGGCACCCGGTGATACCGGAGTGCCTCCCTGATGCAGCTCCAGGGCAGGGAGTTGAAGGCGTTGGCGATGTCGAGAGACACCGCCAAGACGACTCCGCCCCGGGATATCGCATCCCCCGTCGTGAGGGCTCTCACGCGCATGATGGCGTCCACTGTAGAGCGCCCCTTGCGGAAACCAAACTGGTTCTCCGCAAGATTCGGCCCCATCCCCTCTAGGTGCTCGGCGAGGCGGTTTGCAATTACTCTCTCAAAGAGCTTGCCCACCTCGTCGAGCAGCACGATGGGCCGAAATGCGGATGGAGAGTCCGCAGGGCGCCCCGGCTTTTGGATGAGGACCAGTTTCCCCGTCTTCCAACGAAGCGGGAACTGGCCTCTCTCCAAGCATGCGCTTAAGAGCCCTTTTAGTCGGGGCCCGAGAGCCTCCGCGTCCGAGGCCAGGACCCAGGCTTTGCCAGGCAAGCCATCGGGTCCCGGGGCGGTGTTTTTGGCCTTGAGCCTCCCTACCGCCACTCTCAGGTCTACCCCAGTCACTTCCGGAGTGTCGTCGTCGTCGCTTGGGTCCTCTTCCGGCACCGCAGGTGGCGGAGCCATAGGCGGGGGCGGATGTTCCCCCCGCGAGGGGAACAGAGCGCTCACCACGTCCTCCACGAGCTCTGGCCGGAGACTCTGCGTCAGCGGGGGGGCCCAGGTGCGGAGTTTATTCCGCACCATCTTGTAAGGGCGCCCCCACGGATCTCTGTCGAGAGTCTCCAGCATCTCCGAGCGGGCCAGTTCCCTGGCCCGCAGGACAGCGTCTCGGAGGGCGGTCTTCGCCGCTCTGTATCCCTCGTACAGCTCCGCCTCAATGGCTGCCGCATCGGGCAGGCGGATGCGGAGCCTGCGATGCCTGGCGTACAGGCGCCGCGCTTCAACACACGCCTCGCGTAGAGACGTTATTTCGCGCGACCACCAGTACACCTGACGTCGGGCGCTTCCTGGCCGGACTCGGGGCATTGCCAAGTCACAAATGTCGGACATGGCCTCCTGGAACCACTCTGCCTCGCTATTAACGTCGGCAGGCCTGTCCGGTGATGTCACCCAGGCCTGCACGATCGAGGCTTCCAGGAGGAGCTCCCGGTCCAGCTGCTTCAGCGCCCAACGCGGACCACTCGGGGCCTGTTGGACCGGCGCGCTCGAGGACTGGGTGGAGACGTCAAACCGGATGTACCGGTGGTCGGAATATGTCTCCACCCCCTCCATGACACGCCAGTCAACGACACGCGGCGAAAGAGCGGGGCTAGCGAACGAGATGTCCACCACCGACTCGCCCCGCATCCGCACACACGTGGGAACAGAACCCCGATTAAGGACGTCCAGGCCCTTCTCCAGGGCCCAGTCCTCCACCATCCTTCCCCGCACATCTGTACAACGAGAACCCCAAGCCAAGTTCTTGGCATTGAAGTCCCCGAGGACAAGCACGGGGAGGGAATGGTTTCCGACGACGACACTCAACTCTGCGAGAGAGTTGTGGAACTCGGCGAGAGTTCGGCTCGGGGAGAAGTAAACTCCCACCACGTCGATCTCCCCGAACCGTGAATCCAAGCGGCCTCAAATAATATTAGTGAAATACATAGCTACCGTATCTGAAACTACTAGTGTAGTTCATTCCTACAATGAACTAACTGAAGCTCAACGAGTAACCGCTGATAACATTATAGAACAGTTTCAAATTATGTATTTCAACTGAAAAACGTGGCTTAGGTAGAACTAATTTAGTAACGCACCATATTGATACTGGTGATTCTTTACCTATTAGGCAAAGATATTACAGGGTTTCTCCTGAGAAACAACGTATTCTATCTGAGCAACTAGACGAAATGTTATCCTTAGGAGTTGTTGAGGAATGTGAGAGTCCATGGTCTTCACCTGTTTTATTGACACCAAAAAAGGACGGTAAACTTAGATTCTGTCTAGACAGTCGTAAATTGAATTCGGTCACTAAAAAGGACGCCTACAAGTTGCCTTATATATCGGAGATTTTCTCCTCTTCCCTCGGATCGCCGTTGAGTTCGGTCGTGTCTACGGTTACGATTGACTTTGGTTTTTTATTTGAAAGTATTGTATTGTTACGAGCTGGGTATGAGATAAATTAATTACTACCGATTAAACAACACAATAACTTTATTAATCACAAAACAATCAAAACTTAATCACAAATACACTACTGTTTACTATTCACTTAGATATCGCACTTGTAGTTCACTTGGATTCGCTTCGTTGTGTCGCTAAAACAAGACTGCCGGTCGCGGCCCTGAGCGCTCTATTTATACTCGCCAACAGACACACCAGAATAACCACGAACATTCGAGAGGGTCATAAAAAAACACTAACAAAAAATAGCAGGTAGATACAAAAAATAGAGGTACCTACTAAAAACAAGTAGGTATAACCTACTTGTACAAAACAAGCAAATATGAACCTTATGCCCTAGGCGTACGGTCGAAATTCTAATGTCTTTTTATAAATAGGTCGCGAGTTTGTACCTACCTAACTTTAAAACTAATAATAATAGAATGCTCTCGAACTTCTAACGTACGCACACTGTAATCGCCGACTTTCTCGAATGTTCTAGTAGGTCCGATGTAACACTGCCACCTCCTTAGACATGCTCGTCCCGAGCATCATTAGTCCCGTAGTATCGCGCCAACCGATCTACATGCACAATCTTAGGCGCACCTCGTGGGCCCTTCTGTATTCGGTAGGTGACATCGTTGATCCTAGTCACGACTCGGTATGGCCCATCCCATTTTGCTTGTAACTTCGGAGACTTCCCCTTGCTCCGCACTGGGTTATGCAACCACACCAGTGAACCCTCGTCGAAACCCCTACCGTTGGCTTTCCGGTCATAACGGGTCTTCATCTTCTCAGACATCTGTTGGCCGGACTGTCGGATATGCTCATAAACATCGTTCAACTTATTACGCAAGTCATTCGCGTAATCTGTTATGCTACATGGAGCATCAGGGGGAGTTCCAGTGATTAAATCAGCAGGTAACCGTAGTTCCCTTCCAAAGTTCGCGAACAACAGAACCCTTCCAAAGTTTGTGACACCAGCCGGTGTCACAGTCGTACTTTCGTGGACTGCGCTTCGGTAAGACAGAAGAAACGGCTGTATGTGCTTGTCCCAATCCCTTTGCCGGCTTTCCACAACTTTCGCCAGATATCTCTCCAACGTTTGGTTGAATCGTTCTACCATTCCATCGGATTGTGGGTGGTAAGAGGTGGTTCTGGTTTTATGGGTACCCATCAATCGACAAGTCTCTTGAAATACTTGCGATTCAAAATTTCTTCCTTGATCGCTGTGTATTTCTAAGGGTACTCCAAAACGACAGAAGACTTCTTGAACTAATTTATCTGCGACAGTTGTAGCTTCTTGGTTAGGAATGGCGAAGACTTCCGGCCACTTTGTAAAGTAATCCATGACCACCAGGAAGTACCTGTTTCCGCTCTAGCTTACTGGAAATGGTCCCGCAACGTCTAGTGCTATCCGTTCCCAAGGGGCTCCAACGTTGTACACTTTTAATGCACCTCTGCTGCATGTCTGAGATTGGAAAAGATCTTGAGATTGGAAAAGATCTGAGATTAGAAAAGATCTTGGTAATTTGTTAACAGATGAATATCCAGGACACTCAGTAATAAACAACTGTATGCCAGGAAGTTCTTTATATAATATTATGAAAGAAATTATTAAATGTAAGTTTAACGAGGATTCCATTTTATTAATTTTAATAGGTAATAGAGGAAAAGTAAACAAAGGAGAATTGCTTCAGTATTATAGAACTTTGTCAAACTTAAATTTGAGAAAAATTGTATTGTTTACACTTCCCTATAGTAAAAGTTTGCCACAGGAAGAAAATTACTATAGATATAATATTAATAATACATTGCATAATTTGACCTTGAATAGTAATGTATTTCACTTAATTGACATAAACAATTATATTGGCAATAATTTTTATTTGACAAAAGATAGATATCTTGTAGACAGGTGCTATCTTACAAACTATTGCAAAAGACAAGTAGCTGCATCGCTATCTTATTATTTTTCTATTACAGCCAAGAACTTGGCTAATCAAGTTGCCTCTGTTAATCAATGCAATATTGAGTTAAATCACTCTGCCAATAATTTGTCTACATTACCTGAATCTATGAATCATTTAAATTAGAAATTGAGACAACAGAGGCAACCTCTTGCAATATTATAAGGAAACCAGATAGTAAATCAGGCGAATGTTTTGAGAGTTTTAATAGTATCAACCTGGTTCATCAAAATATTCAAGGATTATTGAACAAAGAATTAGAAGTAGAACTTTTTTTGAATTGTAACAACATAGATATTCTTTGTATAACGGAGCACTGGCTTAAATGTCACCAATTAATTTTCAATTTTAGCAATCACCAGGTTGGTAGTTCATTCTGCAGAGTAAATGCTATACACGGCGGCGCATTAATCCTAGTAAGTAATCATCTTAAATTTAAAGAACGCAAGGATATTGTAAGCCTATCTGTTGAGCGAACAGTTGAAATAGCCTGTATAGAATTGGAGCAGTTTATCATTTTAAGTGTATACAGACCTCCTTCAGGGTTGTATGATTGTTTTGAAAAGGTAATGGATGAAGTGTTACATAAAATCTGTAGTTCTAAGAAGTCTATAATTACTTGTGGTGATTTTAATATTAATTTGTTAGAAAATTCTGGGTTAAGTACAAAAATTTTAAGCCTGTTTCAGTCATACAATCTTGAAAATAAATTTCTCGAGCCCACTAGAATAACCCCTACTACTGCCACTTGCCTAGATAATATTTACACTGATATTATACCCACCCAAAAGGCAATTATTAATTTAATAGATTCAGATCATTGTGGGCAATTGATCACAATTCCTAATGTAAACATGAAAGTAACTAAAAAGGATATCATTGTTAATCCAAAAAGTAAAAATCGCCTGGAAACTTTTAAAACTAAACTCTTATCAAAACTACCACTTTTGTCAGCCAATGATGATCCCAATCAACACTATAACGATTTTTTCAGCATGTATTGCGCACAATTTGAAACCACATTTGTCCCTAAGACAATCTCGGTAAATAGTAACGCTTCTTTCAATGACTGGGCCACCATTGGTATTCATAAGAGTCGAAAACGACTTTATGAACTGTATGAAGAGCGGACTTATACTAACACAGTAGAATTTAATTTATACGTTAAGAATTACTCTAAATTATTTAAAAAAGTTTGTTTATTAGCAAAGTCACGTTACTTGAGTTCAAAAATTAAAAATAGTAGTAATGTTATTAAAATGACATGGAACATTATTAATAGCGAAACGGGAAGGTCTTGCAAGCGAAATAGTGACTACAGCCTTGCTATTGGCGATAATATTCTAAATTCAGACACTCAAGTTGCCACAGCCTTTGAAAATTTCTTTGCAGATATTCCCGTATCCACAACTAAATCGCTTAACTCGTCGCCTGCTGCTGCCGAGTCTTTACTAAGGGAAAACGTTTCAAACTGTGATTCCGAATTTAATTTCCAATATGTCACCTGTAGAGATATTATTAAAACTTTTCACACCTTAAATGTTAAAAAGACCGCTGATCTATGGGGTCATTCTGTGGACGTAGCTAAATCCATTATAAACGTTGTAGCTCCTTCTTTAGCTGTTATATTTAACGATTGTATTGACCGTGGTGAGTTTCCTGATCTAATGAAATATAGTAAAATAATACCATTGTTTAAATCGGGTAGTACATCAGACCCCACTAATTATAGACCCATTTCAGTACTACCCACCTTTAGTAAAATTTTTGAAAAAATAATTTTGACACAATTGCAAAGTTTTTTCAATAAACATAAGTTATTGCACAAAAAACAGTTCGGTTTTACAAGGGGTCGTTCAACTACCGATGCCGGTGTTGAACTTTTAGGACACATTTATAATGCCTGGGAGGACAAATGCGACGCTTTGGGAATTTTTTGCGATTTATCTAAAGCTTTCGATTGCGTTCTTCATGAAACATTAATCAGGAAACTACACCACTACGGAATCCGTAACGCCTCTCTGGATCTTCTTACTTCTTATTTGAGTGATAGGATTCAGAGAGTTGATGTTAACGGGAAAAAATCTCCCGGATCCGTAGTAAAAATGGGGGTACCCCAGGGCTCAATTCTTGGTCCATTTTTGTTTCTTATTTACATAAATGACTTGCCTTACCTCATAAAGGATAATCATGACGTGGTATTGTTTGCCGACGACACTTCTCTTTTATTTAAACTCAAACGTCAGCAGCCAGTTATGGATAATGTTAATAGCGCCCTGGCAAAAGTTGTCAATTGGTTTAATGTTAATAATCTACTCTTAAATGAAAAAAAAACTAAATGTATTAAGTTTACGATACCCCATGTAAGACAAGTGGAAACTACTGTACTAATTAAGGATGAAGAGCTAAAACCGGAAGATAGCACAGTGTTCTTAGGCATAACTTTGGATGCCAAGCTTCAGTGGGGCCCGCATATAAACAAATTGTCGAAAAAACTTAGCTCTGCAGCATACGCCGTTAGAAGAATTCGTGACTTAACTGATTTAGAGACAGCTCGTTTAGTTTACTTTAGTTATTTCCATAGCGTGATGTCGTACGGTATTCTCTTGTGGGGCAATGCCGCCGATATTCAAACAATATTTGTTTTACAAAAAAGGGCAATTCGTTCAATTTATAAACTAAGTCCCAGATACTCCCTCAGAGAAAAATTTAAGGAGATTAATATTCTTACTGTGCCCTCTCAATTTATTTATGAAAACCTTTTGTACGCACACAAAAATATTAATTTATTTAAAAAATACAGTGATATCCACAACATAAATACGAGGAACAAACACAAATTTGTTGTTCCTGCAACGAGGCTCAAAAAAATAGGGGGTACGTTCAGATGCCAATGTATACGTTTTTACAATAAAATTCCGAGCCATATTCAAGCACTAAGCCTGAATAAATTCGTAATCGTTTATAAAACAGAAGCTATGCCTGAAAGCTTTCTATCATGTCAATCACTATCTCGAAGATAAAAAGGCTTGGGATTAAACTGCTCCAATGAAATTTGCTCTGTGAATGTTGAAATTTCGGACTTCGCTGGTTTATTGTTGATTCCTTTATTTTATACACTGTGACATTGAATGATTTGACATGAATACTTAGTTCAGTATTTTATTATTTTTTACGTTCTTTTTATTTTTTATTTTATTTTATGTGTGTGTATTTGACATGAATATTTACTTGTGACTGACATTTAATGAATTGACATGAATACTTACTTCAGTATTTTATTATTTTTTACTTTTTTGTTGTTTGTTTTATGTGTGTATTTGACATATCGTATTTTTATTGACATTCGTTTTTGTAAATTATTTATTATTTATTTTATTTAATTAATTGTGAATGTGAGGACCATGTGGGTCACATTTTGTTTTTTTTTTTCCACGACTGTCTGGCAGTTTGAGTTCTGTAAGCGACCTACCCAAATGTCCTTTCTTTGGTATTGTTCGACGTTTCGTTGAGCTCCTTGAGTTACAAGTCGAGCTACACGATAACTGACAAATGCTTGCACTGACTGGACAGGTCCACTCAAATCTGTGTGGTTCTTTCTTCAAAAGACCATCTCAGACACTAATCTGCATAGTCCTCATGTGAATTAAGCAAGATTGTCTGGACTTCAAAAGAGACTATGACCTCTGAGTTTGTTTCGGCTGTTTCTTCTCAGAGTAGTCAGATACGAAACACCGGCCCCATCTCGTTTAAAAAAAATTACGTGTAAAAGTGTTTGAGAAAACCTACTTGCTGAATAAATATCATTTATCATTTATCACTTTCACGGCCGCACAACTGGTACATTTGCGGCACCAGTCCTCCACATCATCACGACAATGGATCCAGTAAAAGCGTTCTCGAATTTTTTGTAGAGTCCTTTTTACTCCCATATGTCCTCCAGAACAACCATCATGGTAGAGCCGTAGAACATCCGGTACCTTAGCTTTAGGAACAACCATTTGTAGATGACAGCTGTCCCCTCTAGCGTTTTCCCATTTACGGCATAAGACTCCATCCTGGATCACCAAGCTGTTCCATTGCGCCCAATAACTCTTCGTGATGGAACTCATCGCTGCCACATCACTCCACCTGGGTTTAGGAGCACCAGCTTTGATCCACTCGAAGATTGGTTTGATGTCCGAGTCATTTTGCTGAGCTTGCTGTAGGGTCTCTTTCCATTCATCGCTGAGATCCGTTCTAAGCATCCTCACGGGCACTACCTCCTTAGTCTCTTGCCTGGCACAGTGCTTACAGTCTTCAGGACAGGGTCTCCTTGACAAGGCGTCAGCATTACCGTGAGTTCTCCCACTGCGATGTTCAGTTATGAAATCAAACTCTTGGAGTAGTTCTATCCATCTCGCCACTTGTCCCTCTGGATTCTTGAACTGTAATAGCCACTTCAGTGCAGCATGGTCAGTTCGTAGTTGAAATTTACGTCCCAGCAAATATTTACTGAAGTGCTGCACTGTCTTTACCACAGCGAGGAGCTCCCGTCTTGTAACGCAATAATTTCTTTCAGGTTTCGATAAAGACTTGCTGAAGTAGGCTATTACAACCTCCCGGTCTCCTTTCCGTTGAGACAGCACGCCCCCAATTCCAGTATTACTGGCATCCGTGTCAACTATGAAGTCATTTTCAGTGTCAGGATATCCCAAAATAGGTGTGTTGCACAGACGTTTCTTTAATTCCTGAAATGCGACGTCGCAGTCCTCGTCCCAACAGAATTGCCCCTTTTCCTCAGTGATTTTGTGCAGAGTGGGTCATTTGTCTCAAGCTTTCATTAATTACTTTCACGAGATCAATATAGTTATTGTCGGTTTTAATATCTGAATCGCCTAATAAAATTATACAATAGTCATTTATAGTGAATTCTTCCAATTTTGTTTTAATATTAGTTAACAGATGTTTTATTTTTGAGTTGGGCATTAAATAGCTACAATACTTAAAGTCATAGGAAAAAAATTCTTCAATCGCTTGTAATATGCCTCTATGTGTACTATTACTTAATACGCACAGTTTTCTTTTCTTGGTATCATCGTGAACTCTTGGTCTCGTAGTGTTCTTCTTTTCCGGCGTCAAGTTATTTGTTTGGTTTAAGTTTTTATTTAGATTCAGTTTAGATTGACTAGTTTGGATGTGGCTTGAATTGTTGACAGAAGTATCTCCACTCAGTAATTTCACGTCGTCGGTATCGAAGAGTTGAGCGGAGTCATCGATGGTTTGTTGCTCATTGGAGTTAAGACAGGATTCCAATACTTGATTTTCAGAGCCCTGCTTTGAAGGAGGTCCGCCGTCGGTACTGTCCCGGTCATTATTACCTGTGTCTAGCTTAGAAAGTGTATGTGATTGGGTTGGTGTAGAGCAGCGTCCTCTTCGTTTATTAGCACGCGATGATAATGGAGTCATGCATTGGCTATCTGATAGAGTATGTGGAATGAGTTTTTCTTTTGCGTAAAGTAATATTTTTCTCGGGATCCATGTTTTTATATTTTTTATTCAGTGATTATTTTTATTTTCTACTCATTATTTTTTTTATTCTGGTATCACAAGTTTTTTTGTAGCAACACTTTTCTATTTTTTAATTATGGCAACACAGGCCAGTATGTCAATTTTATTTCCGCTACTTGACACTAGATGGCGCTGTTTGGCTTGAAGTATTTATTAATTGCAGTAGCAACCCCAATATTAATGTCAATTTTTATGCGTCAATGTCAATATTTGTTTCGCTACTCACTACTAGGGGCGCCACTTATGGTACAAAGTTCACTTTTTAAAACAATAACATTATACATAACCGTTTTATATACATTTACTAGTCATTAATTCACCACTTATTTTGTTTTTAAATGTTCTACTGATGAGAGTACATTTGTATAGGTCCAATACACTTGCTTTTGTCCGTGATTAGCACTTTTTTGAAGCACAGTAAAGTTTAAGAGTCCAAATATAAAACACAATGTTTTTATTGCATGTCTTGGTTTATAGAAGTCACCAACAATTTCACTTATGTAGTTCGATACGTCTATTAGGATTCGCTACAATACACATCACTTGTACTAATGTTTAGTATTTATTTCGAGTTTTTAATACGCGGGTGATGTTTACTTAATGCTGTGTTGCCAGCCTTTTTTAATCTGGTTTACCTGTATTAATCTGGTGCTGAACAAGTCCAGTTCTCCCTATGTCAGCATCATTCGAAGAGAAAATGTTGGCATACTGAAGTAACATCTTCTTAGCCTTGTCCATTTCTTCTTTAGTTAAATCGCAGTTTTCCAAAAGCGTTGACACATCATATTTTGTACTACGATTTTTGTCTCCGATAGGCACATCTTGCAATTGACGCATCCAAGCTACTTCCTCGCAAGTGCCGATCAAGGTGCCCTTCTTAATCACTTGCTCCTGGTCACTTGGATTCAGTATGCGTACTGCTGAGACGTTGGTGGCCTTGACCAGAGTTCGTGCCATCTTCCATGGGAAGTCATTGTTCACCCTTTCTATCAGAACACTCCGACCTTTGTTTCCAGAATTCTGTGGTAGACTAATTGGCACCATCGTTTCTGATCTGCGGGGAAGAACAATCTTCTTCAGGCAGTACACTTTTCCTGACGGTGCACCTTCCATGAACACTTCCTCTGAACCACATTTCAGTACTCCTTGATCAACGTCGATCTCACAACGATATTTCCGCATGAAGTCTAAGCCCAAGATGCAATCGTCCACTATGTCGGCCACGATGACATTCTGCTTGTAAAATCTGTCACCCAATTTTAACTCCACCTCCTTCTTGCCTCGGACGGTAATGTGCTGACCAGTAGCTGTTAGTAAATGTATACGGTCGTGCTTATTGAAGTAGTCCCCAAGAAACCGACTTGCTAGTTTAGAATTGACGACCGTGTGAGGAGAAGCTCCAGTATCCAACGTCAGTTTGCATGTTGTTCCATTGACTTCGCCTTTGATGGTCAGGCTGTTCCCGTCATGTGCTTGCGAGATCAAGATTCTCGGGGCTCTTTCAATGCCAGCCAGCACCCGCCCCCCAGTCCTGGCATTTACTCGTTTCCCTGCTGTGGCTGGGCAGTCACTTCAGCCACTCTTCCCTGCTGATCTTCTCTCGGGGTGCTGCGCTTAGGACAGCTGGACCGAAGATGACCCCTTTCTCCACAAGTGTAGCACCTAGGACTATACCCCTGTGGGCGGTCGCGTACAGGTGATGCAACAACCTCCCTGACACGGTGCGTTCGGTGGTCTTGCCTCACTGCCTCTACTTCTAAGGCATGGGCCAAGGCGTCCTTCAAGGTCTCATGATGCCCCAGTCTCACGGCAGCTCTAACTTCTAAGTCACGTATTCCATCAACGAAGGCCTGTGCCAGATTTCCATCAATCAGCGCAGGGGCAGACTGGTAGGCTTTCCGAACGAGTTTTTCAACTTCCAGGGCCCACTGCTGTAGGTTCTCGGCACTACGTTGAACACGGTCCTTCAACTTAGCACGGAATACGTGCTCCAGATGCGCGTCGCCGTATCTGGACTCCAACGCCTCCAGCAGCTGCTCGTAGGTTACATCCTTGCCGAGTGCCTCGAGAATAGTTAAAGCCTGGTCTCGGAGGCCCAAAGTGAGCGCGGTCATGGCTTGTGGTTTTGTCCATCCATTCGCCTTCATGACGGCCTCAAACTGTATTTTGTAAGCCGACCACGAAGATGTGCCGTCGAATGGAGGCACTTTAAAACCACGCGAAGATGGTGCAGCAATCACCGAAGCTACAGTCCCGCCTTCAGTCTTCAGTTCGCCCAAAGCCTTCTTTACCCCAGCAATCTGAACTTCGGCCTCCGAGATGCGATTCTCATGCTGGTGGACCTGTTCTTTCATCAACTTGATGTCCTTGCCAAAACTTGCATGCAGATCCTTTATGAGGAGCATCTGCTCGTCCTGGCGGCGGACCTGCTCCTCTTTGTCCTGCTGCAACTGCTCTTCCAACCGGCGAGCCTGCTCCTCTTGACGGCGAGCCTGCTCCTCTTGACGGCGAGCCTGCTCCTCCTTGTCTCGCTGCAGTTGCTCTTCCAATCGGCGAGCCTGCTCCTCTTGACGGCGAGCTTGCTCCTCTTGACGGCGAGCTTGATCCTGCAGCAGCGCCATTAAAGCTGACAAGTCTGGCGCCCCTGATGCTGGAGAAACTCCGGATGGGCCAGCGACTGGCTGTGACGTAGGCTGGACACCACCCGGTGTCTGTGTCGGAGAATCCCCAAACCGCCTCTGGTCCATATCCTGCTGTCGCTGACTTCTAGTACGGATACCGTCCGTGACGTCCTTTGGTAGGATTGGCATAATTTATCTCTCACTTCTGACACCAATTTGTTACGAGCTGGGTATGAGATAAATTAATTACTACCGATTAAACAACACAATAACTTTATTAATCACAAAACAATCAAAACTTAATCACAAATACACTACTGTTTACTATTCACTTAGATATCGCACTTGTAGTTCACTTGGATTCGCTTCGTTGTGTCGCTAAAACAAGACTGCCGGTCGCTCCGTGAGAGTTCGCTGCACCCCCGCAGGGGGGTGCGGCAGGCGGGTTTTGGGCATCGCCCTTTGTCCCGCGGGATCGAATTGCGCCCGTAAGCATACGGGCGCCTTCCTTGGGTCGGCCAATATAGGCCTTGGCCTCGGCGAGCGCGCAATGCCGCTCGCCTGTGAATTAGTGTCATAAAGTGTGTGTAGAGGGCGCCACGGTGTTAGCCGTATCTTCACGCCGCCTCGGCGGTGTCACCGCCAGGTGGAACTCCCGGTGCCCCGGGTGAAGCCTAGCGGATGATGACCAGCCAGAGGCGACTGGGGCTGCCCTCTACCAGGAGAGGGGCCCCCGCCCACAGCGTTATCGAAGCTAGCCGATGCGCTCCGGGCTAAGGGGCCATGTATGTGTGTGTGAGCGGTATTGTGTTATAGTAACACCGCCCATGTTAACGAGTACATAGTGCGCCCGCGCCGCTATGTATCGTGTGAGTATAGTCGCATGAGGAGTCGTGCGGGTATGAGGTGGAGGGGGTGGACGTCGTGCCTATATTAACTTAGAACACGACGTTTCACCGAGTGTGTGTAATGTATGTGGAGTCTAATTGGTGAGTAAGTCGTTGTAATATAGTACATAAATAAGACGACTTACTCAGGGGTCAGTCCGGTGGGTGGCGTCCTACACGTCCGCGACTAAGTCGCGCGGTAATCGTCGTGGGCGGCGCCCCGCGTCCGGTGGTCGTGTGTGCCATGGCGCTATCGTCTTGATATGAGGCCAGGCAGAGGCGTCGGCTCGCTGGAACATGGTGGACGCGAGGCGACCGCAGAAGTCCTCCAGGCTCTCCATTTCTAGGTACCGCTTGACGACCTCGTTCCTCACGTAGCGAGGGGCCGCTACTATTTTTCTTAAAGTCATGTTTTGTTGTTTTTCTAATTCCTTCCTGCTTCGCTCGCTCGTGAGGGCGAGCCAGGCTGGGGCGGCATAGGTGAGCTGCGATCTTATGTATGTCTTGTACACGCTCAGTTTGGCTCGCAGCGGGAGTCGGGACGTCAGCACTAGGTGCAGCTGGAAGCGGGCGTTCCTGCCCTTCGCGACGACTGTGCGGACGTGTGGCGCCATGGTTAGCCGACTGTCAATGGTGACTCCTAGGTACTTGGCCGTCTGGAGCCACTTGACGTCGGCGCCTTGAAGTTTCAGGGGTGGTGGCTGCTTGTAGCCGCCCACTGTCAGCGCCTGTGTTTTTCCCACATTCACCGACAACCTCCATTTGTTCAGCCATTCTGGCAGTAGGTCGAGCACGCGCTGCAGCTTGACTGCCGCGTGTTGCACGTTGAGTGATGTAGCGATGTACGCGGCGTCATCCGCGTACAGCGCGAGCGTGGTTTCAGGTGTTGTTGGGATGTCGTCGGTGAAGCAGGAGTAACACCACGGAGAGACGCAGCTGCCCTGCGGCACTCCGGCGGCGATGGGATGGACGCTTGACAGCGTCTTGTCAACCACCACCCTGTAAGTCCTGTTTGAGAGAAAGGATGAGACCACCTGTAACAAGCGACGAGGCGTGGCTGTCATCGACAGTTTGTACAGCAGACCGGCATGCCAAACTCTGTCGAACGCTTTTTCCATGTCGAGGAATGCTGCAACTGCCCTCTCCTTCTTGTTCACCGCTGCCGTGAGCAGGTGCAGCACCCTCGACAGCTGGAGCGTCGTCGAATGTTCCGAGCGAAACCCGAACTGTTCGGGGCGAGGCTCGACGTGTTTCTTGAGGTGTCGCAGCAGGAGTTGCTCAAACACCTTGGAGGTGCAGGGGAGAAGCGTGACGGGCCGATAGCTCTCAGGCTTCAATACGTTTTTGTGCGGCTTTGGCAGCATGATGACGCGCCCCTCTTTCCACGCAGCCGGGAAGGTCCCGGTGCGTAGGATCCCCGTAAACAGGCGCGCCAGGGCCGCAACCGTTCGGTACGGCAGGTGGCGCAGCACTGTGTTGGTGATTCCATCGGCGCCCGGTGCCTTTCTCGGCTTCGTCCCGAGGATGGCGCGTCTCACTGCACACGGGGAAAAGAAAATAGGATCTTCCTCTGGAGCTATCGGCGATGCGAAGTACTCTCCAAGGTGCCTCTCGACTGCTGCGATGTGTTCAGAGTCTGAGCTCGGGTTTGGCTGGAACTGACGCTCCAGGTGCTCAGCGAATATTTCAGCTCGGTCTGCTGCTGCGTACCTGGGCGCCCCGTCGCTGTGAAGTAGAGGCCGAACCGGGGCTGGGGTGTTCGTCAATGCTCTGCATAGCTTGTGTATCGACGGCCAGTCTCCCTCTATGCCGTCGATGTGTTCCTCCCAGCCCGTGGCGTTGTGTTCCTGCAGCTTGGCCCTCACCTTCTCCGCCAGACGGTTGAGGTCGCGCTTAGCTGTAGGGCAGCCGGTGTCTTGCCACCGCCAGCGCAGGCGCCTTCGTTGGGCGATCAGTTGCTTGATGTGTGCGGGGAGGGGTTTGTAAACAACACCCCCCGGCGTCGACGGCGATGTAGTAGTCGCCCCTTCTAGGGCGCGCTGGATGCAGGCGGTGATTTCCTCAGAGAGTCGCTCAACGTCTGCGGCGGTCTCGACGGGCCAAGTGGGTGTGGTGGTCTCCATCCTCTCCTTGAAGTTGCCCCAGTCCGTGATGCGACGTGGCGCAGGAGGGGAGAGTTTGGTCGGCATCTCCGATAGGACGACGAGCACCGGTTGGTGATCCGACTGGAACTCGTCGTCCATCACCTGTTGGGTGATCTGACATTCGAGGCCCATGTGGATCACGATGTCCAGTACGTCTGGCATGTGTGCTGGGTTGTCCGGGTAATGTGTTGGAGTCTCGGGGCCGGAAACCGTGTATCCGTGGGCCTCCGCGTCCGCGAAGAGCCGTCTGCCCCATTTTTGTATCAGGCGACTGTTCCATGCCGTGTGCTTTATGTTAAAGTCGCCGGCAAGGAGTGTCGGGTTTGATGACTTCACAATGTTCCTCAGCTCCGCTATGTTGAAGTCGGAGCTCGGTGGGTGGTACGCCGCGTACAAGTTCATGTCCTTGCCGGCGACGTTAATTTGAACTCCCAACACCTGAAAGGTAGTCGGGGTGATCTCTGGGAGCGGTTGGTGGACGACTCTTCGGTTCACTAGTACCGCTAATCCGCGGTACGTGATGCCGTGCGGCGACTTCTCATCCCTCCTGTAGATGAAATATCCCGGGAACCTGATCCTGTCCGCAGGCCCCAGGAGTGTTTCACCTATGAGCGCCACGTCGATCTTTTGTTCCTTAAGGAGGAGGCGGAGGGGGACTACCTTGTTCTTAAGGCCGCGGGCGTTCCAGTGGATTATTCTCAACGAGCTAGCCATGATACAATCTTAGTAATTCGGCTAGCCCGTCGAGGATTACTAAGCCCGCGTCCTGTCCCTGCCTAATGGCCTTTATCAGGTCCATTAAAAGCTTAATGGCGCAGGCCGTGAAATCCCTTTGTTCGGGGTTTTGTTGTGGTTGTGAGTTCTCTTGCATTGCCGCTAGATGGCGCCACTGCCGGTCGCGGCCCTGAGCGCTCTATTTATACTCGCCAACAGACACACCAGAATAACCACGAACATTCGAGAGGGTCATAAAAAACACTAACAAAAAATAGCAGGTAGATACAAAAAATAGAGGTACCTACTAAAAACAAGTAGGTATAACCTACTTGTACAAAACAAGCAAATATGAACCTTATGCCCTAGGCGTACGGTCGAAATTCTAATGTCTTTTTATAAATAGGTCGCGAGTTTGTACCTACCTAACTTTAAAACTAATAATAATAGAATGCTCTCGAACTTCTAACGTACGCACACTGTAATCGCCGACTTTCTCGAATGTTCTAGTAGGTCCGATGTAACAGTATTTATTAAATTTAAACTAAAATAATAATCCGTGAGCGAACTAAAAGTACCAGGCGCCCAGACTAGTCAAGAGTATAAACTGCGTGAGTAGTGCAGACCACACACACACACATACCACGTCGCTACAGCACACCGGCTACACTTGCAAGGACGTTGGCTCCGCCCAGCTGCCACCTCCACTGCGCGGACGTCGTCCCTCGCGGCGCACTACAGAACACATCATATCTAACTGCCCGGCCACTGTCCGCTAATATGGCTGCTACTCAACGCACACCGCCGTCAACACCTGTACCCTCACAAACACCTGTACCGGTACCTATGCAATCCTCGTCGTCATTTCCGAATTTGGCAAATGCAGAGTGTGGTAGTTATGGTTCCGACACTCAATTAGACTTTTCTTCAAACCGAAGTGAAAAGTCTGAAGTGTCCAGGAACATTACACAGAGATCTTTTAAAAGGAAATTCGTTGAATCAGGCGTTGTGGAAATCAAAGCTGAAATCAAGGCAATGTTCGAAAGCTTCCAGCAACAGCAAAATCTTAAATTAGACCAACTCAACTCGGCATTGCACATAATTCAAGAACAAGCCAATGGCATTAAGAAGGATCTACAATTTGTCTCGGATAAATACGACGGTTTCCTGGAACGGATGGAGAGACTGGACCAAGAAAATTCTAAAAATAAAAAAAACAATTGCTTATTTGGAGTCAAAAATTGAGCTACTAGAACGAAATTCTCGAGCGAATTCGGTTGAGATACATAATACTCCTAAAGACCGCAACGAAAACAAGGAAACTTTACGCAACATTGTAAAAAATATTGGAAAAATTATAGATCAGCCAATAAATGACTCTGATGTTTACGATGCCTTCCGAATCAAAACCAAACTCGATAATAAGCACCCTATAATAATTCAATTTACTACAACGTTCACGAAGAACAACATGATCAAAAAATGTAGAACGTACAACAAGGACAATCCAAATAACAAGTTAAATACTTCGCACATTCAACTGGCTACAACATCTCAGTCCCAGCCAATATATATCGATGAATTTTTGACACCTGCAGCCAAAAAACTTCGCTACGTAGTGATCACAGCTTCTGGAATTCTTACGGTAAAATATACTTAAAAGAAAAGGAAACATCTCGTCCAATTCGAATTGACTGCGAGGAAGACCTACTTAAATTAAAGTCTGATTGACTGGAACTAGTACTTACAGCCTTAGATATTTGTTATCCCTCTTTTTGTATTGTTCTTAAAAACATAATTAAAAACATATTTTCATTACACTTCACAATTAAACACTCTAACACTTACATCACACGTATACTATACTTTACACTTGCAACATATCACTCAAACAGGATTACAGTCACAACTAAACTTAATATTTTTATTCAAAATGACACAAATGAGTATAGAACGTTACTTGTTTAACTATATTTGTTTACATCAAGATCAACAACGATATTCCGATTTACGATTTGTACTTGTACAAAAGTTTAACAGGCCTACTGCGTTGACAATTTTTCTAAATACCCTGCAATTAAGATTGTATCATACCTACCGTCGAATATGATTTTATTCATTCTCACAAAGTTGATACAATTAGGACTTTATTGCATAGTATTATAATCCACTCTGACACACCACCACACGAGTGCATTACGATGTACAAGATATTATCACATAACACACCGTATTACATAACACACCGTGTACGAGTAACAGATGATACACCGACACGCGGCTGCCGCTCAGGAGGTGAGCTGATAGGAAAGGTATCAACGAAAAGTTGTGAAGAAACTACTTTTAAGGAAAATGGTACGCCATCGGCAATTAACATGGTGGAAAGTATCGAAAGTATTACGGATATGTTAAAAGGAGAAATATCTGCTAGATTGAACAGTATTGAAACAAAACTTATACAAGAGATTAAGGATTCAGTAGCGACTTTGGTCTTAGAGAATAATACATTGAGTGAGTATTTAAGTGTAGCTAATAAAAAGTGCACTACTTTGGAAGAGGAAATAAAAGTTCTTAAGAACGAAAGGATTGTCACTACGCAGCCGAACGCATGTACCAAGTTAGTTTGCAATTATTCATATAATCAAACTAGCAAAGAACCTGTAAAAGAAGTATGCAATTCGACGACAACGCAGGTATCTCGCGCTGTTGTCAAGCGAGGCCCCGCGAGCGCGACACCTGCACCGATGCCGGTCGCGTCGCTCATACCTACGGAGGCGAAGGCTCAGCTGAGCACTACCTACGCGGCGGTGGCCAGAAATACAGCGGATACAGCGGGTGCGGAAAATATCAATGATAAATGGATTGAAGTGAAAAACAGAAACAGAAATAATCCAGTAAAGAAAGGCGGTAACACTTCGGTTACACTGTTGAAAGCTGTAGAACGGAAAAAATATCTACATGTATGGAGGTTGGACAAAAGTACTACAGAAGATAGCATTAAGGAATATATAAAAGATTTATTAGGAAATAACTTGGAATTTACAGTAGAAATGATAAAAACGAAAACTGAAAGAAATTATTCGTCGTTTAAAATAGGTTTACCAGAAAATAGCTTTGAAAAATTATGTAACCCTGATGTTTGGCCACTAAATGTAGAATTCAGTGAATGGATTTTTTTTCGACGCCCAACCACCAACACATCAAACTATCCGCGAACCAACTCACAGTAGAACATACAACATTTTATACCAAAACGTTAGAGGACTAAGAACCAAAACGACAAGATTTTTATCGCTGCTGGAATCGTCCGATGCTGATATATTTGCTATTACTGAGACGGGATGTAACGAATCAATTTACGATTCGGAAATTTCACTGCCAGGATACCAGATCCTACGTTGTGACCGAGCGGATGGACGCAAGCATGGCGGCGTACTTTTAGTGGCCACACCGCGTTTTGAACTGCGACGAATACAAGTGCCACATGATATTATTATTGATACACAACAATTTGAAATAATATGTGCAAGTGTTTATAAGCAGAGTCGTTTCTTATTTATTTGCTGTGTAGTGTATATACCACCTAAGGCAGAAGAGACTGAATACATAGTAATGTTTACTTTATTAGAGAAATTGTGTATTAAGTATAGAAGTAACATAGTAATTTTAGGAGATTTTAATTTAGCTTCGTGCAATAGTAATGTATGTAATTATTTTGAATATTTTGTGGCTTTTTGTGAGGTCGCTCAGTGTAACACGGTACCGAATTGTAATAATAGGCAGCTGGATCTGGTGTTGAGTGGGCGCAGTGGGGTGACGGTGTGCGCTGCCGACGAGGGTCTGCAACCCGTGGACGTGTATCACCCGCCGCTTGCGGTCGGCGTTTCAGCGTCATGTGCGCCAACACCAACACACTCCACGCCCGCAAGTCGCGAATCACAATCACACCCTCAGTCACAGTATATGAAATGGAATTTTCGTAAAGCAGATTACCAAAAGTTATATAATTTAATTCATTTAATAGATTGGAAAGATTTATACAGTATTCAAGATCCTGATGTGGCTTTAAACTTTTATTATGATAAAATATATGAAACTTTTGAAGCTAGCATTCCTCCGAAAACTAAAAATATTAGTAATAGAAGATATCCAGATTGGTATAACTTAGATCTTATTAAAGAAATTAAATTAAAATACAATTTGCACAAAAAGTATAAAGCTACCAAATGCCCAAGTGATTATGAGGTATTCTCCCACTGTCGGGCAAGGGTCAAGGCCGAAACAGCGAGTTCTCACCTCCGGTACAGAGATCGAGTACAGAACCATCTTTCTACAGACCCTAAATCATTCTGGAATTACGTGAGGTCGAAAAAAGACACTTCTAGTCGGTACAAATTGATCAAAGAGGGACGAATGCTATCTGGTGATGAATCCGCTAGGGAATATGCGAGTTTCTTTCACTCTGTGTACAGTAGGACAGCGGGCACGCTGAGCGCGGAGGCGGCGTGCGGGGATTCAGCGCCGAGCGGCGCATATGCGCACCTCACCTGCCTCGAGCGGGCGGGCGTCCGGCGCGCGCTTACTGGTCTGCCGCCTAAGCGGTCGGTAGGTCCGGACGGGATTCCGCCCTTTATTTTGAGAGATTGTCACATGGTGTTAGTAGAACCTTTGCTGCACATATTTAATGTTTGTTTATCTGTGGCTCACTTTCCTAGTCGTTGGAAACTTACTCGGGTGGTACCTATACCGAAAGGGCCAGGCGGTACGGATGTCAGTAACTTCAGACCAATTGCGGTACTTAGCGCACCAGCCAAAGTATTCGAGATGGCTATTCACAATAGCCTTTATGCACAGATAGGTCCTCATTTGTCTGATACGCAGCATGGCTTCCGTCCTGGGCGAGGTACAACGGGGAATTTGCTTCACCTGATGACACAGTTGGTACCAGCTGTTGACGCCGGGCTTCAGGTTGACGTAGCCTATCTGGACTTCAAGAAGGCGTTCGACACAGTCGACCATGACATACTCTTGTCAAAGCTGGCGGGTATGGGATGCACATTTCATACTGTTAAATTCTTCGCCAGTTATCTTCGAGATAGGCGTCAGTATGTGGACTGTGGTGGACACTTCTCGGAGCCCTACTACACCAGATCGGGCGTGAGTCAGGGTACAAATTTGGGACCTTTATTGTTCATCATTGTGGTAAATGATTTACCTAGAGTAGTCAGGTCAACATGTATGCTATTTGCTGACGACCTTAAGTTGTCTGCCGTTATAAAAGACACTACCGACCATGACATGCTGCAGCACGACTTGGATAGGGTCGCTGAATGGAGTCACTCCAATAAGCTATACTTTAATGTATTAAAGTGTTCAGTGCTTTCATTCACACGCACACGAATCCCACAACACCACCAGTACAGCATGGGCGGCGAGCCGCTGCAGCGTGTCACGGAGGTAAAGGATTTAGGCATTCAGTTCACCAGTGATCTGCAGTTTCGTAAACACGTGGTACTCGTTTGTAAAAAGGCGTACAGGAATCTGGGATTTATGCTGCGTCAAGCAAATGACTTCACAAACATCAGGGCATTGAGGGCTTTGTATGAGGCTCTTGTGAGGAGTCATCTAGAATATAATGCGGTTGTCTGGAGCCCGAGTGAAACAAAATACAAAAATATGCTCGAACGGATACAGAACAAATTCGTCAGATTTTTGTATTTAAAGCTGTATGGGAGATACCCGGGATACCCGCTACTGTACCCTACCTTATTCTGTCTCGGTATGGTGGGCTACTACAAATTAGAAATTAGGCGTGAAGTGGCACTGGCAACGTATATTTTTAAAGTTTTAAGAGGTAGTACACAACATTCAGGTATACTATCAGAAATAGGGTTTAATTTACCAGATAGGTACGCGGAGCGGCGGCGCAGGCCGCAGCTGCTGGTGGTGCCAAGGGCGCGCACTAACCTGCTGGGGCGCGCACCGCTGACTCGCGCTTTGCACACTCTCAACACAGTTTCAGATAATATAGATATATTCACCTGTACACTGACTGAGTTTACAAGGGCCACGTACTGTATAGTTTGTAAGGTATAATAAGGAAAATATTTTAAGATTTAAGTTACTTTGTCGCATTAGATTTATAATCTGTAATGACAGAGAAAACGTGATAATAAATAAATAAATAAAATCATTTTCTAATGTATTGTTACGAAGTATTATAATATCCGTGGTATTGTTAAGCAACGATCTTTTAGTTACTCAAGACTCGTATAACATGTTTTTTATTTATATTTCCATGCAGCACCTACATATTTACAATGTCACTATTCCCTAATATTTAAGTTCAATAGTACTAAAGACATAATCTCGGATTTAGATCGTATTTCCGTGGCTCGCTCGTTCACGTGCGATATTGACAATTGTCAAAACATTATAAGTGATTCTGAACTATCCCTGAAAGTTATACACCAAAATATCAGAAGCATTACGCGTAACACACCCGGCTTACTTACATTATTACAGAGATCACAAATAGGTTGGGACTTCATTGTGCTGACGGAATGCTGGTCATCCTGTGCACACAACATTCCGCTGCTGGAAGGTTATAATTACTACAAAACTAATCATATTTTAACTCAAAACGAAGGGTTGTGTATACTGCAAAAATAACATTCGCGTGTGCATAGAAGAACCTACCATTTCTGATTGTAATTGTCTAATGATCAAAATCAATCAAAATACGGCCATGCTAGCAGTTTACCGACCTGCTGGTTACAAAAACCTTAATAACTTTTTAACCGACTTCCAAAAAGGAGGAGGTTCTCTATTCGACTGTATGTATTTTTTTTTTTTTTATGTATGTTCACCGATTACTCGAAGACGCCTGAACCGATTTGAAAAATATAACTTTTTTGTTTGAAAGGGTATAACTTCCAAGTTGGTCCCATAGCCACCAAATTGGGATCTGATGATGGAATCTTGGCGAAATCGAGGGAACTCTTCAAATTTTATCTGAAAACGTGTTGCGATTTTGGTATTTTCTACAACAAGTGAAGCATTTGCGTTTGATAAGAACCATTCTACCATCAGATCTGATGATGAAGCCAAGAGTCACGGAACTCCATAATGAGACAATGTACCATAGTCGTGTTTGGGCTTGTTGTAATTGTAACGGTATGCACTTTCCATGTATCAAGCACCTGTGAACCACTAAAAAGTGAAAAATAAAAACTTTTTTGCAAAAAATAAAACCGACTTCAAAAAAAACAAAAAAGTGAAAAATAACTTTAGCTTCTGAAGTCGGTGACATAATAACTAAAGCAATCAAACAAAGGTCACCGACTTCAGAAGCTAAAGTTATTTTTCACTTTTTTGTTTTTTTTGAAGTCGGTTTTCTTTTTTGCAAAAAAGTTTTTATTAACCTCTCTTGACCATTTTCTCACTTCTAACTCCAATATACAAAACTTTATTCTCATAGGTGACCTTAATGTGGACATAACAGAGACCAACACAGACTCAAATTCTGCGCATTATCTGAAACTTTTAGCATCCCATGGCATGTTGCCGGCTTATACCTTGCCTACACATAATAAAACATGCTTAGATCACATTATATTAAAAACTGGACTCCCTGCTTCTTGCTACGTGGCTGATACTTCCATCACCGATCATGATGCCGTTTTCCTTGTCCTAGATTTAAGTAAACACAAAAACAAAACCAATAGGATTACTAAACGCCTAAATTACGAAAAAATTTATTCTGAAATTACAAAAGTTAACTTTCATGAATTGTATTCAATGACGGATGTTGATCTTGCTGTTCAGTACTTTTTTGACACAATTAATTGTATTATAAATTCTAATACTCTATTATTTAAAATCCCCAGCCGTAAGAAAATAACAAAGCCTTGGATAACGACCGGATTGTTACGATGTATGAGGAATCGTGACAAACTGCACCAAAAGGCAAAAAAAAATCCTAACGACCAAAGCATATTGACAACCTATAAAAGATATAGAAACTTTTGTAACGAGCTTTTAAAAAAGATAAAAAGGGAACATGACAAATCAGAACTTAAGACTGCTGCTAAAACTAATAACAAGCTTTTTTTTTTCCTCATGTGGGTAGGCTGTACATACAAACGTATTTTTGTGTCTTCCTTATTTAATATTTATTTAAAAATAGTTAATTATTACTTGCTTCCATTTTAATGTGTTAAATATTTGATAAAACCACCTTCGCTTTAAACTATCCTATCACTTTTTCTCTCCACCAACCACAACACTGCAAAACAACTCATCATGGACAATCAACTTGTGCACAGCATGGAACAAATGGAGAAACTGTTTAGCTCTCGCATGCGCGAGTATGAAGATAAGCTGCAGACAGTTACAGCTGGAGTTACCCCCGCCCACACAGATCTTGCTGCACTTTCACTGGAGTTCTCAGAGTTCAAGTCGTTTGTCTATCAAACATTTACTCACTTTAAGACACAGATAGAACTGCTATCTTTGAGTCTGGACAGGCATGAGACTGCGATGCGACGTAAGATTTTGCTGTTCCATGGTATTCCTGAAAAACCTAACGAGAAATTGAGTTACTCAATTCTCGACATCATTTCCAAGCAGCTGAAGATAGATGACTTCAAACCGGACTATCTTGAAGTTTGCCACAGACTGGGAGCCTCCCAGGGCAAAACTAGACCGGTGCTGGTTCGTTTCAGTGGTATGGAGTATCGTCGATTGGTTTGGGACGGTAAAACTACACTCAAGGGCTCCGGTATCACTATCTCCGAGTTTCTGACCAAAACACGACACCAGGTATTTATGGCCGCCCGCAAACACTTCAGCATCAATAACTGCTGGTCTGCAGAAGGAAAGATTATTGTCCTGACTCCTGACAAGTCACGCCGGACGATATCAACTATGGGTGAGCTCGAAACTTTAATTGCGCTTTATCCCGCTCTCGCCCGTGCTGTCACTCCCTGTGACCTAGTGCCTGCTGATGCTACATCGCCAGCAGCGGCATCTTCATCGCCCGTTACCTCAACCCCCAAAAGGAAGCTTGTGAGGAAGGCTCGTCGTTAAACTTGGTACCAATATTTTTTCTTGGATCGCTACACTTACAACGGTTATTGTCGGTACATGTTTAAATGTTTGTGGAGGTACCCATAGTTTGTTTACTATTCGTTTTTTACTACTTTTTCCATTCTATAAAACTAGCCGGTAGATGTTTAATGTTTTTGTTGTAATAATTATCGTGACGTCTGTCTAAGTGTCACTGTCAAGTGTCATTTTTGCTTTTTTTTTTTTTTTTTATCAATTTGTTCCTGACGGAACAGGCTAAGGTCTGAGACCATGCTGCCTAGTCATCAGTTGGTAATTTTCTTGAGTAGGGTAGATCCAGTTCAATTCATCAGTATGTAAATCCATCATTTATGGAAAACCAGTAAAATTCATTAGTTTTATATTTATCCATTAATGAGTTATTCCAGTAACGTCATTAGTATTTTTATTCTTTTAAAAATCAAATCCAGGTATATTCATCAGTTTCTTATTTTCCATGTAAAGTTAATCCATTTATAGTCTTCAGTTTATTTCCATAAAATCCATGTTAAGATTTGTTATTCCACAATATCTTGAGTCAAGTCCAAGTAATTTTCATTGATTCATTCTGTTATTTTGTAAAGGCCGAGTGTCAAGTCCATAGTATTATTGTCATTTTATTCTTATAATCCCAACTGACGGGAAGCAACCTAACCTAACCTTTAAATTTTATTTCCATATATATTTACATTTACATACTCTATCTAGAACTATTTAATTTAAAATTACAAAAATAAAAGTAAGGAAGTATACCTATAATTAACTATAATATACACAAGGCAATTAACTCTAAATACCATGAGTTAAATTTGTCCAACTGTATTATTAATAAAATTAAACAAAGCTACATACGTCGAGCTATTTACAAGAAGAACCTGAATGGAGCGCGGTACCACATCAGGGTTACCATAAATTTCAATTAGCTCATCCATCAGCACAAGGCGCTGGATACCAAAAGATGAGCACTCGAAGAAAATGTGAGCAAGAGTTTGTTCTGCTTGAGAGTTACAATGATCACAGAGAGGACTTTGTACAATTTTCAGACGAAACAAATGATAGTTTAGTCGACAATGACCAAAACGAAGCCTGAGTATGGTGGAGTAAAACTTCCTGTTCATGAAAGTATTGGATTTACAGAACCAAGGCATGGTTCCTATGGGAATATTGTATACTGCATACCACATACCTTTATTTTCAATTTGGACTGTATGATTCCAGTGCCTTTTCCATATATCAGTAGACCTTTTTTTCAACAGAGGAACTATGTCTGTACAAGGAACAGATATGTTGAGGAAACTACTGAGATCAGGGACATCATCGGAATTTGTTATAGCTCTAGCTAAAAAATCAACCCTTTCATTGCCCATCACACCAACATGTGAAGGGACCCACATGAACAAAACCTTAATGTTATGTAAAGATAAATCAAACCAAGATTCTTTTATTAATGGTATAAAATAGTTTGTGTTAGCATTCAACCTATTATTTTTGAGATTTTCAAGAACACTCATGCTGTCACTAACTATTACCCAATGACAACATCCATCATTTGTATGCCTAATGTGCTTTAGTGCAGCAAGTATAGCCACAGCCTCAGCAGTGAATATACTTGTGTTTGAGTTTATTTTATAACCAGTACCAGAATTCAATAACTCATCAAAAATAGCAAATGACACTGCTGACTCAGTTTTAGACCCATCAGTATACACAAATCTATGATCAGTAAACTCATGAAATTTACTATATACATTTTCTTTAGTAGATAAATCGTGATCAATAATGATGTCAATTGCAGGAAATTTGCTTTCAAAATCCCCCTGATAACATGGAAGAATAGATGACTTATGAATTTGGAGGGTTTCAAGAAAATTGAAATATTGAGAATGGCCCTGAAGTATATATGTTAAGTTACGAATGGATGATGTACATGATTGTTTCAAATTGGAAAACAAGTGATTATTATTTTTACTATAAAGTTTTAATAAGAACCTTTCCTTCAAGTAAGAGAATCTTATACTTAATGGAGGAAGTTTACATTCAACTTGCATGGCATTAATTGGAGTACTTTTAAATGCCCCGGTAATGAGTCTCAAACTTTTATTTTGTATTTTATCAAGAATATCTACTAACCTTTTATCACCAGCAAAACAGAGAAAACCATATTCAAAGTGACTACGGATCAGAGATTTATATAATAATAACAATATTTTTGGGTCAGCTCCCCAGGAGGTTCTACACAATGTCTTCAAAATATTAAAAACTCTGTTAGCTCTAGAACTTATCAGTTCAACATATTTTTTCCAAGACAAATTATTAGTGAAGGTTACACCTAAAAACTTAGCTTCATAAAAAATTGGTATAGATACTTCATTATAATAAACAGACGGACTGAAATTGCTAGTTTTACCAAATACTACTAATTTAGATTTAAGGGCATTTATATTTAGATTTAAATAAGAAAAATATGTGCATAATCCTTCCAATGCCTTATTAAGGTACTGTGTCATATTTTTTAAATTTTTCCCAGACAAATATACAACTAAATCATCAGCAAATTGAAGATTTTTAACTTTGGAACCTAGTATCAAATTTAAACGTCGTATGTACAAAATGAATATTAATGGAGACAGGATTCCTCCTTGACAAACTCCTACCGAAGCAAATCTTGGCCCATATAATTTATCATTATATCTAACATAAACTTTCCTTTCAGTTAAGAATTCTTGGACCCAGTGGACAATTTTGTTTGGAATTCCAATAACAAGTAATTCAGAACAAAGTACATCAATATTTACACTATTAAAGGCTCCAGCAACATCAAAGAATACTGACATTAAGCAATCCTTGTTATTTAAACTATTTTCGATATCAAGCTGTAACTGACAAATACTTTCACGAGCTGATGTTCCCCTACGAAAACCAAACTGATTAGCAGGTAAAATATTGTTTTGTTCTATGTAAAATTCCAACCTTTGTTTTATTAATTGCTCAAAAATCTTACCAACACAGGATGTTAGAGCAATAGGTCGATAGGAATCTGGATTAGACCGAGGCTTATCTGGCTTCAAAATGGGTACCAAACAATCAGACTTCCATAAATGAGGTATATCATTGTTCAACCACAAATTATTCAATATTTCGAGAAAAGTGTGCAAACCCTTCTCACTAAGCTTTTTTATCATATTGTATGGAATACCATCCAGTCCAAAAGCACTATCCTTTCTAGAATTAACAGCAGATTTCAGTTCTTGTATCGAAAAACGTTTAACTAAAAAAATATTTTCAGAGTGTGACTCACTGGCAATGGGAAAATTTGACTTATTATTTACATAATCTGGGGTAAATTTTTCCAGAAAATCCTGAATCCAATTGACATCATTATTGTTGCAAGAATATGTTTTATTAAATTTCCGCATATATTTCCAGATTCTGGACAGAGGCGTACATCGATTGAAAGAGCTGCAAAGTTCAACCCAACTATCTGATCTTTCTATTTTCAAAGTAAGTTTTTTGAGGGCTTGTAACCTTTTAAACTCGATAAATGTTTCATCTGACGGATTGTTTTTAAAATTTATATAAGCTAACTTAGATTTTTGAACTGCTTCTGTACATTTTTTATTCCACCAAGGAACAGGAATAGAGGTTATCGAATTCCTATAAGAGTTACGACTAGAATAATCACCAGAGGAAGAAGCTGGTGTATTATGATAAGGAAGCGACTTATTAATTGCAGAATGCATAATTAGACAAAACTCTGTATAACTTTCTAATGGAGAAACATGTTGGTCTAGAGAAGTAGATAGTTGTAAATCTACATTTTGTTGATACATCTTCCAATCTACCATTTTAAAGTTGGGATAGGTGGGCAAATTTGTGTTATTATTAGCATTTTCTATATTACTAATATTGATAAAAACTTTCATAATTACAGGAAGGTGGTAGCTGCCAAGAGGATCACAATGAACAGACCAATCACAAGAAAGAGCCAATGATGCGGAAACTATGGACAAATCTAAGGCATTTGGACGCCACGTTAAAGAACCGACTGTTGTGACTTCACCATTATTCATTAACACTAAATTATTATCATCAACAACCTCTAAAATATCCCTACCTCTTGGGTTAGTAGAATTACATCCCCATGATGTGTGATGGGCATTGAAATCACCAGCAAATATCATTGGTTCAGGCACAGATTTTATTAAAGATTCAAATTTATGTTTGTCAAAAGATGGAGTGCAGTTTGTTGGACAGTAGAAACTTACAATACTTATTTCTGTATTATTTACAGTAATTCTTACACAAATATTTTGTAAAGAATTATCAGAATATGTATTTATTTTTCTGTAATTTATATTATTGCGAATTAAAATAGCTACACCATTGTGTTTATTTCCAATATCATGTCTTTCTATTTTGTATCCTCTAATGTTAAAATGTTTTATGGGTGTTAACCAAGTTTCTGATATAATTGCAACATGTATGTTTTGCTCATAAAGAAATTGGGTTAATAAAAGTTTGTTACTTATAATACTTTGTGCGTTCCACTGCATTATATTAAGATCCATTATTAGATGTGGAAGTACTGGTACGGAAAGTTTGTTGCAGAATTTCTTTTATGGAGATTGAATTAATGGGGTTATCTTTTTGATTTAATATAATTTTAGTAATAGCATTTGTTAAAGTATTCATAAAAAAATCTGATTTAGTCAAATTAATTATCTGTGTTTCAATGTTCTTCTGTGTTAATTTAGGAAAAGAATGTTCATTAAATAAATCGGAATATTTAGCGGCTCTGGACTTGACTTTATTTTCTTCTATTTTAATTTTCTTCTGTGGACAAGTGTTTGAGATGGAAACATGGTTACCACCACAATTGACGCATTTAGCGTTTTTAGGATCTTCTTTACACATTTTAAAACTATGCTTGTCTGTACATATGGAGCATACAACTTCATTCTTACAATATTTTGCAATATGTCCAAACTTCATACATTGCAAACACTGCTTGACAGGAGGAACGTAACAGCTTACCTCGTGCCTCCAGGAGTCAAGGTACACGTATTGCGGCAACTCAGTAGAGGCGAAAGTAACTGCAACAGTTTGAGTGGGGTCATACGTGACCGCGCCACCCTCAGTTTGTACGCGGCGCATAAAACGCCTCACCTGTATGACATTTCTGGAACTTCCAATTAAAGCAGATATTCTCTCATTAGAGAGATCCGTGGGGACTGAAGTAAGAACCCCGGTCACCTCCGTATCGACAGCAGGTATTGTTGCTTTTAAGCCCATTTCATCTAAAAGTTTTTTATTCTGTAGAAATACATTTGCATTGTTGGATAGGTCAAATGTTATACCTATTTTGTACTTATTTATAGATTTTAGATGCAATATGCCAGTGACGCAATATTTGCGTATAGCATGCGAAATAGCCAGTCTGTCTTTGTCAGAAAATTGGCGTTCAGTCTGATGAGATAAAAATACTATGTATTCGCTTTTCTTGCTGTTTTCTGGATACTTCCTTGAGTATCCAGGGACTTTAAATATTTGGTACTTCCTGCTGTTGTCTGCAGAATCGTCGGAGTCGGAAGAAGTCTCAGTGGTGTCCCGTACTGCTCGACCATCAGGGGGCTCCGCTTTTTTTCTTTTCTTACCAGTTCCCCCCATTGTTTATTACACTATTTACATATAGGTACAACTATTAATTTATAATTACAACTTATTTTAAGGTACTCTATTAACACAAAACAAATTAATTTTAAATTAAATAAGATTTGGCGCCTTGTTCGTTTCAAGGTTCCCGCGCTTTTTTTCTGTCATTTTTGCTTTTGCAATTTAACGTTCCGTTCCACCTTTTATTTTTGTCTGCTTGTAAATATTGTTGTGGATGATATTCTAGTTGTTATTATTAATTTTATTTTTCTTTTAATGTTATGTTACCGCATAATTTTGGATTCCATCATATTTTTACATGCGTAGAATACCAATCATGTTGACTATTGTAAATATCTCTACCTGTTACAGCGACCAGGTGATTTTGTCAGATAATTGTGTATTTGACTATTGTTGTTTTAAGCAAGCAACAATAGAGTTTAGTTTAGAGTAGATTTAATTAAGTAATTTTAAAACCATCCAGATATATATATAAATATTTATAATTGTAGTATATTTTATTAGTATCTTAATATTATTTATGCAAACTATGATCAATGTCGACCATGATGATGATTTTTTCTCCTGTTCTTCCTCTTCCAGCAGTTTCCTCAGTGCGGGAAGTGGTTCTTCCTCCCCTCTGACTCTTAGTGATCAGATTTCCTCCTTGTTTTCAAACCTCCCTAATAATCTCAACATAGCTCACATTAATGCCCAGAGTGTTCCTGGCCACTACTCCGATCTTCTGGCTTCCTTTGACAGTGCACATATGGATGCTTTGCTGATTTCAGAGTCCTTCCTTAAACCATCTCTTTTATCTGTTCATTTTGCCCTTCCTGGTTTTGTTCTTATCCGTAATGATAGAACTGGTAAGGGTGGCGGAGGTGTAGCAATTTACTTGCGTGCTGATATTCCTTATAAGGTTGTTAGCATGTCACCATCTTCTTACTCGGGATCAGCGGAACATCTGTTTCTGGAAATTACACTTCATCGCGTTAAAATGCTGCTGGGGGTTATCTATAGTCCTAACCTAACCATCGATTACTTTGATTCTTTTGATTCACTTTTAAATGACTTCTGTCCAGCTTATGACCACGTAGTCCTGATGGGTGATTTTAATACTTGCCTTCTAAAAAATGACACGCGTACTCACAAACTTCAATCTATCCTATCTTCTTTTAATCTCAGCATTTTGCCTCTGTCTGCTACTCATCATTTCCCTAACTGCACCCCTTCTCTCTTAGACCTGATAATTGTATCCAATTCTAATAATGTTTCGTCCCACGGACAACTTAATGCATGTTTTTCATATCATGATCTCGTCTTCTTGTCATATAAGTTACGCCCTCCTAAGCGCAAGCCGCAATATATTCTACTCCGGAACTACGAGGGCATGGACCTGGAGGCATTGTTGCATGATGCCAGTAGCATCGACTGGACGGACATTGTAGAAAGTTCGTGTATCGACGAAATGGTTCGTATTTTAAACAGCAAATTGCTAAGCTTATACGATCGTCACGCCCCTATTCGTCGAGTGAAGGTCAAGTATGTTCCGGCTCCTTGGCTTACTCCTGCCATTAAGGATGCGATGGCAAGTAGAGACAAAGCCAAGAGAAGGCTAAAACGCTGTCCTTCCGAGCGCAATCTAGCTGCGTACAAATTTCTGCGTAATCGCTGCAGTCGTATGTGTAGAGATGCCAAAAGACACTACTTTCACAAATCTCTTGATAACCGCAACTCTTCTGATGTCTGGAGGTTTTTAAAATCTGTCGGCATTGGTAAGTCTCCAGTTGTTTCTGGGAACGACGTTGACGTGTGTGCTCTTAACAAACATTTCTCACTCCCCCCTGTTACGTTGGATCCGCACGTCAAGTCGACTACTTTAAATAAACTTTCCTGTTTGCCCTTGCCGCAATGTTCTACTTTTGAATTAAAGCCAGTGAGTGAAATTGAGGTCAATAAATCTATTTCTGCTATCTCCTCTTCTGCTGTTGGTAATGACAACCTTTGCTCAAGAATGATTTCCCCTATCCTACCCGCATTACTTCCAGTTTTGACTCACATTTTTAACTACTCCCTGTTTTCTGGTACGGTTCCTGAGGTCTGGAAACAAGCCCATATCATCCCCTTACCCAAAATCTCTAATCCGGTTGCACCATCCGATTTCAGACCAATTTCCATCCTCCCTTATCTCTCTAAAGTTCTTGAGCACATTGTTAATCAGCAACTCACGGCCTTCATTTCTAGGAATGACCTTCTTAGTAGTTTTCAATCTGGTTTTCGTCCTGGCCATAGCACTGTAACGGCTCTCTTAAAGGTTACTGACGATATCCGCTGGGCTATGGACCACAAGTCGCTAACGTTACTTGTTCTTCTAGACTTCAGTAGCGCCTTTAACTCAGTTGATTTTGACATCCTTGTGGGGATTCTAAAATCTCTCAATTTCTCCTCTTCCTCTATTGGTTGGTTTGACTCCTATCTTAAAGGCCGCTCCCAGCGTGTTCATCTTGATGAATCTTCCTCTGACTGGTGCCCTCTTAGCGCGGGTGTGCCTCAGGGTGGCGTTCACTCTCCTCTTCTCTTTTCTATTTTCATAAACTGTGTCACCAGAGTCATTTCCTCCTTCTTCCATCTCTACGCAGACGACCTGCAGCTTTACCGTCATTTCGTTAGGGAAGATGCGGAAGCCGCCGTGTCTGCCATGAACAAGGATCTGGATTTGATTAGTGAGTGGTCTCGGTCCTTTGGGCTGCAGATCAATCCTAAGAAATCACAGGCTTTGATCATTGGCGGCCGGTATATGCGAAATAGGCTCGATGTTGCGTCGCTGTCTCCACTCAGGCTGAGTGGAGTTCAGATTGATTACGCAATTAAAGCTAAAAATCTAGGGGTGACTATGGATTCCTATTTATCTTGGACTGCACATGTGGCTGATGTTAGCCGCAAAGTGCACTACACGTTCCACTCGTTGAAATGCCTCCAGGGCTTCTTGCCATTGAACACCAAAATCTCCCTTGCGCAAACTCTCATACAACCCATCATAGATTACGCTGATGCCTGTTATTTGGATGCCACCGAGGAGCTTTTAAATAAACTTGAGCGTTTACAAAACATCTGTATTCGTTTTGTTTTTAACCTTAAAAAGTTCGATCATATTTCCAATTTTCGCAAAATGCTCAAGTGGCTCCCAATCCGACTTCGCAGGAACTCTCGGATATTGTGTCTGCTATTTAACATCCTATACAACCCTAAAACCCCATCCTATCTACGGGAACGGTTTTCCTACTCTCGTCCCTCTGATGCACCTTGTAGGTCGCATCTTAGGAACCTCCTCAAATCCCCTCCACACTCTACCGACTTCTACTCCTACTCCTTCACTGTCCACGCCGTTCGGTTGTGGAATTCACTTCCGCCTGACATTAGGGACTGCCAAACGGTTGCAGTTTTCAAGCGAAGAGTGAAAGAACATTACCTATCCATTTCGTCATAATTGCATAAGTATTTATTATTAGTTTTTTTTTTATTGTTATAAAGTATTTTATTTATTTTTGTATGTATGTGTATGTATGTATGTATTGTAATTTTGTATATATTTAAGATATTTAATCTGTTTTATGTATTCCATTTTCTCTCTTTCTTTTACACACTATGTCTACATCTCTTTATTTAGTATCTCCTTTCGCAGGTATGCTGGAAGAGATTTCATTAGAAATAAGCATCACCTTTGTACTATTTTCTGTTCCTTTTCTATTTTCTGTAATAAGTGTGTACATAAATTGTTAAATAAATAAATAAATAAATAAACAAAGAGCTATGGAACAAAATAAAAGATATTACCCACACTAAAACATCTAAACTCGAAGCCACACAGTTAATTAATTCTAATGATCCTATTTCCTCGACTAATACTATCAATGATTTTTTTGTTAACATCGGCAAAAATATTGCTGAACGTTGTTATTCGGGTGACAATATCCCGGCGCTTCCGCTCCAGCCTCATTTCAACTCGATGATATTTTCCCCCACGGGCTCGGAAGAGATCGGAAATATTATTCATAGTCTTAAGTCTAGTTGTGCTGTTGGCTACGACAACATTTCTACCAGCTTTTTGAAGAGATATAGACATGTTCTTATTTCTCCAATATTATTTATCTGCAATCTCGTCATTGACTCTGGCAAATTCCCAAATGCCTGGAAAATAGCTGAGATTCGCCCCATCTTCAAAAGTGGCGACGGAGCCTGTGTCAATAACTATAGACCGATTTCCATCCTTCCGGCTTTGTCCAAAATCTTGGAAAGGATCATGAAAAATCGCCTGGTCGACTACCTGGAAAAATACTCATTGCTATCACCTTCTCAGTACGGCTTTCGATCTGGCCGGTCGACCAGTGACGCTATTCATGATCTTACTAAGTTTGTTTCTGATAAACTGGATGTGAACAAAAAAGTCGTTGTAATCTTCATGGACCTGGCCAAAGCCTTTGACACGGTCTCCGTCCCACTATTGCTGAGGAAATTAGAAAACATTGGTGTAAGGGGTACACAGCTTGAGCTTTTTTCTGACTACCTCACCAACAGATTTCAAAGAGTCAGGGTTGATGAATGGACTAGCAGTGACCTTCCCGTCGTGCATGCCGTGCCACGGGGTAGCATTCTCGGTCCTCCATTATTTCTGACTTACATCAACGACCTCTGTGAGCTTGAGATGCCCGGTGGAAGGATCATAACTTTCGCCGATGACACAGCGCTTTTGTTTGAAGCTGACACCTGGCCCGAAGTATATGGCTACGCGCAGACAGGCTTTAATTTAGTGTTGTCATGGCTAGCTAAGAATAAACTCACCCTCAATGTGGATAAAACAAAATATATTTCTTTTTCCATTAGAAAACCTTCTTGTTCGCTTAATAATTTCAAAATTACCGCTCATGCATCCTCGTGCATTTCTTCCCATAATGCTCACTGCTCGTGTCCCCACCTCCAGCGTACAAAATCTATAAAGTACCTGGGAGTAATTCTAGATAGCTGTCGAAGCTTTCAGCAACACATATACTCTCTTTCCTCAAGAATCCGGAAATTAATGTTCGTTTTAAAAAATCTTCGTCATGTTGCGGACACTGGCGTGATGAGAACAGTTTATTTTGCGTTGTGCCAATCGCTGATCTCTTATTGCATAATGGTATGGGGTGGGGCAACTAAAACATCAATGCTCCGGATTGAACGTTCGCAAAGAGCCGTTTTAAAGGTCAGTAATTTTTTGCCTTTCTTATTTCCCACCAAAGAAGTTTACGAGAGAACTGGAGTATTAACTGTGCGGCAACTGTTCATCTTAAATACCGTATTGCGCAGGCATTCTTCTCCTCCCTATGATCCTGGTATTTTTGATGGCAAGCGACGTAAACACGCAGTTTGTCCTACTACTCAGTTCCACACCACTTTCTCCCGTCGGCATTTTGGTTTTCTTGCAAACTATTTGTACAACAAAATTAATAAAAGCTTGTCAGTTTACTCACTCCCGTATAAACATTGCAAGATTAAAGTTTCAAACTGGTTGCAAAAGTTAGACTATGACACTACTGAGCAGTTACTTGTTGTACCCTCGTAATATGTCATTATCATTTTCTAGTTCATGACTGTATCATCCGACACATTTACGCCCACACTAGCACATCCTACCTCTCCTCAGACACTTCATTTACACACATCACGTACTCACTTCACCTGCACACTTCACAGGACACTTTACTTCGCACCCATTAGGTACACTACACCATACTAATTATATTTAGTTTGCGTTAATTAAGTAACGTTAGTCTGCTTTTTTCCCTTCTGCATTAAATCATTTATCTATGTATTCAAATTAACTATTATATTATAAGTAAATACATTTAATTCGAGGTGAGAGCCTGGGGATCCGTCACACAGGGTATCCTAGTATGGACGCCAGTCTCTCACAAAGGAACATAATATTATGCATTTTGTTAAGTTACAACTTATCTATGAACACTATGTGAACCTTTGTGAAGAGAAAAAAGACATTGTATTGTATTGTACTTATTGTATTTTGGATAATTTAAATAATGCAAAATACCTAAGTAGCATTGATTTATCAAAAGCCTTCTGGCAAATTCCTATTTCAGAAGACGATAGGAACAAGACTGCCTTCTATATTCCTCATCGTGGTGCCTTCAGATTTGTTACTATGCCCTTCGGGTTGACAAATTCACCTGTTACTCAACAGAGGCTAGTCGATACATTATTCTATGGCCCTGAGTTTGAAAATTCTGTCTTCGTCTACATCGATGACATTGTCATAATTAGCTCTAATTTCGAAAATCATATTTCTCTCTTATTAAAAGTCCATAAAAAATTAAGTATGGCTAATCTAACAATAAACTACGAAAAATCTGTTTTCTTTCGTAACCAACTTAAATATCTTGGTTACGTCATTGACTCAAAAGGTCTTCATGTCGATTCTGATAAGATCGATACTATTTTAAATTACCCTACACCAACAAATAAAAAAGACATTAAGAGATTTCTTGGAATCGCGTCTTGGTATCGTAAGTTTGTTCCTAAATTCAGTTCTATTGCTGGCCCTCTAAACAAACTTACTTCCACTAGTAAGAAATCTAATCCCTTCCTTTGGTCTACAGAAGCTGAAGAATCGTTCACAAAACTAAAAGAACTCCTTGTCTCTGCTCCGATTCTTTCATGCCCTAACTTTGACCTACCGTTTGAAGTCCACACCGACGCTAGTGATTATGGTGTTGGAGGTCTATTAACTCAGACTATAGACGGAGTCGAGCATCCTATAGCCAGTACTTACACTACTAGAACCTTGACTGGGTCTGAGCGGAATTACAGCATAACGGAAAGAGAAGCTCTCGCTGTATTAGTAGCCTTAGAACACTGGAGATGCTACCTTGATAATGGCAAAAAGTTTATCGTATACACTGACCATTCAGCCCTCAAGTGGTTCATTAACCTTAACAACCCTACTGGACGTCTAGCTCGTTGGGGTGTCCGTCTCTCAGCGTTCAATTTTGAAATTAAACACCGCCGTGGTGTGGATAATATAATTCCTGATGCACTATCACGCGCTTGCCAGGTTTCAGCTATAGATACTAATCCTAATACTGCAACTTCTAACGATCAATGGTACTTAAATATTTATAACGGTTGCCAAAATTCGCCTACATCATTACCAAATTATCTAGTAAAAAATAATCGCTTATTCCGATACATGCAAACTAAACATTCCCTTAATAAAGAGTTCGAGTGGAAGGAGGTGATACCTGCTGAGTTTAGAACTGACATCATTTTAAAAACCCACTCAGAACCAACCGCTGGTCATTTTGGTATATTTAAAACCTACAAGCGAGTAAGTCTCAGGTACTACTGGCCTGGAATGCATGCTGATGTCGTAAAAACGGTTACGTCATGCGATACCTGTATTGCACATAAACACCAAACTCATTCTCCCTTAGGTGAAATGGGTAGACCTAAGCAATGTTCTAGACCGTTTCAAATTATTAGCGTAGATCTAGTAGGACCACTACCGACTACTACAAAACAAAACTCCTACATCCTAGTCGTGACTTGTTGCTTTAGTAAGTACTTGTTGACGCAGACGTTGTGATATGGCAATGGAATGGCGTGTCAGGCGTGATCAACCAAATAAACACTTCGACAGTATATCCAGACTTTTATTTATCAAAATACAAGCTGATATTACACGTCCATTGTATATTCAATATGATGAATTAAGATTAAATTGGAGAATAATTGAGACGACACAAAACATAAAAGGGCAGAGACTGCAGAGAGCCGTGAGCAGATAAGTAGTTGTCAAAATCAGCTAAAAAGACAGATGACAACTTCAAATGACATTTAAATAAATATGGCTGCCTTTAAGCTGCGTTCATGTAGAGCTTACACAACTCCTAATACTCCTCCTTAAGCGCTACATGAGAGAAAAGAAAAAACTACTGTAACTCTACACAATATTTAAAAGACTCTACATTTAAGAGTTACATACTCTACCTACTTTAGAGCGACTCTACATAATTATACATATGATTCAATTCAATAATAATTACATGATTCATCACAATATAACAATATTTATCATTAATAAAATAAGTACAACAAAACTTTAACCATTTGCTCCACAAACTCTCACATTTAAACATTTTACAAAATTACAATGTTTCTGCGCACATAGTGGCTTTGTCAATACATCTGCTAGCATGTCATTAGTAGGTAAGTATCTTACAGTTATGTTTCCTTTTTGTACTAAATCCTTTACGAAATGGTAACGCAAATCAATGTGCTTCGTTTTCTTATGCGAATATTCTTTTACAAGTAATAATCTTTGAGCACTTTGATTGTCGTTGTATACAATTACATCAAAAGTTTTGGTAATAATTTCAGACAAGAAATTCTTCACAAAACAAATGTCCTTGCAAACGTCACTAATTGCTAAGTACTCTGCCTCTGTACTTGATAAAGCTATACTACGCTGTTTTCTAGCTTCCCAATTGATTAAACAGTTACCTAATTTTATAACAAATCCAGTGTAGGACTTTCTGTCTGATGAGTCATTAGCCCAGTCGGCATCTGCATAAGCACTGATATTAAAATTAGTACCTTTTGTAAAATGAAGACCATAGTTGATCGTCCCTGCTAAATAACGAAGTACTCGCTTTGCTGCGCGCCAATGACTCGTGTCGAAACATACACTGTATTGACTAAGTTGACTACAAGCATAAGAAATGTCCGGGCGTGAGCACACACTCAAATACATTAAACATCCCAACAGTTGTCTGTATTTGTATAACTCATCATCAAGACCCTTCCCATTAGACTTTTCTAACTTACAATTTACAGGTAACGGTGTAAGTACTGGCTTGCAGTCACTCATATTAAATTTAGCTAGCAAACATTTTATATAATTAGACTGATCTAGCACTATTGTATTATTATATCTAGTGACATTCATGCCTAAACAATTTTTTAATTGGCCTAGATGACGTATTTCAAAGTTTTCTTTCAATAATGATAAAACATTCCTAATACATCCATTATGAAATATATAACAGTCATCGACATACAGAGCAATTATTATATAATCTTTATCATTTTTCTTTATATATACGCACGGTTCGCACTTACTTTGAGTATATCCATTATTAATTAAAACATTATTTATTTTTAAATTCCACATACGGCTAGCCTGTTTGAGACCATATATACTTTTATTCAGCTTACAAACTTTACTTTTATCTGAACAAAAACCTTCTGGCTGCTCCATATATATAATCTCATCCAGATCACTATTTAGGAAAGCCGTGGTAACATCAACATGGTCCATCTGCAAATTCATTTCTGTTGCAATGGAAAATAAAATTCTCAATGTGGAATGTCTGACAACAGGTGAAAAAGTGTCATTGTAGTCTATACCTTCTTGTTGACTAAATCCACGGGCAACCAATCTAGCTTTATACTTATCTAGTTTACCTGTGGCATCGTGTTTCCTTTTGTAGACCCACTTGCACTTTACAATGTTTTCACTTTCTGGTCGATCGACTAATGTCCAAACATTGTTCTTAATTAATGAATCATACTCACATTTCATGGCGTGAAGCCACTGCTCACAGTCAGTAGACTTTGTAGCTTGCTCGTATGTATTAGGCTCATTTGCCAAACTCTGCTCAATTAGCATCGCCGATAAGTCATAATCATTATATTTAAGCGGAATTTTACCTCTATTAGTACGTACGGGACGCGAGCCAGAAGCAACACTTTGCACATGGTCAACCTCTCCTCCTCGAAGTGTGGCATCAGGCAGAGAAGACACAGCATCCCTGCAGACGTTATCCTCATCACCATTATTACCATTTCCTTCAAGTGTGGCAGCAGGCATAGAAGACATAGTGTCCTTACAGACATCATCCTCATCACCTTCGTCACCAGTACCGTAGACCAGGTCCGACAAGGGAGACCACACTGAAGGTGTTAGGTCACTCTCAGATCCTGAAATAGGTGATTCCGTAGTAGACTTATGACAAATATTATCACAGACATTATTAATAATTTTATCATTCATTTCATTTGCATTATTATTATCACAGTCAATATTTAAAATTTCATTATCAATATTTGTATAATTATTATTATTTACAATGCATTCATGAGAGATAAAATCATTATTCTTGCTTTGTGTTTTAAAGTGAAGTCCTCCAATAAATTCATCTTCTAAAAATGTTACATTTCGTGAATACACAACCTTTTTAGGATTATATGGATCAAGGAGACGGTAGCCCTTAAAAGTCTCACCATAGCCAACAAAGATATATGGTTTAGCTTTAGCGTCAAGTTTACGACGTTTTACATCAGGAATATGAGAAAATGCTACACAGCCAAATACGCGCAAATGACTGAGATCGACTGGCTGTCCAGTCCACTTACTCTCAGGGATATCATCTGACAACGCGCTGGTAGGAGACTTGTTCTTCAGGTATATAGCAGTCATTACTGCTTCTCCCCAGAAACGTTCAGACAGACCCGCGTCATGTAACATGGCCCTAGCTTTCTCAAAAATCGTCCTATTGACGCGCTCCGCAACTCCATTCTGTTGTGGACAGTAAGGCACCGATGTTTGATGTATTATCCCTTCCCTTTTAAGAAAATCAGTCAACGTTCTATTACAGTATTCAGTACCGTTATCGGTTCTTAAAATTTTAAGTTGCAAACCTGTTTGTTTTTCAACCATATTTTTAAAGTTAACAATATGTGAACTCACCTCGGATTTTGTTTTCATTAAATAACCGAAGGTTTTTCTAGTGCAATCATCCGTCAGAGTCAAAAGATAACGGGCACCGCCCCAACTGCTGACTTGAATGGGCCCACAGACGTCGGAATGCACAAGCTGGAGTGGCACGGTAGATTGGCTTCCCACAAGCTTCGGATAAGGCTTTGTATGCATCTTTCCAGTTAAGCAGGGAACACACTTGTTTGGCGAGTCGTCATCCTGAAAAACGACACCACAACATTTACCACCACCCCGTAGGCTATTCATACCTTTCTGGCCAATATGGCCTAAACGCTTATGCCAGACTGTCGCAGACACCAATGCAGTATTGACACTCTCTGGCTGCTGCCTAGGATGCACCAGCATGGAATGTCCCAACACATGCGGCTTGCACTGCTGTATCTTATACAAACCATTCACATTTGTAGCAGCTAAAATTTGGTTGCCAGTTAAAGAACTTATCTCATTATAAACATGACACCCATTTTTATCAAAAACTACTGTAAAACCATTGTCACACATTTTACTTACAGACAATAAATTCGTTGACAGATTGGGAACAACTAAAACATTTTCTAAAGTGATATTATTTTTGTCAGTAGACAAAACTAAATTGCCAATGCCAGACATTTCTAATTGACCACCATTTGCTATAGAAATTGAGTTATTATTACAGCTTTTAAAATTTCTTACTAACCTAGCATCATTGATCATGTGAGCCGAGGCCCCGCTGTCGATGATGACATCATTATGGTGAGCGATGTAAGCCGATGCATAAAAGGTATGCTGTTCTTCTTTCTTCTTCTCATCCCTCTTTTTCTTAAAGCATCGCTTCGCTGTATGTCCTGGTTTTCGGCAGTAATCACACTTGAAAAGTTTGTTCTTCTTTACATGAAAAGCTGAAGCATCATTATCACATTTTCCATTTCTTCTGTGTTCCTCTTGAAGCAATCTCGTTCTCACTAGTTCAGAAGTCAGCGAGCTAGTTAAATTGGCAGTTTCAAGACCGGAGACTAGTGTGTCAAATTCCTGCGGTAAGCCGCTAAGTAGAATTTCAGCCACCTCACCGTCATCTATAATTTTTCCAATGTCAGAGAGTTGCTGGACTAATCCGGTGACATTTTCAATATATTCAGTCATGCTGCTAAACTTACTGTAGTCAACTCGATGTAACTGTCTAAGTAGCAGAACACGGCGATATAGACCTTTGTCCTCGAATGTATGAGCTAGCTTCTCCCATGCTTCTTTAGCTTTTGACGCTGATCGAACTATTTGGTACAAGTTGGGTTGTAGTGCCAGGCAAATACGCGCCAAGGCGCGGCTATCACGCACGGCGTCAGTATCAGTGCCGATCACGCAATCCCACAAACCTTCTAAAGTGAGTAACATCTTCAATGAAAACTTCCAGTTCGAATAAGACGAGATACCACTCAGCTTCTCCACTTGATTATTGATGTGTATCGCTGGTTGCGTTGCCATATTTCTTCTTTGACAATAAATCTGGTCGACAGTGAGTTTTGGTGATACATACAACGATGATTATGCGTAGATCCCTCGTTGCACGCCTTTCTTTTTCACTGGGGCCATAACCTGTTGACGCAGACGTTGTGATATGGCAATGGAATGGCGTGTCAGGCGTGATCAACCAAATAAACACTTCGACAGTATATCCAGACTTTTATTTATCAAAATACAAGCTGATATTACACGTCCATTGTATATTCAATATGATGAATTAAGATTAAATTGGAGAATAATTGAGACGACACAAAACATAAAAGGGCAGAGACTGCAGAGAGCCGTGAGCAGATAAGTAGTTGTCAAAATCAGCTAAAAAGACAGATGACAACTTCAAATGACATTTAAATAAATATGGCTGCCTTTAAGCTGCGTTCATGTAGAGCTTACACAACTCCTAATAGTACTGCTTATTATTTCCAATAAAGCGCGCGACCGCTGAAATTGTTACCAAGATCCTAGAGGAACATGTATTTCTAATACATGGCATCCCTTCTACCGTGATACTTGATAATGGTAAACAATTCGTAAGTGCTACGCTAAGACAAATGTTTGACAAATATAAGGTGCCTAAACTACATTTTACTCCTAAATATTCACCACATGTAAATACAGTCGAGCGATACAATAAAACTATTATGACCGCTATCTCAACGTTTATAACTACCGATCAACGAGTGTGGGATCTGCTAGTACCTAAAATACAATTCGCCGTGAATAGTTCTGTTAATGAGGTAACCGGTTTTACTCCTTCGTTTCTAGTGTACGGGCGTGAACTAATTGCTTGTGGATCACACTACGTAGATACGGAAAACGATGACGATCTTATTTTTCAACCTCGCGATTCCTACGCTGAGAACTTGGGTGTGTTGTCCAGTATATTTAATAAGGTTCAAGCACTATTACACCAGGCTCATAGTAGGAATTGTCAACATTATAATCTACGCAGAAAACCTGCCGAATTTAATATTGGTGACGTTGTTTGGAAAAGGACTTTTTATCAGAATGATAAGGACAAATATTTTAATAAGAAATTAGCTGCAAAATTTATTAAATGTAAAGTAATTGGTAAAAAGTCTCCTCTTGTTTATGAACTCGTTGACATGTCTGGAAAACCACTAGGATCTTGGCATATCAAAGATATCAAACTTAACTTATCTTAGTACCTGACCTTGCTTTAATCTATACAAAAACCTACTACTTAAACTTTAATGTGTTAAATGATGCTATTTTAATACATTTAAACTTACTAATTGAGTATAATTATTTAATAATTTAGTTATTACTCTGTTGCTATGGTCTCAAGTCTTTATTAGTAGACTCGATGATTAAGTTTAGTAGTGCTAGTCGGATTTTACACCTAGTATGAAAAATCCTTCGCTTTTTGGCAGGGTACTGTAACGTTGCACTTTGCAAGTTACAAATGAAAATAATCTAGTTTAGGAATCCTTAAGATTAAGAAATCTATGTACACTTAAAACTACACTATTTACACAATACTTTAAAGATATTATCTATTATAATATTACTAACTAAACCTAACACTTAAATAAAACATTAAAATTAAATATTACTGTACGGAACCTACGAGAATCTATTATATTAAGAGGTCCTCGCTTCTATGCGCCCGCGCAACGCTAAAACGATCCTTGCCGAGTGTTGCCGAGGAGTTACGAATCGGTTCGGCCGGTAGGGCCCATGACCAGTCGTTTTTGAAAGCACTGATTTGACAGCTGTGTCGCTCGCTCCGATCGTACTTTAATAATTTTATTAAATACGTCGCGAAATCCCTCTAGGGTAAGTTTCCATGTATTTTATTAGAAGAGCTAATACTGTAAGGTGTTTCTAGAATTCTTAATCTTCTTAGTCTTCTGCTGTATTTCTTCCTATCTTGCTATCTGGGACACTGTGACCTTTGGACCTACGAAACGTGGTTCCGACAGCTTGCTCACGCTTCCGTTTCTGTCTGGAATTCCAGGATTTCTAGTCTACCCTTTATCCTTTCGCCACGTCTTGGTTCCTGCGTCGAGAAGGACGCTTGAGGAAGATCCTCTGCTGCAGTCGCTACAGAGCGTCACCTACCCTACGCTGACTTCGGGTACCGAAGACAGAACCTGGGACTGGAGCCGTTGGTTGCTGGCTAGCTCTCTAAGTCGGAACCATCATCGCTGGAGACGGTTCAGGCCAGTGTTCCCTACCACTTCTTTTCCTCTGCAATCGAGTCGTGCGAAGGCCACGGAAGCAAAGGCATTAAATAATAAGTGTACGAGTCATGTTTCGTACATGGCACGCGCGCATTGCTTAAATCAGCACCTTTCCGTCACCTTGCACAAATTATAGTGTAAAGCGACAGTACACAATCAGCGTTCATAGTCAGCTGTACTCATTCACGCATTATTCATATAGCATTAGTTACGTGGTAGTTAAATATATTCAATAAACCATCATCTTTGACTATCCGTGACTTATCATTCAAGCTATCAATCAAGGTGTGTGCGACCCATTCAGCAGCGCATACATCTTTATGGTCCTTCGAGCCGGATCACCACTCCTGGAGCAAACAGTGCTGCAAGCCGCACAGGTACGAAGTGTTTCTACTTACGATAGCGAATCGGTTTGACTGGTCTTCCACAAGCGGATCGCCCCAGTCAGATTGAGAAGGCGCTCAATATCGTACGGAGAGATTCCTTCGGACCCTGTGATCGCCACAGGAAACATTAACATTTGGTGGTTCGGGAACTACATCTCAGTGGGAGGAGGTCAGTGCATCAGCAGCGCATACAAGAGATCACCGAAAAACATCAGCATCGGAACAGTTTTGGTGACTCGAAGTATTTATCATTAATTTTCCGATCATGGAGCAAATTATTCAAACTCAATATCAAGTCATGGAAGGAATGCAGAAACTTCTTATCAATTTCAAAAAAGAAGGAGGAAGCCGTAAGACTCCCGACAGTGTGCAGAGAAAAATAGACCTTCTCGACAAGTATTGGGCAGAATTTCAAAATAACCACGAGAAAATTAGTGAGCGCGAAGATCCTTCTCATCAATACTTTGTGCAAAATTCCCACGAACAGACAAGACAATTTTACAAAACCACTAGGGAATTCTTCGTAAAGTATTTAACTCAAGAACAAAAACCAGCTTCACCAGTATTGAAGCCAGCAGGCTTTGCTTTTGAGTCCACACCCTCCACCTCGCAGTCATCAGAGCCAAAACTCCTTCAAGAGCAAGGTGGAGCTGAACGTGTTAAACAATCACCCCTTTCAATAAAGGTACCGGAAACAGCTGAGATCGCAAGTAATAGCAAAACCGACGAAATGCTACGCAAACAAAGGAGCAACATCAAAGCGTTCCAAAGGACCGCATCAAACATCAATGTGGAGCTCCTCAAAGAAAACTGGCAGTTTGAAGACGCCTTAAAGGTACTAGAGTCCAGGTGGAAAGCAGTGGATTCACTTTATTGGGACCTTGACAGTTTGCCCAATCAAGCAAATGTACAGTATGAGATGTCTTACAATACGTGCGAACTCGTTTACAACGAAATGAAAGCAACCATAAATTCCAAAATGTGGTCAGTTACTCATCGAGAGAAGTCGACGCCAAAGATCGAAATTCCAGCCTTTAGTGGTAGCTACGAACACTGGACAGCATTCAAAGATTTATTTGTTGAGACCATCCATTCCAGTCCGTCTCTTTCTAACGCACAGAGAATGCAGTTTCTCAAAAGTAAGGTGAAAGGCGAAGCTGAGAAACTCATTCAGCATCTATCAATCAGCTCGGAAAATTATGAGACCGCATGGGAGATTCTCAACCGCAGATACAACAACAGGAAACTGATCTTCACGTCACATCTCAATTCATTGCTGGCTGTTCCTATCACTCAACATCTATCAGCAGGATCAGTCAAAAAACTCCACGATACTACAAAAGAATGTATCAATGCGATCAAGAACCTTGGTGTAGACACGTCATCATGGGACCCAATACTAGTACACTTGCTTTCACAAAAGTTGGATACGGTGACTCATAACGACTACTTAGAGTCTCTGGCGGAGCCTCGTGAGCTACCTAACATAGTAGAATTTCTCGATTTTCTAGAAGGAAAATTTACATCATGGGAATCATCTCGTCGGAAACCAGAAACAACAAAACCATCTCAGTCGGAGCCTGCACAGACAACCAAGAAATTTCATTCATATAAAGTATAAAATAAGTATAAATCAAATTCATTGACAAAAGACAATGAAAGCGCAACAAACTGTCCACATTGCAATCAAGAGCACAAGTTGTTTTCGTGCAAAACATTTCTCGAATTACAGCCTGACGCAAAACGGAAGGCAGTTGCGAAATACAATTTGTGCAAAAACTGCTTATACGTACATCCGAATAGCAACGAATGCTCGTCAAGAAAAAAATGCCGCGTCTGCAACTCAGATCATAATACATTGCTTCACGACGCTTACGGCAAATGGGGTGGGCAGAAATCAAACAGCAATTCAGTGCAGCAATCAACATCAGGCACTGATAGCAAGAAAACAACAAGTGACAGCAGCAACCACGTGTCTCAAGAGGATGTATCAGAAACTCTGCTTACCACAGCATTGATCGAAGTGCAAGCATACGATGGGTCACTGATAACTTTAAGAGCACTCCTTGATCAGGGTTCACAAACATCCCTGATAACGGAAAAAGCAGCACAGAAACTTAGAACACCCCGTGGCCGCTGCAAAGGTGTCATATTCGGTGTCGGGGCGAAAGAAAATAATTGCAAAGGCGTCATACAAATCACGTGCAGTGCCATGCAAGGCAATTATACATTTGACACCGACGTTTTCATTATGAGAAATTTGATCAACAATTTGCCTAACAAATCATTCACAAAGCCAAAATCGTGGACATTCATAGAAAATATCACGTTGGCTGATCCAGATTTTCATGAGAGTCGTCCTGTAGACATTTTACTCGGGGCTGAGATATACTCAAACATAATCCAAGAAGGTATCATCAGGCACGAAAATTCACAACCAGTCGCACAGCAAACACGTCTGGGCTGGATATTATGTGGCAACGTCCAAACAACATTTCAATGTAACGTTGTGATAAATAACATCGAAGGCATTCAACAATTTTGGACAGTAGAAGACATAGCAGAAAATTCGGGAATGTCACAGCATGACCTGGATTGTTTGCAGCATTACAAGAACACAACAACTCGCGACAAAGAAGGTCGCTACATTGTTGAGATACCGTTCGAACCAAACTTTCAAGAAAAGCTGGGAGCTACGAAACCCATGGCTTTGGCACAATTCAGGCAACTGGAGAGAAAATTTAGCAAACAACCACAATTAGCAGAAGCATACAGCCAGTTCATTCATGAATATCAAGCACTGAATCATATGGTCGAGTGTACCAATAACGTGACACCGACTTGCTACTTACCTCACCATTGTGTTCAGCGCGCCGATTCCGCAACTACGGCGTTAAGAGTAGTATTCAACGCATCGGCAAAAACATCGACGGGCTACACTTTGAACGACCTTATGAAGCGTGGCCCAAATTTACAGCAAGACCTCATGTCATTGATCTTGCGATGGAGGCAATATCAGTTTGCGTATACGGCGGATATAGAGAAAATGTATCGACAGATTCTTTGCAACACTGAACATCAAACCTATCAGAAGATACTATGGAGGAACAGTCCTGACCAACGTATACGTGAATATAAGCTCACGACAGTCACGTATGGCATGAAAGCAGCTCCATTCTTGGCCATGATGACTTTGAAACAGTTGGCGGCTGATGAAGGTCACAAGTATCAACACAGCAGGGCATCACAAGCGTTGCAAGAAGAATTTTATATGGACGACCTTGTAAGTGGAAGCTTCACGTTGTCGTCGGCCAAACAATTGCAACACGATTTGATCCAGTTACTTCAGTCGGGAGGTTTCAATTTACGTAAATGGTCGGGCAACAGCGAAGAATTACTTCAAAACGTCAGCAGAGCGTCCTCAAATCAACCATCATTTGATTTCAAGCAAGCAGAATCAACAAAGACGCTCGGGTTGAAATGGAACCCAAATGAAGATACGTTCTCGTTCGAGCTAAAAATAAGCAAAACCAAACCAACAGAAAAACATACAAAACGTTCATTACTATCAGATATTTCAAAGATATTCGACCCACTCGGTTGGTTAGCTCCAATTACAACAAAGCTAAAAATATTATTCAAACAAGTTTGGCTGTCGAACATTCAATGGGACGACCAGCTGCCGGTTGAAATAAGCACCGAGTGGGAAAAAACCAAAGCAGAGCTACAAAATATCAGTCAGTTTAAAATCCAGAGATGGTATCAGACAGGAGAGCAAGACACAATCCAACTGCACGGCTTCTGCGATGCATCATTATCAGCATACGCATGTGTCGTGTATTGTAAACTTGATACCAACATAACACTAGTCGCTGCAAAAACAAGACTTGTGCCAGAAAACAAAAAGCTCACTTTACCACGTCTAGAGCTGAGTGGGGCGCTCTTACTTACAACACTCATGCGGAAAATACTGCAAGCCCTCAAAGGACGCAAAATCAAAGTTATTGGTTGGAGTGACTCCACTGCAGTTCTCGGTTGGATTCAAGGCAACATCAACCGCTGGACACCATTCGTAGCGAACAGAGTCAAACAAATCAAAGACGTCATACCATCAGATAATTGGCATTACATAAAATCAGCTGACAACCCAGCTGACTGTGCCAGCCGTGGCATCACAACAGAGCAATTGAAGCAACATAATCTGTGGTGGAGCGGCCCGCAATTCCTTCCTGGATACGATGTGTCATCAGTGGTGGTGAAGAGCGTCTACGTCACGGATCAAGAAGAGAGAAAATCTAAACAAAGCAACGTCACAATTCGTCAGACTCAAAGCGATGATGTCATAGAATCCATACTACATAGAAACAGTAACTTGACACGCGCCGTGCGCGTGCTGGCTTGGGTGCTACGTATTACACGACGTCACAGCGAGCGCACTGCTTACTTGCACGGAAATGAATTAGAAACCGCAAAACATATGATTATAAAATATGTACAAGAAATTCATTTTTCGGAAGAAATTAGCAAGCTGCGGAAACAGGAGCAAATACATAACAAAAGTAAAACTTTGTGCCTGAACCCTTTTTTGGACAAGGATGGACTTTTGAGAGTGGGAGGCAGACTCAAGCATGCAAATATTGACGAAGATATGAAGCATCCACTGATCATACCCCACAGTAGCCATGTTACTGACCTTATTATCGACCAAGCCCACCGCCGCACGTTTCATGCGGGGGCCCGGTCGACGCTCGCGAGTATCAGACAAAACTACTGGATATTAGGCGGAAACAGAGCTGTTAAGAAGCGCTTACATACATGCATTACGTGTAAAAAGCATAAAGCTGTCATACCAAAACAATTAATGGGGGACTTACCGGAATCTCGGAGCAATCCGTCGCGTCCATTTCAACATACCGGCGTTGATTTCACAGGATACGTGGACGTGAAACTCAATAAAGGGCGAGGAGTTAAGACAAGTAAGGGATACATCGCAGTGTTCGTCTGCATGGTGACTAAAGCTGTGCACCTCGAACTCGTATCAGACCTGAGCTCATCTGCATTCTTAGCTGCTCTAAAACGCATGTCTTCACGTCGGGGTAAGCCACATCATATCTACAGCGACAATGGTACCAATTTTGTTGGAGCCAATAGAGCCCTGCAGCAAGGACCATCGGAACTATGCAAAACGTTCAACGCAGAGTTTTATACAGAGATAAACGAGTTGGGAATACAGTGGCATTTTAACGCCCCTGCCTGGCCAAGCGCAGGAGGCCTATGGGAAGCAGCGGTAAAAAGTCTGAAGCATCATCTTCGACGTGTTGTTGGCGAGCAAAAACTCACGTTCGAGGAATACAGTACTTTACTTGCTCAACTCGAAGCATGTCTCAACAGTCGGCCGCTGTGCGCACTTACAGAGGATCCAGATGATTTGAATTATCTAACTCCATCACACTTTTTGAGCAGCGGCCCCATACTGACTATCTTAGATACTGAACAAGATGAAAGGACAAGATGGAAACGAACACAGAACATTTTCGAAGATATCTGGAAGAGGTGGCAATCAGAGAATCTCGCAACACTTTCAACAAGGAGTAAATGGAAGAGACCTCACATAAACGTTCAAGTAAATGACGTTGTTATCATTCATGAGCCTCACCTCCCCGCCGGAAGATGGGCTCTAGGCAGAGTCACTGAGCTACATCCCGGTAGCGATGGATTGGTCAGGGTTGTCACCCTAAAAACACAAAATGGATACCTCAAGCGCCCAGTGATTAAACTGTCAGTGCTGATATCTGACCAAACAAATCACAAATCACTACCCGAGCAAACAGGGAAAAAATCAGACTGCCAAAATAACAAGACCACGAACACACGGTCAAAACAACGACCTGGAACGGCGTCTAATCTGATAGCAACTATCATCACACTATTTCTCTTCATGACATCCATATTTGGCCACGAACAGTCAACATCCCCATATACTTTGACAACAATACGCAAAGCACTCTATTTTGATCGAATCTCAAACATGCAGTTCATTCGAGACGAATGGAAACTCATCGTGTATTACGACATGAACCCTTACTGGGACGGTACGGCAACCTGCGACAAATACCTCAAACAGATAAACGGCGTATGTGAAGGAGAAACAAACAAAGCACTATGTGACATCATCCTAATGCAGTTACATCACTCTCATGACGAACTGAATTATTACAATGGAATGTTACTGAGGCAGCATTTTGAAGAACGCTCACGAAGGCGACGAGGCATCATCGACGGGGTGGGCTACGTTGCCAACAGTTTATTTGGAGTTCTAGATCAACGTTTCGCCGATCAATACAAGCAAGATATTGATCTTATAAAAGGAAATCAAAATCACCTAGCACTCTTATGGAAAAACCAGACCTCAGTAGTAGAAGCAGAATATAATTTACTCAAGAGAACTGAAGAGTCAATAAATCGGCAACACAAGGCCATCAATCAACATCTAAATAACCTAACGAAGGCAACCAATATGTTGAACAAAGGTTTGCAGGAGCAAGAAGTAAAGAACGAGCTGGCACTGTCCACCATCATAGCTACAAATATGCTCACTAAGCTAAAATCCATACAAGACACAATAATCGACACAATAACAGATATTCATCATGGAATGTTTAGCGTTCATTTACTAACGCCGAAGCAATTACGAGACCAACTCAGCATAATCTCAGGACAATTATCGCGAGAGTTATCTTTACCGATAGAAAACATACAGACAGAACTACCAAAAATTTACCACCTTCTAAAGGTCAAAACAAGGGTAACACAGCAGTACCTCATATTTGAAATTAGAATACCACTGGTCAATAGAGAGAGTTACGAGTTATATCAGCTGATATCAATACCACAACAACATGGGAACACTACGGTCGCCGTCGTGCCGATATCAGATTACATCGCAATCAACTTACGCAAAGACACCTATCTGGCAATGACGGCGAGAGACATACAACAATGTGTCCAATACGACGAATCTATTCGCCTCTGTCACTCCAGAAAACCCATCTTCCAGTTTAAGTCAGAAGACAGCATGTGTACCAAAGATAAAGGCTCAAACAGATGTCTTACAAACATAGCAGCATGCCGCAATAATTGGATGGAATTGAACAAAATAAATACTTACCTTTATTATTGTTGCGGACAGTGCGCACTTCGTGTCATATGCGAGCATCAGATTACCGCAATACAAATCGCTAAAGCCGGGGTCATAGCACTGGATTCAGATTGCGTAATTAAAGGAGAAGACTTCACCGTTTTTTCACACAAACTGGGATACACCGAGTTAAAAACTGCGATTGACTTGGAATCGCAACAAATCGCACCTATCAACCATATCATCAACGTCACCGTGCCACAATTAGAAATCAACTTCACTGATCACGAAACCACATTGCGGCACATCAAAGAACAGATCGAGCAGATGAAATCAGAAAACCCCTTGATCACAGGGATCTCAAGCCACGACATCCACCAATATTCAGTTATCTACGTGTTATTGGCATGCACTGTACTAGCAGTCACAGTTTATCTGTGTCGGTGGATCTGTCGTCGTCGGCAGAGAAGTGCCAACTTACAGTCAGACTTCGAGACGCAGCCTCCGCCGCCGCCGGTGCGGACACAGCACGAGGTCGTCGACGCTCCGACGCCACGCACGAGAGACTCGAAAAAGCCAGAAGAGGCGGTTGAGTTAAGAAACTTTTCGAGTTTACTCAGCAGCATCAAACGCCACAAGAGGACACCTACATTCGCCACACCGGTGTCCGGTGACAGTGACTAATTCTAGTTATGGCTAAGAATAGTTATAAGTCATGTTTTGTAACTTGGGTGAAATTTATAAGTTTAGCATTTAAGCACTCTGTAACTCATTTTCATCATCCACTCGCATCTCTCTCGCCCGGGAATATGTACGAGTCATGTTTCGTACATGGCACGCGCGCATTGCTTAAATCAGCACCTTTCCGTCACCTTGCACAAATTATAGTGTAAAGCGACAGTACACAATCAGCGTTCATAGTCAGCTGTACTCATTCACGCATTATTCATATAGCATTAGTTACGTGGTAGTTAAATATATTCAATAAACCATCATCTTTGACTATCCGTGACTTATCATTCAAGCTATCAATCAAGGTGTGTGCGACCCATTCAGCAGCGCATACAATAAGTAACTGGATCTTCGAGCTTATTATTTACCAACCCCTACCTACCTGCCTGCTGGCACCCCCTACAGGGCCTTAAGAGGCCTGCGGAGTACGAGTCTTTCATACAAACGTAATACCAAAATAATTTGTAAACCAAACATATTCTTAAGGTAGTGTGTATTTATTTCGATTAGATTACAGAATGTATAGGTTCCCAAACACATATTTAGAATGGACACAGATTTAAACAAGAGTTATGAGAAACATATATTTTCTATAGAAATTTTAAAGTCCTGATATCTCGCCATTATATCATTCTCCTTTCAAAATATTGATTTGGGAGCATAGATATTCTGTAACCCAATCTAAATATATATACATTACCTTAAGAATATGCTTGATTATTATATTATTTTGGTATTACGTTTGTATGAAAAGCGCATGCTCCGCCGGCCCCTTAAGTGTCATACATGGTGACGGTCAGAATGAACGTTGCAGTGCCGACAACCGCCCCGTTTCTTTGTGTACGGTAGGAGCGTCGTGCGCCGCTGTTAGCACGGCAGATATTAAACCCTCGACTCAGTCTTTTTAGGAACGGCTCAATGTCACGTGACTGATACGATGGGTAATATGTCAATTATCCGGGCTATTATTGACAGCGCGTCGCAACGCGATTTTATTACCGTCGAATGTTGTAAGCGTTTAAAACTGCCGGTCTATGCTACCGCAAATAAATTTGTGTCGGGTGTCGGTGACGTCACGAACCCGATTGATGGCATCACTTGCCTAACATTCAGTTCCCGCCACAACGATGTGGTGAAATTTACTATTCAACCGTTAATTGTCAGTCGTACCTATTACGGATGCCCTGCCGGTCTCGAAAATTGATACTACTCAGTTAGACTACTTAAAAGATTTGCCTTTAGCAGATAGGTGTTATAGCTCACCAGCCGCCGTAGATATTATTCTAGGGTCGGATTTGTTCGCGCGTATATTGCGCCCGAGCACCGTAGCGCGTTCGCCTGGCGAGCCAGTAGCTATAGAAACTTTGCTCGGTTATATCGTAGTCGGTCAGGCGCCCGTGATTAATCCTGTTTGTAATATTGTTCGTGCCTATTGCACAATAAACGAATCGCTTGACAGTCGTGTGAATCGGTTCTTTGAATTGGAAGAAGTGCCTAACATTAAAAATACACTTTTTCCCGACGAAAAAGAGTGCGAAGCGTTTTATGCAAGTACTACTCGACGCGATGAACTAGGCCGCTTTGTAGTATCCTTACCTTTCAAGCGCGACGCGTCTGCCTAGGCGATTCCATACGTCTTGCTAAGCGTAGGTATTTAGCACTAGAGCGCAAGCTGTTGACCGACCCCGCGATTAAAAAGGAATACGATAATGTATTTATTGAGTACTTAGAAAAGGGATATTTGCGTACTGTCGATAATACTGACGCCGACTTTGATAAACCGCATTACGTAATACCTCACCATGGCGTGGTGCGTACTGATAAAACTACTTCTCGTCTACGTGTCGTTCTAGACGGAAATAGCACGACTTCGTCCGGTTTATCGCTAAATGATATTTTATATTCCGGACCTAAGTACCTATTAAACGATTTATTTAAAATATTGCTGCGGTTTCGATTACTGCCCATCGCTATTAGCGCAGATATTAGACAAATGTATTTGCGACTAATAAAATGAATAATAACGACTTGCGTTTTCAACGATTGTTGTATCGCTTTAACCCTGATGATCCGATTCAAATCTTTGAAATAACTCGCGTTCCATTCGGGTTGTGTTGTAGCCCGTATCTAGCAGTGCGATCTGTTCGCCAGTTGGCCAATGATGAGAGCACTCGTTATCCAGCTGCAGCCAGAGTGGTTGACACGGATATTTACGTGGATGACTTGGCTACTAGCTGCTCTTCGGTTGACCGAGGTGTTGAGCTGTCCGATCAGCTGATTAAAATGTTCGCGGCCGGCGGATTCGAACTTGTAAAATTCTCTAGTAACTCACCTGAGGTCATGGCTAGTATTCCTGCCAATCATCGTGTGTCCGAGGGTGTAGAATTTAGTTCCAGCGATCAATTAAAAATATTGGGCTTACATTGGTTACCGGCCGAAGACGTATTCACGTTTCGCGTAAATCTCGAACCTCGCGAGTGTACGAAACGTAATGTACTTTCCGTAATTGCCCGTCTCTGGGACTTGGTAGGTTTTATTGCACCCGTTACACTTTCGGCAAAATTAATTGTAAAATCTCTTTGGAACGACAACATTGATTGGGATGAGATGCCACCATCACACATTATTAAATTATGGCAAAACTTTGAATCGGAATTGCCTTTATTACAAAATATTAAATTGCCGCGTCACGTGGGAGTCACATATGATTGCGTCATCTCCTTACTGGGGTTCGCGGATGCCTCGGAGAAGGCGTACGGTGGAGTAATTTATATTCACGTGTACTTCCCTCAATATGGTCATACCTTGGTAAACTTAGTGTGTGCTAAATCACGAGTCGCACCTTCGAAATCTCTTGTTACACTCGCTCGATTGGAATTATGCGCGAACTTAATCCTAGCCAAGCTAATGCGTCTGGTTATAGATACCTATTCATTACCAGCATGTTCCGTTTATGCGTTTACCGATAGTAAGGTAGCACTCGCGTGGATTCATGCAACGCCCAGCCGATGGCAGACGTTCGTTGCTAATAGGGTTTCTCAGATACAAGAAAACATTGATCCTAAGCATTTTTGTCATATTGCCGGCGTAGATAACGCCGCTGACTGTTTAAGTCGCGGTTTAACCCCTGCACAATTACTGGTGCATCCACTATGGTTTAACGGACCGAGGTTTGCTAATCAACCTCGCTCCGAATGGCCCCTTGGCACAAAGATTATAATATTGCAGGTGAAATACCTGAAGCTAAGGTAACTGTGATGACGACAACTGAAGTGTGTCCACCATCACCGCCTATTTTTTATGAGCTCGCCAATCGAGTCTCTAAATGGAACAAATTACTCCGAATAGTAATGTATGTCCTTAGATTCATCAAAAAATTACCGTTGAAATTTGAACTATCCAATCTCGAATATGCGGAACTTATTGTCATTAGGAATCTAGTTACTATAGCCTACGAATAATGTAGTAACTTGAATTCAATTAAATATTATTAAATTCCGAATATTGATGCAGATCGTATTGCAATGTCATGTACTTATTTAGGGTACGACCACGGAACAGAGGGTACGACGAAGTGACTTCATTTTGAATGTGCCTTGTGTTATTGAAGGCCTTTCGTCCTGTCAAGCCGGGGAAGATGTTAACGCTAAAACGTTCATTTAATTCAAATTGGGTTAGAAACTGCACATTTTGGCTGGTAACTTCCTATCCTTATCACTCTCACCCATTTACTCTATTCCCCACCTTGTCGCACCTCAACGACAATGCATAGTCGTATTTACGCGTCAGTTCGTTTCGCATCACCGTTCAAAGTGCATCTAATTATTAGGAAATAATATAAAAATCTGTAAAAGACCATACATTCCTGTGTGTATATCAATAGTCAGTGTTGTGGACAATTCTCGACAATTTGTGATCATTTAGTGGAAGACAAAGGGGCGCCCCGAAAATCCAGGAATCAAGAAGATTGACGGAGCGAGGTGTCCAACACGATTAGTAGAGCCCAACCCTATGTGTCAAAGTTGTCAAAGAATTGAAGTTTATCTATGGTAATTAGTAGCAATAAAACTCCAGTCGAAACCGCACGTCTTTTATTCAAAAAACAACAAGAACATTACATAGTACATAAAAAGAGACTTTATTACATTCAACATATGGTCCATTACGACCGGATAGTGAATCTCGAGTGTCGCACGTGCGCGACAAAAATGGCGGTTGAACAAGCCGGTTTTCCAAAGAACATCCATCGAGTTTGAGAATAAATGTGTATTTACGCAGCTATTACGATTTCTAACAATATAAACAGTGTTATTTGAGCGAGTTGAGTTACGAGCACTATTATTTGTTGGGAAACAGTGTCGAGTTTGAGAGTTTTTCATTACATACAACATCACAATGGCAGTTTACTCAAATCAGAAAGATCTTATAGAAAACATGAAAAAAGCCGAAATCAACTATAAAAAGACACCTAAGGAGAGAATTAAGAAAGCTTATGTAGAAACACGGCTGGAGCTACTTGAACAAATGTGGAAAGAATTTCGAGATGGACATCGATAATATATTGGCTGGGACTGAGATGTTGTAGCCAGTTGAATGTGCGAAGTATTTAACTTGTTATTTGGATTGTCCTTGTTGTACGTTCTACATTTTTTGATCATGTTGTTCTTCGTGAACGTTGTAGTAAATTGAATTATTATAGGGTGCTTATTATCGAGTTTGGTTTTGATTCGGAAGGCATCGTAAACATCAGAGTCATTTATTGGCTGATCTATAATTTTTCCAATATTTTTTACAATGTTGCGTAAAGTTTCCTTGTTTTCGTTGCGGTCTTTAGGAGTATTATGTATCTCAACCGAATTCGCTCGAGAATTTCGTTCTAGTAGCTCAATTTTTGACTCCAAATAAGCAATTGTTTTTTTATTTTTAGAATTTTCTTGGTCCAGTCTCTCCATCCGTTCCAGGAAACCGTCGTATTTATCCGAGACAAATTGTAGATCCTTCTTAATGCCATTGGCTTGTTCTTGAATTATGTGCAATGCCGAGTTGAGTTGGTCTAATTTAAGATTTTGCTGTTGCTGGAAGCTTTCGAACATTGCCTTGATTTCAGCTTTGATTTCCACAACGCCTGATTCAACGAATTTCCTTTTAAAAGATCTCTGTGTAATGTTCCTGGACACTTCAGACTTTTCACTTCGGTTTGAAGAAAAGTCTAATTGAGTGTCGGAACCATAACTACCACACTCTGCATTTGCCAAATTCGGAAATGACGACGAGGATTGCATAGGTACCGGTACAGGTGTTTGTGAGGGTACAGGTGTTGACGGCGGTGTGCGTTGAGTAGCAGCCATATTAGCGGACAGTGGCCGGGCAGTTAGATATGACGTGTTCTGTAGTGCGCCGCGAGGGACGACGTCCGCGCAGTGGAGGTGGCAGCTGGGCGGAGCCAACGTCCTTGCAAGTGTAGCCGGTGTGCTGTAGCGACGTGGTATGTGTGTGTGTGTGGTCTGCACTACTCACGCAGTTTATACTCTTGACTAGTCTGGGCGCCTGGTACTTTTAGTTCGCTCACGGATTATTATTTTAGTTTAAATTTAATAAATACTGTTACATCGGACCTACTAGAACATTCGAGAAAGTCGGCGATTACAGTGTGCGTACGTTAGAAGTTCGAGAGCATTCTATTATTATTAGTTTTAAAGTTAGGTAGGTACAAACTCGCGACCTATTTATAAAAAGACATTAGAATTTCGACCGTACGCCTAGGGCATAAGGTTCATATTTGCTTGTTTTGTACAAGTAGGTTATACCTACTTGTTTTTAGTAGGTACCTCTATTTTTTGTATCTACCTGCTATTTTTTGTTAGTGTTTTTTATGACCCTCTCGAATGTTCGCGGTTATTCTGGTGTGTCTGTTGGCGAGTATAAATAGAGCGCTCAGGGCCGCGACCGGCAGTGGCGCCATCTAGCGGCAATGCAAGAGAACTCACAACCACAACAAAACCCCGAACAAAGGGATTTCACGGCCTGCGCCATTAAGCTTTTAATGGACCTGATAAAGGCCATTAGGCAGGGACAGGACGCGGGCTTAGTAATCCTCGACGGGCTAGCCGAATTACTAAGATTGTATCATGGCTAGCTCGTTGAGAATAATCCACTGGAACGCCCGCGGCCTTAAGAACAAGGTAGCCCCCCTCCGCCTCCTCCTTAAGGAACAAAAGATCGACGTGGCGCTCATAGGTGAATATTTCATCTACAGGAGGGATGAGAAGTCGCCGCACGGCATCACGTACCGCGGATTAGCGGTACTAGTGAACCGAAGAGTCGTCCACCAACCGCTCCCAGAGATCACCCCGACTACCTTTCAGGTGTTGGGAGTTCAAATTAACGTCGCCGGCAAGGACATGAACTTGTACGCGGCGTACCACCCACCGAGCTCCGACTTCAACATAGCGGAGCTGAGGAACATTGTGAAGTCATCAAACCCGACACTCCTTGCCGGCGACTTTAACATAAAGCACACGGCATGGAACAGTCGCCTGATACAAAAATGGGGCAGACGGCTCTTCGCGGACGCGGAGGCCCACGGATACACGGTTTCCGGCCCCGAGACTCCAACACATTACCCGGACAACCCAGCACACATGCCAGACGTACTGGACATCGTGATCCACATGGGCCTCGAATGTCAGATCACCCAACAGGTGATGGACGACGAGTTCCAGTCGGATCACCAACCGGTGCTCGTCGTCCTATCGGAGATGCCGACCAAACTCTCCCCTCCTGCGCCACGTCGCATCACGGACTGGGGCAACTTCAAGGAGAGGATGGAGACCACCACACCCACTTGGCCCGTCGAGACCGCCGCAGACGTTGAGCGACTCTCTGAGGAAATCACCGCCTGCATCCAGCGCGCCCTAGAAGGGGCGACTACTACATCGCCGTCGACGCCGGGGGGTGTTGTTTACAAACCCCTCCCCGCACACATCAAGCAACTGATCTAACAAATCTTGTTAATTCGTAATATCATTTATTAATTGTCACAGACAGACTATATGACATTTTCTATTATATGGCCTCGAGCGAGTTAACATAGAGACACTGTCTAAAGAGTTTCTAATATACCACATCTCTCCCCTCCTAGCTGCTGCGGATCAAGGGTGCACCCAAAAGCTGGTCGAGATGCCGGCGCCAGATATCACCGTTGTCGGTGCGAACTTCGTAGTGCAGTCGGCCCAAACGTTTTATGATGCATCCAAACTGCCACCGCTGCGTAGCACTCGTGTAGTCACGAGCCTGTACCCGATCACCTAGGTTGAACTCTCTGACATTGACCTCTTGAAGCGGCGGTGGTTCTGTCTCCTTGTCTTTTCTTAAAAACATAGCATGTAGGCCCGTGCGTATTTCTCTGCCAAACATAAGCTGGTACGGAGTTTGACCATTAGCATTTGGCGTCCGTCGGAGACGAGTTTTCACTGTCACTAACTTCTCTACTAGGCTACCTCCTTCCCCCTCTACGCTACGTAAAATTCTCTTAACTGTCTGCACAAAACGTTCAGCTTGCCCGTTGGTTGCAGGGTGGTACGGAGCGGAAGTCTTATGAATGATCATACAATATTTTAAGTATTTTTCGAACTCTTCCGAAACAAACTGTCGACCATTGTCTGAAACCAAGACGTGAGGTGTCCCAAAAGTGCAAAATAGTTCTTTCAATTTTTGTATGCACCAAGAGCTTGTAGTGGACTTGGTAGGTATAATCTCAGTCCATTTTGAAAATGCATCAACAATAATCAAAAGTTGGTATCCGTGCACAGGTCCAGCGAAATCAATATGAAGTCTTTGCCAGGGGCCCTTTGGTTGTTCCCAATGGTGTAGTGGTGCTTTCTCTGGTTCATTTTGTTGCAATCTACAGGTTCTACATGACTTGACTTTGGTCTCAATCTCGTTGTCAATTCCTTTCCAGTACACGAAACTGCGAGCCAATAGCTTCATCTTTACAATGCCTGGGTGACCGAGGTGTAGCTCGTCAAGCACTTGTTCGCGTAATACTTTTGGAATTAACACTCGTGAACCTCTCAATAAACAACCATCGTGTAAAGTAAATTCATTGTCCTTGTAACCGATTGTTTTAAGTGATTGGCCATTTTCCAATGCGTGTAGCAAAGATGTACAGTCGGCGTCCTTTCTTGTTTCTGTCGCTATGACATCTGGATTAATATCAATAGTATGTATTTGCTGAAACTGAAAACTGTAGTTCTGGTCAATTCTGTTGGTTTTGGTGTTTTCTACTGGAAACCTGGATAAATAATCTGCATTTGAGTTGTTCGCCGAAGTTCTGTATTCAATGTTGTAGTCAAATCCAGATAAGAAGTGAGCGTAGTGAAACAGCCTCATCGTACTCATTGCGGGTAGCGTTTGATGTGGGTGGAAAATTACTGTAAGAGGTTTATGGTCTGTAACAAGGATAAATTTTCGACCATAACAATAGTAGAAAAACTTTTTCAATCCCCAGTGTATCGCTGTAGCTTCCTTGTCGATTTGACTGTAATTCTTCTCACTATTAGACAGAGTTCTTGAAGCGAATGCTATAGGTCTTTCTGACCCATCTGGCAGTCTATGTGACAGTACTGCCCCGAGTCCCAGTGGCGATGCGTCTGTTGAAAGCACTAACGGCTTCTTAGAGTCAAAGTGTATCAGTACTCTTTCACTTACAATTTCTTTCTTAATTTGTATAAAAGCTTGTTCACACTCTGCAGACCATATGAAGCTTGATTCTTTCTTTAGTAAGTTGTTTAGTGGGTTCGTGATCGATGCTAGGTTTGGTATGAATTTTTTGTAAAAATTAGCTATTCCAAGAAATGTTCTTAATTCCGAGTTACTTTCTTTTAGTTTATCGAGTACGAGTTTGAGCCTTTGTAGTAGTTGTTCTTGGTTAGCTCCTTGTATAATTATATCGTCGAAGAAACATTTAACGCCTTGTAGGCCTTGTAACAGTTTATCCATGAACTTCTGCCATAGGCTCGGAGCGACCTTAACTCCGAACATGAGTCTGTTTACTCTGTAAGTTCCTTTGTGTGTACTGAGTGTTTGTAACATTGCGCTCTCTTCATCCATCACCATGTTTAGGTACGCCTGAGTTATGTCGAGTGTACAAAATAGTTTACCTCCATTCATCTCTGTGAAAATATCTTCAATCATAGGTATTGGATATTGTTCATCTTGTATAAATTTGTTTAGAGTAACCTTATAATCAGCGCATAATCGGATATTCCCATTTGGTTTGACAACTGGTACTACTGGAGTACCCCATTCAGAGTGGTCAACTTTCGTGATGACACCTTGTGTGCATAGTCGCTCTATTTCTTCATCCACTTTTGTTTTTAAAGCATAAGGTATTCTACGTGGTCTAATAAAAATTGGCTTAGTGTTCTCTTTCAGGTTTAGGTGTCCTCTGTAGTTTGGTATTTTGCCAAGGTCGTTTTTGAATACTGAAGTCTTGTAGAGCTCTAGGAGCTGGTCTAATTCTATGTTTTCAGTAGGCTGTACGGTTTTTATGTCTGCTAAGTTGAGTGTATCGAGTTCTTTCATCCAGCTGCGGCCAAATATGGGATCAACGTTGTTGTTGATAACATACAGTTTTCCGTGGAATTCTTTCCCTTGGCATCTGTATTTAACGTATGCCACCCCTGTTGGTTTGATTACTTCTCCAGTATAAGTTCTGAGTCTTATTTTTGTCTTAAAAATTCTTTTTCCAATATTTAGTTTTTGATAGTCTCGTAATGACATTGAAGTTAGTGTAGCTCCGGTGTCAAATTCCATCTTTATCTTAACGTGTTCAATATGTACCGTTATCATATATTTTTCAGATGATTCTCCAGATATGATATTAATATTATTCCAGTCATCATGGTCACTTGTCATTGAGTCTTCTAATAGGTTCGTATTCGGTTTGTTCTTGTTAAGACTCGCATTAGAGTGGCGTTGAAGGCAAACACGGGCTAGGTGACCGACTTTATTGCATTTATGGCATGTGACGTTTATAGCGCCACATTTGTTGGATTCGTGATTCGCAGCACCACAGCGAAAGCATTTCCCTTTTAGATCTGTAGGTGTAATTTGTCTTGGACTTGGTCCAGGTCCTGCTGGTCTCTTGTAAGGGGTGATTTTGTTGATGTGGCCACTACTGGTACTTGGTTGTTCATTAGTAACCATTGATGCGTTTTCTGCCTTACCCATTTCAATAGATATCGCAATCTGTGTCAGTGATTTGAATGTATATACTGTTCGGTCTTGTAAAATTTTTGTACGTGCATCACTATCTTTCAATCCCCTTATAAATTGTAGAGATAAAAAGCTTTCTGATGTATTTTTCTGACAGTGTTGGCAATTGAATTCACAGTTAGTGGTAAGTTTCTTCAACTCTGCGGCGTACTGCGCTACAGTTTCATCGGCTTTTTGCGTTCTTGTTATGAATTTATGTTGTAGCGCCCATTTGCTAGGTTTTGGGTCTAAGTATTCGTCAAGTATTTCAGTAATATCAGCAAATGACATATTCATTGGTTCTTCCGGTAATGTTAAATCGCAAAGTTTCTCGTGGAGCTCTGGTGATAATGTTGACAGTAATATATTTGATTTGATGTGTGCTTCCGATATGTCGTTCAATCGAAAATACACTTCTAGTCGTTTTTTGAAATTGTGAAAAGTTTCAGATTGTTGTAAAGGTTGAAATTGTATCTTTGGTGTATTCCCATACCTGGATTCAGTTTCTTTTATTTGTTGATGCTGTTGTTGGCCCTGTTGCTGACCTCTATTCTGTGTCTGTTTTGTTAAAAGTTTAACTGTTATTGCTGTATGAAGTTCTTCAAATGCGTACCTGTATTCTTGTTCTTGATAATAAGTGTCATCGTCCTTGTCGTCGACGGTCTTGTTTTCGATTTTTTCTTGTACCTCCCTTAAAGCCAGGATCGTCTCCTTCAGGCCCAGGAAGCGAGCAGTAATATCTTCGTCAGACATCGTTGCCCTCTGATTGACATAGGTGTCGATTCGCGTGAGCATCCCGCGTAGGGTGCCACGATATTTTCGTAGTTTGTCCATTTCATATATTAATTTATGCAATGTTTATTGGACTTTTTTTTTTATCCCATCCTCGTCGCCAATAACAAATCTTGTTAATTCGTAATATCATTTATTAATTGTCACAGACAGACTATATGACATTTTCTATTATATGGCCTCGAGCGAGTTAACATAGAGACACTGTCTAAAGAGTTTCTAATATACCACATGATCGCCCAACGAAGGCGCCTGCGCAGGCGGTGGCAAGACACCGGCTGCCCTACAGCTAAGCGCGACCTCAACCGTCTGGCGGAGAAGGTGAGGGCCAAGCTGCAGGAACACAACGCCACGGGCTGGGAGGAACACATCGACGGCATAGAGGGAGACTGGCCGTCGATACACAAGCTATGCAGAGCATTGACGAACACCCCAGCCCCGGTTCGGCCTCTACTTCACAGCGACGGGGCGCCCAGGTACGCAGCAGCAGACCGAGCTGAAATATTCGCTGAGCACCTGGAGCGTCAGTTCCAGCCAAACCCGAGCTCAGACTCTGAACACATCGCAGCAGTCGAGAGGCACCTTGGAGAGTACTTCGCATCGCCGATAGCTCCAGAGGAAGATCCTATTTTCTTTTCCCCGTGTGCAGTGAGACGCGCCATCCTCGGGACGAAGCCGAGAAAGGCACCGGGCGCCGATGGAATCACCAACACAGTGCTGCGCCACCTGCCGTACCGAACGGTTGCGGCCCTGGCGCGCCTGTTTACGGGGATCCTACGCACCGGGACCTTCCCGGCTGCGTGGAAAGAGGGGCGCGTCATCATGCTGCCAAAGCCGCACAAAAACGTATTGAAGCCTGAGAGCTATCGGCCCGTCACGCTTCTCCCCTGCACCTCCAAGGTGTTTGAGCAACTCCTGCTGCGACACCTCAAGAAACACGTCGAGCCTCGCCCCGAACAGTTCGGGTTTCGCTCGGAACATTCGACGACGCTCCAGCTGTCGAGGGTGCTGCACCTGCTCACGGCAGCGGTGAACAAGAAGGAGAGGGCAGTTGCAGCATTCCTCGACATGGAAAAAACGTTCGACAGAGTTTGGCAAACCGGTCTGCTGTACAAACTGTCGATGACAGCCACGCCTCGTCGCTTGTTACAGGTGGTCTCATCCTTTCTCTCAAACAGGACTTACAGGGTGGTGGTTGACAAGACGCTGTCAAGCGTCCATCCCATCGCCGCCGGAGTGCCGCAGGGCAGCTGCGTCTCTCCGTGGTGTTACTCCTGCTTCACCGACGACATCCCAACAACACCTGAAACCACGCTCGCGCTGTACGCGGATGACGCCGCGTACATCGCTACATCACTCAACGTGCAACACGCGGCAGTCAAGCTGCAGCGCGTGCTCGACCTACTGCCAGAATGGCTGAACAAATGGAGGTTGTCGGTGAATGTGGGAAAAACACAGGCGCTGACAGTGGGCGGCTACAAGCAGCCACCACCCCTGAAACTTCAAGGCGCCGACGTCAAGTGGCTCCAGACGGCCAAGTACCTAGGAGTCACCATTGACAGTCGGCTAACCATGGCGCCACACGTCCGCACAGTCGTCGCGAAGGGCAGGAACGCCCGCTTCCAGCTGCACCCAGTACTGACGTCCCGACTCCCGCTGCGAGCCAAACTGAGCGTGTACAAGACATACATAAGATCGCAGCTCACCTATGCCGCCCCAGCCTGGCTCGCCCTCACGAGCGAGCGAAGCAGGAAGGAATTAGAAAAACAACAAAACATGACTTTAAGAAAAATAGTAGCGGCCCCTCGCTACGTGAGGAACGAGGTCGTCAAGCGGGACCTAGAAATGGAGAGCCTGGAGGACTTCTGCGGTCGCCTCGCGTCCACCATGTTCCAGCGAGCCGACGCCTCTGCCTGGCCTCATATCAAGACGATAGCGCCATGGCACACACGACCACCGGACGCGGGGCGCCGCCCACGACGATTACCGCGCGACTTAGTCGCGGACGTGTAGGACGCCACCCACCGGACTGACCCCTGAGTAAGTCGTCTTATTTATGTACTATATTACAACGACTTACTCACCAATTAGACTCCACATACATTACACACACTCGGTGAAACGTCGTGTTCTAAGTTAATATAGGCACGACGTCCACCCCCTCCACCTCATACCCGCACGACTCCTCATGCGACTATACTCACACGATACATAGCGGCGCGGGCGCACTATGTACTCGTTAACATGGGCGGTGTTACTATAACACAATACCGCTCACACACACATACATGGCCCCTTAGCCCGGAGCGCATCGGCTAGCTTCGATAACGCTGTGGGCGGGGGCCCCTCTCCTGGTAGAGGGCAGCCCCAGTCGCCTCTGGCTGGTCATCATCCGCTAGGCTTCACCCGGGGCACCGGGAGTTCCACCTGGCGGTGACAGACCGCCGAGGCGGCGTGAAGATACGGCTAACACCGTGGCGCCCTCTACACACACTTTATGACACTAATTCACAGGCGAGCGGCATTGCGCGCTCGCCGAGGCCAAGGCCTATATTGGCCGACCCAAGGAAGGCGCCCGTATGCTTACGGGCGCAATTCGATCCCGCGGGACAAAGGGCGATGCCCAAAACCCGCCTGCCGCACCCCCCTGCGGGGGTGCAGCGAACTCTCACGGAGCGACCGGCAGTCTTGTTTTAGCGACACAACGAAGCGAATCCAAGTGAACTACAAGTGCGATATCTAAGTGAATAGTAAACAGTAGTGTATTTGTGATTAAGTTTTGATTGTTTTGTGATTAATAAAGTTATTGTGTTGTTTAATCGGTAGTAATTAATTTATCTCATACCCAGCTCGTAACAAATTGGTGTCAGAAGTGAGAGATAAATTATGCCAATCCTACCAAAGGACGTCACGGACGGTATCCGTACTAGAAGTCAGCGACAGCAGGATATGGACCAGAGGCGGTTTGGGGATTCTCCGACACAGACACCGGGTGGTGTCCAGCCTACGTCACAGCCAGTCGCTGGCCCATCCGGAGTTTCTCCAGCATCAGGGGCGCCAGACTTGTCAGCTTTAATGGCGCTGCTGCAGGATCAAGCTCGCCGTCAAGAGGAGCAAGCTCGCCGTCAAGAGGAGCAGGCTCGCCGATTGTAAGAGCAACTGCAGCGAGACAAGGAGGAGCAGGCTCGCCGTCAAGAGGAGCAGGCTCGCCGTCAAGAGGAGCAGGCTCGCCGGTTGGAAGAGCAGTTGCAGCAGGACAAAGAGGAGCAGGTCCGCCGCCAGGACGAGCAGATGCTCCTCATAAAGGATCTGCATGCAAGTTTTGGCAAGGACATCAAGTTGATGAAAGAACAGGTCCACCAGCATGAGAATCGCATCTCGGAGGCCGAAGTTCAGATTGCTGGGGTAAAGAAGGCTTTGGGCGAACTGAAGACTGAAGGCGGGACTGTAGCTTCGGTGATTGCTGCACCATCTTCGCGTGGTTTTAAAGTGCCTCCATTCGACGGCACATCTTCGTGGTCGGCTTACAAAATACAGTTTGAGGCCGTCATGAAGGCGAATGGATGGACAAAACCACAAGCCATGACCGCGCTCACTTTGGGCCTCCGAGACCAGGCTTTAACTATTCTCGAGGCACTCGGCAAGGATGTAACCTACGAGCAGCTGCTGGAGGCGTTGGAGTCCAGATACGGCGACGCGCATCTGGAGCACGTATTCCGTGCTAAGTTGAAGGACCGTGTTCAACGTAGTGCCGAGAACCTACAGCAGTGGGCCCTGGAAGTTGAAAAACTCGTTCGGAAAGCCTACCAGTCTGCCCCTGCGCTGATTGATGGAAATCTGGCACAGGCCTTCGTTGATGGAATACGTGACTTAGAAGTTAGAGCTGCCGTGAGACTGGGGCATCATGAGACCTTGAAGGACGCCTTGGCCCATGCCTTAGAAGTAGAGGCAGTGAGGCAAGACCACCGAACGCACCGTGTCAGGGAGGTTGTTGCATCACCTGTACGCGACCGCCCACAGGGGTATAGTCCTAGGTGCTACACTTGTGGAGAAAGGGGTCATCTTCGGTCCAGCTGTCCTAAGCGCAGCACCCCGAGAGAAGATCAGCAGGGAAGAGTGGCTGAAGTGACTGCCCAGCCACAGCAGGGAAACGAGTAAATGCCAGGACTGGGGGGCGGGTGCTGGCTGGCATTGAAAGAGCCCCGAGAATCTTGATCTCGCAAGCACATGACGGGAACAGCCTGACCATCAAAGGCGAAGTCAATGGAACACCATGCAAACTGACGTTGGATACTGGAGCTTCTCCTCACACGGTCGTCAATTCTAAACTAGCAAGTCGGTTTCTTGGGGACTACTTCAATAAGCACGACCGTATACATTTACTAACAGCTACTGGTCAGCACATTACCGTCCGAGGCAAGAAGGAGGTGGAGTTAAAATTGGGTGACAGATTTTACAAGCAGAATGTCATCGTGGCCGACATAGTGGACGATTGCATCTTGGGCTTAGACTTCATGCGGAAATATCGTTGTGAGATCGACGTTGATCAAGGAGTACTGAAATGTGGTTCAGAGGAAGTGTTCATGGAAGGTGCACCGTCAGGAAAAGTGTACTGCCTGAAGAAGATTGTTCTTCCCCGCAGATCAGAAACGATGGTGCCAATTAGTCTACCACAGAATTCTGGAAACAAAGGTCGGAGTGTTCTGATAGAAAGGGTGAACAATGACTTCCCATGGAAGATGGCACGAACTCTGGTCAAGGCCACCAACGTCTCAGCAGTACGCATACTGAATCCAAGTGACCAGGAGCAAGTGATTAAGAAGGGCACCTTGATCGGCACTTGCGAGGAAGTAGCTTGGATGCGTCAATTGCAAGATGTGCCTATCGGAGACAAAAATCGTAGTACAAAATATGATGTGTCAACGCTTTTGGAAAACTGCGATTTAACTAAAGAAGAAATGGACAAGGCTAAGAAGATGTTACTTCAGTATGCCAACATTTTCTCTTCGAATGATGCTGACATAGGGAGAACTGGACTTGTTCAGCACCAGATTAATACAGGTAAACCAGATTAAAAAAGGCTGGCAACACAGCATTAAGTAAACATCACCCGCGTATTAAAAACTCGAAATAAATACTAAACATTAGTACAAGTGATGTGTATTGTAGCGAATCCTAATAGACGTATCGAACTACATAAGTGAAATTGTTGGTGACTTCTATAAACCAAGACATGCAATAAAAACATTGTGTTTTATATTTGGACTCTTAAACTTTACTGTGCTTCAAAAAAGTGCTAATCACGGACAAAAGCAAGTGTATTGGACCTATACAAATGTACTCTCATCAGTAGAACATTTAAAAACAAAATAAGTGGTGAATTAATGACTAGTAAATGTATATAAAACGGTTATGTATAATGTTATTGTTTTAAAAAGTGAACTTTGTACCATAAGTGGCGCCCCTAGTAGTGAGTAGCGAAACAAATATTGACATTGACGCATAAAAATTGACATTAATATTGGGGTTGCTACTGCAATTAATAAATACTTCAAGCCAAACAGCGCCATCTAGTGTCAAGTAGCGGAAATAAAATTGACATACTGGCCTGTGTTGCCATAATTAAAAAATAGAAAAGTGTTGCTACAAAAAAACTTGTGATACCAGAATAAAAAAAATAATGAGTAGAAAATAAAAATAATCACTGAATAAAAAATATAAAAACATGGATCCCGAGAAAAATATTACTTTACGCAAAAGAAAAACTCATTCCACATACTCTATCAGATAGCCAATGCATGACTCCATTATCATCGCGTGCTAATAAACGAAGAGGACGCTGCTCTACACCAACCCAATCACATACACTTTCTAAGCTAGACACAGGTAATAATGACCGGGACAGTACCGACGGCGGACCTCCTTCAAAGCAGGGCTCTGAAAATCAAGTATTGGAATCCTGTCTTAACTCCAATGAGCAACAAACCATCGATGACTCCGCTCAACTCTTCGATACCGACGACGTGAAATTACTGAGTGGAGATACTTCTGTCAACAATTCAAGCCACATCCAAACTAGTCAATCTAAACTGAATCTAAATAAAAACTTAAACCAAACAAATAACTTGACGCCGGAAAAGAAGAACACTACGAGACCAAGAGTTCACGATGATACCAAGAAAAGAAAACTGTGCGTATTAAGTAATAGTACACATAGAGGCATATTACAAGCGATTGAAGAATTTTTTTCCTATGACTTTAAGTATTGTAGCTATTTAATGCCCAACTCAAAAATAAAACATCTGTTAACTAATATTAAAACAAAATTGGAAGAATTCACTATAAATGACTATTGTATAATTTTATTAGGCGATTCAGATATTAAAACCGACAATAACTATATTGATCTCGTGAAAGTAATTAATGAAAGCTTGAGACAAATGACCCACTCTGCACAAACTCACTGAGGAAAAGAGGCAATTCTGTTGGGACGAGGACTGCGACGTCGCATTTCAGGAATTAAAGAAACGTCTGTGCAACACACCTATTTTGGGATATCCTGACACTGAAAATGACTTCATAGTTGACACGGATGCCAGTAATACTGGAATTGGGGGCGTGCTGTCTCAACGGAAAGGAGACCGGGAGGTTGTAATAGCCTACTTCAGCAAGTCTTTATCGAAACCTGAAAGAAATTATTGCGTTACAAGACGGGAGCTCCTCGCTGTGGTAAAGACAGTGCAGCACTTCAGTAAATATTTGCTGGGACGTAAATTTCAACTACGAACTGACCATGCTGCACTGAAGTGGCTATTACAGTTCAAGAATCCAGAGGGACAAGTGGCGAGATGGATAGAACTACTCCAAGAGTTTGATTTCATAACTGAACATCGCAGTGGGAGAACTCACGGTAATGCTGACGCCTTGTCAAGGAGACCCTGTCCTGAAGACTGTAAGCACTGTGCCAGGCAAGAGACTAAGGAGGTAGTGCCCGTGAGGATGCTTAGAACGGATCTCAGCGATGAATGGAAAGAGACCCTACAGCAAGCTCAGCAAAATGACTCGGACATCAAACCAATCTTCGAGTGGATCAAAGCTGGTGCTCCTAAACCCAGGTGGAGTGATGTGGCAGCGATGAGTTCCATCACGAAGAGTTATTGGGCGCAATGGAACAGCTTGGTGATCCAGGATGGAGTCTTATGCCGTAAATGGGAAAACGCTAGAGGGGACAGCTGTCATCTACAAATGGTTGTTCCTAAAGCTAAGGTACCGGATGTTCTACGGCTCTACCATGATGGTTGTTCTGGAGGACATATGGGAGTAAAAAGGACTCTACAAAAAATTCGAGAACGCTTTTACTGGATCCATTGTCGTGATGATGTGGAGGACTGGTGCCGCAAATGTACCAGTTGTGCGGCCGTGAAAGTGATAAATGATAAATGATATTTATTCAGCAAGTAGGTTTTCTCAAACACTTTTACACGTCATTTTTTTTAAACGAGATGGGGCCGGTGTTTCGTATCTGACTACTCTGAGAAGAAACAGCCGAAACAAACTCAGAGGTCATAGTCTCTTTTGAAGTCCAGACAATCTTGCTTAATTCACATGAGGACTATGCAGATTAGTGGTGTCTGAGATGGTCTTTTGAAGAAAGAACCACACAGATTTGAGTGGACCTGTCCAGTCAGTGCAAGCATTTGTCAGTTATCGTGTAGCTCGACTTATAACTCAAGGAGCTCAACGAAACGACGAACAATACCAAAGAAAGGACATTTGGGTAGGTCGCTTACAGAACTCAAACTGCCAGACAGTCGTGGGAAAAAAAAAAACAAAATGTGACCCACATGGTCCTCACATTCACAATTAATTAAATAAAATAAATAATAAATAATTTACAAAAACGAATGTCAATAAAAATACGATATGTCAAATACACACATAAAACAAACAACAAAAAAGTAAAAAATAATAAAATACTGAAGTAAGTATTCATGTCAATTCATTAAATGTCAGTCACAAGTAAATATTCATGTCAAATACACACACATAAAATAAAATAAAAAATAAAAAGAACGTAAAAAATAATAAAATACTGAACTAAGTATTCATGTCAAATCATTCAATGTCACAGTGTATAAAATAAAGGAATCAACAATAAACCAGGGAAGTCCGAAATTTCAACATTCACAGAGCAAATTTCATTGGAGCAGTTTAATCCCAAGCCTTTTTATCTTCGAGATAGTGATTGACATGATAGAAAGCTTTCAGGCATAGCTTCTGTTTTATAAACGATTACGAATTTATTCAGGCTTAGTGCTTGAATATGGCTCGGAATTTTATTGTAAAAACGTATACATTGGCATCTGAACGTACCCCCTATTTTTTTGAGCCTCGTTGCAGGAACAACAAATTTGTGTTTGTTCCTCGTATTTATGTTGTGGATATCACTGTATTTTTTAAATAAATTAATATTTTTGTGTGCGTACAAAAGGTTTTCATAAATAAATTGAGAGGGCACAGTAAGAATATTAATCTCCTTAAATTTTTCTCTGAGGGAGTATCTGGGACTTAGTTTATAAATTGAACGAATTGCCCTTTTTTGTAAAACAAATATTGTTTGAATATCGGCGGCATTGCCCCACAAGAGAATACCGTACGACATCACGCTATGGAAATAACTAAAGTAAACTAAACGAGCTGTCTCTAAATCAGTTAAGTCACGAATTCTTCTAACGGCGTATGCTGCAGAGCTAAGTTTTTTCGACAATTTGTTTATATGCGGGCCCCACTGAAGCTTGGCATCCAAAGTTATGCCTAAGAACACTGTGCTATCTTCCGGTTTTAGCTCTTCATCCTTAATTAGTACAGTAGTTTCCACTTGTCTTACATGGGGTATCGTAAACTTAATACATTTAGTTTTTTTTTCATTTAAGAGTAGATTATTAACATTAAACCAATTGACAACTTTTGCCAGAGCGCTATTAACATTATCCATAACTGGCTGCTGACGTTTGAGTTTAAATAAAAGAGAAGTGTCGTCGGCAAACAATACCACGTCATGATTATCCTTTATGAGGTAAGGCAAGTCATTTATGTAAATAAGAAACAAAAATGGACCAAGAATTGAGCCCTGGGGTACCCCCATTTTTACTACGGATCCGGGAGATTTTTTCCCGTTAACATCAACTCTCTGAATCCTATCACTCAAATAAGAAGTAAGAAGATCCAGAGAGGCGTTACGGATTCCGTAGTGGTGTAGTTTCCTGATTAATGTTTCATGAAGAACGCAATCGAAAGCTTTAGATAAATCGCAAAAAATTCCCAAAGCGTCGCATTTGTCCTCCCAGGCATTATAAATGTGTCCTAAAAGTTCAACACCGGCATCGGTAGTTGAACGACCCCTTGTAAAACCGAACTGTTTTTTGTGCAATAACTTATGTTTATTGAAAAAACTTTGCAATTGTGTCAAAATTATTTTTTCAAAAATTTTACTAAAGGTGGGTAGTACTGAAATGGGTCTATAATTAGTGGGGTCTGATGTACTACCCGATTTAAACAATGGTATTATTTTACTATATTTCATTAGATCAGGAAACTCACCACGGTCAATACAATCGTTAAATATAACAGCTAAAGAAGGAGCTACAACGTTTATAATGGATTTAGCTACGTCCACAGAATGACCCCATAGATCAGCGGTCTTTTTAACATTTAAGGTGTGAAAAGTTTTAATAATATCTCTACAGGTGACATATTGGAAATTAAATTCGGAATCACAGTTTGAAACGTTTTCCCTTAGTAAAGACTCGGCAGCAGCAGGCGACGAGTTAAGCGATTTAGTTGTGGATACGGGAATATCTGCAAAGAAATTTTCAAAGGCTGTGGCAACTTGAGTGTCTGAATTTAGAATATTATCGCCAATAGCAAGGCTGTAGTCACTATTTCGCTTGCAAGACCTTCCCGTTTCGCTATTAATAATGTTCCATGTCATTTTAATAACATTACTACTATTTTTAATTTTTGAACTCAAGTAACGTGACTTTGCTAATAAACAAACTTTTTTAAATAATTTAGAGTAATTCTTAACGTATAAATTAAATTCTACTGTGTTAGTATAAGTCCGCTCTTCATACAGTTCATAAAGTCGTTTTCGACTCTTATGAATACCAATGGTGGCCCAGTCATTGAAAGAAGCGTTACTATTTACCGAGATTGTCTTAGGGACAAATGTGGTTTCAAATTGTGCGCAATACATGCTGAAAAAATCGTTATAGTGTTGATTGGGATCATCATTGGCTGACAAAAGTGGTAGTTTTGATAAGAGTTTAGTTTTAAAAGTTTCCAGGCGATTTTTACTTTTTGGATTAACAATGATATCCTTTTTAGTTACTTTCATGTTTACATTAGGAATTGTGATCAATTGCCCACAATGATCTGAATCTATTAAATTAATAATTGCCGTTTGGGTGGGTATAATATCAGTGTAAATATTATCTAGGCAAGTGGCAGTAGTAGGGGTTATTCTAGTGGGCTCGAGAAATTTATTTTCAAGATTGTATGACTGAAACAGGCTTAAAATTTTTGTACTTAACCCAGAATTTTCTAACAAATTAATATTAAAATCACCACAAGTAATTATAGACTTCTTAGAACTACAGATTTTATGTAACACTTCATCCATTACCTTTTCAAAACAATCATACAACCCTGAAGGAGGTCTGTATACACTTAAAATGATAAACTGCTCCAATTCTATACAGGCTATTTCAACTGTTCGCTCAACAGATAGGCTTACAATATCCTTGCGTTCTTTAAATTTAAGATGATTACTTACTAGGATTAATGCGCCGCCGTGTATAGCATTTACTCTGCAGAATGAACTACCAACCTGGTGATTGCTAAAATTGAAAATTAATTGGTGACATTTAAGCCAGTGCTCCGTTATACAAAGAATATCTATGTTGTTACAATTCAAAAAAAGTTCTACTTCTAATTCTTTGTTCAATAATCCTTGAATATTTTGATGAACCAGGTTGATACTATTAAAACTCTCAAAACATTCGCCTGATTTACTATCTGGTTTCCTTATAATATTGCAAGAGGTTGCCTCTGTTGTCTCAATTTCTAATTTAAATGATTCATAGATTCAGGTAATGTAGACAAATTATTGGCAGAGTGATTTAACTCAATATTGCATTGATTAACAGAGGCAACTTGATTAGCCAAGTTCTTGGCTGTAATAGAAAAATAATAAGATAGCGATGCAGCTACTTGTCTTTTGCAATAGTTTGTAAGATAGCACCTGTCTACAAGATATCTATCTTTTGTCAAATAAAAATTATTGCCAATATAATTGTTTATGTCAATTAAGTGAAATACATTACTATTCAAGGTCAAATTATGCAATGTATTATTAATATTATATCTATAGTAATTTTCTTCCTGTGGCAAACTTTTACTATAGGGAAGTGTAAACAATACAATTTTTCTCAAATTTAAGTTTGACAAAGTTCTATAATACTGAAGCAATTCTCCTTTGTTTACTTTTCCTCTATTACCTATTAAAATTAATAAAATGGAATCCTCGTTAAACTTACATTTAATAATTTCTTTCATAATATTATATAAAGAACTTCCTGGCATACAGTTGTTTATTACTGAGTGTCCTGGATATTCATCTGTTAACAAATTACCAAGATCTTTTCTAATCTCAGATCTTTTCCAATCTCAAGATCTTTTCCAATCTCAGACATGCAGCAGAGGTGCATTAAAAGTGTACAACGTTGGAGCCCCTTGGGAACGGATAGCACTAGACGTTGCGGGACCATTTCCAGTAAGCTAGAGCGGAAACAGGTACTTCCTGGTGGTCATGGATTACTTTACAAAGTGGCCGGAAGTCTTCGCCATTCCTAACCAAGAAGCTACAACTGTCGCAGATAAATTAGTTCAAGAAGTCTTCTGTCGTTTTGGAGTACCCTTAGAAATACACAGCGATCAAGGAAGAAATTTTGAATCGCAAGTATTTCAAGAGACTTGTCGATTGATGGGTACCCATAAAACCAGAACCACCTCTTACCACCCACAATCCGATGGAATGGTAGAACGATTCAACCAAACGTTGGAGAGATATCTGGCGAAAGTTGTGGAAAGCCGGCAAAGGGATTGGGACAAGCACATACAGCCGTTTCTTCTGTCTTACCGAAGCGCAGTCCACGAAAGTACGACTGTGACACCGGCTGGTGTCACAAACTTTGGAAGGGTTCTGTTGTTCGCGAACTTTGGAAGGGAACTACGGTTACCTGCTGATTTAATCACTGGAACTCCCCCTGATGCTCCATGTAGCATAACAGATTACGCGAATGACTTGCGTAATAAGTTGAACGATGTTTATGAGCATATCCGACAGTCCGGCCAACAGATGTCTGAGAAGATGAAGACCCGTTATGACCGGAAAGCCAACGGTAGGGGTTTCGACGAGGGTTCACTGGTGTGGTTGCATAACCCAGTGCGGAGCAAGGGGAAGTCTCCGAAGTTACAAGCAAAATGGGATGGGCCATACCGAGTCGTGACTAGGATCAACGATGTCACCTACCGAATACAGAAGGGCCCACGAGGTGCGCCTAAGATTGTGCATGTAGATCGGTTGGCGCGATACTACGGGACTAATGATGCTCGGGACGAGCATGTCTAAGGAGGTGGCAGTGTTACATCGGACCTACTAGAACATTCGAGAAAGTCGGCGATTACAGTGTGCGTACGTTAGAAGTTCGAGAGCATTCTATTATTATTAGTTTTAAAGTTAGGTAGGTACAAACTCGCGACCTATTTATAAAAAGACATTAGAATTTCGACCGTACGCCTAGGGCATAAGGTTCATATTTGCTTGTTTTGTACAAGTAGGTTATACCTACTTGTTTTTAGTAGGTACCTCTATTTTTTGTATCTACCTGCTATTTTTTGTTAGTGTTTTTTTATGACCCTCTCGAATGTTCGTGGTTATTCTGGTGTGTCTGTTGGCGAGTATAAATAGAGCGCTCAGGGCCGCGACCGGCAGTCTTGTTTTAGCGACACAACGAAGCGAATCCAAGTGAACTACAAGTGCGATATCTAAGTGAATAGTAAACAGTAGTGTATTTGTGATTAAGTTTTGATTGTTTTGTGATTAATAAAGTTATTGTGTTGTTTAATCGGTAGTAATTAATTTATCTCATACCCAGCTCGTAACAATACAATACTTTCAAATAAAAAACCAAAGTCAATCGTAACCGTAGACACGACCGAACTCAACGGCGATCCGAGGGAAGAGGAGAAAATCTCCGATATATAAGGCAACTTGTAGGCGTCCTTTTTAGTGACCGAATTCAATTTACGACTGTCTAGACAGAATCTAAGTTTACCGACCTTTTTTGGTGTCAATAAAACAGGTGAAGACCATGGACTCTCACATTCCTCAACAACTCCTAAGGATAACATTTCGTCTAGTTGCTCAGATAGAATACGTTGTTTCTCAGGAGAAACCCTGTAATATCTTTGCCTAATAGGTAAAGAATCACCAGTATCAATATGGTGCGTTACTAAATTAGTTCTACCTAAGCCACGTTTTTCAGTTGAAATACATAATTTGAAACTGTTCTATAATGTTATCAGCGGTTACTCGTTGAGCTTCAGTTAGTTCATTGTAGGAATGAACTACACTAGTAGTTTCAGATACGGTAGCTATGTATTTCACTAATATTATTTGAGGCCGCTTGGATTCACGGTTCGGGGAGATCGACGTGGTGGGAGTTTACTTCTCCCCGAGCCGAACTCTCGCCGAGTTCCACAACTCTCTCGCAGAGTTGAGTGTCGTCGTCGGAAACCATTCCCTCCCCGTGCTTGTCCTCGGGGACTTCAATGCCAAGAACTTGGCTTGGGGTTCTCGTTGTACAGATGTGCGGGGAAGGATGGTGGAGGACTGGGCCCTGGAGAAGGGCCTGGACGTCCTTAATCGGGGTTCTGTTCCCACGTGTGTGCGGATGCGGGGCGAGTCGGTGGTGGACATCTCGTTCGCTAGCCCCGCTCTTTCGCCGCGTGTCGTTGACTGGCGTGTCATGGAGGGGGTGGAGACATATTCCGACCACCGGTACATCCGGTTTGACGTCTCCACCCAGTCCTCGAGCGCGCCGGTCCAACAGGCCCCGAGTGGTCCGCGTTGGGCGCTGAAGCAGCTGGACCGGGAGCTCCTCCTGGAAGCCTCGATCGTGCAGGCCTGGGTGACATCACCGGACAGGCCTGCCGACGTTAATAGCGAGGCAGAGTGGTTCCAGGAGGCCATGTCCGACATTTGTGACTTGGCAATGCCCCGAGTCCGGCCAGGAAGCGCCCGACGTCAGGTGTACTGGTGGTCGCGCGAAATAACGTCTCTACGCGAGGCGTGTGTTGAAGCGCGGCGCCTGTACGCCAGGCATCGCAGGCTCCGCATCCGCCTGCCCGATGCGGCAGCCATTGAGGCGGAGCTGTACGAGGGATACAGAGCGGCGAAGACCGCCCTCCGAGACGCTGTCCTGCGGGCCAGGGAACTGGCCCGCTCGGAGATGCTGGAGACTCTCGACAGAGATCCGTGGGGGCGCCCTTACAAGATGGTGCGGAATAAACTCCGCACCTGGGCCCCCCCGCTGACGCAGAGTCTCCGGCCAGAGCTCGTGGAGGACGTGGTGAGCGCTCTGTTCCCCTCGCGGGGGGAACATCCGCCCCCGCCTATGGCTCCGCCACCTGCGGTGCCGGAAGAGGACCCAAGCGACGACGACGACACTCCGGAAGTGACTGGGGTAGACCTGAGAGTGGCGGTAGGGAGGCTCAAGGCCAAAAACACCGCCCCGGGACCCGATGGCTTGCCTGGCAAAGCCTGGGTCCTGGCCTCGGACGCGGAGGCTCTCGGGCCCCGACTAAAAGGGCTCTTAAGCGCATGCTTGGAGAGAGGCCAGTTCCCGCTTCGTTGGAAGACGGGGAAACTGGTCCTCATCCAAAAGCCGGGGCGCCCTGCGGACTCTCCATCCGCATTTCGGCCCATCGTGCTGCTCGACGAGGTGGGCAAGCTCTTTGAGAGAGTAATTGCAAACCGCCTCGCCGAGCACCTAGAGGGGATGGGGCCGAATCTTGCGGAGAACCAGTTTGGTTTCCGCAAGGGGCGCTCTACAGTGGACGCCATCATGCGCGTGAGAGCCCTCACGACGGGGGATGCGATATCCCGGGGCGGAGTCGTCTTGGCGGTGTCTCTCGACATCGCCAACGCCTTCAACTCCCTGCCCTGGAGCTGCATCAGGGAGGCACTCCGGTATCACCGGGTGCCGACCTACCTCCGTCGTGTGGTCGGGGACTATTTGACGGACAGGGCCGTCATCTACCCCAGTCGCTGCAGAAATTGGAACCGGCGAGAGATGTCGTGCGGTGTCCCACAGGGATCGGTTCTGGGACCGCCCCTGTGGAACATCGGTTACGACTGGGTGCTGCGCGCGGACCTCCCTAGTGGTGTCAGCGTCGTCTGCTACGCAGACGACACCCTGGTGCTGGCACAGGGTAGGTCGCACGAGGCGGCGGCCGAAACTATGACACGCGGGGTTGCGATAGTCGTTGAGAGGATCCGGCAACTGGGTCTCGAGGTGGCACTGCACAAGTCCGAGGCCATGTGCTTTCATGGGCCTCGGAATGCGCCACCGTCGGGATCCACACTGACGGTAGGAGGGGTATCCATCGGCGTCGAGTCGACGTTGAAGTACCTAGGACTCGTCCTCGACAGCCGGTGGAACTTCGTGGAGCACTTCCGACGTTTGGCCCCCAGGCTGGAACGGACCGGGGCTGCCTTCAGGCGGCTCCTGCCCAACCTTGGGGGGCCAAACGCCTCCTGCCGCAGGCTCTACGCGGGGGTCGTGCGGTCCATGGCCCTTTACGGGGCCCCAGTGTGGGCGCGTTCGTTGAAGCGGCGTGCCGCTCACTATCTGAACGCGCCCCAAAAAGTGGTGGCCGTAAAGATGGTCCGTGGGTACCGCACGATCTCTCGCGAGGCGGCGGGCCTGCTTGCCGGATTGCCGCCGTGGGATCTGGAGGCGATAGTCTTCGCGCGCCTGCATGAGTGGCGCGCGGATGTACTACGCCGGGGGGAAACTCCGCTGCCGCGGCAAATTGCCGCTCAGCGGACGGACCTCCGGCGCGATCTCATGGCGACATGGAGAGAGCGACTGTCGCAACCCCGTGCAGGGCACGCCACGATAGTGGCGGTAATTCCCCTCTTTGAGGAGTGGCTGGAGAGGCGCCACGGCGTCCTCACCTTCCGCCTGACGCAGGTCCTCACCGGACACGGATGTTTCGGGAGGTACCTGCACCGAATCGGGCGGGAGGAAACGCCCGGGTGTCTCCACTGTGAGGATCGACCGGAGGACACGGTGGAGCACACGGTGGAAGTCTGCCCTGCGTGGGCGGAGCTCCGCCGTGTCCTCGTGACGGCTATCGGCGGCGGCGACCTCTCGCGTCCGGCCCTGGTTCAATCCATGGTCCGGAGCGAGACGGAATGGGAAGCCGTCGCCTCCTTCTGCGAAGCAGTCATGCTAGCGAAGGAGGTGGCGGAACGAGAGAGGGAGAGATCCTCTCTTCCCAGCCGCCGCGGGAGACGCAACGGGCGTCGGGGGCCACGTGGTGGCTACCGGCCACCGTAGATGCTGGCCTGTGGACGGTTGGCTATGGGCTAGCTAGCCGTCCGGCCGTCTAACGACGACGACAGGCCGTGTCGACGGCGCGTTCGTGTTCCACGCGCGTGATAGATTATTTTTAAAATGTTAACTGTTTTTGGTGAATATTTGATGTATTTCGGTTAACATCCGATCGACATAATAACTATTTTTGTAGATTAAGAAATAACAGGAACTTAAAATCTGATTAAGTAAATAACTAAACGTTTTATTGTGATTTTTAAGAGCAATAACAAATAAAAGCTATTCCTATTTTATTATTATAATTTTAGAATTATTTAATAACATTTTGTTAAAATTAAAGTATTTTAACGTATATTTAATACGATTGTCGAAGCTATGTCGTCACCTGATCACCCCACCTTGTTTACAAAAACCGATGCTTTAAAACGGGTGACGGCCCAGTGGGACGGCACTTCTTGTTCAACTGTCGTGCTGTGCGGAGCTCGAAATATAATCGTTGTGAATCGAGTAATCGATAGTGTGTTGCAGAATATTGTTATACTTCATAAAAGTTAAGTACTTAATTTTGAATTTTATTTGGTTTTGTTATTCTTTAAAATGTGTTATAATTACATACAAGAATTTAGACAATTGTTTGGACTAAAAATAAATATTATGATTCTTATTAAGTAGTGTCTTATTCTCTATAAACCTTACCCACCTATTTTATGTGAAATTTTACATAGATGAAATAGTGTTTTGGAAAGATATAATATAAAATAGTGGTTTCTTTAAAAGTCAAGTTACTTATACTTATTATACCCCTATACATACCTATATATATACATAACCATATATATACCTATATATATATATATATACAGATAAATTTTAACATCAGAAGTGGGATTCGAACCTGACATACCACCTATTAATAGTTATTTATGTTTCAGGGGTTGTGAACGTGGCTTGCGATGGATCCAGCAACATTAGAAGGCTTGCTGAAAGCCATACGCGATGCAGTAGCTGTGAAACAACGAGGGGACGATGTCGTGCTGCCACCATTTGATCCTGCAAAGAATGACAACGGTGCCGAAAACTGGTGCACCACCATCGATTCAATCGCGAAGGACCTTGAATGGAGCAGCATTACGACTGTGGCTAAAGCAGGTAAGGCCCTAAAGGGCTCTGCTTTATTGTGGTACGAGACTTGGGAACCCGAGGAAGGAAGATCGTGGGAAAATTTTCGAACGACCCTTAAGGATCTGTATCCCGAAAAACGAAATTTGACCGAAAAACTTACAAAGGCTGTACTACTTACCTCGGAATCATCCGATTCTTATTGTGAATACGCCAGAGAAAAATTAAGGTTACTTAAAAATACTAAAATTTCTTTCGCCGAACAACAATTACTCGAGCTTGTTTGTGGGGGTATACACGATGTTAGCGTTAAAATGGCTTCTTACAATAGTTGTGTCAAAACTACTGCCGAACTAATCTCTCTTTTTACAACGTATGTAAAAATTTCAAGAAAGCGTCCAATCGATACAGCTGGTAAATCTACTGATAGACGAGAGGGTGAACCACCTAGCAAAATTCTCAAATCTGACGACTCTCAGGAAAAACGTTGTTTGTTCTGTAAAAGACCGGGTCACATTAAAAGTCAGTGCTACAAATTTAAGAATTTTGAATCTCGTCAAGGTCCCGCGACCGTAGATGCGACTACTAGCGCTACTCCTCCAACCAAGCCTATTCAGTGTACGTACTGTAAGAAGGTCGGTCATGTTGAGTCGGCTTGTTACTTTAAACAGCGGGCTGTCAATAAATCTACCACTAAAGAAAATGGTGTAAATTGTTTCACAAAGACAAATTTGAAGTTAACCGAAGTCGATATTAAAGGCAATTCAATTAAGGCACTTATCGATACTGGTGCAAGCTGTAGTGTCATAAAAGATTCTATTGCTAGACACTTAGGTTGTAATTTGATACCATATTCGTCGGTCCTTGAAGGGATAGGTAACGGTAAATTACACGTAACTGCTTTGGTAACTGCCCCTGTAAAATTCGATGATATCTGTCTTGAAATTGAATTTCATGTAGCTAGAGATAAGGACTTTTACTATGACTGTCTAATTGGGAGAAATGCTGTCCAATATCCAGATATAGCAGTAATTTTAGACTCTAATGGTTGCAAACTGACTCGTGTATCTTCTTCAGGTGTGCCCCCAAATGTTAAGAATCATGTCTTAAATAGTTTAGATACAGAAATAGCTCAGTTGAATGGAGCAATAAGTCATTTAGATGGCGATTTACAAATAAAAATAAAAAATATGTTTGCCAAGTTCTCGTCTGTTCTACCGTCACCAGACAATATTGGTACGGTAAAGACTGGTGAAATGAGTTTACGGTTAAAAAAAGATGAAGTAATATATTACCGACCTTATAGGCTGGCCCCCGTTGAGAGAGAGAAGGTAAAGGAAATGATCATAGACTTAACGAAGAAAAATATTATTAGGGAAAGTGACTCTTCTTATGCTAGTCCTGTGTTACTCGTTAAAAAGAAGGATGGTAGTGACAGGATGTGCGTAGATTTTAGAGCACTGAATAAAATTGTAGAAAAAGAAAGGTACCCTCTCCCTCTCATCGAGGATCAAATAGATAAACTAGGTAATGCGAAATATTACATATCTATAGATATGAAAAATGGTTTCCATCAAATTCCAGTAGCTCAAAATTCGATTAAGTATACTGCCTTTGTAACACCGGATGGCCATTACGAATTTCTTAAAATGCCATTTGGAATATGTAATGGGCCGTCCGTGTTCCAAAGAGCCATTAGTAAAGCCGTACAACATTTAAAATTTCTATTAGTTTATATTGATGATTTATTGATTCCATTCAAAACTGAAGATGATGGATTATTATATTTAAAACAAACTCTTCAGGCCCTTAGTTCTGCTGGTTTCACAGTCAACTTAAAGAAATGTAAATTCTTCGTAAAAGAAATTGAGTATTTGGGTAGGCACATTTCTGAGGAAGGTGTAAGGCCGAGCGGTAGTAAGGTATCTGCACTCACTAATTCCCCCACTCCTACTACCGTAAGGGAGGTCCGTCAGTTCATGGGTCTGGCAAGCTATTTTCGAAGGTTTATCCCAGAGTTCGCTTCACGAACTTCTTCTATAACGAAACTCACCAAGAGTAACCAAAAGTGGGAATGGGGACAAGAACAAGAGAAAGCTAGAGATTATGTTATAAAACATTTGGTAAATAAACCTTTGCTAACAATTTTCGACCCGAATTTTATAACTGAATTGCACACTGATGCAAGTTCTTTGGGATTTGGTGCTATTCTGATGCAAAAAGTAAATGGTCAGAATAGGGTTGTAGCTTATTTCAGTAAACGTACTTCCCCTGCTGAATCAAGGTATTGCTCCTATGATCTCGAGACCCTGGCAATTTATAATGCTCTTCAACATTTTAGAGTGTATTTACTGGGTATCCACTTCACAATTTTAACAGATTGCAATGCCATTAAACCGACTATGAATAAACGGGATTTGTCACCTCGTGTCGCCAGATGGTGGACCTATATGCAGGATTTTCAATTTGAAATAGTTTATAAAAAAGGGAAATATGTAGGACATGTGGATTATCTTAGCCGCAATCCTAGTAAACTTACAACAGTGGCTGAATTAGTAGTCAATCTTATTAATGATGAAAATAATCCACCATCATGGTTAGAGATTGCACAACGAGGTGACAATGAAACTCAAAATATAATAAATAAAGTGCAGATCGGTGAGGTGGATCCCAATCAATACATAGTAATAAACAACTTGCTTCATTATAAAGTTTGTGTTGATGCAGTGCCAAAACTGTATGTTCCCAGAGGTTACCGGCTTAGTTTATTGCGTCTTTATCACGATGACAACTGTCACGTGGGTTATGAAAAGACCCTTAATAAAATTAAAGATAATTTTTGGTTTCCTGGTATGGCAGCATTCACAAAGAAATATATTACACATTGTTTAATTTGTACCTCTCGTAAAAGTCACTCTGGGCCAAAGCAAGGTATGCTGCATCCTATTCAGAAATCAGTTCCATTTCATACATTGCATCTGGATTGCACCGGTCCTTTCAGACAATCCGTTGAAGGGTACAAGTACATTTTATTGATAATAGACGGATTTACTAAATTTTGCTTACTCAGAGCCCTGAAGACCTTAAACGGCCAGGAATTACTGTTTGTATTAAGAGAAAATATTACGCTTTTTGGTACCCCAAGTCTTGTAGTCACTGATAGAGGTACGAACTTTACCTCGAACCATGTACAGTCCCTCTTCCAAGAAATGAGAATCGAACATCATATGATATCTACCGGTACTCCTCGTGGTAATGGGCAGGTAGAGAGATACGTAGCCACGGTAACAAATATGTTGGCAACAACCGTTAGTGATCTTCCAGAATGGCCAAACGTACTTTGGAAGGTGCAACAGTCCCTTAACACAACATTTCAAAAAAGCACTGGGTTTTCCCCAATTAGACTGTTAATAGGCACAGACGGTTATCTTCCTTCTGTACAGGCCCGATTGGCTGATGTTGTAGATGAGTCAACACAACCAGTAATTAATATGCAAGCCGATCGTGAATTAGCTCAGCAACGTCTTACAAACGTTGCAAATAAATTTAAGGAACGTTTTGATACTACCAGAAGAACCAACAAAACATACAATCTAGGAGACACAGTTTATATTAGTCAAGAGCATAGACGCCATGACAAGTTAGGTTCTAAATTCAAAGGCCCATATGAAATCATTGAAATACTACCAAATGACAGGTTCTCTTTAAGGGGTCATGGTAATTTAAGAAATGTTATTGTCGCCAAAGAAAAGATGAGGTATTGGCCTGGTGAATGGATAGATCAAAACGTTGCTTTCGAAGAGTCTGTGTAAGCTACGGTGGTTGACCGTGATAGATTCATTTTAGTATTTTTTTTTTGTTTTTGTTCTTCTTAACCTATCCATTTATGTATTAAGTATAACATGAGAGGTATTTACCTAATTGATTGTCAAATACAACATTGATTGTTATTGTTATTTATAAGAGACTTTGTTTTTAAAAGAAAACTGATTGTTGTATGATTTGTCTGTGATTTTGAATGAAATAAAAATTGTATAAAGATTTTTTTTTTTTTTAATTTTCTCAATTATTCGTTTAGTTTAGTTTTGCTCAAAAGGGTTGGAGTGAACCAAGTATATTAAAATAATACAAACTCACTATTGAGTAGTTACTTTAAAGAGTAAATTTTATAATGACTTAAATGAGATTTAAAACATGTGATTTATAAAAACAATGACTTGCGACTTAGGGTTATTAGACTATGATTATGACTTACTGCTGGACAGTCCTGGCGCTAGGTGTTAGTCTGGATCTCACGTACAGCAGGTGGGAGCCCTAACATGCAAAGGTCAGAGACATATTACCTACGACTTGTTTATTAACTTAGGGTTATCTATTTGTGACTGTTGACATGACATGACTTACTGCTGGGCAGTCCTGGCGCTAGGTGTTAGTCTGGATCTCACGTACAGCAGGTGGGAGCCCTAACATGCAAAGGTCAGAGACATATTACCTACGACTTGTTTATTAACTTAGGGTTATCTATTTGTGACTGTTGACATGACATGACTTACTGCTGGACAGTCCTGGCGCTAGGTGTTAGTCTGGATCTCACGTACAGCAGGTGGGAGCCCTAACATGCAAAGGTCAGAGACATATTACCTACGACTTGTTTATTAACTTAGGGTTATCTATTTGTGACTGTTGACATGACATGACTTACTGCTGGACAGTCCTGGCGCTAGGTGTTAGTCTGGATCTCACGTACAGCAGGTGGGAGCCCTAACATGCAAAGGTCAGAGACATATTACCTACGACTTGTTTATTAACTTAGGGTTATATATTTATGACTGTTGACATACGACATGACTTGCTGCTGGACAGTCCTGGCGCTAGGTGTTAGACTGGATCTCATGTACAGCAGGTGGGAGCCCTAACATGCAAAGGTCAGAGACATAATAATTATTACTAACTGCTGGACGGTCACTGATGCTGGTGTTAGTCTGGATCTCACGTACAGCAGGTGGGAGCCCTAACATGTGACGGTCAGAGGCTATAACCGACTTATAATTTTTAACTATAACATGATCTTTTTTTTCTCTTTGAGGCTTGTACTTCGAGAGCGAAGCACAGTTCAGTATGGCCGTGATAGATTATTTTTAAAATGTTAACTGTTTTTGGTGAATATTTGATGTATTTCGGTTAACATCCGATCGACATAATAACTATTTTTGTAGATTAAGAAATAACAGGAACTTAAAATCTGATTAAGTAAATAACTAAACGTTTTATTGTGATTTTTAAGAGCAATAACAAATAAAAGCTATTCCTATTTTATTATTATAATTTTAGAATTATTTAATAACATTTTGTTAAAATTAAAGTATTTTAACGTATATTTAATACGATTGTCGAAGCTATGTCGTCACCTGATCACCCCACCTTGTTTACAAAAACCGATGCTTTAAAACGGGTGACGGCCCGGTGGGACGGCACTTCTTGTTCAACTGTCGTGCTGTGCGGAGCTCGAAATATAATCGTTGTGAATCGAGTAATCGATAGTGTGTTGCAGAATATTGTTATACTTCATAAAAGTTAAGTACTTAATTTTGAATTTTATTTGGTTTTGTTATTCTTTAAAATGTGTTATAATTACATACAAGAATTTAGACAATTGTTTGGACTAAAAATAAATATTATGATTCTTATTAAGTAGTGTCTTATTCTCTATAAACCTTACCCACCTATTTTATGTGAAATTTTACATAGATGAAATAGTGTTTTGGAAAGATATAATATAAAATAGTGGTTTCTTTAAAAGTCAAGTTATTTATACTTATTATACCCCTATACATACCTATATATATACATAACCATATATATACCTATATATATATATATATACAGATAAATTTTAACACGCGCCTCAAAGAGATGTCGGCATAAGGGGAGGGGCCCGCAAGGGACGAAACCTGCCGGGGTTGCGGGCCTGTTCGAAAGAGATACCGCGGCCCCGGAACATAAAGGGCGAGGAAGGAACATGGATGGGTTTTAGTCAGTAAGAGTCTGACACTCCCTCCCGCTCCGCCCAGAGTGGGAGAAGTCATTTGATGATTTCCCATACTAAAAAAAAAAAAAAAAGGCCGCTTGGATTGAAATAGAATTATAAAACTTAGGAAATAGGTTAAATTTAGTCCAAAAGTCAATGCCTAATATTAAAGTTGATTTTACAGAAGGTACGACGTAAGCTTTTAATATTTGAAATTGCTTTTCGAAAGTTACGGGTAGATTAATAAATCCTAAAGATGCTAGATTTTGTCCACCGGCAGCTGTAAAAGTTTTTCCGGCGTCACTGTGAAGTTCTAGACCCAATGAAATAAAATAATATAGTTACCGTAGAACCGGAATCAAGTAAACCACAAAGATTGGTGTCTCGTACTTGGATAGTCGCGTACGGACGTAGATCATCCTTTGGTTTTTTATCGAAGATTGTTGTAATGAAATAGCTAGAAAAGAAAGTTTTGACTGTCAAAAGCCAGTCCTTCCATTCTTTTTCGTCAAAGTTTTTGTTTTTATTAGAATTTACAGCATTTTCACTACAGCAATCTTCACTAGCTAGTTTTTTCCCTTAGACTTCGAATGGCATTTAGGGCAATTAGGGTATTTTACATCTTTAGTACCACACTTGAAACAAATTAGGAACCTATCTGCTTTACACTTGCTTAATGAATGTTCTGAATTACGACAGCGAGGACAATAAACCGGTTTAGCATTAGTATTGGAAGTGGCAATAGCAGCACCATCAGACTTATCTTTAGGCTTAAAATAAGAGTTTGAATGATGTTTCGAATATTTATGCTGATAGTTCGATTTACTAGTGCCCTCATCACTGGATTTAGAAAATGCTAGGTCAGGAGCCAACGTATCAGATGACACTCTTGGTGGTTCTCTAAATTGTGAAGACAGAGAATGTATTTTCTCATAATTCCTACATAAGGTTCTTAAGTTGCCCATAGTATTTAAAGAATCGGTATTTGAAGCCAATACACTAGAATAGCACGGTCTAATGTTATGCATTAAGATGTCCAGTTTCTCCTGCTCAGATATATTCTTTGTTTATCTGGAAAACAATTCTGACATTTTAGCGAAATAAATAGTAATGTTTTCCGAATCACCCTGTGTTCTATTACGTATCTCAGTCAATAAACGGTAGTCGTAATCAAAGTGACTAAAATCCTCTATTAATAAAACTATCAACTCATCCCAAGTAGTAACAGAATCTTTAATACTACGGTACCAATGCAACGCATCGCCTGTGAATATTTCCGTAGCATACATTAATAATTTAATAGAGGGTATATTGCGCGCAGTACTATACTCATTCACTCTCTGCACAAAAGCGTGTACACAAGTTTTACCGTTGTACCTGAGTTTCTGTAGTTCACCAATGTGCGAGCGGTCACAATACATAGATACGTTAGGTACGGCATCAACAGATGTTTGAACACTCACGACAGGCTCATAGGTAGGGTTAGCAGATTTGTTAAGTATATAATTTATTTTATTCATTAGTGAAGTTTGATTTTTAGACAGTGATTTTATTTTTTCAGAGTGTTTAGGATCTGAGCAATCAATACGTTTCATGCGGTGGTACAAATGATTACATAAGGCTTTAGTTCGTTCGAATAGATTTGTGTCAAACTTATCCTCTAATGCTACGGCCAGACTTGTAGGCGAAGATTCGTGTTCGCTCTATGACGAAGTGATTGGCCACACTTGGAAAAACCTTTCTACTGTCGCGATAATCTAGAACGTCGCGAAAATTCATTTGCGGGAAAACATGGTAGAAGCGGTTGCGATGTATCACATGGCGGCTAACAATTTTTTACTACATCTTTCCTTATCCTCTCATTATTCCAATCCGTGATTAAAAAGTTCAATCAAACACGTTCAAACCTCTCAGAGTATCGCAGTCAACTAGAGTGCGTGAAGTGTAGCCAACCGCACGAACTTTGTCGCGACAAAACCCTTTGATGTGCGGCAATTTACCGACAGCGGCGCGAAGGGCATTCGTATTCGCGAAGTTTATCGCGATAGGACGAATTCTTTGGCCAGACGTGTCGCGACAACGCAAATCTTCGCGTTATCGCGATAGTGTAGCCCCAGCATAATGATTTAACTCGAGTTGTAAGTTCGATCATGGAAACACCAACGCCGGAAATATCGACATCAGGTTCTATTCCCGACTCACAAATATCAGAGGTAGGTATAATGCGTGTTAGTTTATTTATTTGTTTACGAAGTTCGAGTACGGTGGATGCAGGTTCTTCGCCTCTAATGAGCACTTCGTAAGTTAATTCGTTTTTGTTAAGCAAAAAGAATTTAATAGGGTAGGTTTCCATGTTTACTAGAAGAATGAACGGTACTAATAAATGAGTAAAATGATAGGATAGACTAACAAGCGATAAATATGTGGTGTTCTTTACAAATATGCAAGTAAGTATAGTAGCTACCTTTTACGATTGGTGACAAGAGGAAATGATAGAAATGATAGTAAATTTTTAAAATGATAGAAGTACTAACTACTAAATCAAGTGAAAACTAAGATGATTTTAACCGTGCGAACTGTTACGTATAACAAATTGTTATTTAACGTTAAGTTAATTTGAATTATTCACTCATTTTTTTTTTTTACTAGTGTAGGTACTGGGTGAAAAAAAATTAGCTCGTCATTACTTCGTCACTATTTAGCGAGCGAATTAGTAGAACCAGTGTATCAGGCCGCGCGGTAACAAAACGCTCGCCTGCAGACGACGAGGCGCATTGTTTACGTTCGGTCGTATCAGACATCGGGGTTGTAGAACCGTTACGCTGATTAGTATCATTCCTATTTAGTGAGGAAGTCCCGTTATTGTTAAAGTGTAACAAAGTATGGTGACTACGAGAACAGGTCGTACACCTGTTTGTGGATTGGCAATCACACAGCGCATGTTTATTAGAGAAACAAAGAACGCATAATTTACTACGCTTCACCAACGAGAACCTATTATGAGGAGACATTGACAGGAATGTAGGGCATTGAACCAATTTAATGTGGTCCGTTTTCCCACAAATATCACATTTACCGTGATCCTGCACATTTACAAATGTTTTAACATTATTATGAGTACGTGACCCCGGGTTTTTACCAGACGATTGAATGGTAGTCGTAACCATAATTTTTTCGAGATTGCGAAATTGTTTTTACGTTTGTGACATTATGCGCGCGTTGTAATATTTGTGTGTGTTTACGCATGAAGTTTACAAACTCGGTACAGGAAGGTGCTTTATCATTGCCAATATCATTTAACGACATCTCAAACGCCTTAACTGTCTCTAAATTAATTTTCTTGCAACCAATATGAATGAACAATTGATCTCCAATTGTCGCAACGCCGAAATAATTGACGAAAACTTATCGACAAATTCTTCCAAACTACTCGCGGAACGTGAGTCGACGGTAGGTAAATCTAACAATTTATCTAAATACGACGATGCCAATAAACGTTTATCGTTATAGGTACTTATTTATTAACGCATTCCAAATAACTTTATAATTTTCGGCAGACGGTAATATACCCTGGCAAATAGCTAACGCCTTGCCTTGCAATCTACCCACTAAATATTGTATTCTCTCGCCGTCGTCGGTAAGTTCCGGATTATCATGAACGACCGCACGAAAGGTCTCATAAAAGAGCGGCCAATTCTCATGATCACCGTCAAATGTACGCATTTCTAATCTAGGTAATCGCATAGTACCTACATGACCCTTACTAGTCGAGGGTTTTACATCAATCTGTTCGCGTGATAACAATCGTTTTTTGTATTTTATTTGCGAATAAAGTTGTTCAAATGACAATAACGCTTTATACGAAGGCAAACTTGCATCGCTTTGTGACGTTTCATAACGACAACGTTCCTCTAACGCGTCTACATATTTCTGATGTATTGCATCAATAGTGAAACTAGCCGCCAGAAATGTTTCAATGTTAACTGGATTACTGAAATCCAGTTTTTTCATCATGTCATAAATCGATTGAACATGTTCGAAATAAACCGATAATTTGCTTTGAATTCTTTCAAATTCACTATCATAACCCTCTTTTCCCCTGGTCATTGTATTAGACAGTGAGATGTACCGTGGTAAGATAAGTATTGACTTATTACTTGAAACTTATTAGAAGTTACAAGACCGACCGGTAATTATTAACCAAAGCAAAATGGCGGGCGGTATTTATGACCGAAACGCTTGTTAGCGTGCCTAAAATCTACACCATTTACGTTATACGGCTCGAAGTGACCAAAAAATGAATGCGCGATGGTTGAATATAATTTTAAAAACAATGCAGATAAACTAGGCACATATAAGTAATTTGGCTAGTTGGAATTAAAGGAAAAAATGGTAGGTAGGTACCTCGCTCCGTCGATCTTCTTGATTCCTGGATTTTCGGGGCGCCCCTTTGTCTTCCACTAAATGATCACAAATTGTCGAGAATTGTCCACAACACTGACTATTGATATACACACAGGAATGTATGGTCTTTTACAGATTTTTATATTATTTCCTAATAATTAGATGCACTTTGAACGGTGATACGAAACGAACTGACGCGTAAATACGACTATGCATTGTCGTTGAGGTGCGACAAGGTGGGGAATAGAGTAAATGGGTGAGAGTGATAAGGATAGGAAGTTACCAGCCAAAATGTGCAGTTTCTAACCCAATTTGAATTAGGTAAATGAACGTTTTAGCGTTAACACAATGAGAATAACAAAGATGAGAATACTAAGGGGGATGTGTGGTGTTACGCGAATGGATAAAGTACGGAATGAGGATATAAGAGGAAGTCTGAAAGTGGCGCCGGTGACTGAAAAGTTGTGTGGTAATTAGGTTTTCGTGGTATAGGCATGTGATGCGGAGGAATGAGGAAAATGTTGTCAAAAAAGTTTTGAGTATGAATGTGGATGGGTATTTGAGTAGAGGAATCTTTTAAAACAACTGTTTATTGTACCTACGTTAACAAATGATTAAATGACTTATGACTTATGAAGACCAAAGAAACGATGGATGGACTGTGTTATGAATGATATGGTAAGAAAAGACGTATCTGATGAGATGGCGAAAAATAGAAAAGTAAGTGTGGAAGACGATAATTATGCTGCGCCGACCACATATAATTGGGATAAGAACAAAAGAATGATGATGATGATCAGGTTGTGGTACATTTGGTCAGGAGAACTTTACACATTTCGTTTTGCTTGCGTTACAGATTATAAAAATAAACAAAATAGTGGTGTTAGTTCAGATTTCGGCCAGGCGCCAAAAGATCCTTGTACAGTCAAAGGATTCATATAACACTTTAATATACACAACAAAATCAATCACAGATATTTTTACAATTTAAAGTTTCTAAGTGAGTTCAATCTTTTTGAATAAAATTGTATTGAGTTTTTAGACATGTCAAAACAAAAATTATATTTATTGTTAGTGTAGGTGTGCATCGTTGATTTTGAAAAGTAGGTATGTGCAATGCTATAATAGCCGCTGCAGTAATGAAGTACCAATTGTCTGTGGAGTGTGAATCATCTTCGTTGCGAAAATCTTGAGAGTTTGTGTTGTGTTTTAAATTGTTAATCTGTGACTGACCTGATTGAATAAAAAACTGACCGCTCAGTTCAGAATTTATGTCGAGTGTAAATTTGCTGGGTTTTAAATGACTTTTTGTGTCCCACTCGAAGTGAAAAGTACAGTTTGCACCTCGAGACTAAACGCCAATTTAAAATACCCTCGCTTTCATTGACACCCTCGCAAGCTTGGGAGTCAAACCACCTCGGGTATATTACGGCTTCGTTTAGTCCCTCGTAAAAATATATATATAGCTCTACGAAGCTGGACTTAAGTGACCACTTTACTCCCTTGGGAGTTTTAGTTCCATGTTTTTTCCGCAAAGAAGGTGGCGCCATGTGTTTTAAATTGTTAATCTGTTGAGTGTATCTTTGTAATACATAAACCAAAACTATAATACTATCGAGAAAACCACCCTCAAGAAAAATCGAATAATGAACAAGCATATACTGAATAACAATTACCAACACGGCCTCCTCGCGTTCTCCCAAATCGGCTAGTCGCCGCGGGGGATAAAGACTACAACCCTCCAACATACTAACGACATCTGCTCATAAACATAAAGATCTCTACTAAAAGTTGGAGGAGGCCTATACCGAAACGGGGCCTTAATAATAATAATATTTTAAAATATATACTTAAATATGTAAATGTAACAATTAAATGTAATAATGATCGATGAAATGTTTAAAATAATTTACTAAATTAAATACTATAATGAAATGAAATGTTAATTCTAGTATAACGTGAACGTGACATGTTATGCCAAAATACAAAAGAAATAATGCTAAATTAAATTATATGTACATACCTAATATGTGTAATATAATAAAATGTTTAATGGAAAAGTTTTAAATCGCATGAAATGTATGATCCTATACTAGTACTAAATGTATCTAATAATTACATAAGTATTACATTCTTGAATAAATATTAAAAATGGTAATTAAAAGAAATATACTAATGTTTCATAAGATGGTATGTGAGATATAATGTTAAATGTATATATATCGTATGAGATGTAATGTCAAAATTAAAAGCTAGGGTATTGTAAATGTTAGGTTCAGTGAAATATCAATTGTAAGTCGTGTAAAATTCTATGCGTAATGAAATAGTGAAATGTTAAATGTAAGTACACTGCGCGAAATGTAATCTAGCATAATGATGTTATTGTAATCAATACGTTAAAAAGAAGGTATCGTTAAATGTAAGGTTTATTAATTTTGTTGTAAGAAATGTAAATGTTACATTAAGGCAAATAAAGGCTAAATAAAAATCTATTTGAAACCATCGCACGCTCGGGAGTCAAACCACCTCTGTTATATCATGACTTCGTTTAGTCCCTCGATATGAAATAAACTATCAAATCAAAAGCACTATGAAGAACTTATATCTATACTTCGAAACAAATCACCGCCAAAATAACTTTCTTGTCCCTTTTTAACCCCGTCAGGAGATGAATTTCAACAAAATGCGAAACATGTCTTCCATCAATTCTGTTGAAAAGGTTACAAAATTTGAAATAGACAGGATCAAGGAATCACGTTGTCCCATACAAACTTTGTCCCCCGTTTTCACCCCCTTAAGGTTAGAAATTCGGAAAATCTTTTCTTATCAGATGCCTACGTCGTCGTACAAAAAACACATCCTCCAAGTTTCAGGTCCTTACGATCACCGGTTTAGGCTGTGTGCGTTGATCCGTCAGTCAGTCATTTAGGAGTTTAGGAGCTACTCTAGGAACTCTTTTGTTACCATTCCGACTCGAGTCACCCTCCCATAAGAAGTTATCACTTCAAAAAAAGTCTGCGATAGCATATGTCTATATTTTATGGATAACTTACGAGTACTTACTTACTTACTACGACACACAAAACATGTTGGCATAATAATAATGCTCTACAATCAATGTAATTATAATATCCTCAACCTTGAAATTGCAAGGCGGACTTAAAACTGTCGATAATAATCGTGTTTCTTGCGAAAGGGCCAAGATGAAGGAAATAAAGAACTTTCTAACAATACGACTTCGCAGGATGCTGACGCTCGTGACGTGCGTTCTCGAGGAATGATGACGCACGTGCTTGTGCTTCGCTCCGTTATGCTCGGGAACGTTTTAAATATAGCCCATGGCACGGACATGACACACATGAGGATAATGTAGCTCACCATTAGTGAGATAATTTTCGGTCCAATGTATCGACGCAGATAAGTGTGCATTCACCTTAAAAGTATATCTTAGCCAAAAGCCATGAAGTCAATACAGAAAGAAAAAAAATAAGTCATGATTATTTCTCATTCATCATTATTCTAGTCAATTGAGCTCATAATAATTATAAGGATTTTTTTAGAGACTTCGTTGGACCTTTAGTTTGATTTGATAAATCTTAGTAAATTATTTCGTAGGCATCTATCACGGTGACATACGTAGACGCTTAATAATTTCATCAACAATTGTCTCGCCCGTGTTCTTTACGTATGTCATTTTAATATGATGTTTTTATTGTACATTGGTTTTGCATCAGCCGTGGTCGCGGGGAGACTGAAATATTGGAGGTACCGCGACAGCAAAGTGAAGGCGTTTATTCAACTACCCTCACTCATCTTCATAAATGTTAATTAGGGCCGGTTCACACTAGGACAGCACACTACTCTAACAGTGTCCGTATATTGAGGCGATTTCACTTGACGAGTACACTTAGTGATCACTGGATTCCAAGCTGAAGAGAGTTTGAAGCCGTCTTCGCGATTGAAATTAGGGTACTTCTTGATCTCTCGGGAAAGCGATTGAGATCTCAATCGCTTCAAACTCTCTTCAGCAGACGAGCCGTGACACGCGTTCTAATACAAATCAGAAACTATTTCCTTTATATGGGGGGTCACTGTCACTCCTGAACTGTCGTTTCGCGATCATATTACGAGGATCTGCAAAAGAGCGTTTAGAAACCTGGGATTTGTTCTAAGGCAGACAAGGCACTTTACCAACATCGCTTCGGCTTCAGTAATAGTCCTATATGACGCACTGGTAAGGAGTCATTTAGAGCAGTGCTGTTATATGGGCTCCACCTGAGGCCAAGTACATGGTTATGCTGGAACGCGTACAGAATAAGTTCACTCGTCACTTATACAGGAAGCTATATGGGGTATATCCGTTTTACCCGTTGATGTACCCCACTCTGTTTGTGCTAGGTATGGTCGGCTACAACCAACTGAGGGTGCGACGGGAATTCGCGCTCGTTTCCTATTTAGTTAGGTTACTTCGTGGCATTGAAAATAACCCAGGAGTGCTGCAGCGTCTGAGTTTATGTGTACCGGACCGCTATGTGTGGAGGCGGCGCCGCTCGCCGCTGCTGGCCGTGCCGGTTGCCAGGACCAACCTTCTCGCTAAAACACCTGTGACCCGCGCAATTCAAGTTATTAACGATCTTCACGTCAAAATCGATATATTTACATACCATTTGAGTGAATTCGCAAAAGTACTGTTATTTATTTTATGTTATAGTGTAGATTAGAGTAGGTTAAAAATGTTCTTTTTATTTGTTTTTTTTTTATATAAGTTAGATCTTATCTTATGTTTAGGTAGGTATATAGTTAGGAAACTTAGTTTCTAAGCTATGATTTTATTAAGGTTGGTATGTTAGTAGTAGGTACTAGTTTTATAATATAAGTTAATTTTAAGACCGCGCTATCGCATTAGGTTTACCTGTAATGAAAGTTTTAAGGAAGATTTGAAATAAATAAATAAATAAATATATAACCTCTTTTATCTGTTAATTCTGTAGTGAAGATGTACTGAACCACGTGTCTTAGGGTTTAACCTTTAAATTTCGCGATTAGATATTTAGATATACTCAACTCACTCAACGATTTGATACATTTCGGCAATTTAGGCAACACTAAAGATAAAGTCGAGGGGTTTTTCTTACGAAATCCTCACGGGCACAACAACAGCTGTGTACCTACTCGAGTTGTTCAAATAATATTTACTTGATTACCTTCTTCAATGTCATCGTAGCTATACCACCGTACCGTTGTGACCCCTGTCAACTGTAGGGGGTGACATTGTAACCTCTGTCAACTGTAGGGGGTGACATTGTGACCCCTGTCAACTGTAGGAGGTGACATAGCGGCCAATGCCACCCCCTACAGTAGCACTAGGCAGCGACGCGACGTTGAACTGTTGTTTTCTTATTGTTTTTATTACAGGGATATGTATTTAAAAGTGTAAATGATATGTAACAAAATGAATAAAGGAATGTTATTAAATATTGATTCAGTTTGTGCCTACTCCGATCTATTATTACAGTTTATTACCATCTGGTGCAACATTGACAATTGTTCTGCAGCGAGGTATATAAGACAAGCACCGCCCGACACTGGTACATTGCAATTTCTGCAGCCATTCCTACAACTGGAACTACTGAAACCAGCATGAAGACTTCTGTCACATTCGCTTTACTGGTAAGCTTTTACTGATTACCTAAATATGAAGATTGTGTGTAACTGTGAATGCGGTCGCCATAACCACGTGCCATATTGCTCGACCACCTCTCAACACGCCACCACAATATGGATGACCAGAGGATACCAAATGCTTGTCAATACTTATTATTCCTTTTTTAATCCGTGCCCACTAATGCCGAGTCCTCTTCTTCAGCAAACGACTCGTGTTTGTGCTCATACAATCGGCTACGATGACTGTTGGGTGACTCACTCACAGATGGTTCTGTTCTGTTGATATCTTCTGATGATGTTGACACTTGATGTAGCAGAATCACAGGATGAAATGTGAGTCCGTAACTTGCAGCACATCTGCCGTGATTGAGCTCATTAAATGGCTTTCATTTAAAACTTGGTATACAGATCTATTGTTTGAATCTAATGTATTCCGTAGCTACATTAGAAAAAAGTGTTTTAATGTTTCTCATACAATCTTATCGTTATAAAGCACAAAATTGAGGCAGCCCCGTGGGCTACCTCGCAACTTCCCGTGGATTACTGTCTATATGTTTAGACATATTCGTAATTAAATAAATTCATGGCAAATTTAAGTTTGGGAACAACTAAAAATTTAAAAAATAAATGGTTATTTGTTATACAAGAGTGCTCAATTTCGATGACCGACTATGCGAAATATTCTAAGGTAAAATAATCTGGAGCGTTAGCGAGGGAATCAAAAGAGCACAAGGTGAAAAATCTATGCACTCGAGTGCAACACGTAACTTTTCATCCCATCTCAGCGAGGTTATGATATTTTTTACATTTTAGTGTTCTTGAACTCGGTTTTATTTTTCCATTTTTAGTTGTTCCCAAACTAACATTTGCCATGAATTTATTTGACATTCTTAACATTGCACGACTCGTAGCGACTGCACCGATGGCTCGGTGTAAAGTCGTTTAAGGACCGCTAAGTCAAATAAATATTAGACACTTTCACTCGAATCTTTTGAATACTGTAAACGCCGCAAGTAACGTGGCCCGCGCCACGTAAATAAATTGTAAAGCCGTACAAACGATACGAAAGAAGATGGGATCACATCCAACTTCCACACACACCACACACCCACAAACACTACACATACCTGAAGTTGCTGTAGCAATGTTTTTAACATACTTGAACCTATTTCTTTTCATTTCATTAAAAAAGAGGAGGTCATCAATTTGACTGTATTTTTTGTTTGTTACCTCTGAACGTTCGGCTGTGTGAACCGATTATGATGAATATTTCTTTTTTGAAAGCATATAATAATATGTGCTTTCAGTGTGGTCCTATTTAAATTTGGTGAAGATCTGATGCCGATCTTCGGGGATATACAATGGAACTCTTTAAAATACACGGCAAATGCCGTGATTGTTGCATCACGTAACATCACGGTTGTGTACTTACTCTGAGGGGTACGCAGATGTGTAGGTACAATACACCCAAATTTCGACGGATAGGTATGTGTCGTTCCATTTATTGGGGATAAGCCTATAATTACCATGACATGTAATAATAGGCTTATTAAAATTGGAATTGGTTTATAGGAATTTATTTGTGTATGTCTCTACGAGTCGTTTATTATTTCATTGTAATTATTTTTGTTAGCATATGGCGCCCCACTGCAAGGTAAACGCCTGCCTTCTCTCTTTCAACCTTTCTCGATCGAATGCGAGTGTAGACCAATCTTTCAGAAGCGAATCTAGCTCATCCTGTCCGCTGCGTCTCGGATATCACTTGTAGATCTTTGACGGTCGTTACAGGTAGCACTGGCAAAAACTCTAACAACCAGTATTACCAAGGATATCGCGTTGCCCAGTACTAACTATATAACTTATTGCAACACAAAACAACCTTATTGCAATGCGTACACAGTTGAATATTGACAGTGGTAGTAATCGGAAGTAAACGGACTGTGGAAGAACATTAGTTCTTACAACAATGATTTGTATTTGCAGGTGGTGATGTCCGTGCTGATGGTGGTGCCATCTGGCGTGCACTCTCAAGAATTACCCGTAAGTTGTTGGGGAACAGCTTTTGATGGTACAAAACTTTGTTTTAAAGACCTATCAGAATATGACGCTGGCCAATGGTCAGCTTCGACGAAGGTAATTAACAGGATGTTTAGCCAATATGACGTGTCTGGACTCTGCTCTGGAACATTTACTTCATTATATCAGACTTGCAAAACACTAAACCCCTACGGCAGGGTATAGTTGGCTATATTTGAAGTTGATGATAAAAAGATCATTCTTACAGATAAACTATGTATTATTAATTTAACCTCCTTTTAATTGTGTTAATAAATATGTATGATGTTTGAAAGGTATAATAATATAAACTTCTTGTTTTATTGTTTCCATCAGTCCCGCCTCAGCTATGTCAAGTTAAGCCATGGAATGGCCATGTCACAAGACCTAGAAACAACCTGTATACTTATTAGTAGTTGCAATGGCAAATACTTGAACCGACTTACGCTGCTGACTATACGTACTCGTACTTGCTTAGCCTCGTACTATCATACACTGTTGCTATGGACATACGTAACGTTGCTGTCAATGCACACATACATGCCACGTACACCTACTCACTACATCATTCTGAACCCATAGACATTTTTTGTACCAAATCCTTAGAATAAATCGTTCTATTTTATGATTAGGCTACAACGGAACCCTATTCTGCGCGTGGCCCGACACGCACTTTGCCAGTGCCAGAATGTTTTCGTCGGTTTTATTTTTTAATGTTCTGTTTTAATTTCCTTTTTCATGGATACTTTTAGGGTTCCGTAGTCAACAAGGTACCCTTATACACCTTGTCCGTCCGCAGCTTAGCTCAAAGATTCTTAGTATTCGAAAGATATAATTGAATATACAAACAAAGTAGTAAAATAAAAACTCGAAAAGTAGGTATTTACAGGTAAAGTAGGGATGTTTTTTTTCTGTCGTTCCCCATAGTGTGGGATGTCATGGGATAGGTCTTTAAAAATATTGTAAGTAGACTTAGTGTGTCCCCCCCCCTCTACCAGCTGAACGGTTATAAAAACGGTATGATCGTGTACTAAAAGAAACTCGTGTATTTTTAACCAACTTCTTAAAAAGAAGGAGGTTCTCAATTCGGATGTTTCTGTTTTTTATTTTTATGTTTGTTCGCGCATAACTCCGCCGCTTGCCAACCGATTTGAAAAAATCTTTTTTTGTTGTGAATAATAAAAAACACTTAAGAAATGTAAACTTACTGGAAAAGTCAATAACAGCCCAACCCCAAGAGCAATTGGCCTCATTTGGTCCTTTTGGGCTGTGCTCAGTCCTGGGGCCGTATTTTTGAATCACTCGAAATGAATCTTAAAGTCGTGCACGAAACCATAACTAATTTTATGAGTGGCAATCTTTCAAATAATTATTTAACATGGTAGTATTCCTTATATCTACATTTAACACACCGCGAATTTTAGAGAAATAAAAAAGAATATTTTTTAATTCTTGCAATATTAGTAGGTCTCAATATACAGTTTCCCCGTTTTGACACATGGCACGTCACTTATTTTAGAGATCACAATATAGGGAACAATCTCTGTATACAGAGTAGTTCCAAATACCTACTTTCACTATGTTTCCCTGAAAGGTTAACATTGAATTAGGTAGACTAATTATTGCAGCTTTGGGGGCTATTAGCTATATTACAGTGGTGGGTGGGTAATTATTTTTCAGATTGCCACTCATAAAATTAGAATCAAGACTTCGCTTAACAGGTAAGCTCGTTTGATTCCCAATTTTACTTCGTGGCAATCTTTCAAATAATTATTTAACATGGTAGATGTTAAGAGCTTGCTGCAATAATTAATTATTTATCTGATTAAAATGCAAATAATTCTGAGTTGATTTATGAAAATAACTTATGGCCTTGTCCTTATATAGGAGTGTAGTAGTAGGGCTTTAATGTTATAACTTTAAGAGTATATATAAGGTTTTTATATGGTCGCTTTAGCAACTTATATATAATCAACATTATGTCTAGCTTAGTTGATGCCAGCTCTGGTTTGAGCTGTTGTTTGGGTTGTGTTGTGAGGGGGACCATTTATGAAGTTTAAGTACCACTTTCACTGAAATGTGACAACCTTACAAATATTAGAGCTTGATATATCCTAATAAATGTTTTATAGGTCATGGGTTAAATTTAGAGCTAGGAGAACAATTTGACGAGGAAAACTATTCGCAAGTGTTGTAAAACGCGCGAATAAGAAAAGTGACGTGCCATGTGTCAAAACGGGGAAGCTGTATATTGAGACCTACTAATATTGCAATAATTAAAAAATATTCTTTTTTATTTCTATAAAATTCGCGGTGTGTTGAATGTAGATATAAGGAATACTACCATGTTAAATAATTATTTGAAAGATTGCCACGAAGTAAAATAGCGATTTTAGGGATTCGCATACGAATTCTGCGATTTCGTACACGATTTGGAATTCAAACTAAAGAGCCTTATGTGATTTTGCCCAAATTCTTCCGAACAGTCTTTTGCACTGCTATTGTGCTATGCTGGCTTTTGTAGTGAAGTAATCGGTGTGTTTTGCCCAGTTCAGCTGTTTATCCAAACAGAAACATGGCCACGTATTTGGTTTCAATCGATAGGCTAAGGGTGGTCACAAAAAGTTTGATTTCGGTTTTGGTAGGGTACATATTCATGCACCAGTATTTCACAATGTTCAAGGTTTTACGCCTTTTATATGAAATTTATAAAATGTTTTAAGATGTCGCTTATGTTACTTAACTTACTACTATACTAACTTATTTAACATCAAGTTTATTGCCGTCAAGATTTAAATCTAGATCACGTTGTGGTACAAAACTTAAGGGGAAAATTTATAAAACAATGTGAATGCGCGATGGTTGAATATAATTTTAAAACAATGCAGATAAACTAGGCACATATAAGTAATTTGGCTAGTTGGAATTAAAGGAAAAAATGGTAGGTACCTACCTCGTGTTGAATGTAATAAAGTCTCTTTTTGCGTACTATGTAATGTTCTTGTTGTTTTTTGAATAAAAGACGTGCGGTTTCGACTGGAGTTTTATTGCTACTAATTACCATAGATAAACTTCAATTCTTTGACAACTTTGACACATAGGGTTGGGCTCTACTAATAGTGTTGGACATTCCGCCCACCAAGAACTATGTTCTTATTTCTAATAATTACAAATAGGTACAAAGATCAACATTATAACAAACTTAAATTCTCTTCTAATTATAGGTAGATAGGTACAAAATTAGATTTTTAAAACACTAAGCGGACTGTAAATTGAATAGGTAATGTACCTAACTACTGCAAGTATAACATAACAAGACCAAATTGGAAATTATTAACTAACAAACTATAAACACAGTAAGTCATCAATACAAAACTTAAATTATATAGTACTTCAATGAAAGAGTTTTCTTTTCCTACCTAGACCTTATCATTTACTACACAGTTCTGAACTTCAGTCAATAAGTGTTGTAAACATATCATAGAATGTTTGCCATTCCTCATATTTTCCAGAGAATTTGGGTAATTGAATAAGCGGCAACTTAACTTCACTATGATTACCGCAGTTGCTTTTCGACTTTTCCTCTCTGGTACTTTCTTTCGAACTATTTGACGACGCGGTGAGCTGCTTTGTTTCCAATGTATATAGCGATTCACGAAGTGTGAAGTATACAGACCTTCTTATAGTACCTACATAGTTCAAAACTCTATGGACTATCTAGGTTGCTACGCAACTCTGGTGTAAACACTTTGAAGTTTGGTGGCTTACAATAAAACTATCTTTTAGCATGTATTTCTATTTTATTTAACATGGTAGCAGAGCGTGTGTACGAAGTTACGAGATTAAGTGATTAACCCTGTCGAATTTGTTTTAAAATGTCGAGCACCAAAATCGACCCTCTTACGAGAGAAAACTATGACACATGGGTCATACAAGCTGAGGCCGTCCTAGTACGACAAAAACTGTGGAAATACATTGAAACTAATGCTACTGAAGCTGACAAAGAAGGTGACAGACAAGCAAGATCAGAACTGATTCTTATAATCGCTCCTTCTGAACTCAAACAAATTAAAAAATGCACAACAGCTAAAGCATTATGGGAAAAACTGAAGGATACCTACGCCAGCAAGGGACCTGCACGAAAGGCATCCCTATTGAAACAACTGATCCTAACAAAATTAGAAGGACATGATGTGCGTGATCATCTCAACAAATTCATGGACATAGTTGACAAACTGGCAGACATGGATATAGCCATAAACGAGGACTTGTTGACAATTATGATGTTGTACAGTCTCTCATCTGAATACGAGAATTTCAGAGTCGCTATTGAAACGCGAGACACTCTTCCGAAACCAGATGAGCTGAAAAACAAAATTATCGAAGAATGTGAAGCTCGTCATAGCAAAACTTTAGAAAACAACGACAAACCTGAAAACTTCACTCATGAAGAAGCGCTATACGCCACCTGTAAAATTTGCAAACAAAGAGGTAATATCTTTAAACGCAAAACCCACAAAATCTGTACTAACTGCTGGAAGGAAAACAATAAGAAACCAACCAAAAACAAAAACGGTTCTCATAAGAACAATTTTGCTACACAGTGCCTCCTCACACAAAACGAGAAGCCTAGAAACAGCATTTGGGTCTTAGACAGCGGTTGTACGTCTCACATGACATACCAAAGAGAATTATTTACGACCATTGAGCAATTTTCCAGAAAATTAAACTTCGCCACTGAAGAACATACTGCAAAGATTGAAGGTAAAGGCACAGTAACCTTTTTATCCAAAAATGGTAGCGGTATTGCGCGTACACACCTAAAAGACACGCTGTACGTACCTAGTCTTTGTACTAATTTGATGTCCGTTAGTAAAATGACAGATGCAGGATGTTCTGTCCTTTTTACGAAGAACAAAGCAACGGTCAGAAACACAAAAGCTGGAATAACGCTCACTGCTTACAAAGAAGAAGATGGTCTCTACTACATTAAACCAAATAAACATGAGCGCAACAACCTGGCCAACGATAACGATGACGTTACAACTACTACGAAGAAAACGAACTCATCAAACATCAGCGACTGGCACAGAAAACTTGGTCATATGAACGCCAAAGATATGAAACTTGCACTCATAAACGAGAACTTAGTTGGCTTGAACTTTGATGCTTCTGAAACTTTGCCAGAATGTGAAACCTGCATTCAAGCAAAACTGCATCGAGTACCAACTCCCCGTGAGAGAAATACCCAAAGAACAACAGAACGCTTAGAAATCGTTCATAGTGACGTGTGTGGACCTATACAAACGCCCACAATCAGCGGAAACAAATACTACGTTACCTTTATTGATGATTATAGCAGATACAGTCGAGTTTACCTCATCAAAACCAAGAACGAAGTATTCGAAAGGTTCAAAGAGTTCAAACATCTAACGGAGACACAAACTGGAAACAAAATTAAGTTCTTACAGTCAGACAATGGTACTGAATACGTCAATAAAGAGTTTGATACTTACCTAAAACGTTGCGGAATACAGCGAAGGCTCACCGCACCTTATACCCCGAATCAAAACGGAGTTGCAGAAAGAAAGAACCGCACCCACGTGGAGAAAGCGAGAGCAATGATGATTGACGCACATACACCATTAAAATTCTGGGGCGAAGCAGTCTTCACTGCAAACTACCTATCAAACAGGAGTATCAACAGCGCCATCCAGAACGAAACGCCATTCGAACGATGGGTTGGCAGAAAGCCTTGTATCAATCATTTGTACGTGTTCGGTTGCAAGACTTTTGTCTTGAAGAAAGGCATCAAAGGTCACAAATTTGCACCAAAGGCAATTCCAGGCATGTTTGCGGGATACTCTGAAACAAGCAAAGCTTTCAGAATTTTCATACCCTCGAAGAACAGTATTGTTACATCGAAAGATATTCGAGTGGTGAAGAACATGTTCTACGATGAATATAATAAAACTGAACTTTCCAAACTGTTTAATGGAATCCAAAGTTCATCAGATCAACACAAACAAACGTCACAACAAACATCACGCAAACAAGTGACTATTACGTTTGACGATAACAAAGGAGATAACCAGCACAGTGATACAGACACCGATGATCAAGATGACAACGGAACTTCATCACCACATTTAGATGAAAACACTCAACGGATCGAACCAGTAAACAATGAAAGTGACTAGGAATCTCTTTCCGGGTTATCCGATGATAACGACGATGATGAACCTGTACATAATGCTGTTGCTGAAAACGTGACCAATGAAGCGAGATCTTTGAGAGATAGGACTAAGATCACAGCTCCTAAGCGCTACGATGATTTTATTTTGGCAGCTGTTGAAGAAATTGAAAATCTTCACAAGCCTAAAGAACCTATCACTTTCAAAGAAGCATTGGAATCTCCTGACAGAAATAAATGGCAAGAAGCTATGAAAAATGAAATGGCACTCTGAACGAAAGCCAAACCTGGGAACTGGTTGATTTACCTAAAGGACGAAAAGCCCTGCCTTGCAAATGGCTGTATAAAGTTAAAATGAATCCTGATGGTTCCGTCGAAAGGTACAAAGCCAGAATGGTTATCAAGGGCTACTCTCAGCAACCTGGAGTAGACTACGATAAAACGTTCAGTCCAGTGGTTCGCCTGAGCACTGTGCGAACACTACTTGCCATAGCTGCAAAAGAAAATCTAAAATTATGCCAGTTCGATGTGTCAACAGCCTTCCTAAACGGCACAGTCGAAGAAGAAATTTATATGAGACAGCCTGACGGTTATCAGGATGGTACAAAACGAGTCTGCAAGCTGAAACGCAGTCTCTATGGATTAAAGCAAGCGCCGCGTTGTTGGAACACCTGCATTGCAGAGTTCTTACAGAAATCTAATTTTCAACAAAGTGAAGCGGATCCATGCTTGTATGTTCGAGTCAAAGTCTTTATTGGTCTTTACGTTGACGATGGACTAGTAGCGTACAACACAACCAAAGCAGAAGACGAGTTTATTAAAGAATTAAAAGCACGATTCAAGATAATTACTAAACCTGCATCATATTTCCTTGGGTTGGAAATTGACGTGCGCAAGGACCAGACCATTACACTATGTCAGAAGGCCTACACAAAGAAAGTTTTGGAAAAATATGGAATGTCCAATTGCAAATCAGCACCAACGCCCATCATCAAAGAGCATGAGACGGGAGAGGATGAAAACACGAATTTCCCGTACAGACAAGCCGTGGGTGCTTTAGCATATTTATCAGTAAGCACAAGGCCTGATATTTCATATGCTGTGGGTGTCGCATCCAGAAACCTTGGAGCACCCACTAAAAAAGATGTCATGCTGGTAAAACGCATCTTTCGATTCTTGAAAGGGACCCAACAGAACGGGCTGACTTACACGAAGGAGTCACCCTCATATTTGGTCTGTTATAGTGACTCAGATCACGCAGGAGACCAGACTACCGGCAGATCAACATCTGGAACGATGTGCTTATTCTCTGGAGCTCCTATTAGCTGGAGAAGCCAGAAACAAAAGACTGTCTCCATTTCCTCAACGGAAGCGGAAGTGATAGCAGCCAGTGAAGCTGCTCAAGAAATTATATGGTTAAATAGATTACTCAAGACTCTGTCCAAGAACACAGAGAAGCCGATACTAAACCTAGATAATGAGTCAGCTATTAAACTTGCTAAAAATCCGCAATACGAATATCACAAACGGACTAAGCACATCAAGCTGAAACATTTCTTTGTGAGAGAATGTGTTAGCAACAGAGACTTTGATGTCCAGCACGTTCCGTCGGAGTTGCAGTTGGCCTACATGCTAACTAAGCCACTGTTTGGCCCTAGGCTGCAAGATTAAAGTTCCAGAATGGGACTCAAGAATTTATTTATAAATTCTTAAAAACGTGAGAGGATGTGAAGTATACAGACCTTCTTATAGTACCTACATAGTTAAAAACTCTATTGACTATCTAGGTTGCTACGCAACTCTGGTGTAAACACTTTGAAGTTTGGTGGCTTACAATAAAACTATCTTTTAGCATGTATTTCTATTTTATTTAACACGAAGTGTAGTTTTATATTGTATGTTCCGCGGTGTCGTACGTATTTTCACTGAAATATTCATGTGACATGTCTGTGGTTTTACTTGATCCGATTAATATCGATGAATTTTTGACACCTGCAGCCAAAAAACTTCGCTACGTAGTGATCACAGCTTCTGGAATTCTTACGGTAAAATATACTTAAAAGAAAAGGAAACATCTCGTCCAATTCGAATTGACTGCGAGGAAGACCTACTTAAATTAAAGTCTGATTGACTGGAACTACACACATCAAAAGTGTCTAGGGATCAACATATATTTTTGCAATAACTTTTCTCCTGATTGATATTAATTAAAATTTTCTTTAAGGATTCATCAAATAAAGTGTTTTCGTTTGTCACAGTAACGATAAACCAAGTCACCTTTGCATTAATAAAGAAATTTGCCATTTTCCTAATAAAGGGATTTTTGACATTTGAACCACTAACACAAAAGTTCGAAAAAAAGACTGAAATAACAGTTTTCTTTAAAATTTTATTGGGTAACTTAAACAATTAATAATCCGTGTTTCTACCGCGAACACTAACAACACAAGAACATCGGTTTGGCATACTCAAAATGAGTTCATCCAAATCACCCTGTGGAATGGCCGCCCATGTTCGTTGCAACAACAAAAAAAGGTCTTCTTGCGACTGGATACCCTCCATATTCGGCAGAGCTCTTCTCTGTAGCATATCCCATGCATGCTCAATCGGATTCAAGTCTGGCGACTGAGCAGGCCAGGGCAGGACATTGATGTTAGCTGCGGCGAGAGTCTGTCTTACAACTCTTGCGGTGTGCGGTCGTGCATTATCATGCATTAACTGAAATAAGGGACCGATTTGCACTTGTGGAGGAACGATGACATCTGATACAATCGTCTCAGCATAAATTTGAGCGTTGAGGTTACCTCTGATCCAAATCAACTCAGTTCTTCCGCCGATCCAAATACCCGCCCATACCATGATGGTTCCACCACTATAAGGATGGACTTCCTGGCAGGATTTTAATCGCTGTTGGCGTCCAGGGGTTCTCCAGTGTCGTATACGTCTTGTATCCGGTCTCATACCAAAACGAGACTCATCAGAAAAGCACACGAAACGCCATTGTTCTTCTGCCCAATTTCTGTGTTCAAGAGCCCATTGATATCGAATCCTACGATTGTGCATTACTATAGGTGGTACCCGTAGCGGTCTTCGGGAATGAAGGTTCACTTCATGCAAGCGGTTTCTGACTGTTTGGTCGCTAATTAAGTTCCCTGAAGAGTGATGAAGCCTCACGGCTAACATCATGGCGGTTATTGTTGGAGCTCTTCGAGTTAAGATTTGAATGTATCGGTCTTGTCTCCGTGTGGTGCAGCGATACCGTCCTCTATGGCGCTCAGCCACGGTACCAGTGCTTCGGTAACGTGTCCAAAGTCGACTGATAACACTCTGACTTGTATTCAGAGCTAAAGCCACAGTACGTTGCCGGGAACCAGCTTCTATCATTCCCACGGCTCTGAGCATTTCTTCCCTGCTTAAATGACGTCGCCGCTCCATAATAACGTTGGTTTTAATCAGTAGTAGGGAAACAGTAGCACTAATAATGTCTTCAATGCGTTGTATGTTTTTATAGGGAAAATATTGACAGCTGATTTTCATCTTTTACTCGAATTTGATTCACAGTTCCTGATTCGAATTATGAAATGCACCAAAAAGGATCCATATAAATTTATAAAATCATAAATTTATTACAAAGCCACATCTCAATCTCAAGAAATCCGCATAAAAATGCTTGATCCCTAGACACTTTTGATGTGTGTAGTACTTACAGCCTTAGATATTTGTTATCCCTCTTTTTGTATTGTTCTTAAAAACATATTTTCATTACACTTCACAATTAAACACTCTAACACTTACATCACACGTATACTATACTTTACACTTGCAACATATCACTCAAACAGGATTACAGTCAAAACTAAACTTAATATTTTTATTCAAAATGACACAAATGAGTATAGAACGTTACTTGTTTAACTATATTTGTTTACATCAAGATCAACAACGATATTCCGATTTACGATTTGTACTTGTACAAAAGTTTAACAGGCCTACTGCGTTGACAATTTTTCTAAATACCCTGCAATTAAGATTGTATCATACCGTCGAATATGATTTTATTCATTCTCACAAAGTTGATACAATTAGGACTTTATTGCATAGTATTATAATCCACTCTGACACACCACCACACGAGTGCATTACGATGTACAAGATATTATCATTTTCTAATGTATTGTTACGAAGTATTATAATATCCGTGGTATTGTTAAGCAACGATCTTTTAGTTACTCAAGACTCGTATAACATGTTTTTTATTTATATTTCCATGCAGCACCTACATATTTACAATGTCACTATTCCCTAATATTTAAGTTCAATAGTACTAAAGACATAATCTCGGATTTAGATCGTATTTCCGTGGCTCGCTCGTTCACGTGCGATATTGACAATTGTCAAAACATTATAAGTGATTCTGAACTATCCCTGAAAGTTATACACCAAAATATCAGAAGCATTACGCGTAACACACCCGGCTTACTTACATTATTACAGAGATCACAAATAGGTTGGGACTTCATTGTGCTGACGGAATGCTGGTCATCCTGTGCACACAACATTCCGCTGCTGGAAGGTTATAATTACTACAAAACTAATCATATTTTAACTCAAAACGAAGGGGTTGTTGTATACTGCAAAAATAACATTCGCGTGTGCATAGAAGAACCTACCATTTCTGATTGTAATTGTCTAATGATCAAAATCAATCAAAATACGGCCATGCTAGCAGTTTACCGACCTGCTGGTTACAAAAACCTTAATAACTTTTTAACCTCTCTTGACCATTTTCTCACTTCTAACTCCAATATACAAAACTTTATTCTCATAGGTGACCTTAATGTGGACATAACAGAGACCAACACAGACTCAAATTCTGCGCATTATCTGAACCTTTTAGCATCCCATGGCATGTTGCCGGCTTATACCTTGCCTACACATAATAAAACATGCTTAGATCACATTATATTAAAAACTGGACTCCCTGCTTCTTGCTACGTGGCTGATACTTCCATCACCGATCATGATGCCGTTTTCCTTGTCCTAGATTTAAGTAAACACAAAAACAAAACCAATAGGATTACTAAACGCCTAAATTACGAAAAAATTTATTCTGAAATTACAAAAGTTAACTTTCATGAATTGTATTCAATGACGGATGTTGATCTTGCTGTTCAGTACTTTTTTGACACAATTAATTGTATTATAAATTCTAATACTCTATTATTTAAAATCCCCAGCCGTAAGAAAATAACAAAGCCTTGGATAACGACCGGATTGTTACGATGTATGAGGAATCGTGACAAACTGCACCAAAAGGCAAAAAAAAATCCTAACGACCAAAGCATATTGACAACCTATAAAAGATATAGAAACTTTTGTAACGAGCTTTTAAAAAAGATAAAAAGGGAACATGACAAATCAGAACTTAAGACTGCTGCTAAAACTAATAACAAGCTTTTTTTTTTCCTCATGTGGGTAGGCTGTACATACAAACGTATTTTTGTGTCTTCCTTATTTAATATTTATTTAAAAATAGTTAATTATTACTTGCTTCCATTTTAATGTGTTAAATATTTGATAAAACCACCTTCGCTTTAAACTATCCTATCACTTTTTCTCTCCACCAACCACAACACTGCAAAACAACTCATCATGGACAATCAACTTGTGCACAGCATGGAACAAATGGAGAAACTGTTTAGCTCTCGCATGCGCGAGTATGAAGATAAGCTGCAGACAGTTACAGCTGGAGTTACCCCCGCCCACACAGATCTTGCTGCACTTTCACTGGAGTTCTCAGAGTTCAAGTCGTTTGTCTATCAAACATTTACTCACTTTAAGACACAGATAGAACTGCTATCTTTGAGTCTGGACAGGCATGAGACTGCGATGCGACGTAAGATTTTGCTGTTCCATGGTATTCCTGAAAAACCTAACGAGAAATTGAGTGACTCAATTCTCGACATCATTTCCAAGCAGCTGAAGATAGATGACTTCAAACCGGACTATCTTGAAGTTTGCCACAGACTGGGAGCCTCCCAGGGCAAAACTAGACCGGTGCTGGTTCGTTTCAGTGGTATGGAGTATCGTCGATTGGTTTGGGACGGTAAAACTACACTCAAGGGCTCCGGTATCACTATCTCCGAGTTTCTGACCAAAACACGACACCAGGTATTTATGGCCGCCCGCAAACACTTCAGCATCAATAACTGCTGGTCTGCAGAAGGAAAGATTATTGTCCTGACTCCTGACAAGTCACGCCGGACGATATCAACTATGGGTGAGCTCGAAACTTTAATTGCGCTTTATCCCGCTCTCGCCCGTGCTGTCACTCCCTGTGACCTAGTGCCTGCTGATGCTACATCGCCAGCAGCGGCATCTTCATCGCCCGTTACCTCAACCCCCAAAAGGAAGCTTGTGAGGAAGGCTCGTCGTTAAACTTGGTACCAATATTTTTTCTTGGATCGCTACACTTACAACGGTTATTGTCGGTACATGTTTAAATGTTTGTGGAGGTACCCATAGTTTGTTTACTATTCGTTTTTTACTACTTTTTCCATTCTATAAAACTAGCCGGTAGATGTTTTTTTTTTTTTTTTTTTTTTTTTTAATGGCTTCGCACGGTTTGTGCATTAGCCAATGTCACGTTTAATAAGTTTATGAATTTATTTATTAAAAAAAACAAAGGTAGGGAAACTTTATGGAAATAAAAATAATAATTTATCGGGATTTAGAATTAAACAGAAATATAGGATCAACAATCGGAAAGGTGAATGAGTAGGTATGTACAAATGAGCAAATTACGATGACGAAAAATTACAATTTAATATTATTCAGAGTAATAAATGAGACTATACATTTATAAACAGGAAAACTATTGGTACAAAGTAAACAAAGTATAGAGGTAGGAAAAGGTATGCGGAGAGACAAAAGGTAACTAAGAAAAGAAGAATGGTCATATAGGGGACAGGAGAAAAAGATGTGATTTAAGTCGCCTACGTCTGTGCCACACGAACAAGTGGGGTCGTCAACGATATGTAGTTTGGCAAGATGGGCTGGTGTGCAAACATGACCCAGTCTCATCCGTATAAGAATAGATGTCTCCATCTTACCAAACTTAGCCCGACCAAACCATGGTTTTTCCGGAACGTCAGGTTGAATTAAAGAAAAATAACAGCCTTTCAATTTGCTACTGATATCCCAAGCTATCTTCCAAGTGTCCCGAAGAAAAGTTTTTGGTAGAGTCACAAGATCAGTGCTAAAATTTACATAGGGCACTAAGTCTCCACACTGCACCGCATCACCGGCAAGTGTATCCGCCACTTCATTGCCGTGGATTCCAGCATGGGCCGGAATCCACGCAAACTGTATTGAATTGCCCTCAGAGATGGTTCTGAACGCAAATTCTCTTATTAAATAAATGATATGAAACTGCGATTTATGCTCAAAAGGGGATTTGTTGATGGCTAGAAGAGCACTTTGAGAGTCAGTAAAAATAATCGTTTTTTTAAGTTTAAAAACGCGAGAATATTCTATTGCTTTTAAAATGCCAAAACATTCCCCCGTAAAAACAGAAGTTTCCGGGGGCAGTTTTATTTTTTGGACGATGTTGTATTGAGAGTGATACGTTCCTATGCCAACACAACCCGTTGGAGAAAACTTGGCAGCATCCGTAAATACATGGTGATATTCGAAGTGTTCGGCCAAATAAGAATTTAAACTTGAATTTCTATCAGGGTCTGATTTTTTAACACAGGTAAAATTTAGGGTGGGGCTGAACAGTAAACTTTCATAACTACAGTTAAACATGGGAAGTTTATTGGAACGGTGAATTGGAGAGGAAAGTGAAAGGAATTTTTTATAGCTTATAACTAGACAGGGAGCACGTTTATGGGACCAGTAGTCTGAAGATTCTATTTGTAACATTAAAGAGTCTAGTTTAGGAATGAGAGGATGAGTTGATGACTGAAGAATCCGGAACAAATAATTGTCAGACAGAAATTGTCGTCTCAGATGTAAAGGTGCTTCCCCACATTCAATTTGGAGAGCCTTAATGGGACTGGACTTCATGGCACCCGAAACAATGCGTAGAGCTTTGGATTGGATGCGATCCAACTTTTTAAAAGCCACAACGTTACCAGGTTCCAGTAGAAACAATCCGTAATCCAGAGTGCTTCTAATGATTGCGTTGTAAATAAGTTTTAATGAGAAGGGGTGCGCACCCCACCATACACCAGAGAGGCATCTAAGCATGTTAAGGTGATTTTCACATTTGTTAATAATATATTCACAATGAGGAACACTACTTAGTTTACTGTCAAGTATTACACCAAGATATCTGAAATGATCTTTAATCGGGATAGGAGTTTCTTTATAGAAGAGATTTATTGTGGGAATATTTCTCTTTCGGGTGAATAAAACAGCCGCACTTTTAGACGTGGATATATCCAAGCCATTAAGATGTAACCATGATTCCAAATTAGATAAAGCGGAATTGATAGCCTGGCTAGCTTGTTCGACGGATTGGCTAGAGGAATATAACAACAAATCGTCGGCATATTGAAGAACCCTAACATGGTCAGCTAAGGACGAGTCTAAATCAAACGTGTAAATATTGTATAGAAGGGGACTAAGCACAGAACCCTGTGGGAGGCCTTTCCACACAAGGTGAGATACCTCATGATCTCCAATTAACATACTAATAGAGCGTTCAGTCAGGATATTGATAATAAAATTCGACAAATTCAATGGAACCCGTAAGGCTCTTAATTTATTTTGTAAAACTGATAATACAACATTATCATAAGCTGAATTAATGTCGAGGAAAACCGCGACCGTGGATTGATTATTAGAAAATGAAATCCGAATATCCGATGTTAAAATACTTAAACAGTCACTGGTACTTCTACTTTTTCTAAAGCCATATTGTGATTCTGCCAAGAGACCTTTACTTTCAACAAACCATTCTAGACGATTTTTAATTAAGTGTTCAGCTAATTTCATCAGAACTGAAGACAAAACTATGGGACGGTATGAAGAAGCGTCAGATGGAATTTTATTTGGTTTAAGGAATGGCAACACCATTTGACGTTTCCATTCAGCCGGGATGTTTCCAGTGATCATAATAGAATTGATAAGATGTAAATAATAACTGAGGACGTCTTCATTTAAATTAGCAAAAAAGGAATATGGGATGCCATCACTGCCTGGTGCAGAATCCTTAGTTTTATGAATAACACCCTTTAATTCAGTAAGAGTGAATGGGCCATCTAGAGTACTAGGGATGTCTTGATTATGGGATCCGTTGGTTATTGATATTATTGGTAAGGACAAGTTAGGGTTAATAGCCTGTGTAATAGCCTCAGGAACCCAAGGCGGCGCTAAATTATCTAAGAATTCGTTGGCTAAAGAATTAGGTATAGGGGAAGGGTTCTTATAAATGGATCTAAATCTACGGATATTCCGCCAGACAATCGTTGGGTGAGTGTTCGGTGAAATAGATGAGCAGAAGTTACGCCAAGATTCGATTTTTTTCTTCTTAAAAAGTTTATAAGTTTCGTTAATTAAGTTAGTTACAGTTTCAAAATTAATATCAGACATATTGAGGTTATAATTGAATTCCGCCTCTTTACGTTTGTTAACTAATTCTGTACACTCAGAGTCCCACCATGGAGGCGAGGGAATTGTACTATTATTGTTATTTTTTTTAGGAAAAACTGCATCTGCAGATTCAATTAACAAATGTGCTAAAGCTTCAGCACAGCTGTTTTCATTGCCATCAGAAATTACAGGCAAGGAGCAAAGCTTACTGTCAACAATGCTTCTAAATTTGTCCCAGTCATTATTATTTCTACTAGGTAACTTATGTCTTAAATTAGACCTCCTTGATGATGTCTTTGATTTGGTAAGAGGGTAAGAAATAACTATTGGGAAATGGTCACTACCATGAGTAGAGGATAGAGTGTGCCAAGTTAATGAAGATGCTAAGTTTGGGGAACAGATAGAAAGATCAATTGCACTTTGGTTTTGGTTGGGATCTGAACGGCGAGTAGCAGCTCCTGAGTTCAAGATGCATAAGTTATGTGAGTCTATTATATCTAGTAATTCCTCTCCATGACAATTGGAATTGGAACAACCCCATGATTGGTGATGGCAATTAAAGTCCCCCAATATTAAGAAAGGCTTAGGAAGGAAAGAAAAGAGATTGTTCATCTCTTGAAGAATAGAAGAAGAAGGGTGAGGAATGTATATAGAAACAAAACAAGTTTGGTGCACCTTAATAGCTACAATAGAAATTTCCTCACTATGAGGAGGTAATGAAACAATAGAGAAAGGAATAGAGTTCTTGATAAGTATAGCTACACCACCATACCCATCAGATCTATCCTCTCTAATGGTTGAATAACCATTAATTTTAAAAATATGATTTGATTTGAGCCAAGTCTCTGCTAATGCAAAGACAAATGGCTCATATTTGTTTAATAGGTATATAACATCACTCTTTTTGTTTACTAGACTGCGACAGTTCCACTGGATTATACTGGATGTGTTGTCCATGATGAATGGGTTGAGGTACGTTGAAAGTTGAGGCAACGTTGGACGGTGAGATGTTGAATTGAGAAAGAAGATTGTGTAATGCAGAGAGAAAATCATTTATAGAAAAGTTTACGTCATTTTTATCATTATTTTGAATATTAGAAAAAGCACATCCATTAGATGGCTGGGGAATTTTAAAATCATTAATAATAGCATTATGGGCCTCTTTATTGTAACCTTGTGTAGATTTGGGTGGGGAGCGTGGTTTCAGGAAGACAGTCTTTTTATAACTACTTGAAGCCTGCATTCTATTAGGTGAAGAGATTGATGGAGTATCTGCAAAGTTTTTAGTAGGAGAAGATAAAAGTGTGTCAGCATATGATTTAGATACGGGGGGATATACTTTTGCTGCTTCAGCATAAGAAACTGAGCTATGTGCCATGTAAGATTTGATCTGTTTTTGTCGAGTGAATTCAGGACAAGATTTATTAATTGCATAGTGATATCCAGAGCACAGACAACAAGATGCATTTTCTATTTCCCTTTCACAACTATCTCCAGTATGGCCATGACCACATTTAAAACAGCGAGGTTTAGATCTGCACTGAACTTTAGTGTGCCCAAAACGACAGCAATTATAGCATTGTACAGTAGGAAAAATATATAAATCCACAGGTAATGCATTGTAACACATAAAGATTCTTTTAGGTAGAACCTGACCATCAAAAGTAAGAACTATGGATTGGGATGGCTTCCAAATGGTTGTACCATCAACAACAGATTTAAAATTAAGGCGTCTGACTTTTAGAATTGGACCGCAACCAATTGGAACAGTAATATTGTCTATAACTTCCTCTGGGGACCATTCTGCAGGAACACCACGCACTAGGCCCATTCTAGTTACGTTAAAAGTGGGTATAAAAGCTTTGTAGTTATATGTTTCCAGACTATTATGTGAGATAAAAGAATTTGCATCCAGAAAATTAGAAAATGAAAGAGAAACTTTATTGCGCCCAATTTTTTTGACGCTACCATTAATAATATTTTGAAAGGCGTTGTGTTTGAGGAACTTGCCAAACGTGATTGGGTGCAATGTAGTACCATCATCAGGGGAAATAGTTTTCCTCTGTAAATGAACAATGTATGGTGCACTGTCAGATTTGTCGTATGTTTTACGACCGATTTGCGCGGGAACAGCTATGGATGGAGCATGAACATCAGCAGCAATGGTTGGTGTTACGACGGAGCTAATAGGTTCTGTAATTGTAATAGTAGTTGTAGGACTTGTAGGATCCGTGCAACCACAACCCGGCGACTCGGAACCGCGGTTATTTCGGGTGCGACGGCGTTTATTACAGTGCTTGCACACATGTACGCGGCTTCTTTTCCGGTGACGAGCCGATGACGACCCATCAGTGTCCATGCCTGACTCATTGCTAATAGTGACAAAATTGCCTGCCGGGGGAACAAAGTCCCCCGGGTCTGGCGGGTCGTTCATTGCACGGCTTCAACAATAAAATGAGAAAAAACTTACCACTACCGAAGAAAAAATCTACAAAATTATAAATTAAAGAAAAAAGAGCACTAAAACTAAGACTACTGATCCTATGTTACCGTATTTTAAAAGTAATTTATCACAAATTCGAAAAGGACGCGTCCGCCAAGTTGAACGTTTCCCGCGCTTTTTCCGGTAGATGTTTAATGTTTTTGTTGTAATAATTATCGTGACGTCTGTCTAAGTGTCACTGTCAAGTGTCATTTTTGCTTTTGCAATTTAACGTTCCGTTCCACCTTTTATTTTTGTCTGCTTGTAAATATTGTTGTGGATGATATTCTAGTTGTTATTATTAATTTTATTTTTCTTTTAATGTTATGTTACCGCATAATTTTGGATTCCATCATATTTTTACATGCGTAGAATACCAATCATGTTGACTATTGTAAATATCTCTACCTGTTACAGCGACCAGGTGATTTTGTCAGATAATTGTGTATTTGACTATTGTTGTTTTAAGCAAGCAACAATAGAGTTTAGTTTAGAGTAGATTTAATTAAGTAATTTTAAAACCATCCAGATATATATATAAATATTTATAATTGTAGTATATTTTATTAGTATCTTAATATTATTTATGCAAACTATGATCAATGTCGACCATGATGATGATTTTTTCTCCTGTTCTTCCTCTTCCAGCAGTTTCCTCAGTGCGGGAAGTGGTTCTTCCTCCCCTCTGACTCTTAGTGATCAGATTTCCTCCTTGTTTTCAAACCTCCCTAATAATCTCAACATAGCTCACATTAATGCCCAGAGTGTTCCTGGCCACTACTCCGATCTTCTGGCTTCCTTTGACAGTGCACATATGGATGCTTTGCTGATTTCAGAGTCCTTCCTTAAACCATCTCTTTTATCTGTTCATTTTGCCCTTCCTGGTTTTGTTCTTATCCGTAATGATAGAACTGGTAAGGGTGGCGGAGGTGTAGCAATTTACTTGCGTGCTGATATTCCTTATAAGGTTGTTAGCATGTCACCATCTTCTTACTCGGGATCAGCGGAACATCTGTTTCTGGAAATTACACTTCATCGCGTTAAAATGCTGCTGGGGGTTATCTATAGTCCTAACCTAACCATCGATTACTTTGATTCTTTTGATTCACTTTTAAATGACTTCTGTCCAGCTTATGACCACGTAGTCCTGATGGGTGATTTTAATACTTGCCTTCTAAAAAATGACACGCGTACTCACAAACTTCAATCTATCCTATCTTCTTTTAATCTCAGCATTTTGCCTCTGTCTGCTACTCATCATTTCCCTAACTGCACCCCTTCTCTCTTAGACCTGATAATTGTATCCAATTCTAATAATGTTTCGTCCCACGGACAACTTAATGCATGTTTTTCATATCATGATCTCGTCTTCTTGTCATATAAGTTACGCCCTCCTAAGCGCAAGCCGCAATATATTCTACTCCGGAACTACGAGGGCATGGACCTGGAGGCATTGTTGCATGATGCCAGTAGCATCGACTGGACGGACATTGTAGAAAGTTCGTGTATCGACGAAATGGTTCGTATTTTAAACAGCAAATTGCTAAGCTTATACGATCGTCACGCCCCTATTCGTCGAGTGAAGGTCAAGTATGTTCCGGCTCCTTGGCTTACTCCTGCCATTAAGGATGCGATGGCAAGTAGAGACAAAGCCAAGAGAAGGCTAAAACGCTGTCCTTCCGAGCGCAATCTAGCTGCGTACAAATTTCTGCGTAATCGCTGCAGTCGTATGTGTAGAGATGCCAAAAGACACTACTTTCACAAATCTCTTGATAACCGCAACTCTTCTGATGTCTGGAGGTTTTTAAAATCTGTCGGCATTGGTAAGTCTCCAGTTGTTTCTGGGAACGACGTTGACGTGTGTGCTCTTAACAAACATTTCTCACTCCCCCCTGTTACGTTGGATCCGCACGTCAAGTCGACTACTTTAAATAAACTTTCCTGTTTGCCCTTGCCGCAATGTTCTACTTTTGAATTAAAGCCAGTGAGTGAAATTGAGGTCAATAAATCTATTTCTGCTATCTCCTCTTCTGCTGTTGGTAATGACAACCTTTGCTCAAGAATGATTTCCCCTATCCTACCCGCATTACTTCCAGTTTTGACTCACATTTTTAACTACTCCCTGTTTTCTGGTACGGTTCCTGAGGTCTGGAAACAAGCCCATATCATCCCCTTACCCAAAATCTCTAATCCGGTTGCACCATCCGATTTCAGACCAATTTCCATCCTCCCTTATCTCTCTAAAGTTCTTGAGCACATTGTCCATCAGCAACTCACGGCCTTCATTTCTAGGAATGACCTTCTTAGTAGTTTTCAATCTGGTTTTCGTCCTGGCCATAGCACTGTAACGGCTCTCTTAAAGGTTACTGACGATATCCGCTGGGCTATGGACCACAAGTCGCTAACGTTACTTGTTCTTCTAGACTTCAGTAGCGCCTTTAACTCAGTTGATTTTGACATCCTTGTGGGGATTCTAAAATCTCTCAATTTCTCCTCTTCCTCTATTGGTTGGTTTGACTCCTATCTTAAAGGCCGCTCCCAGCGTGTTCATCTTGATGAATCTTCCTCTGACTGGTGCCCTCTTAGCGCGGGTGTGCCTCAGGGTGGCGTTCACTCTCCTCTTCTCTTTTCTATTTTCATAAACTGTGTCACCAGAGTCATTTCCTCCTTCTTCCATCTCTACGCAGACGACCTGCAGCTTTACCGTCATTTCGTTAGGGAAGATGCGGAAGCCGCCGTGTCTGCCATGAACAAGGATCTGGATTTGATTAGTGAGTGGTCTCGGTCCTTTGGGCTGCAGATCAATCCTAAGAAATCACAGGCTTTGATCATTGGCGGCCGGTATATGCGAAATAGGCTCGATGTTGCGTCGCTGTCTCCACTCAGGCTGAGTGGAGTTCAGATTGATTACGCAATTAAAGCTAAAAATCTAGGGGTGACTATGGATTCCTATTTATCTTGGACTGCACATGTGGCTGATGTTAGCCGCAAAGTGCACTACACGTTCCACTCGTTGAAATGCCTCCAGGGCTTCTTGCCATTGAACACCAAAATCTCCCTTGCGCAAACTCTCATACAACCCATCATAGATTACGCTGATGCCTGTTATTTGGATGCCACCGAGGAGCTTTTAAATAAACTTGAGCGTTTACAAAACATCTGTATTCGTTTTGTTTTTAACCTTAAAAAGTTCGATCATATTTCCAATTTTCGCAAAATGCTCAAGTGGCTCCCAATCCGACTTCGCAGGAACTCTCGGATATTGTGTCTGCTATTTAACATCCTATACAACCCTAAAACCTCATCCTATCTACGGGAACGGTTTTCCTACTCTCGTCCCTCTGATGCACCTTGTAGGTCGCATCTTAGGAACCTCCTCAAATCCCCTCCACACTCTACCGACTTCTACTCCTACTCCTTCACTGTCCACGCCGTTCGGTTGTGGAATTCACTTCCGCCTGACATTAGGGACTGCCAAACGGTTGCAGTTTTCAAGCGAAGAGTGAAAGAACATTACCTATCCATTTCGTCATAATTGCATAAGTATTTATTATTAGTTTTTTTTTTATTGTTATAAAGTATTTTATTTATTTTTGTATGTATGTGTATGTATGTATGTATTGTAATTTTGTATATATTTAAGATATTTAATCTGTTTTATGTATTCCATTTTCTCTCTTTCTTTTACACACTATGTCTACATCTCTTTATTTAGTATCTCCTTTCGCAGGTATGCTGGAAGAGATTTCATTAGAAATAAGCATCACCTTTGTACTATTTTCTGTTCCTTTTCTATTTTCTGTAATAAGTGTGTACATAAATTGTTAAATAAATAAATAAATAAATAAACAAAGAGCTATGGAACAAAATAAAAGATATTACCCACACTAAAACATCGAAACTCGAAGCCACACAGTTAATTAATTCTAATGATCCTATTTCCTCGACTAATACTATCAATGATTTTTTTGTTAACATCGGCAAAAATATTGCTGAACGTTGTTATTCGGGTGACAATATCCCGGCGCTTCCGCTCCAGCCTCATTTCAACTCGATGATATTTTCCCCCACGGGCTCGGAAGAGATCGGAAATATTATTCATAGTCTTAAGTCTAGTTGTGCTGTTGGCTACGACAACATTTCTACCAGCTTTTTGAAGAGATATAGGTAGACATGTTCTTATTTCTCCAATATTATTTATCTGCAATCTCGTCATTGACTCTGGCAAATTCCCAAATGCCTGGAAAATAGCTGAGATTCGCCCCATCTTCAAAAGTGGCGACGGAGCCTGTGTCAATAACTACAGACCGATTTCCATCCTTCCGGCTTTGTCCAAAATCTTGGAAAGGATCATGAAAAATCGCCTGGTCGACTACCTGGAAAAATACTCATTGCTATCACCTTCTCAGTACGGCTTTCGATCTGGCCGGTCGACCAGTGACGCTATTCATGATCTTACTAAGTTTGTTTCTGATAAACTGGATGTGAACAAAAAAGTCGTTGTAATCTTCATGGACCTGGCCAAAGCCTTTGACACGGTCTCCGTCCCACTATTGCTGAGGAAATTAGAAAACATTGGTGTAAGGGGTACACAGCCTGAGCTTTTTTCTGACTACCTCACCAACAGATTTCAAAGAGTCAGGGTTGATGAATGGACTAGCAGTGACCTTCCCGTCGTGCATGCCGTGCCACGGGGTAGCATTCTCGGTCCTCCATTATTTCTGACTTACATCAACGACCTCTGTGAGCTTGAGATGCCCGGTGGAAGGATCATAACTTTCGCCGATGACACAGCGCTTTTGTTTGAAGCTGACACCTGGCCCGAAGTATATGGCTACGCGCAGACAGGCTTTAATTTAGTGTTGTCATGGCTAGCTAAGAATAAACTCACCCTCAATGTGGATAAAACAAAATATATTTCTTTTTCCATTAGAAAACCTTCTTGTTCGCTTAATAATTTCAAAATTACCGCTCATGCATCCTCGTGCATTTCTTCCCATAATGCTCACTGCTCGTGTCCCCACCTCCAGCGTACAAAATCTATAAAGTACCTGGGAGTAATTCTAGATAGCTGTCGAAGCTTTCAGCAACACATATACTCTCTTTCCTCAAGAATCCGGAAATTAATGTTCGTTTTAAAAAATCTTCGTCATGTTGCGGACACTGGCGTGATGAGAACAGTTTATTTTGCGTTGTGCCAATCGCTGATCTCTTATTGCATAATGGTATGGGGTGGGGCAACTAAAACATCAATGCTCCGGATTGAACGTTCGCAAAGAGCCGTTTTAAAGGTCAGTAATTTTTTGCCTTTCTTATTTCCCACCAAAGAAGTTTACGAGAGAACTGGAGTATTAACTGTGCGGCAACTGTTCATCTTAAATACCGTATTGCGCAGGCATTCTTCTCCTCCCTATGATCCTGGTATTTTTGATGGCAAGCGACGTAAACACGCAGTTTGTCCTACTACTCAGTTCCACACCACTTTCTCCCGTCGGCATTTTGGTTTTCTTGCAAACTATTTGTACAACAAAATTAATAAAAGCTTGTCAGTTTACTCACTCCCGTATAAACATTGCAAGATTAAAGTTTCAAACTGGTTGCAAAAGTTAGACTATGACACTACTGAGCAGTTACTTGTTGTACCCTCGTAATATGTCATTATCATTTTCTAGTTCATGACTGTATCATCCGACACATTTACGCCCACACTAGCATCCTACCTCTCCTCAGACACTTCATTTACACACATCACGTACTCACTTCACCTGCACACTTCACAGGACACTTTACTTCGCACCCATTAGGTACACTACACCATACTAATTATATTTAGTTTGCGTTAATTAAGTAACGTTAGTCTGCTTTTTTCCCTTCTGCATTAAATCATTTATCTATGTATTCAAATTAACTATTATATTATAAGTAAATACATTTAATTCGAGGTGAGAGCCTGGGGATCCGTCACACAGGGTATCCTAGTATGGACGCCAGTCTCTCACAAAGGAACATAATATTATGCATTTTGTTAAGTTACAACTTATTTAAGAACACTATGTGAACCTTTGTGAAGAGAAAAAAGACATTGTATTGTATTGTACTTATTGTATTTTGGATAATTTAAATAATGCAAAATACCTAAGTAGCATTGATTTATCAAAAGCCTTCTGGCAAATTCCTATTTCAGAAGACGATAGGAACAAGACTGCCTTCTATATTCCTCATCGTGGTGCCTTCAGATTTGTTACTATGCCCTTCGGGTTGACAAATTCACCTGTTACTCAACAGAGGCTAGTCGATACATTATTCTATGGCCCTGAGTTTGAAAATTCTGTCTTCGTCTACATCGATGACATTGTCATAATTAGCTCTAATTTCGAAAATCATATTTCTCTCTTATTAAAAGTCCATAAAAAATTAAGTATGGCTAATCTAACAATAAACTACGAAAAATCTGTTTTCTTTCGTAACCAACTTAAATATCTTGGTTACGTCATTGACTCAAAAGGTCTTCATGTCGATTCTGATAAGATCGATACTATTTTAAATTACCCTACACCAACAAATAAAAAAGACATTAAGAGATTTCTTGGAATCGCGTCTTGGTATCGTAAGTTTGTTCCTAAATTCAGTTCTATTGCTGGCCCTCTAAACAAACTTACTTCCACTAGTAAGAAATCTAATCCCTTCCTTTGGTCTACAGAAGCTGAAGAATCGTTCACAAAACTAAAAGAACTCCTTGTCTCTGCTCCGATTCTTTCATGCCCTAACTTTGACCTACCGTTTGAAGTCCACACCGACGCTAGTGATTATGGTGTTGGAGGTCTATTAACTCAGACTATAGACGGAGTCGAGCATCCTATAGCCAGTACTTACACTACTAGAACCTTGACTGGGTCTGAGCGGAATTACAGCATAACGGAAAGAGAAGCTCTCGCTGTATTAGTAGCCTTAGAACACTGGAGATGCTACCTTGATAATGGCAAAAAGTTTATCGTATACACTGACCATTCAGCCCTCAAGTGGTTCATTAACCTTAACAACCCTACTGGACGTCTAGCTCGTTGGGGTGTCCGTCTTTCAGCGTTCAATTTTGAAATTAAACACCGCCGTGGTGTGGATAATATAATTCCTGATGCACTATCACGCGCTTGCCAGGTTTCAGCTATAGATACTAATCCTAATACTGCAACTTCTAACGATCAATGGTACTTAAATATTTATAACGGTTGCCAAAATTCGCCTACATCATTACCAAATTATCTAGTAAAAAATAATCGCTTATTCCGATACATGCAAACTAAACATTCCCTTAATAAAGAGTTCGAGTGGAAGGAGGTGATACCTGCTGAGTTTAGAACTGACATCATTTTAAAAACCCACTCAGAACCAACCGCTGGTCATTTTGGTATATTTAAAACCTACAAGCGAGTAAGTCTCAGGTACTACTGGCCTGGAATGCATGCTGATGTCGTAAAAACGGTTACGTCATGCGATACCTGTATTGCACATAAACACCAAACTCATTCTCCCTTAGGTGAAATGGGTAGACCTAAGCAATGTTCTAGACCATTTCAAATTATTAGCGTAGATCTAGTAGGACCACTACCGACTACTAGAAAACAAAACTCCTACATCCTAGTCGTGACTTGTTGCTTTAGTAAGTACTGCTTATTATTTCCAATAAAGCGCGCGACCGCTGAAATTGTTACCAAGATCCTAGAGGAACATGTATTTCTAATACATGGCATCCCTTCTACCGTGATACTTGATAATGGTAAACAATTCGTAAGTGCTACGCTAAGACAAATGTTTGACAAATATAAGGTGCCTAAACTACATTTTACTCCTAAATATTCACCACATGTAAATACAGTCGAGCGATACAATAAAACTATTATGACCGCTATCTCAACGTTTATAACTACCGGTCAACGAGTGTGGGATCTGCTAGTACCTAAAATACAATTCGCCGTGAATAGTTCTGTTAATGAGGTAACCGGTTTTACTCCTTCGTTTCTAGTGTACGGGCGTGAACTAATTGCTTGTGGATCACACTACGTAGATACGGAAAACGATGACGATCTTATTTTTCAACCTCGCGATTCCTACGCTGAGAACTTGGGTGTGTTGTCCAGTATATTTAATAAGGTTCAAGCACTATTACACCAGGCTCATAGTAGGAATTGTCAACATTATAATCTACGCAGAAAACCTGCCGAATTTAATATTGGTGACTGTTGTAGGTAGACTTAATATTTTATAGAGGGTACCTTGCGGTTACCAATAAATCAGTCGTTCCTCACGAGCTGTTTGATTGAGACGCATAACCTTATTACATGGTGTCAGGTGTAAATATTTCGCGAAATCGTTCAAATATACCTGAATAGTGTTTGTACAAAGTATTGTAGTGTGACAATATGCCCGATTCGGAAACAAAAGTTGGGAATATGAGTGCAAGTGCGATGATTCAACAACCGGCGCCATTACAGCAAGATGGTAACCTTGCCAGTAACTGGAAGGAGTGGAAATCATCATTTGACTACTTTTTGATCGCAGCAGGAAAAGATTCCGCACCCTCGAAAGAAAAGTGTGGCTTATTTATGCACGTCATAGGAAAGTATGGCCGGGAAATTTATGAAGAACTTGACGTAACGGAAGAGATAAAACAGGATTACAAGTCTTTATGCATAAAGTTTGCTGAGCATTGTGATCCGACAAAAAACATCAACTACGAACGGCACATGTTTTTCGAGACTTATCAGCATAATAATGATTTTGATAAATATCTGGGAGAATTGAAAGTCAATAGCAAAAACTGTGAGTTTGGAAGTTTAAGGGATAGTTTAATTCTAACACAAATGATTCGGGGGTTGAAAGATAATCACATGCGAGAAAAATTATTGGCTAAAACAAAGTTATCGCTGTGTGAGGCTATTCAGTGGTGTCGGGCGGCGGAGCGAGCAGGACGGCAAGGAGCAGCGTGTGAGGCGAGTGCGGCGCGCGCAGCCGGCAGCAGCGCCGGCGCCGCCGCCTCGGTGGAGCAGGTGGCGCGCGGCGCGCCCCCCCGCGCCCGGCGGCGAGCGCGGCCAGGGAACCGCGCCCGTCACCCGGGCCCGCACGGGACCTCGGCCTTGGGCTTCGCGTCTCCGCGTCCGCGTAGTGATACTTATAGGTCTCCGGGTAGTGTGTGCGGAAAGTGTGCGTATCAACACGCGAGTGACCGTTGCCCAGCAAGTTCAGCTAGGTGTCGAAGGTGCCAAATGGTAGGTCATTTCGCTAAGTGTTGTCGAGTGCGTGTCATGAATGAAGTGCAGGAACGGTATGATGACTCATGCGGTGAGGAATTCGGGGACTACGAAAATGGTGAGCTACTTATGTACAATATTTCAATCGAATCTTCTGACAACAAGTGGTGCGAGTCATGGTATTCAATTATAAGCGTAAACGGGGTGGAATTAAAGTTCAAGCTTGATAGTGGAGCGGACGCAACAGTCTTATCAGTGAATAGTTATAAAAAAGCCGGTTTTGATGTAAATAATCTTAGAGAATGTACCACTGTGCTACGAGAAATCAGCAAAACACAGTTACCTGTATTAGGTTATTTTGATGCAATTCTTAAATATAATAATAAGAGCTGTAAACAAAATATTTTTGTTTTGGACTTGAATTGCAATAATTTATTGGGGTTGGGTGCGTGTTCAAATCTGGGTCTCATAGCACGGTGTGATCAAAAGTCTTTAAACAGCGTCCAAGTAGACGAAACTATTTTTACCGGTATTGGTTGTTTACCTAATCGGTGTTGTATTCAGATTGATGAGTCAGTGCCGCCGGTAGTCAGCGCCACGCGAAAAATTCCTATTAAGTTAAGGCCTAGGTTGAAAGCAGAGTTGGATAACATGGAAAATTTGCAAATAATTAAAAAAGAAGACGGGCCTACTGACTGGGTATCAAGTATTGTGGTGGTAGAAAAGCCCAATAAGAGCTTGCGTGTGTGTTTGGACCCTAGAAATTTAAATCGTGCGGTTAAGCGAAGTCATTTTCAGCTACCAACGCTGGAAGAGATTTCTAGTAGTTTATCTGGTGCAATGTATTTTTCAAAGTGTGACGCGAAAAACGGGTTTTGGATGATAAAACTAACAGATAATAGTTCAAAACTCTGTACGTTTTCCACGCCATTCGGGAGATACCGGTTTTTACGTTTACCGTTTGGGATAAATTGTGCACCAGAAATCTTTCACAATGAGATGTACAAAATTTTCAAAATGGAGGGGGTAGAAGTCTACATCGACGATTTATTAATTTGGGGTAGAACAAAACAGGAGCACGATGATAGATTACAGGAAGTTCTACGAAGAGCTGCAGAGAATATGGTGAAATTCAATAAAGAAAAATGTGTATTTGGAGTTAAAGAAATTACATTTTTAGGCCACAAGTTCAGCAGTGTTGGGATAAAACCAGATGAAAACCGTGTCAAGGCAATTAAGGAGATACCTACGCCTTGTGATAAGAAGGAGTTGGAGAGGTTCCTGGGGGTAACCAACTATTTGGCTCGATTTATTCCCAGGTACTCCGAGACAGCAGCACCACTCAGGGAACTATTGGGTAGGAATGTGGAGTTTGATTGGCAGCAGGTTCATGAGAACTCTTTCAAGTGCTTAAAAAGCATGATAAGTAGTGCACCGGTATTAAAATATTACTCGCCAGATGAACCGGTGACGGTGTCTGTGGATGCGAGTTCTCGCGGACTGGGGGCGTGCCTGATGCAGGGCGGGCGGCCTGTGGCTTATGCTGCTCGAACCCTGACGCCAACCGAAATGAGGTGGGCGCAAATCGAGAAGGAATTACTTGCCGTAGTGTTTGGCTGTACACGTTTCCACCAGTATATTTACGGTCATTATGAAGTGACGGTGGAAAGCGATCATAAGCCGCTGGAAGCCATATTTAAGAAGCAGTTGAGTGAAACACCAGCACGCCTCCAGCGTCTGATGTTGAGGCTCCAGAATTATTGTGTGAAGTTACAATATAAACGGGGAAAGTTGCTATTTATAGCAGACACGCTATCGCGAGCTGCAGTGCAGCCCGCAGCACAGTCAGAACGCGATCTTAACGATGACGTCACGGTACATGTCAACATGCTGTTACAAAACGTAGAAGCGACACCACAAATGCTAGAGAAAATCAAATTGGAAACGGACAAAGACCAAGTATTGAATAAGGTATGTCAGTATTACTATAGCGGATGGCCAACAAACAAAAGAGAAACCGACATAAATGTAAGAGACTATTGGAAGGTGCACGAGGAGTTGCATGTAATAGATGGAATATTATTTAGAAATAATCAAGTTGTTATACCAACGACGATTCGTGAAGAAATGTTGCGACGAATTCATGAGGGCCACCTGGGTGTGGACAAGTGTCAGCAACGCGCGCGTGACGTCATGTGGTGGCCGGGCATGAGCACAGCCATCGAGCGCACCGTGCTGGGCTGTGACACTTGCCAGCGACACCGCGCCGCCAACCCGCGTCAGCCGCTCGCACCGCACCCTGTGCCGGAGCTGCCCTGGCAGGTGCTAGCTACTGACATCTTCGAACTTAATGGTAAACAACATCTATTGGTTGTTGACTATTATTCGAAGTTTGTGGAGATTGCATTATTACCCAATTTACAAAGTGCTACGGTTGTAGCCGCACTAAAAAATATCTTCAGTCGATTTGGGATCCCGCAAAAGGTTGTGAGTGACAATGGGACACAATTCTCGTCACAGGAATTTAAAACGTTTAGTGAAAAGTGGGGATTTATTCATGTAACGAGCTCGCCGTTATATCCACAATCAAACGGGCTCGCTGAACGGAATGTACGTACAATAAAAGCATTGCTGACTAAAGCACGTGACAGTGGTGAGGAATGGCAGCTGGCGCTACTGAACTTCCGCAACAGCGCTGTGACTGGTGAACAGTACTCGCCGGCTCAGCTGTTGATGGGGCGGCGGTTGCGGTCCAGACTGCCAGCCAGTACTCAGGCACTGCGTCCAGTGGCTGTGGACGAGCCCGCGTTGAGAGCTCGCAGGGAAATGATTACTCAGAACACTAAAAGAAATTATGACAGGGGTACTCGGACCCTACCGCCGTTACACCCTAATGAGCCGGTGCGAATGAAAAATGATAAACAGTGGTTAAAATCAAATGTGATAAAATTGGCACAAGATAACCGTTCGTACTGGGTTAGAGCAGAAAATGGGCGCTTGTACCGTCGCAATCGCCAACATCTCATGAAAATACCTAACACAAATAGTTCTGAACACACACGTAATGCAGATAGGTTTCTTGATCTAGATGATTACAACAGTAACTCGTATTCAAGTCAGCAAAGGCCGTCAGTGGCGCCGGCACCGGCGCGCCAACCCACACCGCCGCGGCCGCGGCAGCCCGTGGCAGCGGGGGCGGGGGTTACTGTCACTAGAAGTGGGAGAGTAGTAAATCCGCCTCGAAGGCTAATTGAATTTTGTTAACTCCTAAAATACTAACCGATGTAAAATTAATCTGATTATAACATGTCAACATCGCAAAAATATAATATGCCAATATTGCAAGAATAGAAAGCAGCATGTTACTTTAAAAAAATAAAAAAAATAATAAGTTATAATAATAATGATAATGATGTTATGTTATGTTAATTATAATAATAATTATGAATTTAATAAAATGTAAATAAGATGTAATTGCTGAGTGAGTGAGTTATGTGTAAAAGTAACTAAATGTCTAATGTTTGAGTTAGATAAAAGTTGTATTTATGTATACCTAGTTATATATCTGTACTTAAATACGTAGTTAAAAAAATAATAATAATAATGTTTAAAAAATTGCATGAATTTGTATTGCCTATTTAATTAGATATTAGAAGGAAGATGTTGTAGGTAGACTTAATATTTTATAGAGGGTACCTTGCGGTTACCAATAAATCAGTCGTTCCTCACGAGCTGTTTGATTGAGACGCATAACCTTATTACAGTGACGTTGTTTGGAAAAGGACTTTTTATCAGAATGATAAGGACAAATATTTTAATAAGAAATTAGCTGCAAAATTTATTAAATGTAAAGTAATTGGTAAAAAGTCTCCTCTTGTTTATGAGTTGACATGTCTGGAAAACCACTAGGATCTTGGCATATCAAAGATATCAAACTTAACTTATCTTAGTACCTGACCTTGCTTTAATCTATACAAAAACCTACTACTTAAACTTTAATGTGTTAAATGATGCTATTTTAATACATTTAAACTTACTAATTGAGTATAATTATTTAATAATTTAGTTATTACTCTGTTGCTATGGTCTCAAGTCTTTATTAGTAGACTCGATGATTAAGTTTAGTAGTGCTAGTCGGATTTTACACCTAGTATGAAAAATCCTTCGCTTTTTGGCAGGGTACTGTAACGTTGCACTTTGCAAGTTACAAATGAAAATAATCTAGTTTAGGAATCCTTAAGATTAAGAAATCTATGTACACTTAAAACTACACTATTTACACAATACTTTAAAGATATTATCTATTATAATATTACTAACTAAACCTAACACTTAAATAAAACATTAAAATTAAATATTACTGTACGGAACCTACGAGAATCTATTATATTAAGAGGTCCTCGCTTCTATGCGCCCGCGCAACGCTAAAACGATCCTTGCCGAGTGTTGCCGAGGAGTTACGAATCGGTTCGGCCGGTAGGGCCCATGACCAGTCGTTTTTGAAAGCACTGATTTGACAGCTGTGTCGCTCGCTCCGATCGTACTTTAATAATTTTATTAAATACGTCGCGAAATCCCTCTAGGGTAAGTTTCCATGTATTTTATTAGAAGAGCTAATACTGTAAGGTGTTTCTAGAATTCTTAATCTTCTTAGTCTTCTGCTGTATTTCTTCCTATCTTGCTATCTGGGACACTGTGACCTTTGGACCTACGAAACGTGGTTCCGACAGCTTGCTCACGCTTCCGTTTCTGTCTGGAATTCCAGGATTTCTAGTCTACCCTTTATCCTTTCGCCACGTCTTGGTTCCTGCGTCGAGAAGGACGCTTGAGGAAGATCCTCTGCTGCAGTCGCTACAGAGCGTCACCTACCCTACGCTGACTTCGGGTACCGAAGACAGAACCTGGGACTGGAGCCGTTGGTTGCTGGCTAGCTCTCTAAGTCGGAACCATCATCGCTGGAGACGGTTCAGGCCAGTGTTCCCTACCACTTCTTTTCCTCTGCAATCGAGTCGTGCGAAGGCCACGGAAGTAAAGGCATTAAATAATAAGTAACTGGATCTTCGAGCTTATTATTTACCAACCCCTACCTACCTGCCTGCTGGCACCCCCTACAGGGCCTTAAGTGTCATACATGGTGACGGTCAGAATGGACGTTGCAGTGCCGACAACCGCCCCGTTTCTTTGTGTACGGTAGGAGCGTCGTGCGCCGCTGTTAGCACGGCAGATATTAAACCCTCGACTCAGTCTTTTTAGGAACGGCTCAATGTCACGTGACTGATACGATGGGTAATATGTCAATTATCCGGGCTATTATTGACAGCGCGTCGCAACGCGATTTTATTACCGTCGAATGTTGTAAGCGTTTAAAACTGCCGGTCTATGCTACCGCAAATAAATTTGTGTCGGGTGTCGGTGACGTCACGAACCCGATTGATGGCATCACTTGCCTAACATTCAGTTCCCGCCACAACGATGAGGTGAAATTTACTATTCAACCGTTAATTGTCAGTCGTACCTATTACGGATGCCCTGCCGGTCTCGAAAATTGATACTACTCAGTTAGACTACTTAAAAGATTTGCCTTTAGCAGATAGGTGTTATAGCTCACCAGCCGCCGTAGATATTATTCTAGGGTCGGATTTGTTCGCGCGTATATTGCGCCCGAGCACCGTAGCGCGTTCGCCTGGCGAGCCAGTAGCTATAGAAACTTTGCTCGGTTATATCGTAGTCGGTCAGGCGCCCGTGATTAATCCTGTTTGTAATATTGTTCGTGCCTATTGCACAATAAACGAATCGCTTGACAGTCGTGTGAATCGGTTCTTTGAATTGGAAGAAGTGCCTAACATTAAAAATACACTTTTTCCCGACGAAAAAGAGTGCGAAGCGTTTTATGCAAGTACTACTCGACGCGATGAACTAGGCCGCTTTGTAGTATCCTTACCTTTCAAGCGCGACGCGTCTGCCTAGGCGATTCCATACGTCTTGCTAAGCGTAGGTATTTAGCACTAGAGCGCAAGCTGTTGACCGACCCCGCGATTAAAAAGGAATACGATAATGTATTTATTGAGTACTTAGAAAAGGGATATTTGCGTACTGTCGATAATACTGACGCCGACTTTGATAAACCGCATTACGTAATACCTCACCATGGCGTGGTGCGTACTGATAAAACTACTTCTCGTCTACGTGTCGTTCTAGACGGAAATAGCACGACTTCGTCCGGTTTATCGCTAAATGATATTTTATATTCCGGACCTAAGTACCTATTAAACGATTTATTTAAAATATTGCTGCGGTTTCGATTACTGCCCATCGCTATTAGCGCAGATATTAGACAAATGTATTTGCGACTAATAAAATGAATAATAACGACTTGCGTTTTCAACGATTGTTGTATCGCTTTAACCCTGATGATCCGATTCAAATCTTTGAAATAACTCGCGTTCCATTCGGGTTGTGTTGTAGCCCGTATCTAGCAGTGCGATCTGTTCGCCAGTTGGCCAATGATGAGAGCACTCGTTATCCAGCTGCAGCCAGAGTGGTTGACACGGATATTTACGTGGATGACTTGGCTACTAGCTGCTCTTCGGTTGACCGAGGTGTTGAGCTGTCCGATCAGCTGATTAAAATGTTCGCGGCCGGCGGATTCGAACTTGTAAAATTCTCTAGTAACTCACCTGAGGTCATGGCTAGTATTCCTGCCAATCATCGTGTGTCCGAGGGTGTAGAATTTAGTTCCAGCGATCAATTAAAAATATTGGGCTTACATTGGTTACCGGCCGAAGACGTATTCACGTTTCGCGTAAATCTCGAACCTCGCGAGTGTACGAAACGTAATGTACTTTCCGTAATTGCCCGTCTCTGGGACTTGGTAGGTTTTATTGCACCCGTTACACTTTCGGCAAAATTAATTGTAAAATCTCTTTGGAACGACAACATTGATTGGGATGAGATGCCACCATCACACATTATTAAATTATGGCAAAACTTTGAATCGGAATTGCCTTTATTACAAAATATTAAATTGCCGCGTCACGTGGGAGTCACATATGATTGCGTCATCTCCTTACTGGGGTTCGCGGATGCCTCGGAGAAGGCGTACGGTGGAGTAATTTATATTCACGTGTACTTCCCTCAATATGGTCATACCTTGGTAAACTTAGTGTGTGCTAAATCACGAGTCGCACCTTCGAAATCTCTTGTTACACTCGCTCGATTGGAATTATGCGCGAACTTAATCCTAGCCAAGCTAATGCGTCTGGTTATAGATACCTATTCATTACCAGCATGTTCCGTTTATGCGTTTACCGATAGTAAGGTAGCACTCGCGTGGATTCATGCAACGCCCAGCCGATGGCAGACGTTCGTTGCTAATAGGGTTTCTCAGATACAAGAAAACATTGATCCTAAGCATTTTTGTCATATTGCCGGCGTAGATAACGCCGCTGACTGTTTAAGTCGCGGTTTAACCCCTGCACAATTACTGGTGCATCCACTATGGTTTAACGGACCGAGGTTTGCTAATCAACCTCGCTCCGAATGGCCCCTTGGCACAAAGATTATAATATTGCAGGTGAAATACCTGAAGCTAAGGTAACTGTGATGACGACAACTGAAGTGTGTCCACCATCACCGCCTATTTTTTATGAGCTCGCCAATCGAGTCTCTAAATGGAACAAATTACTCCGAATAGTAATGTATGTCCTTAGATTCATCAAAAAATTACCGTTGAAATTTGAACTATCCAATCTCGAATATGCGGAACTTATTGTCATTAGGAATCTAGTTACTATAGCCTACGAATAATGTAGTAACTTGAATTCAATTAAATATTATTAAATTCCGAATATTGATGCAGATCGTATTGCAATGTCATGTACTTATTTAGGGTACGACCACGGAACAGAGGGTACGACGAAGTGACTTCATTTTGAATGTGCCTTGTGTTATTGAAGGCCTTTCGTCCTGTCAAGCCGGGGAAGATGTTAACGCTAAAACGTTCATTTAATTCAAATTGGGTTAGAAACTGCACATTTTGGCTGGTAACTTCCTATCCTTATCACTCTCACCCATTTACTCTATTCCCCACCTTGTCGCACCTCAACGACAATGCATAGTCGTATTTACGCGTCAGTTCGTTTCGCATCACCGTTCAAAGTGCATCTAATTATTAGGAAATAATATAAAAATCTGTAAAAGACCATACATTCCTGTGTGTATATCAATAGTCAGTGTTGTGGACAATTCTCGACAATTTGTGATCATTTAGTGGAAGACAAAGGGGCGCCCCGAAAATCCAGGAATCAAGAAGATTGACGGAGCGAGGTGTCCAACACGATTAGTAGAGCCCAACCCTATGTGTCAAAGTTGTCAAAGAATTGAAGTTTATCTATGGTAATTAGTAGCAATAAAACTCCAGTCGAAACCGCACGTCTTTTATTCAAAAAACAACAAGAACATTACATAGTACATAAAAAGAGACTTTATTACATTCAACATATGGTCCATTACGACCGGATAGTGAATCTCGAGTGTCGCACGTGCGCGACAAAAATGGCGGTTGAACAAGCCGGTTTTCCAAAGAACATCCATCGAGTTTGAGAATAAATGTGTATTTACGCAGCTATTACGATTTCTAACAATATAAACAGTGTTATTTGAGCGAGTTGAGTTACGAGCACTATTATTTGTTGGGAAACAGTGTCGAGTTTGAGAGTTTTTCATTACATACAACATCACAATGGCAGTTTACTCAAATCAGAAAGATCTTATAGAAAACATGAAAAAAGCCGAAATCAACTATAAAAAGACACCTAAGGAGAGAATTAAGAAAGCTTATGTAGAAACACGGCTGGAGCTACTTGAACAAATGTGGAAAGAATTTCGAGATGGACATCGATAATATATTGGCTGGGACTGAGATGTTGTAGCCAGTTGAATGTGCGAAGTATTTAACTTGTTATTTGGATTGTCCTTGTTGTACGTTCTACATTTTTTGATCATGTTGTTCTTCGTGAACGTTGTAGTAAATTGAATTATTATAGGGTGCTTATTATCGAGTTTGGTTTTGATTCGGAAGGCATCGTAAACATCAGAGTCATTTATTGGCTGATCTATAATTTTTCCAATATTTTTTACAATGTTGCGTAAAGTTTCCTTGTTTTCGTTGCGGTCTTTAGGAGTATTATGTATCTCAACCGAATTCGCTCGAGAATTTCGTTCTAGTAGCTCAATTTTTGACTCCAAATAAGCAATTGTTTTTTTATTTTTAGAATTTTCTTGGTCCAGTCTCTCCATCCGTTCCAGGAAACCGTCGTATTTATCCGAGACAAATTGTAGATCCTTCTTAATGCCATTGGCTTGTTCTTGAATTATGTGCAATGCCGAGTTGAGTTGGTCTAATTTAAGATTTTGCTGTTGCTGGAAGCTTTCGAACATTGCCTTGATTTCAGCTTTGATTTCCACAACGCCTGATTCAACGAATTTCCTTTTAAAAGATCTCTGTGTAATGTTCCTGGACACTTCAGACTTTTCACTTCGGTTTGAAGAAAAGTCTAATTGAGTGTCGGAACCATAACTACCACACTCTGCATTTGCCAAATTCGGAAATGACGACGAGGATTGCATAGGTACCGGTACAGGTGTTTGTGAGGGTACAGGTGTTGACGGCGGTGTGCGTTGAGTAGCAGCCATATTAGCGGACAGTGGCCGGGCAGTTAGATATGACGTGTTCTGTAGTGCGCCGCGAGGGACGACGTCCGCGCAGTGGAGGTGGCAGCTGGGCGGAGCCAACGTCCTTGCAAGTGTAGCCGGTGTGCTGTAGCGACGTGGTATGTGTGTGTGTGTGGTCTGCACTACTCACGCAGTTTATACTCTTGACTAGTCTGGGCGCCTGGTACTTTTAGTTCGCTCACGGATTATTATTTTAGTTTAAATTTAATAAATACTGTTACATCGGACCTACTAGAACATTCGAGAAAGTCGGCGATTACAGTGTGCGTACGTTAGAAGTTCGAGAGCATTCTATTATTATTAGTTTTAAAGTTAGGTAGGTACAAACTCGCGACCTATTTATAAAAAGACATTAGAATTTCGACCGTACGCCTAGGGCATAAGGTTCATATTTGCTTGTTTTGTACAAGTAGGTTATACCTACTTGTTTTTAGTAGGTACCTCTATTTTTTGTATCTACCTGCTATTTTTTGTTAGTGTTTTTTATGACCCTCTCGAATGTTCGCGGTTATTCTGGTGTGTCTGTTGGCGAGTATAAATAGAGCGCTCAGGGCCGCGACCGGCAGTGGCGCCATCTAGCGGCAATGCAAGAGAACTCACAACCACAACAAAACCCCGAACAAAGGGATTTCACGGCCTGCGCCATTAAGCTTTTAATGGACCTGATAAAGGCCATTAGGCAGGGACAGGACGCGGGCTTAGTAATCCTCGACGGGCTAGCCGAATTACTAAGATTGTATCATGGCTAGCTCGTTGAGAATAATCCACTGGAACGCCCGCGGCCTTAAGAACAAGGTAGCCCCCCTCCGCCTCCTCCTTAAGGAACAAAAGATCGACGTGGCGCTCATAGGTGAATATTTCATCTACAGGAGGGATGAGAAGTCGCCGCACGGCATCACGTACCGCGGATTAGCGGTACTAGTGAACCGAAGAGTCGTCCACCAACCGCTCCCAGAGATCACCCCGACTACCTTTCAGGTGTTGGGAGTTCAAATTAACGTCGCCGGCAAGGACATGAACTTGTACGCGGCGTACCACCCACCGAGCTCCGACTTCAACATAGCGGAGCTGAGGAACATTGTGAAGTCATCAAACCCGACACTCCTTGCCGGCGACTTTAACATAAAGCACACGGCATGGAACAGTCGCCTGATACAAAAATGGGGCAGACGGCTCTTCGCGGACGCGGAGGCCCACGGATACACGGTTTCCGGCCCCGAGACTCCAACACATTACCCGGACAACCCAGCACACATGCCAGACGTACTGGACATCGTGATCCACATGGGCCTCGAATGTCAGATCACCCAACAGGTGATGGACGACGAGTTCCAGTCGGATCACCAACCGGTGCTCGTCGTCCTATCGGAGATGCCGACCAAACTCTCCCCTCCTGCGCCACGTCGCATCACGGACTGGGGCAACTTCAAGGAGAGGATGGAGACCACCACACCCACTTGGCCCGTCGAGACCGCCGCAGACGTTGAGCGACTCTCTGAGGAAATCACCGCCTGCATCCAGCGCGCCCTAGAAGGGGCGACTACTACATCGCCGTCGACGCCGGGGGGTGTTGTTTACAAACCCCTCCCCGCACACATCAAGCAACTGATCTAACAAATCTTGTTAATTCGTAATATCATTTATTAATTGTCACAGACAGACTATATGACATTTTCTATTATATGGCCTCGAGCGAGTTAACATAGAGACACTGTCTAAAGAGTTTCTAATATACCACATCTCTCCCCTCCTAGCTGCTGCGGATCAAGGGTGCACCCAAAAGCTGGTCGAGATGCCGGCGCCAGATATCACCGTTGTCGGTGCGAACTTCGTAGTGCAGTCGGCCCAAACGTTTTATGATGCATCCAAACTGCCACCGCTGCGTAGCACTCGTGTAGTCACGAGCCTGTACCCGATCACCTAGGTTGAACTCTCTGACATTGACCTCTTGAAGCGGCGGTGGTTCTGTCTCCTTGTCTTTTCTTAAAAACATAGCATGTAGGCCCGTGCGTATTTCTCTGCCAAACATAAGCTGGTACGGAGTTTGACCATTAGCATTTGGCGTCCGTCGGAGACGAGTTTTCACTGTCACTAACTTCTCTACTAGGCTACCTCCTTCCCCCTCTACGCTACGTAAAATTCTCTTAACTGTCTGCACAAAACGTTCAGCTTGCCCGTTGGTTGCAGGGTGGTACGGAGCGGAAGTCTTATGAATGATCATACAATATTTTAAGTATTTTTCGAACTCTTCCGAAACAAACTGTCGACCATTGTCTGAAACCAAGACGTGAGGTGTCCCAAAAGTGCAAAATAGTTCTTTCAATTTTTGTATGCACCAAGAGCTTGTAGTGGACTTGGTAGGTATAATCTCAGTCCATTTTGAAAATGCATCAACAATAATCAAAAGTTGGTATCCGTGCACAGGTCCAGCGAAATCAATATGAAGTCTTTGCCAGGGGCCCTTTGGTTGTTCCCAATGGTGTAGTGGTGCTTTCTCTGGTTCATTTTGTTGCAATCTACAGGTTCTACATGACTTGACTTTGGTCTCAATCTCGTTGTCAATTCCTTTCCAGTACACGAAACTGCGAGCCAATAGCTTCATCTTTACAATGCCTGGGTGACCGAGGTGTAGCTCGTCAAGCACTTGTTCGCGTAATACTTTTGGAATTAACACTCGTGAACCTCTCAATAAACAACCATCGTGTAAAGTAAATTCATTGTCCTTGTAACCGATTGTTTTAAGTGATTGGCCATTTTCCAATGCGTGTAGCAAAGATGTACAGTCGGCGTCCTTTCTTGTTTCTGTCGCTATGACATCTGGATTAATATCAATAGTATGTATTTGCTGAAACTGAAAACTGTAGTTCTGGTCAATTCTGTTGGTTTTGGTGTTTTCTACTGGAAACCTGGATAAATAATCTGCATTTGAGTTGTTCGCCGAAGTTCTGTATTCAATGTTGTAGTCAAATCCAGATAAGAAGTGAGCGTAGTGAAACAGCCTCATCGTACTCATTGCGGGTAGCGTTTGATGTGGGTGGAAAATTACTGTAAGAGGTTTATGGTCTGTAACAAGGATAAATTTTCGACCATAACAATAGTAGAAAAACTTTTTCAATCCCCAGTGTATCGCTGTAGCTTCCTTGTCGATTTGACTGTAATTCTTCTCACTATTAGACAGAGTTCTTGAAGCGAATGCTATAGGTCTTTCTGACCCATCTGGCAGTCTATGTGACAGTACTGCCCCGAGTCCCAGTGGCGATGCGTCTGTTGAAAGCACTAACGGCTTCTTAGAGTCAAAGTGTATCAGTACTCTTTCACTTACAATTTCTTTCTTAATTTGTATAAAAGCTTGTTCACACTCTGCAGACCATATGAAGCTTGATTCTTTCTTTAGTAAGTTGTTTAGTGGGTTCGTGATCGATGCTAGGTTTGGTATGAATTTTTTGTAAAAATTAGCTATTCCAAGAAATGTTCTTAATTCCGAGTTACTTTCTTTTAGTTTATCGAGTACGAGTTTGAGCCTTTGTAGTAGTTGTTCTTGGTTAGCTCCTTGTATAATTATATCGTCGAAGAAACATTTAACGCCTTGTAGGCCTTGTAACAGTTTATCCATGAACTTCTGCCATAGGCTCGGAGCGACCTTAACTCCGAACATGAGTCTGTTTACTCTGTAAGTTCCTTTGTGTGTACTGAGTGTTTGTAACATTGCGCTCTCTTCATCCATCACCATGTTTAGGTACGCCTGAGTTATGTCGAGTGTACAAAATAGTTTACCTCCATTCATCTCTGTGAAAATATCTTCAATCATAGGTATTGGATATTGTTCATCTTGTATAAATTTGTTTAGAGTAACCTTATAATCAGCGCATAATCGGATATTCCCATTTGGTTTGACAACTGGTACTACTGGAGTACCCCATTCAGAGTGGTCAACTTTCGTGATGACACCTTGTGTGCATAGTCGCTCTATTTCTTCATCCACTTTTGTTTTTAAAGCATAAGGTATTCTACGTGGTCTAATAAAAATTGGCTTAGTGTTCTCTTTCAGGTTTAGGTGTCCTCTGTAGTTTGGTATTTTGCCAAGGTCGTTTTTGAATACTGAAGTCTTGTAGAGCTCTAGGAGCTGGTCTAATTCTATGTTTTCAGTAGGCTGTACGGTTTTTATGTCTGCTAAGTTGAGTGTATCGAGTTCTTTCATCCAGCTGCGGCCAAATATGGGATCAACGTTGTTGTTGATAACATACAGTTTTCCGTGGAATTCTTTCCCTTGGCATCTGTATTTAACGTATGCCACCCCTGTTGGTTTGATTACTTCTCCAGTATAAGTTCTGAGTCTTATTTTTGTCTTAAAAATTCTTTTTCCAATATTTAGTTTTTGATAGTCTCGTAATGACATTGAAGTTAGTGTAGCTCCGGTGTCAAATTCCATCTTTATCTTAACGTGTTCAATATGTACCGTTATCATATATTTTTCAGATGATTCTCCAGATATGATATTAATATTATTCCAGTCATCATGGTCACTTGTCATTGAGTCTTCTAATAGGTTCGTATTCGGTTTGTTCTTGTTAAGACTCGCATTAGAGTGGCGTTGAAGGCAAACACGGGCTAGGTGACCGACTTTATTGCATTTATGGCATGTGACGTTTATAGCGCCACATTTGTTGGATTCGTGATTCGCAGCACCACAGCGAAAGCATTTCCCTTTTAGATCTGTAGGTGTAATTTGTCTTGGACTTGGTCCAGGTCCTGCTGGTCTCTTGTAAGGGGTGATTTTGTTGATGTGGCCACTACTGGTACTTGGTTGTTCATTAGTAACCATTGATGCGTTTTCTGCCTTACCCATTTCAATAGATATCGCAATCTGTGTCAGTGATTTGAATGTATATACTGTTCGGTCTTGTAAAATTTTTGTACGTGCATCACTATCTTTCAATCCCCTTATAAATTGTAGAGATAAAAAGCTTTCTGATGTATTTTTCTGACAGTGTTGGCAATTGAATTCACAGTTAGTGGTAAGTTTCTTCAACTCTGCGGCGTACTGCGCTACAGTTTCATCGGCTTTTTGCGTTCTTGTTATGAATTTATGTTGTAGCGCCCATTTGCTAGGTTTTGGGTCTAAGTATTCGTCAAGTATTTCAGTAATATCAGCAAATGACATATTCATTGGTTCTTCCGGTAATGTTAAATCGCAAAGTTTCTCGTGGAGCTCTGGTGATAATGTTGACAGTAATATATTTGATTTGATGTGTGCTTCCGATATGTCGTTCAATCGAAAATACACTTCTAGTCGTTTTTTGAAATTGTGAAAAGTTTCAGATTGTTGTAAAGGTTGAAATTGTATCTTTGGTGTATTCCCATACCTGGATTCAGTTTCTTTTATTTGTTGATGCTGTTGTTGGCCCTGTTGCTGACCTCTATTCTGTGTCTGTTTTGTTAAAAGTTTAACTGTTATTGCTGTATGAAGTTCTTCAAATGCGTACCTGTATTCTTGTTCTTGATAATAAGTGTCATCGTCCTTGTCGTCGACGGTCTTGTTTTCGATTTTTTCTTGTACCTCCCTTAAAGCCAGGATCGTCTCCTTCAGGCCCAGGAAGCGAGCAGTAATATCTTCGTCAGACATCGTTGCCCTCTGATTGACATAGGTGTCGATTCGCGTGAGCATCCCGCGTAGGGTGCCACGATATTTTCGTAGTTTGTCCATTTCATATATTAATTTATGCAATGTTTATTGGACTTTTTTTTTTATCCCATCCTCGTCGCCAATAACAAATCTTGTTAATTCGTAATATCATTTATTAATTGTCACAGACAGACTATATGACATTTTCTATTATATGGCCTCGAGCGAGTTAACATAGAGACACTGTCTAAAGAGTTTCTAATATACCACATGATCGCCCAACGAAGGCGCCTGCGCAGGCGGTGGCAAGACACCGGCTGCCCTACAGCTAAGCGCGACCTCAACCGTCTGGCGGAGAAGGTGAGGGCCAAGCTGCAGGAACACAACGCCACGGGCTGGGAGGAACACATCGACGGCATAGAGGGAGACTGGCCGTCGATACACAAGCTATGCAGAGCATTGACGAACACCCCAGCCCCGGTTCGGCCTCTACTTCACAGCGACGGGGCGCCCAGGTACGCAGCAGCAGACCGAGCTGAAATATTCGCTGAGCACCTGGAGCGTCAGTTCCAGCCAAACCCGAGCTCAGACTCTGAACACATCGCAGCAGTCGAGAGGCACCTTGGAGAGTACTTCGCATCGCCGATAGCTCCAGAGGAAGATCCTATTTTCTTTTCCCCGTGTGCAGTGAGACGCGCCATCCTCGGGACGAAGCCGAGAAAGGCACCGGGCGCCGATGGAATCACCAACACAGTGCTGCGCCACCTGCCGTACCGAACGGTTGCGGCCCTGGCGCGCCTGTTTACGGGGATCCTACGCACCGGGACCTTCCCGGCTGCGTGGAAAGAGGGGCGCGTCATCATGCTGCCAAAGCCGCACAAAAACGTATTGAAGCCTGAGAGCTATCGGCCCGTCACGCTTCTCCCCTGCACCTCCAAGGTGTTTGAGCAACTCCTGCTGCGACACCTCAAGAAACACGTCGAGCCTCGCCCCGAACAGTTCGGGTTTCGCTCGGAACATTCGACGACGCTCCAGCTGTCGAGGGTGCTGCACCTGCTCACGGCAGCGGTGAACAAGAAGGAGAGGGCAGTTGCAGCATTCCTCGACATGGAAAAAACGTTCGACAGAGTTTGGCAAACCGGTCTGCTGTACAAACTGTACAAACACTCTAAAATGTTGAAGAGCATTATAAATTGCCAGGGTCTCGAGATCATAGGAGCAATACCTTGATTCAGCAGGGGAAGTACGTTTACTGAAATAAGCTACAACCCTATTCTGACCATTTACTTTTTGCATCAGAATAGCACCAAATCCCAAAGAACTTGCATCAGTGTGCAATTCAGTTATAAAATTCGGGTCGAAAATTGTTAGCAAAGGTTTATTTACCAAATGTTTTATAACATAATCTCTAGCTTTCTCTTGTTCTTGTCCCCATTCCCACTTTTGGTTACTCTTGGTGAGTTTCGTTATAGAAGAAGTTCGTGAAGCGAACTCTGGGATAAACCTTCGAAAATAGCTTGCCAGACCCATGAACTGACGGACCTCCCTTACGGTAGTAGGAGTGGGGGAATTAGTGAGTGCAGATACCTTACTACCGCTCGGCCTTACACCTTCCTCAGAAATGTGCCTACCCAAATACTCAATTTCTTTTACGAAGAATTTACATTTCTTTAAGTTGACTGTGAAACCAGCAGAACTAAGGGCCTGAAGAGTTTGTTTTAAATATAATAATCCATCATCTTCAGTTTTGAATGGAATCAATAAATCATCAATATAAACTAATAGAAATTTTAAATGTTGTACGGCTTTACTAATGGCTCTTTGGAACACGGACGGCCCATTACATATTCCAAATGGCATTTTAAGAAATTCGTAATGGCCATCCGGTGTTACAAAGGCAGTATACTTAATCGAATTTTGAGCTACTGGAATTTGATGGAAACCATTTTTCATATCTATAGATATGTAATATTTCGCATTACCTAGTTTATCTATTTGATCCTCGATGAGAGGGAGAGGGTACCTTTCTTTTTCTACAATTTTATTCAGTGCTCTAAAATCTACGCACATCCTGTCACTACCATCCTTCTTTTTAACGAGTAACACAGGACTAGCATAAGAAGAGTCACTTTCCCTAATAATATTTTTCTTCGTTAAGTCTATGATCATTTCCTTTACCTTCTCTCTCTCAACGGGGGCCAGCCTATAAGGTCGGTAATATATTACTTCATCTTTTTTTAACCGTAAACTCATTTCACCAGTCTTTACCGTACCAATATTGTCTGGTGACGGTAGAACAGACGAGAACTTGGCAAACATATTTTTTATTTTTATTTGTAAATCGCCATCTAAATGACTTATTGCTCCATTCAACTGAGCTATTTCTGTATCTAAACTATTTAAGACATGATTCTTAACATTTGGGGGCACACCTGAAGAAGATACACGAGTCAGTTTGCAACCATTAGAGTCTAAAATTACTGCTATATCTGGATATTGGACAGCATTTCTCCCAATTAGACAGTCATAGTAAAAGTCCTTATCTCTAGCTACATGAAATTCAATTTCAAGACAGATATCATCGAATTTTACAGGGGCAGTTACCAAAGCAGTTACGTGTAATTTACCGTTACCTATCCCTTCAAGGACCGACGAATATGGTATCAAATTACAACCTAAGTGTCTAGCAATAGAATCTTTTATGACACTACAGCTTGCACCAGTATCGATAAGTGCCTTAATTGAATTGCCTTTAATATCGACTTCGGTTAACTTCAAATTTGTCTTTGTGAAACAATTTACACCATTTTCTTTAGTGGTAGATTTATTGACAGCCCGCTGTTTAAAGTAACAAGCCGACTCAACATGACCGACCTTCTTACAGTACGTACACTGAATAGGCTTGGTTGGAGGAGTAGCGCTAGTAGTCGCATCTACGGTCGCGGGACCTTGACGAGATTCAAAATTCTTAAATTTGTAGCACTGACTTTTAATGTGACCCGGTCTTTTACAGAACAAACAACGTTTTTCCTGAGAGTCGTCAGATTTGAGAATTTTGCTAGGTGGTTCACCCTCTCGTCTATCAGTAGATTTACCAGCTGTATCGATTGGACGCTTTCTTGAAATTTTTACATACGTTGTAAAAAGAGAGATTAGTTCGGCAGTAGTTTTGACACAACTATTGTAAGAAGCCATTTTAACGCTAACATCGTGTATACCCCCACAAACAAGCTCGAGTAATTGTTGTTCGGCGAAAGAAATTTTAGTATTTTTAAGTAACCTTAATTTTTCTCTGGCGTATTCACAATAAGAATCGGATGATTCCGAGGTAAGTAGTACAGCCTTTGTAAGTTTTTCGGTCAAATTTCGTTTTTCGGGATACAGATCCTTAAGGGTCGTTCGAAAATTTTCCCACGATCTTCCTTCCTCGGGTTCCCAAGTCTCGTACCACAATAAAGCAGAGCCCTTTAGGGCCTTACCTGCTTTAGCCACAGTCGTAATGCTGCTCCATTCAAGGTCCTTCGCGATTGAATCGATGGTGGTGCACCAGTTTTCGGCACCGTTGTCATTCTTTGCAGGATCAAATGGTGGCAGCACGACATCGTCCCCTCGTTGTTTCACAGCTACTGCATCGCGTATGGCTTTCAGCAAGCCTTCTAATGTTGCTGGATCCATCGCAAGCCACGTTCACAACCCCTGAAACATAAATAACTATTAATAGGTGGTATGTCAGGTTCGAATCCCACTTCTGATGTTAAAATTTATCTGTATATATATATATATATAGGTATATATATGGTTATGTATATATATAGGTATGTATAGGGGTATAATAAGTATAAGTAACTTGACTTTTAAAGAAACCACTATTTTATATTATATCTTTCCAAAACACTATTTCATCTATGTAAAATTTCACATAAAATAGGTGGGTAAGGTTTATAGAGAATAAGACACTACTTAATAAGAATCATAATATTTATTTTTAGTCCAAACAATTGTCTAAATTCTTGTATGTAATTATAACACATTTTAAAGAATAACAAAACCAAATAAAATTCAAAATTAAGTACTTAACTTTTATGAAGTATAACAATATTCTGCAACACACTATCGATTACTCGATTCACAACGATTATATTTCGAGCTCCGCACAGCACGACAGTTGAACAAGAAGTGCCGTCCCACTGGGCCGTCACCCGTTTTAAAGCATCGGTTTTTGTAAACAAGGTGGGGTGATCAGGTGACGACATAGCTTCGACAATCGTATTAAATATACGTTAAAATACTTTAATTTTAACAAAATGTTATTAAATAATTCTAAAATTATAATAATAAAATAGGAATAGCTTTTATTTGTTATTGCTCTTAAAAATCACAATAAAACGTTTAGTTATTTACTTAATCAGATTTTAAGTTCCTGTTATTTCTTAATCTACAAAAATAGTTATTATGTCGATCGGATGTTAACCGAAATACATCAAATATTCACCAAAAACAGTTAACATTTTAAAAATAATCTATCACGCGCGTGGAACACGAACGCGCCGTCGACACGGCCTGTCGTCGTCGTTAGACGGCCGGACGGCTAGCTAGCCCATAGCCAACCGTCCACAGGCCAGCATCTACGGTGGCCGGTAGCCACCACGTGGCCCCCGACGCCCGTTGCGTCTCCCGCGGCGGCTGGGAAGAGAGGATCTCTCCCTCTCTCGTTCCGCCACCTCCTTCGCTAGCATGACTGCTTCGCAGAAGGAGGCGACGGCTTCCCATTCCGTCTCGCTCCGGACCATGGATTGAACCAGGGCCGGACGCGAGAGGTCGCCGCCGCCGATAGCCGTCACGAGGACACGGCGGAGCTCCGCCCACGCAGGGCAGACTTCCACCGTGTGCTCCACCGTGTCCTCCGGTCGATCCTCACAGTGGAGACACCCGGGCGTTTCCTCCCGCCCGATTCGGTGCAGGTACCTCCCGAAACATCCGTGTCCGGTGAGGACCTGCGTCAGGCGGAAGGTGAGGACGCCGTGGCGCCTCTCCAGCCACTCCTCAAAGAGGGGAATTACCGCCACTATCGTGGCGTGCCCTGCACGGGGTTGCGACAGTCGCTCTCTCCATGTCGCCATGAGATCGCGCCGGAGGTCCGTCCGCTGAGCGGCAATTTGCCGCGGCAGCGGAGTTTCCCCCCGGCGTAGTACATCCGCGCGCCACTCATGCAGGCGCGCGAAGACTATCGCCTCCAGATCCCACGGCGGCAATCCGGCAAGCAGGCCCGCCGCCTCGCGAGAGATCGTGCGGTACCCACGGACCATCTTTACGGCCACCACTTTTTGGGGCGCGTTCAGATAGTGAGCGGCACGCCGCTTCAACGAACGCGCCCACACTGGGGCCCCGTAAAGGGCCATGGACCGCACGACCCCCGTGTAGAGCCTGCGGCAGGAGGCGTTTGGCCCCCCAAGGTTGGGCAGGAGCCGCCTGAAGGCAGCCCCGGTCCGTTCCAGCCTGGGGGCCAAACGTCGGAAGTGCTCCACGAAGTTCCACCGGCTGTCGAGGACGAGTCCTAGGTACTTCAACGTCGACTCGACGCCGATGGATACCCCTCCTACCGTCAGTGTGGATCCCGACGGTGGCGCATTCCGAGGCCCATGAAAGCACATGGCCTCGGACTTGTGCAGTGCCACCTCGAGACCCAGTTGCCGGATCCTCTCAACGACTATCGCAACCCCGCGTGTCATAGTTTCGGCCGCCGCCTCGTGCGACCTACCCTGTGCCAGCACCAGGGTGTCGTCTGCGTAGCAGACGACGCTGACACCACTAGGGAGGTCCGCGCGCAGCACCCAGTCGTAACCGATGTTCCACAGGGGCGGTCCCAGAACCGATCCCTGTGGGACACCGCACGACATCTCTCGCCGGTTCCAATTTCTGCAGCGACTGGGGTAGATGACGGCCCTGTCCGTCAAATAGTCCCCGACCACACGACGGAGGTAGGTCGGCACCCGGTGATACCGGAGTGCCTCCCTGATGCAGCTCCAGGGCAGGGAGTTGAAGGCGTTGGCGATGTCGAGAGACACCGCCAAGACGACTCCGCCCCGGGATATCGCATCCCCCGTCGTGAGGGCTCTCACGCGCATGATGGCGTCCACTGTAGAGCGCCCCTTGCGGAAACCAAACTGGTTCTCCGCAAGATTCGGCCCCATCCCCTCTAGGTGCTCGGCGAGGCGGTTTGCAATTACTCTCTCAAAGAGCTTGCCCACCTCGTCGAGCAGCACGATGGGCCGAAATGCGGATGGAGAGTCCGCAGGGCGCCCCGGCTTTTGGATGAGGACCAGTTTCCCCGTCTTCCAACGAAGCGGGAACTGGCCTCTCTCCAAGCATGCGCTTAAGAGCCCTTTTAGTCGGGGCCCGAGAGCCTCCGCGTCCGAGGCCAGGACCCAGGCTTTGCCAGGCAAGCCATCGGGTCCCGGGGCGGTGTTTTTGGCCTTGAGCCTCCCTACCGCCACTCTCAGGTCTACCCCAGTCACTTCCGGAGTGTCGTCGTCGTCGCTTGGGTCCTCTTCCGGCACCGCAGGTGGCGGAGCCATAGGCGGGGGCGGATGTTCCCCCCGCGAGGGGAACAGAGCGCTCACCACGTCCTCCACGAGCTCTGGCCGGAGACTCTGCGTCAGCGGGGGGGCCCAGGTGCGGAGTTTATTCCGCACCATCTTGTAAGGGCGCCCCCACGGATCTCTGTCGAGAGTCTCCAGCATCTCCGAGCGGGCCAGTTCCCTGGCCCGCAGGACAGCGTCTCGGAGGGCGGTCTTCGCCGCTCTGTATCCCTCGTACAGCTCCGCCTCAATGGCTGCCGCATCGGGCAGGCGGATGCGGAGCCTGCGATGCCTGGCGTACAGGCGCCGCGCTTCAACACACGCCTCGCGTAGAGACGTTATTTCGCGCGACCACCAGTACACCTGACGTCGGGCGCTTCCTGGCCGGACTCGGGGCATTGCCAAGTCACAAATGTCGGACATGGCCTCCTGGAACCACTCTGCCTCGCTATTAACGTCGGCAGGCCTGTCCGGTGATGTCACCCAGGCCTGCACGATCGAGGCTTCCAGGAGGAGCTCCCGGTCCAGCTGCTTCAGCGCCCAACGCGGACCACTCGGGGCCTGTTGGACCGGCGCGCTCGAGGACTGGGTGGAGACGTCAAACCGGATGTACCGGTGGTCGGAATATGTCTCCACCCCCTCCATGACACGCCAGTCAACGACACGCGGCGAAAGAGCGGGGCTAGCGAACGAGATGTCCACCACCGACTCGCCCCGCATCCGCACACACGTGGGAACAGAACCCCGATTAAGGACGTCCAGGCCCTTCTCCAGGGCCCAGTCCTCCACCATCCTTCCCCGCACATCTGTACAACGAGAATCCCAAGCCAAGTTCTTGGCATTGAAGTCCCCGAGGACAAGCACGGGGAGGGAATGGTTTCCGACGACGACACTCAACTCTGCGAGAGAGTTGTGGAACTCGGCGAGAGTTCGGCTCGGGGAGAAGTAAACTCCCACCACGTCGATCTCCCCGAACCGTGAATCCAAGCGGCCTCAAATAATATTAGTGAAATACATAGCTACCGTATCTGAAACTACTAGTGTAGTTCATTCCTACAATGAACTAACTGAAGCTCAACGAGTAACCGCTGATAACATTATAGAACAGTTTCAAATTATGTATTTCAACTGAAAAACGTGGCTTAGGTAGAACTAATTTAGTAACGCACCATATTGATACTGGTGATTCTTTACCTATTAGGCAAAGATATTACAGGGTTTCTCCTGAGAAACAACGTATTCTATCTGAGCAACTAGACGAAATGTTATCCTTAGGAGTTGTTGAGGAATGTGAGAGTCCATGGTCTTCACCTGTTTTATTGACACCAAAAAAGGTCGGTAAACTTAGATTCTGTCTAGACAGTCGTAAATTGAATTCGGTCACTAAAAAGGACGCCTACAAGTTGCCTTATATATCGGAGATTTTCTCCTCTTCCCTCGGATCGCCGTTGAGTTCGGTCGTGTCTACGGTTACGATTGACTTTGGTTTTTTATTTGAAAGTATTGTATTGTTACGAGCTGGGTATGAGATAAATTAATTACTACCGATTAAACAACACAATAACTTTATTAATCACAAAACAATCAAAACTTAATCACAAATACACTACTGTTTACTATTCACTTAGATATCGCACTTGTAGTTCACTTGGATTCGCTTCGTTGTGTCGCTAAAACAAGACTGCCGGTCGCGGCCCTGAGCGCTCTATTTATACTCGCCAACAGACACACCAGAATAACCACGAACATTCGAGAGGGTCATAAAAAAACACTAACAAAAAATAGCAGGTAGATACAAAAAATAGAGGTACCTACTAAAAACAAGTAGGTATAACCTACTTGTACAAAACAAGCAAATATGAACCTTATGCCCTAGGCGTACGGTCGAAATTCTAATGTCTTTTTATAAATAGGTCGCGAGTTTGTACCTACCTAACTTTAAAACTAATAATAATAGAATGCTCTCGAACTTCTAACGTACGCACACTGTAATCGCCGACTTTCTCGAATGTTCTAGTAGGTCCGATGTAACACTGCCACCTCCTTAGACATGCTCGTCCCGAGCATCATTAGTCCCGTAGTATCGCGCCAACCGATCTACATGCACAATCTTAGGCGCACCTCGTGGGCCCTTCTGTATTCGGTAGGTGACATCGTTGATCCTAGTCACGACTCGGTATGGCCCATCCCATTTTGCTTGTAACTTCGGAGACTTCCCCTTGCTCCGCACTGGGTTATGCAACCACACCAGTGAACCCTCGTCGAAACCCCTACCGTTGGCTTTCCGGTCATAACGGGTCTTCATCTTCTCAGACATCTGTTGGCCGGACTGTCGGATATGCTCATAAACATCGTTCAACTTATTACGCAAGTCATTCGCGTAATCTGTTATGCTACATGGAGCATCAGGGGGAGTTCCAGTGATTAAATCAGCAGGTAACCGTAGTTCCCTTCCAAAGTTCGCGAACAACAGAACCCTTCCAAAGTTTGTGACACCAGCCGGTGTCACAGTCGTACTTTCGTGGACTGCGCTTCGGTAAGACAGAAGAAACGGCTGTATGTGCTTGTCCCAATCCCTTTGCCGGCTTTCCACAACTTTCGCCAGATATCTCTCCAACGTTTGGTTGAATCGTTCTACCATTCCATCGGATTGTGGGTGGTAAGAGGTGGTTCTGGTTTTATGGGTACCCATCAATCGACAAGTCTCTTGAAATACTTGCGATTCAAAATTTCTTCCTTGATCGCTGTGTATTTCTAAGGGTACTCCAAAACGACAGAAGACTTCTTGAACTAATTTATCTGCGACAGTTGTAGCTTCTTGGTTAGGAATGGCGAAGACTTCCGGCCACTTTGTAAAGTAATCCATGACCACCAGGAAGTACCTGTTTCCGCTCTAGCTTACTGGAAATGGTCCCGCAACGTCTAGTGCTATCCGTTCCCAAGGGGCTCCAACGTTGTACACTTTTAATGCACCTCTGCTGCATGTCTGAGATTGGAAAAGATCTTGAGATTGGAAAAGATCTGAGATTAGAAAAGATCTTGGTAATTTGTTAACAGATGAATATCCAGGACACTCAGTAATAAACAACTGTATGCCAGGAAGTTCTTTATATAATATTATGAAAGAAATTATTAAATGTAAGTTTAACGAGGATTCCATTTTATTAATTTTAATAGGTAATAGAGGAAAAGTAAACAAAGGAGAATTGCTTCAGTATTATAGAACTTTGTCAAACTTAAATTTGAGAAAAATTGTATTGTTTACACTTCCCTATAGTAAAAGTTTGCCACAGGAAGAAAATTACTATAGATATAATATTAATAATACATTGCATAATTTGACCTTGAATAGTAATGTATTTCACTTAATTGACATAAACAATTATATTGGCAATAATTTTTATTTGACAAAAGATAGATATCTTGTAGACAGGTGCTATCTTACAAACTATTGCAAAAGACAAGTAGCTGCATCGCTATCTTATTATTTTTCTATTACAGCCAAGAACTTGGCTAATCAAGTTGCCTCTGTTAATCAATGCAATATTGAGTTAAATCACTCTGCCAATAATTTGTCTACATTACCTGAATCTATGAATCATTTAAATTAGAAATTGAGACAACAGAGGCAACCTCTTGCAATATTATAAGGAAACCAGATAGTAAATCAGGCGAATGTTTTGAGAGTTTTAATAGTATCAACCTGGTTCATCAAAATATTCAAGGATTATTGAACAAAGAATTAGAAGTAGAACTTTTTTTGAATTGTAACAACATAGATATTCTTTGTATAACGGAGCACTGGCTTAAATGTCACCAATTAATTTTCAATTTTAGCAATCACCAGGTTGGTAGTTCATTCTGCAGAGTAAATGCTATACACGGCGGCGCATTAATCCTAGTAAGTAATCATCTTAAATTTAAAGAACGCAAGGATATTGTAAGCCTATCTGTTGAGCGAACAGTTGAAATAGCCTGTATAGAATTGGAGCAGTTTATCATTTTAAGTGTATACAGACCTCCTTCAGGGTTGTATGATTGTTTTGAAAAGGTAATGGATGAAGTGTTACATAAAATCTGTAGTTCTAAGAAGTCTATAATTACTTGTGGTGATTTTAATATTAATTTGTTAGAAAATTCTGGGTTAAGTACAAAAATTTTAAGCCTGTTTCAGTCATACAATCTTGAAAATAAATTTCTCGAGCCCACTAGAATAACCCCTACTACTGCCACTTGCCTAGATAATATTTACACTGATATTATACCCACCCAAACGGCAATTATTAATTTAATAGATTCAGATCATTGTGGGCAATTGATCACAATTCCTAATGTAAACATGAAAGTAACTAAAAAGGATATCATTGTTAATCCAAAAAGTAAAAATCGCCTGGAAACTTTTAAAACTAAACTCTTATCAAAACTACCACTTTTGTCAGCCAATGATGATCCCAATCAACACTATAACGATTTTTTCAGCATGTATTGCGCACAATTTGAAACCACATTTGTCCCTAAGACAATCTCGGTAAATAGTAACGCTTCTTTCAATGACTGGGCCACCATTGGTATTCATAAGAGTCGAAAACGACTTTATGAACTGTATGAAGAGCGGACTTATACTAACACAGTAGAATTTAATTTATACGTTAAGAATTACTCTAAATTATTTAAAAAAGTTTGTTTATTAGCAAAGTCACGTTACTTGAGTTCAAAAATTAAAAATAGTAGTAATGTTATTAAAATGACATGGAACATTATTAATAGCGAAACGGGAAGGTCTTGCAAGCGAAATAGTGACTACAGCCTTGCTATTGGCGATAATATTCTAAATTCAGACACTCAAGTTGCCACAGCCTTTGAAAATTTCTTTGCAGATATTCCCGTATCCACAACTAAATCGCTTAACTCGTCGCCTGCTGCTGCCGAGTCTTTACTAAGGGAAAACGTTTCAAACTGTGATTCCGAATTTAATTTCCAATATGTCACCTGTAGAGATATTATTAAAACTTTTCACACCTTAAATGTTAAAAAGACCGCTGATCTATGGGGTCATTCTGTGGACGTAGCTAAATCCATTATAAACGTTGTAGCTCCTTCTTTAGCTGTTATATTTAACGATTGTATTGACCGTGGTGAGTTTCCTGATCTAATGAAATATAGTAAAATAATACCATTGTTTAAATCGGGTAGTACATCAGACCCCACTAATTATAGACCCATTTCAGTACTACCCACCTTTAGTAAAATTTTTGAAAAAATAATTTTGACACAATTGCAAAGTTTTTTCAATAAACATAAGTTATTGCACAAAAAACAGTTCGGTTTTACAAGGGGTCGTTCAACTACCGATGCCGGTGTTGAACTTTTAGGACACATTTATAATGCCTGGGAGGACAAATGCGACGCTTTGGGAATTTTTTGCGATTTATCTAAAGCTTTCGATTGCGTTCTTCATGAAACATTAATCAGGAAACTACACCACTACGGAATCCGTAACGCCTCTCTGGATCTTCTTACTTCTTATTTGAGTGATAGGATTCAGAGAGTTGATGTTAACGGGAAAAAATCTCCCGGATCCGTAGTAAAAATGGGGGTACCCCAGGGCTCAATTCTTGGTCCATTTTTGTTTCTTATTTACATAAATGACTTGCCTTACCTCATAAAGGATAATCATGACGTGGTATTGTTTGCCGACGACACTTCTCTTTTATTTAAACTCAAACGTCAGCAGCCAGTTATGGATAATGTTAATAGCGCTCTGGCAAAAGTTGTCAATTGGTTTAATGTTAATAATCTACTCTTAAATGAAAAAAAAACTAAATGTATTAAGTTTACGATACCCCATGTAAGACAAGTGGAAACTACTGTACTAATTAAGGATGAAGAGCTAAAACCGGAAGATAGCACAGTGTTCTTAGGCATAACTTTGGATGCCAAGCTTCAGTGGGGCCCGCATATAAACAAATTGTCGAAAAAACTTAGCTCTGCAGCATACGCCGTTAGAAGAATTCGTGACTTAACTGATTTAGAGACAGCTCGTTTAGTTTACTTTAGTTATTTCCATAGCGTGATGTCGTACGGTATTCTCTTGTGGGGCAATGCCGCCGATATTCAAACAATATTTGTTTTACAAAAAAGGGCAATTCGTTCAATTTATAAACTAAGTCCCAGATACTCCCTCAGAGAAAAATTTAAGGAGATTAATATTCTTACTGTGCCCTCTCAATTTATTTATGAAAACCTTTTGTACGCACACAAAAATATTAATTTATTTAAAAAATACAGTGATATCCACAACATAAATACGAGGAACAAACACAAATTTGTTGTTCCTGCAACGAGGCTCAAAAAAATAGGGGGTACGTTCAGATGCCAATGTATACGTTTTTACAATAAAATTCCGAGCCATATTCAAGCACTAAGCCTGAATAAATTCGTAATCGTTTATAAAACAGAAGCTATGCCTGAAAGCTTTCTATCATGTCAATCACTATCTCGAAGATAAAAAGGCTTGGGATTAAACTGCTCCAATGAAATTTGCTCTGTGAATGTTGAAATTTCGGACTTCCCTGGTTTATTGTTGATTCCTTTATTTTATACACTGTGACATTGAATGATTTGACATGAATACTTAGTTCAGTATTTTATTATTTTTTACGTTCTTTTTATTTTTTATTTTATTTTATGTGTGTGTATTTGACATGAATATTTACTTGTGACTGACATTTAATGAATTGACATGAATACTTACTTCAGTATTTTATTATTTTTTACTTTTTTGTTGTTTGTTTTATGTGTGTATTTGACATATCGTATTTTTATTGACATTCGTTTTTGTAAATTATTTATTATTTATTTTATTTAATTAATTGTGAATGTGAGGACCATGTGGGTCACATTTTGTTTTTTTTTTTCCCACGACTGTCTGGCAGTTTGAGTTCTGTAAGCGACCTACCCAAATGTCCTTTCTTTGGTATTGTTCGTCGTTTCGTTGAGCTCCTTGAGTTATAAGTCGAGCTACACGATAACTGACAAATGCTTGCACTGACTGGACAGGTCCACTCAAATCTGTGTGGTTCTTTCTTCAAAAGACCATCTCAGACACCACTAATCTGCATAGTCCTCATGTGAATTAAGCAAGATTGTCTGGACTTCAAAAGAGACTATGACCTCTGAGTTTGTTTCGGCTGTTTCTTCTCAGAGTAGTCAGATACGAAACACCGGCCCCATCTCGTTTAAAAAAAATGACGTGTAAAAGTGTTTGAGAAAACCTACTTGCTGAATAAATATCATTTATCATTTATCACTTTCACGGCCGCACAACTGGTACATTTGCGGCACCAGTCCTCCACATCATCACGACAATGGATCCAGTAAAAGCGTTCTCGAATTTTTTGTAGAGTCCTTTTTACTCCCATATGTCCTCCAGAACAACCATCATGGTAGAGCCGTAGAACATCCGGTACCTTAGCTTTAGGAACAACCATTTGTAGATGACAGCTGTCCCCTCTAGCGTTTTCCCATTTACGGCATAAGACTCCATCCTGGATCACCAAGCTGTTCCATTGCGCCCAATAACTCTTCGTGATGGAACTCATCGCTGCCACATCACTCCACCTGGGTTTAGGAGCACCAGCTTTGATCCACTCGAAGATTGGTTTGATGTCCGAGTCATTTTGCTGAGCTTGCTGTAGGGTCTCTTTCCATTCATCGCTGAGATCCGTTCTAAGCATCCTCACGGGCACTACCTCCTTAGTCTCTTGCCTGGCACAGTGCTTACAGTCTTCAGGACAGGGTCTCCTTGACAAGGCGTCAGCATTACCGTGAGTTCTCCCACTGCGATGTTCAGTTATGAAATCAAACTCTTGGAGTAGTTCTATCCATCTCGCCACTTGTCCCTCTGGATTCTTGAACTGTAATAGCCACTTCAGTGCAGCATGGTCAGTTCGTAGTTGAAATTTACGTCCCAGCAAATATTTACTGAAGTGCTGCACTGTCTTTACCACAGCGAGGAGCTCCCGTCTTGTAACGCAATAATTTCTTTCAGGTTTCGATAAAGACTTGCTGAAGTAGGCTATTACAACCTCCCGGTCTCCTTTCCGTTGAGACAGCACGCCCCCAATTCCAGTATTACTGGCATCCGTGTCAACTATGAAGTCATTTTCAGTGTCAGGATATCCCAAAATAGGTGTGTTGCACAGACGTTTCTTTAATTCCTGAAATGCGACGTCGCAGTCCTCGTCCCAACAGAATTGCCTCTTTTCCTCAGTGAGTTTGTGCAGAGTGGGTCATTTGTCTCAAGCTTTCATTAATTACTTTCACGAGATCAATATAGTTATTGTCGGTTTTAATATCTGAATCGCCTAATAAAATTATACAATAGTCATTTATAGTGAATTCTTCCAATTTTGTTTTAATATTAGTTAACAGATGTTTTATTTTTGAGTTGGGCATTAAATAGCTACAATACTTAAAGTCATAGGAAAAAAATTCTTCAATCGCTTGTAATATGCCTCTATGTGTACTATTACTTAATACGCACAGTTTTCTTTTCTTGGTATCATCGTGAACTCTTGGTCTCGTAGTGTTCTTCTTTTCCGGCGTCAAGTTATTTGTTTGGTTTAAGTTTTTATTTAGATTCAGTTTAGATTGACTAGTTTGGATGTGGCTTGAATTGTTGACAGAAGTATCTCCACTCAGTAATTTCACGTCGTCGGTATCGAAGAGTTGAGCGGAGTCATCGATGGTTTGTTGCTCATTGGAGTTAAGACAGGATTCCAATACTTGATTTTCAGAGCCCTGCTTTGAAGGAGGTCCGCCGTCGGTACTGTCCCGGTCATTATTACCTGTGTCTAGCTTAGAAAGTGTATGTGATTGGGTTGGTGTAGAGCAGCGTCCTCTTCGTTTATTAGCACGCGATGATAATGGAGTCATGCATTGGCTATCTGATAGAGTATGTGGAATGAGTTTTTCTTTTGCGTAAAGTAATATTTTTCTCGGGATCCATGTTTTTATATTTTTTATTCAGTGATTATTTTTATTTTCTACTCATTATTTTTTTTATTCTGGTATCACAAGTTTTTTTGTAGCAACACTTTTCTATTTTTTAATTATGGCAACACAGGCCAGTATGTCAATTTTATTTCCGCTACTTGACACTAGATGGCGCTGTTTGGCTTGAAGTATTTATTAATTGCAGTAGCAACCCCAATATTAATGTCAATTTTTATGCGTCAATGTCAATATTTGTTTCGCTACTCACTACTAGGGGCGCCACTTATGGTACAAAGTTCACTTTTTAAAACAATAACATTATACATAACCGTTTTATATACATTTACTAGTCATTAATTCACCACTTATTTTGTTTTTAAATGTTCTACTGATGAGAGTACATTTGTATAGGTCCAATACACTTGCTTTTGTCCGTGATTAGCACTTTTTTGAAGCACAGTAAAGTTTAAGAGTCCAAATATAAAACACAATGTTTTTATTGCATGTCTTGGTTTATAGAAGTCACCAACAATTTCACTTATGTAGTTCGATACGTCTATTAGGATTCGCTACAATACACATCACTTGTACTAATGTTTAGTATTTATTTCGAGTTTTTAATACGCGGGTGATGTTTACTTAATGCTGTGTTGCCAGCCTTTTTTAATCTGGTTTACCTGTATTAATCTGGTGCTGAACAAGTCCAGTTCTCCCTATGTCAGCATCATTCGAAGAGAAAATGTTGGCATACTGAAGTAACATCTTCTTAGCCTTGTCCATTTCTTCTTTAGTTAAATCGCAGTTTTCCAAAAGCGTTGACACATCATATTTTGTACTACGATTTTTGTCTCCGATAGGCACATCTTGCAATTGACGCATCCAAGCTACTTCCTCGCAAGTGCCGATCAAGGTGCCCTTCTTAATCACTTGCTCCTGGTCACTTGGATTCAGTATGCGTACTGCTGAGACGTTGGTGGCCTTGACCAGAGTTCGTGCCATCTTCCATGGGAAGTCATTGTTCACCCTTTCTATCAGAACACTCCGACCTTTGTTTCCAGAATTCTGTGGTAGACTAATTGGCACCATCGTTTCTGATCTGCGGGGAAGAACAATCTTCTTCAGGCAGTACACTTTTCCTGACGGTGCACCTTCCATGAACACTTCCTCTGAACCACATTTCAGTACTCCTTGATCAACGTCGATCTCACAACGATATTTCCGCATGAAGTCTAAGCCCAAGATGCAATCGTCCACTATGTCGGCCACGATGACATTCTGCTTGTAAAATCTGTCACCCAATTTTAACTCCACCTCCTTCTTGCCTCGGACGGTAATGTGCTGACCAGTAGCTGTTAGTAAATGTATACGGTCGTGCTTATTGAAGTAGTCCCCAAGAAACCGACTTGCTAGTTTAGAATTGACGACCGTGTGAGGAGAAGCTCCAGTATCCAACGTCAGTTTGCATGGTGTTCCATTGACTTCGCCTTTGATGGTCAGGCTGTTCCCGTCATGTGCTTGCGAGATCAAGATTCTCGGGGCTCTTTCAATGCCAGCCAGCACCCGCCCCCCAGTCCTGGCATTTACTCGTTTCCCTGCTGTGGCTGGGCAGTCACTTCAGCCACTCTTCCCTGCTGATCTTCTCTCGGGGTGCTGCGCTTAGGACAGCTGGACCGAAGATGACCCCTTTCTCCACAAGTGTAGCACCTAGGACTATACCCCTGTGGGCGGTCGCGTACAGGTGATGCAACAACCTCCCTGACACGGTGCGTTCGGTGGTCTTGCCTCACTGCCTCTACTTCTAAGGCATGGGCCAAGGCGTCCTTCAAGGTCTCATGATGCCCCAGTCTCACGGCAGCTCTAACTTCTAAGTCACGTATTCCATCAACGAAGGCCTGTGCCAGATTTCCATCAATCAGCGCAGGGGCAGACTGGTAGGCTTTCCGAACGAGTTTTTCAACTTCCAGGGCCCACTGCTGTAGGTTCTCGGCACTACGTTGAACACGGTCCTTCAACTTAGCACGGAATACGTGCTCCAGATGCGCGTCGCCGTATCTGGACTCCAACGCCTCCAGCAGCTGCTCGTAGGTTACATCCTTGCCGAGTGCCTCGAGAATAGTTAAAGCCTGGTCTCGGAGGCCCAAAGTGAGCGCGGTCATGGCTTGTGGTTTTGTCCATCCATTCGCCTTCATGACGGCCTCAAACTGTATTTTGTAAGCCGACCACGAAGATGTGCCGTCGAATGGAGGCACTTTAAAACCACGCGAAGATGGTGCAGCAATCACCGAAGCTACAGTCCCGCCTTCAGTCTTCAGTTCGCCCAAAGCCTTCTTTACCCCAGCAATCTGAACTTCGGCCTCCGAGATGCGATTCTCATGCTGGTGGACCTGTTCTTTCATCAACTTGATGTCCTTGCCAAAACTTGCATGCAGATCCTTTATGAGGAGCATCTGCTCGTCCTGGCGGCGGACCTGCTCCTCTTTGTCCTGCTGCAACTGCTCTTCCAACCGGCGAGCCTGCTCCTCTTGACGGCGAGCCTGCTCCTCTTGACGGCGAGCCTGCTCCTCCTTGTCTCGCTGCAGTTGCTCTTACAATCGGCGAGCCTGCTCCTCTTGACGGCGAGCTTGCTCCTCTTGACGGCGAGCTTGATCCTGCAGCAGCGCCATTAAAGCTGACAAGTCTGGCGCCCCTGATGCTGGAGAAACTCCGGATGGGCCAGCGACTGGCTGTGACGTAGGCTGGACACCACCCGGTGTCTGTGTCGGAGAATCCCCAAACCGCCTCTGGTCCATATCCTGCTGTCGCTGACTTCTAGTACGGATACCGTCCGTGACGTCCTTTGGTAGGATTGGCATAATTTATCTCTCACTTCTGACACCAATTTGTTACGAGCTGGGTATGAGATAAATTAATTACTACCGATTAAACAACACAATAACTTTATTAATCACAAAACAATCAAAACTTAATCACAAATACACTACTGTTTACTATTCACTTAGATATCGCACTTGTAGTTCACTTGGATTCGCTTCGTTGTGTCGCTAAAACAAGACTGCCGGTCGCTCCGTGAGAGTTCGCTGCACCCCCGCAGGGGGGTGCGGCAGGCGGGTTTTGGGCATCGCCCTTTGTCCCGCGGGATCGAATTGCGCCCGTAAGCATACGGGCGCCTTCCTTGGGTCGGCCAATATAGGCCTTGGCCTCGGCGAGCGCGCAATGCCGCTCGCCTGTGAATTAGTGTCATAAAGTGTGTGTAGAGGGCGCCACGGTGTTAGCCGTATCTTCACGCCGCCTCGGCGGTCTGTCACCGCCAGGTGGAACTCCCGGTGCCCCGGGTGAAGCCTAGCGGATGATGACCAGCCAGAGGCGACTGGGGCTGCCCTCTACCAGGAGAGGGGCCCCCGCCCACAGCGTTATCGAAGCTAGCCGATGCGCTCCGGGCTAAGGGGCCATGTATGTGTGTGTGAGCGGTATTGTGTTATAGTAACACCGCCCATGTTAACGAGTACATAGTGCGCCCGCGCCGCTATGTATCGTGTGAGTATAGTCGCATGAGGAGTCGTGCGGGTATGAGGTGGAGGGGGTGGACGTCGTGCCTATATTAACTTAGAACACGACGTTTCACCGAGTGTGTGTAATGTATGTGGAGTCTAATTGGTGAGTAAGTCGTTGTAATATAGTACATAAATAAGACGACTTACTCAGGGGTCAGTCCGGTGGGTGGCGTCCTACACGTCCGCGACTAAGTCGCGCGGTAATCGTCGTGGGCGGCGCCCCGCGTCCGGTGGTCGTGTGTGCCATGGCGCTATCGTCTTGATATGAGGCCAGGCAGAGGCGTCGGCTCGCTGGAACATGGTGGACGCGAGGCGACCGCAGAAGTCCTCCAGGCTCTCCATTTCTAGGTCCCGCTTGACGACCTCGTTCCTCACGTAGCGAGGGGCCGCTACTATTTTTCTTAAAGTCATGTTTTGTTGTTTTTCTAATTCCTTCCTGCTTCGCTCGCTCGTGAGGGCGAGCCAGGCTGGGGCGGCATAGGTGAGCTGCGATCTTATGTATGTCTTGTACACGCTCAGTTTGGCTCGCAGCGGGAGTCGGGACGTCAGTACTGGGTGCAGCTGGAAGCGGGCGTTCCTGCCCTTCGCGACGACTGTGCGGACGTGTGGCGCCATGGTTAGCCGACTGTCAATGGTGACTCCTAGGTACTTGGCCGTCTGGAGCCACTTGACGTCGGCGCCTTGAAGTTTCAGGGGTGGTGGCTGCTTGTAGCCGCCCACTGTCAGCGCCTGTGTTTTTCCCACATTCACCGACAACCTCCATTTGTTCAGCCATTCTGGCAGTAGGTCGAGCACGCGCTGCAGCTTGACTGCCGCGTGTTGCACGTTGAGTGATGTAGCGATGTACGCGGCGTCATCCGCGTACAGCGCGAGCGTGGTTTCAGGTGTTGTTGGGATGTCGTCGGTGAAGCAGGAGTAACACCACGGAGAGACGCAGCTGCCCTGCGGCACTCCGGCGGCGATGGGATGGACGCTTGACAGCGTCTTGTCAACCACCACCCTGTAAGTCCTGTTTGAGAGAAAGGATGAGACCACCTGTAACAAGCGACGAGGCGTGGCTGTCATCGACAGTTTGTACAGCAGACCGGTTTGCCAAACTCTGTCGAACGTTTTTTCCATGTCGAGGAATGCTGCAACTGCCCTCTCCTTCTTGTTCACCGCTGCCGTGAGCAGGTGCAGCACCCTCGACAGCTGGAGCGTCGTCGAATGTTCCGAGCGAAACCCGAACTGTTCGGGGCGAGGCTCGACGTGTTTCTTGAGGTGTCGCAGCAGGAGTTGCTCAAACACCTTGGAGGTGCAGGGGAGAAGCGTGACGGGCCGATAGCTCTCAGGCTTCAATACGTTTTTGTGCGGCTTTGGCAGCATGATGACGCGCCCCTCTTTCCACGCAGCCGGGAAGGTCCCGGTGCGTAGGATCCCCGTAAACAGGCGCGCCAGGGCCGCAACCGTTCGGTACGGCAGGTGGCGCAGCACTGTGTTGGTGATTCCATCGGCGCCCGGTGCCTTTCTCGGCTTCGTCCCGAGGATGGCGCGTCTCACTGCACACGGGGAAAAGAAAATAGGATCTTCCTCTGGAGCTATCGGCGATGCGAAGTACTCTCCAAGGTGCCTCTCGACTGCTGCGATGTGTTCAGAGTCTGAGCTCGGGTTTGGCTGGAACTGACGCTCCAGGTGCTCAGCGAATATTTCAGCTCGGTCTGCTGCTGCGTACCTGGGCGCCCCGTCGCTGTGAAGTAGAGGCCGAACCGGGGCTGGGGTGTTCGTCAATGCTCTGCATAGCTTGTGTATCGACGGCCAGTCTCCCTCTATGCCGTCGATGTGTTCCTCCCAGCCCGTGGCGTTGTGTTCCTGCAGCTTGGCCCTCACCTTCTCCGCCAGACGGTTGAGGTCGCGCTTAGCTGTAGGGCAGCCGGTGTCTTGCCACCGCCTGCGCAGGCGCCTTCGTTGGGCGATCATGTGGTATATTAGAAACTCTTTAGACAGTGTCTCTATGTTAACTCGCTCGAGGCCATATAATAGAAAATGTCATATAGTCTGTCTGTGACAATTAATAAATGATATTACGAATTAACAAGATTTGTTATTGGCGACGAGGATGGGATAAAAAAAAAAGTCCAATAAACATTGCATAAATTAATATATGAAATGGACAAACTACGAAAATATCGTGGCACCCTACGCGGGATGCTCACGCGAATCGACACCTATGTCAATCAGAGGGCAACGATGTCTGACGAAGATATTACTGCTCGCTTCCTGGGCCTGAAGGAGACGATCCTGGCTTTAAGGGAGGTACAAGAAAAAATCGAAAACAAGACCGTCGACGACAAGGACGATGACACTTATTATCAAGAACAAGAATACAGGTACGCATTTGAAGAACTTCATACAGCAATAACAGTTAAACTTTTAACAAAACAGACACAGAATAGAGGTCAGCAACAGGGCCAACAACAGCATCAACAAATAAAAGAAACTGAATCCAGGTATGGGAATACACCAAAGATACAATTTCAACCTTTACAACAATCTGAAACTTTTCACAATTTCAAAAAACGACTAGAAGTGTATTTTCGATTGAACGACATATCGGAAGCACACATCAAATCAAATATATTACTGTCAACATTATCACCAGAGCTCCACGAGAAACTTTGCGATTTAACATTACCGGAAGAACCAATGAATATGTCATTTGCTGATATTACTGAAATACTTGACGAATACTTAGACCCAAAACCTAGCAAATGGGCGCTACAACATAAATTCATAACAAGAACGCAAAAAGCCGATGAAACTGTAGCGCAGTACGCCGCAGAGTTGAAGAAACTTACCACTAACTGTGAATTCAATTGCCAACACTGTCAGAAAAATACATCAGAAAGCTTTTTATCTCTACAATTTATAAGGGGATTGAAAGATAGTGATGCACGTACAAAAATTTTACAAGACCGAACAGTATATACATTCAAATCACTGACACAGATTGCGATATCTATTGAAATGGGTAAGGCAGAAAACGCATCAATGGTTACTAATGAACAACCAAGTACCAGTAGTGGCCACATCAACAAAATCACCCCTTACAAGAGACCAGCAGGACCTGGACCAAGTCCAAGACAAATTACACCTACAGATCTAAAAGGGAAATGCTTTCGCTGTGGTGCTGCGAATCACGAATCCAACAAATGTGGCGCTATAAACGTCACATGCCATAAATGCAATAAAGTCGGTCACCTAGCCCGTGTTTGCCTTCAACGCCACTCTAATGCGAGTCTTAACAAGAACAAACCGAATACGAACCTATTAGAAGACTCAATGACAAGTGACCATGATGACTGGAATAATATTAATATCATATCTGGAGAATCATCTGAAAAATATATGATAACGGTACATATTGAACACGTTAAGATAAAGATGGAATTTGACACCGGAGCTACACTAACTTCAATGTCATTACGAGACTATCAAAAACTAAATATTGGAAAAAGAATTTTTAAGACAAAAATAAGACTCAGAACTTATACTGGAGAAGTAATCAAACCAACAGGGGTGGCATACGTTAAATACAGATGCCAAGGGAAAGAATTCCACGGAAAACTGTATGTTATCAACAACAACGTTGATCCCATATTTGGCCGCAGCTGGATGAAAGAACTCGATACACTCAACTTAGCAGACATAAAAACCGTACAGCCTACTGAAAACATAGAATTAGACCAGCTCCTAGAGCTCTACAAGACTTCAGTATTCAAAAACGACCTTGGCAAAATACCAAACTACAGAGGACACCTAAACCTGAAAGAGAACACTAAGCCAATTTTTATTAGACCACGTAGAATACCTTATGCTTTAAAAACAAAAGTGGATGAAGAAATAGAGCGACTATGCACACAAGGTGTCATCACGAAAGTTGACCACTCTGAATGGGGTACTCCAGTAGTACCAGTTGTCAAACCAAATGGGAATATCCGATTATGCGCTGATTATAAGGTTACTCTAAACAAATTTATACAAGATGAACAATATCCAATACCTATGATTGAAGATATTTTCACAGAGATGAATGGAGGTAAACTATTTTGTACACTCGACATAACTCAGGCGTACCTAAACATGGTGATGGATGAAGAGAGCGCAATGTTACAAACACTCAGTACACACAAAGGAACTTACAGAGTAAACAGACTCATGTTCGGAGTTAAGGTCGCTCCGAGCCTATGGCAGAAGTTCATGGATAAACTGTTACAAGGCCTACAAGGCGTTAAATGTTTCTTCGACGATATAATTATACAAGGAGCTAACCAAGAACAACTACTACAAAGGCTCAAACTCGTACTCGATAAACTAAAAGAAAGTAACTCGGAATTAAGAACATTTCTTGGAATAGCTAATTTTTACAAAAAATTCATACCAAACCTAGCATCGATCACGAACCCACTAAACAACTTACTAAAGAAAGAATCAAGCTTCATATGGTCTGCAGAGTGTGAACAAGCTTTTATACAAATTAAGAAAGAAATTGTAAGTGAAAGAGTACTGATACACTTTGACTCTAAGAAGCCGTTAGTGCTTTCAACAGACGCATCGCCACTGGGACTCGGGGCAGTACTGTCACATAGACTGCCAGATGGGTCAGAAAGACCTATAGCATTCGCTTCAAGAACTCTGTCTAATAGTGAGAAGAATTACAGTCAAATCGACAAGGAAGCTACAGCGATACACTGGGGATTGAAAAAGTTTTTCTACTATTGTTATGGTCGAAAATTTATCCTTGTTACAGACCATAAACCTCTTACAGTAATTTTCCACCCACATCAAACGCTACCCGCAATGAGTACGATGAGGCTGTTTCACTACGCTCACTTCTTATCTGGATTTGACTACAACATTGAATACAGAACTTCGGCGAACAACTCAAATGCAGATTATTTATCCAGGTTTCCAGTAGAAAACACCAAAACCAACAGAATTGACCAGAACTACAGTTTTCAGTTTCAGCAAATACATACTATTGATATTAATCCAGATGTCATAGCGACAGAAACAAGAAAGGACGCCGACTGTACATCTTTGCTACACGCATTGGAAAATGGCCAATCACTTAAAACAATCGGTTACAAGGACAATGAATTTACTTTACACGATGGTTGTTTATTGAGAGGTTCACGAGTGTTAATTCCAAAAGTATTACGCGAACAAGTGCTTGACGAGCTACACCTCGGTCACCCAGGCATTGTAAAGATGAAGCTATTGGCTCGCAGTTTCGTGTACTGGAAAGGAATTGACAACGAGATTGAGACCAAAGTCAAGTCATGTAGAACCTGTAGATTGCAACAAAATGAACCAGAGAAAGCACCACTACACCATTGGGAACAACCAAAGGGCCCCTGGCAAAGACTTCATATTGATTTCGCTGGACCTGTGCACGGATACCAACTTTTGATTATTGTTGATGCATTTTCAAAATGGACTGAGATTATACCTACCAAGTCCACTACAAGCTCTTGGTGCATACAAAAATTGAAAGAACTATTTTGCACTTTTGGGACACCTCACGTCTTGGTTTCAGACAATGGTCGACAGTTTGTTTCGGAAGAGTTCGAAAAATACTTAAAATATTGTATGATCATTCATAAGACTTCCGCTCCGTACCACCCTGCAACCAACGGGCAAGCTGAACGTTTTGTGCAGACAGTTAAGAGAATTTTACGTAGCGTAGAGGGGGAAGGAGGTAGCCTAGTAGAGAAGTTAGTGACAGTGAAAACTCGTCTCCGACGGACGCCAAATGCTAATGGTCAAACTCCGTACCAGCTTATGTTTGGCAGAGAAATACGCACGGGCCTACATGCTATGTTTTTAAGAAAAGACAAGGAGACAGAACCACCGCCGCTTCAAGAGGTCAATGTCAGAGAGTTCAACCTAGGTGATCGGGTACAGGCTCGTGACTACACGAGTGCTACGCAGCGGTGGCAGTTTGGATGCATCATAAAACGTTTGGGCCGACTGCACTACGAAGTTCGCACCGACAACGGTGATATCTGGCGCCGGCATCTCGACCAGCTTTTGGGTGCACCCTTGATCCGCAGCAGCTAGGAGGGGAGAGATGTGGTATATTAGAAACTCTTTAGACAGTGTCTCTATGTTAACTCGCTCGAGGCCATATAATAGAAAATGTCATATAGTCTGTCTGTGACAATTAATAAATGATATTACGAATTAACAAGATTTGTTAGATCAGTTGCTTGATGTGTGCGGGGAGGGGTTTGTAAACAACACCCCCCGGCGTCGACGGCGATGTAGTAGTCGCCCCTTCTAGGGCGCGCTGGATGCAGGCGGTGATTTCCTCAGAGAGTCGCTCAACGTCTGCGGCGGTCTCGACGGGCCAAGTGGGTGTGGTGGTCTCCATCCTCTCCTTGAAGTTGCCCCAGTCCGTGATGCGACGTGGCGCAGGAGGGGAGAGTTTGGTCGGCATCTCCGATAGGACGACGAGCACCGGTTGGTGATCCGACTGGAACTCGTCGTCCATCACCTGTTGGGTGATCTGACATTCGAGGCCCATGTGGATCACGATGTCCAGTACGTCTGGCATGTGTGCTGGGTTGTCCGGGTAATGTGTTGGAGTCTCGGGGCCGGAAACCGTGTATCCGTGGGCCTCCGCGTCCGCGAAGAGCCGTCTGCCCCATTTTTGTATCAGGCGACTGTTCCATGCCGTGTGCTTTATGTTAAAGTCGCCGGCAAGGAGTGTCGGGTTTGATGACTTCACAATGTTCCTCAGCTCCGCTATGTTGAAGTCGGAGCTCGGTGGGTGGTACGCCGCGTACAAGTTCATGTCCTTGCCGGCGACGTTAATTTGAACTCCCAACACCTGAAAGGTAGTCGGGGTGATCTCTGGGAGCGGTTGGTGGACGACTCTTCGGTTCACTAGTACCGCTAATCCGCGGTACGTGATGCCGTGCGGCGACTTCTCATCCCTCCTGTAGATGAAATATTCACCTATGAGCGCCACGTCGATCTTTTGTTCCTTAAGGAGGAGGCGGAGGGGGGCTACCTTGTTCTTAAGGCCGCGGGCGTTCCAGTGGATTATTCTCAACGAGCTAGCCATGATACAATCTTAGTAATTCGGCTAGCCCGTCGAGGATTACTAAGCCCGCGTCCTGTCCCTGCCTAATGGCCTTTATCAGGTCCATTAAAAGCTTAATGGCGCAGGCCGTGAAATCCCTTTGTTCGGGGTTTTGTTGTGGTTGTGAGTTCTCTTGCATTGCCGCTAGATGGCGCCACTGCCGGTCGCGGCCCTGAGCGCTCTATTTATACTCGCCAACAGACACACCAGAATAACCGCGAACATTCGAGAGGGTCATAAAAAACACTAACAAAAAATAGCAGGTAGATACAAAAAATAGAGGTACCTACTAAAAACAAGTAGGTATAACCTACTTGTACAAAACAAGCAAATATGAACCTTATGCCCTAGGCGTACGGTCGAAATTCTAATGTCTTTTTATAAATAGGTCGCGAGTTTGTACCTACCTAACTTTAAAACTAATAATAATAGAATGCTCTCGAACTTCTAACGTACGCACACTGTAATCGCCGACTTTCTCGAATGTTCTAGTAGGTCCGATGTAACAGTATTTATTAAATTTAAACTAAAATAATAATCCGTGAGCGAACTAAAAGTACCAGGCGCCCAGACTAGTCAAGAGTATAAACTGCGTGAGTAGTGCAGACCACACACACACACATACCACGTCGCTACAGCACACCGGCTACACTTGCAAGGACGTTGGCTCCGCCCAGCTGCCACCTCCACTGCGCGGACGTCGTCCCTCGCGGCGCACTACAGAACACGTCATATCTAACTGCCCGGCCACTGTCCGCTAATATGGCTGCTACTCAACGCACACCGCCGTCAACACCTGTACCCTCACAAACACCTGTACCGGTACCTATGCAATCCTCGTCGTCATTTCCGAATTTGGCAAATGCAGAGTGTGGTAGTTATGGTTCCGACACTCAATTAGACTTTTCTTCAAACCGAAGTGAAAAGTCTGAAGTGTCCAGGAACATTACACAGAGATCTTTTAAAAGGAAATTCGTTGAATCAGGCGTTGTGGAAATCAAAGCTGAAATCAAGGCAATGTTCGAAAGCTTCCAGCAACAGCAAAATCTTAAATTAGACCAACTCAACTCGGCATTGCACATAATTCAAGAACAAGCCAATGGCATTAAGAAGGATCTACAATTTGTCTCGGATAAATACGACGGTTTCCTGGAACGGATGGAGAGACTGGACCAAGAAAATTCTAAAAATAAAAAAACAATTGCTTATTTGGAGTCAAAAATTGAGCTACTAGAACGAAATTCTCGAGCGAATTCGGTTGAGATACATAATACTCCTAAAGACCGCAACGAAAACAAGGAAACTTTACGCAACATTGTAAAAAATATTGGAAAAATTATAGATCAGCCAATAAATGACTCTGATGTTTACGATGCCTTCCGAATCAAAACCAAACTCGATAATAAGCACCCTATAATAATTCAATTTACTACAACGTTCACGAAGAACAACATGATCAAAAAATGTAGAACGTACAACAAGGACAATCCAAATAACAAGTTAAATACTTCGCACATTCAACTGGCTACAACATCTCAGTCCCAGCCAATATATTATCGATGTCCATCTCGAAATTCTTTCCACATTTGTTCAAGTAGCTCCAGCCGTGTTTCTACATAAGCTTTCTTAATTCTCTCCTTAGGTGTCTTTTTATAGTTGATTTCGGCTTTTTTCATGTTTTCTATAAGATCTTTCTGATTTGAGTAAACTGCCATTGTGATGTTGTATGTAATGAAAAACTCTCAAACTCGACACTGTTTCCCAACAAATAATAGTGCTCGTAACTCAACTCGCTCAAATAACACTGTTTATATTGTTAGAAATCGTAATAGCTGCGTAAATACACATTTATTCTCAAACTCGATGGATGTTCTTTGGAAAACCGGCTTGTTCAACCGCCATTTTTGTCGCGCACGTGCGACACTCGAGATTCACTATCCGGTCGTAATGGACCATATGTTGAATGTAATAAAGTCTCTTTTTATGTACTATGTAATGTTCTTGTTGTTTTTTGAATAAAAGACGTGCGGTTTCGACTGGAGTTTTATTGCTACTAATTACCATAGATAAACTTCAATTCTTTGACAACTTTGACACATAGGGTTGGGCTCTACTAATCGTGTTGGACACCTCGCTCCGTCAATCTTCTTGATTCCTGGATTTTCGGGGCGCCCCTTTGTCTTCCACTAAATGATCACAAATTGTCGAGAATTGTCCACAACACTGACTATTGATATACACACAGGAATGTATGGTCTTTTACAGATTTTTATATTATTTCCTAATAATTAGATGCACTTTGAACGGTGATGCGAAACGAACTGACGCGTAAATACGACTATGCATTGTCGTTGAGGTGCGACAAGGTGGGGAATAGAGTAAATGGGTGAGAGTGATAAGGATAGGAAGTTACCAGCCAAAATGTGCAGTTTCTAACCCAATTTGAATTAAATGAACGTTTTAGCGTTAACATCTTCCCCGGCTTGACAGGACGAAAGGCCTTCAATAACACAAGGCACATTCAAAATGAAGTCACTTCGTCGTACCCTCTGTTCCGTGGTCGTACCCTAAATAAGTACATGACATTGCAATACGATCTGCATCAATATTCGGAATTTAATAATATTTAATTGAATTCAAGTTACTACATTATTCGTAGGCTATAGTAACTAGATTCCTAATGACAATAAGTTCCGCATATTCGAGATTGGATAGTTCAAATTTCAACGGTAATTTTTTGATGAATCTAAGGACATACATTACTATTCGGAGTAATTTGTTCCATTTAGAGACTCGATTGGCGAGCTCATAAAAAATAGGCGGTGATGGTGGACACACTTCAGTTGTCGTCATCACAGTTACCTTAGCTTCAGGTATTTCACCTGCAATATTATAATCTTTGTGCCAAGGGGCCATTCGGAGCGAGGTTGATTAGCAAACCTCGGTCCGTTAAACCATAGTGGATGCACCAGTAATTGTGCAGGGGTTAAACCGCGACTTAAACAGTCAGCGGCGTTATCTACGCCGGCAATATGACAAAAATGCTTAGGATCAATGTTTTCTTGTATCTGAGAAACCCTATTAGCAACGAACGTCTGCCATCGGCTGGGCGTTGCATGAATCCACGCGAGTGCTACCTTACTATCGGTAAACGCATAAACGGAACATGCTGGTAATGAATAGGTATCTATAACCAGACGCATTAGCTTGGCTAGGATTAAGTTCGCGCATAATTCCAATCGAGCGAGTGTAACAAGAGATTTCGAAGGTGCGACTCGTGATTTAGCACACACTAAGTTTAACAAGGTATGACCATATTGAGGGAAGTACACGTGAATATAAATTACTCCACCGTACGCCTTCTCCGAGGCATCCGCGAACCCCAGTAAGGAGATGACGCAATCATATGTGACTCCCACGTGACGCGGCAATTTAATATTTTGTAATAAAGGCAATTCCGATTCAAAGTTTTGCCATAATTTAATAATGTGTGATGGTGGCATCTCATCCCAAACAATGTTGTCGTTCCAAAGAGATTTTACAATTAATTTTGCCGAAAGTGTAACGGGTGCAATAAAACCTACCAAGTCCCAGAGACGGGCAATTACGGAAAGTACATTACGTTTCGTACACTCGCGAGGTTCGAGATTTACGCGAAACGTGAATACGTCTTCGGCCGGTAACCAATGTAAGCCCAATATTTTTAATTGATCGCTGGAACTAAATTCTACACCCTCGGACACACGATGATTGACAGGAATACTAGCCATGACCTCAGGTGAGTTACTAGAGAATTTTACAAGTTCGAATCCGCCGGCCGCGAACATTTTAATCAGCTGATCGGACAGCTCAACACCTCGGTCAACCGAAGAGCAGCTAGTAGCCAAGTCATCCACGTAAATATCCGTGTCAACCACTCTGGCTGCAGCTGGATAACGAGTGCTCTCATCATTGGCCAACTGGCGAACAGATCGCACTGCTAGATACGGGCTACAACACAACCCGAATGGAACGCGAGTTATTTCAAAGATTTGAATCGGATCATCAGGGTTAAAGCGATACAACAATCGTTGAAAACGCAAGTCGTTATTATTCATTTTATTAGTCGCAAATACATTTGTCTAATATCTGCGCTAATAGCGATGGGCAGTAATCGAAACCGCAGCAATATTTTAAATAAATCGTTTAAAGTACCTATTACTTTAGGTCCGGAATGTAAAATATCATTTAGCGATAAACCGGACGAAGTCGTGCTATTTCCGTCTAGAACGACACGTAGACGAGAAGTAGTTTTATCAGTACGCACCACGCCATGGTGAGGTATTACGTAATGCGGTTTATCAAAGTCGGCGTCAGTATTATCGACAGTACGCAAATATCCCTTTTCTAAGTACTCAATAAATACATTATCGTATTCCTTTTTAATCGCGGGGTCGGTCAACAGCTTGCGCTCTAGTGCTAAATACCTACGCTTAGCAAGACGTATGGAATCGCCTAGGCAGACGCGTCGCGCTTGAAAGGTAAGGATACTACAAAGCGGCCTAGTTCATCGCGTCGAGTAGTACTTGCATAAAACGCTTCGCACTCTTTTTCGTCGGGAAAAAGTGTATTTTTAATGTTAGGCACTTCTTCCAATTCAAAGAACCGATTCACACGACTGTCAAGCGATTCGTTTATTGTGCAATAGGCACGAACAATATTACAAACAGGATTAATCACGGGCGCCTGACCGACTACGATATAACCGAGCAAAGTTTCTATAGCTACTGGCTCGCCAGGCGAACGCGCTACGGTGCTCGGGCGCAATATACGCGCGAACAAATCCGACCCTAGAATAATATCTACGGCGGCTGGTGAGCTATAACACCTATCTGCTAAAGGCAAATCTTTTAAGTAGTCTAACTGAGTAGTATCAATTTTCGAGACCGGCAGGGCATCCGTAATAGGTACGACTGACAATTAACGGTTGAATAGTAAATTTCACCTCATCGTTGTGGCGGGAACTGAATGTTAGGCAAGTGATGCCATCAATCGGGTTCGTGACGTCACCGACACCCGACACAAATTTATTTGCGGTAGCATAGACCGGCAGTTTTAAACGCTTACAACATTCGACGGTAATAAAATCGCGTTGCGACGCGCTGTCAATAATAGCCCGGATAATTGACATATTACCCATCGTATCAGTCACGTGACATTGAGCCGTTCCTAAAAAGACTGAGTCGAGGGTTTAATATCTGCCGTGCTAACAGCGGCGCACGACGCTCCTACCGTACACAAAGAAACGGGGCGGTTGTCGGCACTGCAACGTCCATTCTGACCGTCACCATGTATGACACTTAAGGCCCTGTAGGGGGTGCCAGCAGGCAGGTAGGTAGGGGTTGGTAAATAATAAGCTCGAAGATCCAGTTACTTATTATTTAATGCCTTTACTTCCGTGGCCTTCGCACGACTCGATTGCAGAGGAAAAGAAGTGGTAGGGAACACTGGCCTGAACCGTCTCCAGCGATGATGGTTCCGACTTAGAGAGCTAGCCAGCAACCAACGGCTCCAGTCCCAGGTTCTGTCTTCGGTACCCGAAGTCAGCGTAGGGTAGGTGACGCTCTGTAGCGACTGCAGCAGAGGATCTTCCTCAAGCGTCCTTCTCGACGCAGGAACCAAGACGTGGCGAAAGGATAAAGGGTAGACTAGAAATCCTGGAATTCCAGACAGAAACGGAAGCGTGAGCAAGCTGTCGGAACCACGTTTCGTAGGTCCAAAGGTCACAGTGTCCCAGATAGCAAGATAGGAAGAAATACAGCAGAAGACTAAGAAGATTAAGAATTCTAGAAACACCTTACAGTATTAGCTCTTCTAATAAAATACATGGAAACTTACCCTAGAGGGATTTCGCGACGTATTTAATAAAATTATTAAAGTACGATCGGAGCGAGCGACACAGCTGTCAAATCAGTGCTTTCAAAAACGACTGGTCATGGGCCCTACCGGCCGAACCGATTCGTAACTCCTCGGCAACACTCGGCAAGGATCGTTTTAGCGTTGCGCGGGCGCATAGAAGCGAGGACCTCTTAATATAATAGATTCTCGTAGGTTCCGTACAGTAATATTTAATTTTAATGTTTTATTTAAGTGTTAGGTTTAGTTAGTAATATTATAATAGATAATATCTTTAAAGTATTGTGTAAATAGTGTAGTTTTAAGTGTACATAGATTTCTTAATCTTAAGGATTCCTAAACTAGATTATTTTCATTTGTAACTTGCAAAGTGCAACGTTACAGTACCCTGCCAAAAAGCGAAGGATTTTTCATACTAGGTGTAAAATCCGACTAGCACTACTAAACTTAATCATCGAGTCTACTAATAAAGACTTGAGACCATAGCAACAGAGTAATAACTAAATTATTAAATAATTATACTCAATTAGTAAGTTTAAATGTATTAAAATAGCATCATTTAACACATTAAAGTTTAAGTAGTAGGTTTTTGTATAGATTAAAGCAAGGTCAGGTACTAAGATAAGTTAAGTTTGATATCTTTGATATGCCAAGATCCTAGTGGTTTTCCAGACATGTCAACTCATAAACAAGAGGAGACTTTTTACCAATTACTTTACATTTAATAAATTTTGCAGCTAATTTCTTATTAAAATATTTGTCCTTATCATTCTGATAAAAAGTCCTTTTCCAAACAACGTCACCAATATTAAATTCGGCAGGTTTTCTGCGTAGATTATAATGTTGACAATTCCTACTATGAGCCTGGTGTAATAGTGCTTGAACCTTATTAAATATACTGGACAACACACCCAAGTTCTCAGCGTAGGAATCGCGAGGTTGAAAAATAAGATCGTCATCGTTTTCCGTATCTACGTAGTGTGATCCACAAGCAATTAGTTCACGCCCGTACACTAGAAACGAAGGAGTAAAACCGGTTACCTCATTAACAGAACTATTCACGGCGAATTGTATTTTAGGTACTAGCAGATCCCACACTCGTTGACCGGTAGTTATAAACGTTGAGATAGCGGTCATAATAGTTTTATTGTATCGCTCGACTGTATTTACATGTGGTGAATATTTAGGAGTAAAATGTAGTTTAGGCACCTTATATTTGTCAAACATTTGTCTTAGCGTAGCACTTACGAATTGTTTACCATTATCAAGTATCACGGTAGAAGGGATGCCATGTATTAGAAATACATGTTCCTCTAGGATCTTGGTAACAATTTCAGCGGTCGCGCGCTTTATTGGAAATAATAAGCAGTACTTACTAAAGCAACAAGTCACGACTAGGATGTAGGAGTTTTGTTTTCTAGTAGTCGGTAGTGGTCCTACTAGATCTACGCTAATAATTTGAAATGGTCTAGAACATTGCTTAGGTCTACCCATTTCACCTAAGGGAGAATGAGTTTGGTGTTTATGTGCAATACAGGTATCGCATGACGTAACCGTTTTTACGACATCAGCATGCATTCCAGGCCAGTAGTACCTGAGACTTACTCGCTTGTAGGTTTTAAATATACCAAAATGACCAGCGGTTGGTTCTGAGTGGGTTTTTAAAATGATGTCAGTTCTAAACTCAGCAGGTATCACCTCCTTCCACTCGAACTCTTTATTAAGGGAATGTTTAGTTTGCATGTATCGGAATAAGCGATTATTTTTTACTAGATAATTTGGTAATGATGTAGGCGAATTTTGGCAACCGTTATAAATATTTAAGTACCATTGATCGTTAGAAGTTGCAGTATTAGGATTAGTATCTATAGCTGAAACCTGGCAAGCGCGTGATAGTGCATCAGGAATTATATTATCCACACCACGGCGGTGTTTAATTTCAAAATTGAACGCTGAAAGACGGACACCCCAACGAGCTAGACGTCCAGTAGGGTTGTTAAGGTTAATGAACCACTTGAGGGCTGAATGGTCAGTGTATACGATAAACTTTTTGCCATTATCAAGGTAGCATCTCCAGTGTTCTAAGGCTACTAATACAGCGAGAGCTTCTCTTTCCGTTATGCTGTAATTCCGCTCAGACCCAGTCAAGGTTCTAGTAGTGTAAGTACTGGCTATAGGATGCTCGACTCCGTCTATAGTCTGAGTTAATAGACCTCCAACACCATAATCACTAGCGTCGGTGTGGACTTCAAACGGTAGGTCAAAGTTAGGGCATGAAAGAATCGGAGCAGAGACAAGGAGTTCTTTTAGTTTTGTGAACGATTCTTCAGCTTCTGTAGACCAAAGGAAGGGATTAGATTTCTTACTAGTGGAAGTAAGTTTGTTTAGAGGGCCAGCAATAGAACTGAATTTAGGAACAAACTTACGATACCAAGACGCGATTCCAAGAAATCTCTTAATGTCTTTTTTATTTGTTGGTGTAGGGTAATTTAAAATAGTATCGATCTTATCAGAATCGACATGAAGACCTTTTGAGTCAATGACGTAACCAAGATATTTAAGTTGGTTACGAAAGAAAACAGATTTTTCGTAGTTTATTGTTAGATTAGCCATACTTAATTTTTTATGGACTTTTAATAAGAGAGAAATATGATTTTCGAAATTAGAGCTAATTATGACAATGTCATCGATGTAGACGAAGACAGAATTTTCAAACTCAGGGCCATAGAATAATGTATCGACTAGCCTCTGTTGAGTAACAGGTGAATTTGTCAACCCGAAGGGCATAGTAACAAATCTGAAGGCACCACGATGAGGAATATAGAAGGCAGTCTTGTTCCTATCGTCTTCTGAAATAGGAATTTGCCAGAAGGCTTTTGATAAATCAATGCTACTTAGGTATTTTGCATTATTTAAATTATCCAAAATACAATAAGTACAATACAATACAATGTCTTTTTTCTCTTCACAAAGGTTCACATAGTGTTCTTAAATAAGTTGTAACTTAACAAAATGCATAATATTATGTTCCTTTGTGAGAGACTGGCGTCCATACTAGGATACCCTGTGTGACGGATCCCCAGGCTCTCACCTCGAATTAAATGTATTTACTTATAATATAATAGTTAATTTGAATACATAGATAAATGATTTAATGCAGAAGGGAAAAAAGCAGACTAACGTTACTTAATTAACGCAAACTAAATATAATTAGTATGGTGTAGTGTACCTAATGGGTGCGAAGTAAAGTGTCCTGTGAAGTGTGCAGGTGAAGTGAGTACGTGATGTGTGTAAATGAAGTGTCTGAGGAGAGGTAGGATGCTAGTGTGGGCGTAAATGTGTCGGATGATACAGTCATGAACTAGAAAATGATAATGACATATTACGAGGGTACAACAAGTAACTGCTCAGTAGTGTCATAGTCTAACTTTTGCAACCAGTTTGAAACTTTAATCTTGCAATGTTTATACGGGAGTGAGTAAACTGACAAGCTTTTATTAATTTTGTTGTACAAATAGTTTGCAAGAAAACCAAAATGCCGACGGGAGAAAGTGGTGTGGAACTGAGTAGTAGGACAAACTGCGTGTTTACGTCGCTTGCCATCAAAAATACCAGGATCATAGGGAGGAGAAGAATGCCTGCGCAATACGGTATTTAAAATGAACAGTTGCCGCACAGTTAATACTCCAGTTCTCTCGTAAACTTCTTTGGTGGGAAATAAGAAAGGCAAAAAATTACTGACCTTTAAAACGGCTCTTTGCGAACGTTCAATCCGGAGCATTGATGTTTTAGTTGCCCCACCCCATACCATTATGCAATAAGAGATCAGCGATTGGCACAACGCAAAATAAACTGTTCTCATCACGCCAGTGTCCGCAACATGACGAAGATTTTTTAAAACGAACATTAATTTCCGGATTCTTGAGGAAAGAGAGTATATGTGTTGCTGAAAGCTTCGACAGCTATCTAGAATTACTCCCAGGTACTTTATAGATTTTGTACGCTGGAGGTGGGGACACGAGCAGTGAGCATTATGGGAAGAAATGCACGAGGATGCATGAGCGGTAATTTTGAAATTATTAAGCGAACAAGAAGGTTTTCTAATGGAAAAAGAAATATATTTTGTTTTATCCACATTGAGGGTGAGTTTATTCTTAGCTAGCCATGACAACACTAAATTAAAGCCTGTCTGCGCGTAGCCATATACTTCGGGCCAGGTGTCAGCTTCAAACAAAAGCGCTGTGTCATCGGCGAAAGTTATGATCCTTCCACCGGGCATCTCAAGCTCACAGAGGTCGTTGATGTAAGTCAGAAATAATGGAGGACCGAGAATGCTACCCCGTGGCACGGCATGCACGACGGGAAGGTCACTGCTAGTCCATTCATCAACCCTGACTCTTTGAAATCTGTTGGTGAGGTAGTCAGAAAAAAGCTCAAGCTGTGTACCCCTTACACCAATGTTTTCTAATTTCCTCAGCAATAGTGGGACGGAGACCGTGTCAAAGGCTTTGGCCAGGTCCATGAAGATTACAACGACTTTTTTGTTCACATCCAGTTTATCAGAAACAAACTTAGTAAGATCATGAATAGCGTCACTGGTCGACCGGCCAGATCGAAAGCCGTACTGAGAAGGTGATAGCAATGAGTATTTTTCCAGGTAGTCGACCAGGCGATTTTTCATGATCCTTTCCAAGATTTTGGACAAAGCCGGAAGGATGGAAATCGGTCTGTAGTTATTGACACAGGCTCCGTCGCCACTTTTGAAGATGGGGCGAATCTCAGCTATTTTCCAGGCATTTGGGAATTTGCCAGAGTCAATGACGAGATTGCAGATAAATAATATTGGAGAAATAAGAACATGTCTACCTATATCTCTTCAAAAAGCTGGTAGAAATGTTGTCGTAGCCAACAGCACAACTAGACTTAAGACTATGAATAATATTTCCGATCTCTTCCGAGCCCGTGGGGGAAAATATCATCGAGTTGAAATGAGGCTGGAGCGGAAGCGCCGGGATATTGTCACCCGAATAACAACGTTCAGCAATATTTTTGCCGATGTTAACAAAAAAATCATTGATAGTATTAGTCGAGGAAATAGGATCATTAGAATTAATTAACTGTGTGGCTTCGAGTTTCGATGTTTTAGTGTGGGTAATATCTTTTATTTTGTTCCATAGCTCTTTGTTTATTTATTTATTTATTTATTTAACAATTTATGTACACACTTATTACAGAAAATAGAAAAGGAACAGAAAATAGTACAAAGGTGATGCTTATTTCTAATGAAATCTCTTCCAGCATACCTGCGAAAGGAGATACTAAATAAAGAGATGTAGACATAGTGTGTAAAAGAAAGAGAGAAAATGGAATACATAAAACAGATTAAATATCTTAAATATATACAAAATTACAATACATACATACATACACATACATACAAAAATAAATAAAATACTTTATAACAATAAAAAAAAAACTAATAATAAATACTTATGCAATTATGACGAAATGGATAGGTAATGTTCTTTCACTCTTCGCTTGAAAACTGCAACCGTTTGGCAGTCCCTAATGTCAGGCGGAAGTGAATTCCACAACCGAACGGCGTGGACAGTGAAGGAGTAGGAGTAGAAGTCGGTAGAGTGTGGAGGGGATTTGAGGAGGTTCCTAAGATGCGACCTACAAGGTGCATCAGAGGGACGAGAGTAGGAAAACCGTTCCCGTAGATAGGATGAGGTTTTAGGGTTGTATAGGATGTTAAATAGCAGACACAATATCCGAGAGTTCCTGCGAAGTCGGATTGGGAGCCACTTGAGCATTTTGCGAAAATTGGAAATATGATCGAACTTTTTAAGGTTAAAAACAAAACGAATACAGATGTTTTGTAAACGCTCAAGTTTATTTAAAAGCTCCTCGGTGGCATCCAAATAACAGGCATCAGCGTAATCTATGATGGGTTGTATGAGAGTTTGCGCAAGGGAGATTTTGGTGTTCAATGGCAAGAAGCCCTGGAGGCATTTCAACGAGTGGAACGTGTAGTGCACTTTGCGGCTAACATCAGCCACATGTGCAGTCCAAGATAAATAGGAATCCATAGTCACCCCTAGATTTTTAGCTTTAATTGCGTAATCAATCTGAACTCCACTCAGCCTGAGTGGAGACAGCGACGCAACATCGAGCCTATTTCGCATATACCGGCCGCCAATGATCAAAGCCTGTGATTTCTTAGGATTGATCTGCAGCCCAAAGGACCGAGACCACTCACTAATCAAATCCAGATCCTTGTTCATGGCAGACACGGCGGCTTCCGCATCTTCCCTAACGAAATGACGGTAAAGCTGCAGGTCGTCTGCGTAGAGATGGAAGAAGGAGGAAATGACTCTGGTGACACAGTTTATGAAAATAGAAAAGAGAAGAGGAGAGTGAACGCCACCCTGAGGCACACCCGCGCTAAGAGGGCACCAGTCAGAGGAAGATTCATCAAGATGAACACGCTGGGAGCGGCCTTTAAGATAGGAGTCAAACCAACCAATAGAGGAAGAGGAGAAATTGAGAGATTTTAGAATCCCCACAAGGATGTCAAAATCAACTGAGTTAAAGGCGCTACTGAAGTCTAGAAGAACAAGTAACGTTAGCGACTTGTGGTCCATAGCCCAGCGGATATCGTCAGTAACCTTTAAGAGAGCCGTTACAGTGCTATGGCCAGGACGAAAACCAGATTGAAAACTACTAAGAAGGTCATTCCTAGAAATGAAGGCCGTGAGTTGCTGATGGACAATGTGCTCAAGAACTTTAGAGAGATAAGGGAGGATGGAAATTGGTCTGAAATCGGATGGTGCAACCGGATTAGAGATTTTGGGTAAGGGGATGATATGGGCTTGTTTCCAGACCTCAGGAACCGTACCAGAAAACAGGGAGTAGTTAAAAATGTGAGTCAAAACTGGAAGTAATGCGGGTAGGATAGGGGAAATCATTCTTGAGCAAAGGTTGTCATTACCAACAGCAGAAGAGGAGATAGCAGAAATAGATTTATTGACCTCAATTTCACTCACTGGCTTTAATTCAAAAGTAGAACATTGCGGCAAGGGCAAACAGGAAAGTTTATTTAAAGTAGTCGACTTGACGTGCGGATCCAACGTAACAGGGGGGAGTGAGAAATGTTTGTTAAGAGCACACACGTCAACGTCGTTCCCAGAAACAACTGGAGACTTACCAATGCCGACAGATTTTAAAAACCTCCAGACATCAGAAGAGTTGCGGTTATCAAGAGATTTGTGAAAGTAGTGTCTTTTGGCATCTCTACACATACGACTGCAGCGATTACGCAGAAATTTGTACGCAGCTAGATTGCGCTCGGAAGGACAGCGTTTTAGCCTTCTCTTGGCTTTGTCTCTACTTGCCATCGCATCCTTAATGGCAGGAGTAAGCCAAGGAGCCGGAACATACTTGACCTTCACTCGACGAATAGGGGCGTGACGATCGTATAAGCTTAGCAATTTGCTGTTTAAAATACGAACCATTTCGTCGATACACGAACTTTCTACAATGTCCGTCCAGTCGATGCTACTGGCATCATGCAACAATGCCTCCAGGTCCATGCCCTCGTAGTTCCGGAGTAGAATATATTGCGGCTTGCGCTTAGGAGGGCGTAACTTATATGACAAGAAGACGAGATCATGATATGAAAAACATGCATTAAGTTGTCCGTGGGACGAAACATTATTAGAATTGGATACAATTATCAGGTCTAAGAGAGAAGGGGTGCAGTTAGGGAAATGATGAGTAGCAGACAGAGGCAAAATGCTGAGATTAAAAGAAGATAGGATAGATTGAAGTTTGTGAGTACGCGTGTCATTTTTTAGAAGGCAAGTATTAAAATCACCCATCAGGACTACGTGGTCATAAGCTGGACAGAAGTCATTTAAAAGTGAATCAAAAGAATCAAAGTAATCGATGGTTAGGTTAGGACTATAGATAACCCCCAGCAGCATTTTAACGCGATGAAGTGTAATTTCCAGAAACAGATGTTCCGCTGATCCCGAGTAAGAAGATGGTGACATGCTAACAACCTTATAAGGAATATCAGCACGCAAGTAAATTGCTACACCTCCGCCACCCTTACCAGTTCTATCATTACGGATAAGAACAAAACCAGGAAGGGCAAAATGAACAGATAAAAGAGATGGTTTAAGGAAGGACTCTGAAATCAGCAAAGCATCCATATGTGCACTGTCAAAGGAAGCCAGAAGATCGGAGTAGTGGCCAGGAACACTCTGGGCATTAATGTGAGCTATGTTGAGATTATTAGGGAGGTTTGAAAACAAGGAGGAAATCTGATCACTAAGAGTCAGAGGGGAGGAAGAACCACTTCCCGCACTGAGGAAACTGCTGGAAGAGGAAGAACAGGAGAAAAAATCATCATCATGGTCGACATTGATCATAGTTTGCATAAATAATATTAAGATACTAATAAAATATACTACAATTATAAATATTTATATATATATCTGGATGGTTTTAAAATTACTTAATTAAATCTACTCTAAACTAAACTCTATTGTTGCTTGCTTAAAACAACAATAGTCAAATACACAATTATCTGACAAAATCACCTGGTCGCTGTAACAGGTAGAGATATTTACAATAGTCAACATGATTGGTATTCTACGCATGTAAAAATATGATGGAATCCAAAATTATGCGGTAACATAACATTAAAAGAAAAATAAAATTAATAATAACAACTAGAATATCATCCACAACAATATTTACAAGCAGACAAAAATAAAAGGTGGAACGGAACGTTAAATTGCAAAAGCAAAAATGACACTTGACAGTGACACTTAGACAGACGTCACGATAATTATTACAACAAAAACATTAAACATCTACCGGAAAAAGCGCGGGAAACGTTCAACTTGGCGGACGCGTCCTTTTCGAATTTGTGATAAATTACTTTTAAAATACGGTAACATAGGATCAGTAGTCTTAGTTTTAGTGCTCTTTTTTCTTTAATTTATAATTTTGTAGATTTTTTCTTCGGTAGTGGTAAGTTTTTTCTCATTTTATTGTTGAAGCCGTGCAATGAACGACCCGCCAGACCCGGGGGACTTTGTTCCCCCGGCAGGCAATTTTGTCACTATTAGCAATGAGTCAGGCATGGACACTGATGGGTCGTCATCGGCTCGTCACCGGAAAAGAAGCCGCGTACATGTGTGCAAGCACTGTAATAAACGCCGTCGCACCCGAAATAACCGCGGTTCCGAGTCGCCGGGTTGTGGTTGCACGGATCCTACAAGTCCTACAACTACTATTACAATTACAGAACCTATTAGCTCCGTCGTAACACCAACCATTGCTGCTGATGTTCATGCTCCATCCATAGCTGTTCCCGCGCAAATCGGTCGTAAAACATACGACAAATCTGACAGTGCACCATACATTGTTCATTTACAGAGGAAAACTATTTCCCCTGATGATGGTACTACATTGCACCCAATCACGTTTGGCAAGTTCCTCAAACACAACGCCTTTCAAAATATTATTAATGGTAGCGTCAAAAAAATTGGGCGCAATAAAGTTTCTCTTTCATTTTCTAATTTTCTGGATGCAAATTCTTTTATCTCACATAATAGTCTGGAAACATATAACTACAAAGCTTTTATACCCACTTTTAACGTAACTAGAATGGGCCTAGTGCGTGGTGTTCCTGCAGAATGGTCCCCAGAGGAAGTTATAGACAATATTACTGTTCCAATTGGTTGCGGTCCAATTCTAAAAGTCAGACGCCTTAATTTTAAATCTGTTGTTGATGGTACAACCATTTGGAAGCCATCCCAATCCATAGTTCTTACTTTTGATGGTCAGGTTCTACCTAAAAGAATCTTTATGTGTTACAATGCATTACCTGTGGATTTATATATTTTTCCTACTGTACAATGCTATAATTGCTGTCGTTTTGGGCACACTAAAGTTCAGTGCAGATCTAAACCTCGCTGTTTTAAATGTGGTCATGGCCATACTGGAGATAGTTGTGAAAGGGAAATAGAAAAAGCATCTTGTTGTCTGTGCTCTGGATATCACTATGCAATTAATAAATCTTGTCCTGAATTCACTCGACAAAAACAGATCAAATCTTACATGGCACATAGCTCAGTTTCTTATGCTGAAGCAGCAAAAGTATATCCCCCCGTATCTAAATCATATGCTGACACACTTTTATCTTCTCCTACTAAAAACTTTGCAGATACTCCATCAATCTCTTCACCTAATAGAATGCAGGCTTCAAGTAGTTATAAAAAGACTGTCTTCCTGAAACCACGCTCCCCACCCAAATCTACACAAGGTTACAATAAAGAGGCCCATAATGCTATTATTAATGATTTTAAAATTCCCCAGCCATCTAATGGATGTGCTTTTTCTAATATTCAAAATAATGATAAAAATGACGTAAACTTTTCTATAAATGATTTTCTCTCTGCATTACACAATCTTCTTTCTCAATTCAACATCTCACCGTCCAACGTTGCCTCAACTTTCAACGTACCTCAACCCATTCATCATGGACAACACATCCAGTATAATCCAGTGGAACTGTCGCAGTCTAGTAAACAAAAAGAGTGATGTTATATACCTATTAAACAAATATGAGCCATTTGTCTTTGCATTAGCAGAGACTTGGCTCAAATCAAATCATATTTTTAAAATTAATGGTTATTCAACCATTAGAGAGGATAGATCTGATGGGTATGGTGGTGTAGCTATACTTATCAAGAACTCTATTCCTTTCTCTATTGTTTCATTACCTCCTCATAGTGAGGAAATTTCTATTGTAGCTATTAAGGTGCACCAAACTTGTTTTGTTTCTATATACATTCCTCACCCTTCTTCTTCTATTCTTCAAGAGATGAACAATCTCTTTTCTTTCCTTCCTAAGCCTTTCTTAATATTGGGGGACTTTAATTGCCATCACCAATCATGGGGTTGTTCCAATTCCAATTGTCATGGAGAGGAATTACTAGATATAATAGACTCACATAACTTATGCATCTTGAACTCAGGAGCTGCTACTCGCCGTTCAGATCCCAACCAAAACCAAAGTGCAATTGATCTTTCTATCTGTTCCCCAAACTTAGCATCTTCATTAACTTGGCACACTCTATCCTCTACTCATGGTAGTGACCATTTCCCAATAGTTATTTCTTACCCTCTTACCAAATCAAAGACATCATCAAGGAGGTCTAATTTAAGACATAAGTTACCTAGTAGAAATAATAATGACTGGGACAAATTTAGAAGCATTGTTGACAGTAAGCTTTGCTCCTTGCCTGTAATTTCTGATGGCAATGAAAACAGCTGTGCTGAAGCTTTAGCACATTTGTTAATTGAATCTGCAGATGCAGTTTTTCCTAAAAAAAATAACAATAATAGTACAATTCCCTCGCCTCCATGGTGGGACTCTGAGTGTACAGAATTAGTTAACAAACGTAAAGAGGCGGAATTCAATTATAACCTCAATATGTCTGATATTAATTTTGAAACTGTAACTAACTTAATTAACGAAACTTATAAACTTTTTAAGAAGAAAAAAATCGAATCTTGGCGTAACTTCTGCTCATCTATTTCACCGAACACTCACCCAACGATTGTCTGGCGGAATATCCGTAGATTTAGATCCATTTATAAGAACCCTTCCCCTATACCTAATTCTTTAGCCAACGAATTCTTAGATAATTTAGCGCCGCCTTGGGTTCCTGAGGCTATTACACAGGCTATTAACCCTAACTTGTCCTTACCAATAATATCAATAACCAACGGATCCCATAATCAAGACATCCCTAGTACTCTAGATGGCCCATTCACTCTTACTGAATTAAAGGGTGTTATTCATAAAACTAAGGATTCTGCACCAGGCAGTGATGGCATCCCATATTCCTTTTTTGCTAATTTAAATGAAGACGTCCTCAGTTATTATTTACATCTTATCAATTCTATTATGATCACTGGAAACATCCCGGCTGAATGGAAACGTCAAATGGTGTTGCCATTCCTTAAACCAAATAAAATTCCATCTGACGCTTCTTCATACCGTCCCATAGTTTTGTCTTCAGTTCTGATGAAATTAGCTGAACACTTAATTAAAAATCGTCTAGAATGGTTTGTTGAAAGTAAAGGTCTCTTGGCAGAATCACAATATGGCTTTAGAAAAAGTAGAAGTACCAGTGACTGTTTAAGTATTTTAACATCGGATATTCGGATTTCATTTTCTAATAATCAATCCACGGTCGCGGTTTTCCTCGACATTAATTCAGCTTATGATAATGTTGTATTATCAGTTTTACAAAATAAATTAAGAGCCTTACGGGTTCCATTGAATTTGTCGAATTTTATTATCAATATCCTGACTGAACGCTCTATTAGTATGTTAATTGGAGATCATGAGGTATCTCACCTTGTGTGGAAAGGCCTCCCACAGGGTTCTGTGCTTAGTCCCCTTCTATACAATATTTACACGTTTGATTTAGACTCGTCCTTAGCTGACCATGTTAGGGTTCTTCAATATGCCGACGATTTGTTGTTATATTCCTCTAGCCAATCCGTCGAACAAGCTAGCCAGGCTATCAATTCCGCTTTATCTAATTTGGAATCATGGTTACATCTTAATGGCTTGGATATATCCACGTCTAAAAGTGCGGCTGTTTTATTCACCCGAAAGAGAAATATTCCCACAATAAATCTCTTCTATAAAGAAACTCCTATCCCGATTAAAGATCATTTCAGATATCTTGGTGTAATACTTGACAGTAAACTAAGTAGTGTTCCTCATTGTGAATATATTATTAACAAATGTGAAAATCACCTTAACATGCTTAGATGCCTCTCTGGTGTATGGTGGGGTGCGCACCCCTTCTCATTAAAACTTATTTACAACGCAATCATTAGAAGCACTCTGGATTACGGATTGTTTCTACTGGAACCTGGTAACGTTGTGGCTTTTAAAAAGTTGGATCGCATCCAATCCAAAGCTCTACGCATTGTTTCGGGTGCCATGAAGTCCAGTCCCATTAAGGCTCTCCAAATTGAATGTGGGGAAGCACCTTTACATCTGAGACGACAATTTCTGTCTGACAATTATTTGTTCCGGATTCTTCAGTCATCAACTCATCCTCTCATTCCTAAACTAGACTCTTTAATGTTACAAATAGAATCTTCAGACTACTGGTCCCATAAACGTGCTCCCTGTCTAGTTATAAGCTATAAAAAATTCCTTTCACTTTCCTCTCCAATTCACCGTTCCAATAAACTTCCCATGTTTAACTGTAGTTATGAAAGTTTACTGTTCAGCCCCACCCTAAATTTTACCTGTGTTAAAAAATCAGACCCTGATAGAAATTCAAGTTTAAATTCTTATTTGGCCGAACACTTCGAATATCACCATGTATTTACGGATGCTGCCAAGTTTTCTCCAACGGGTTGTGTTGGCATAGGAACGTATCACTCTCAATACAACATCGTCCAAAAAATAAAACTGCCCCCGGAAACTTCTGTTTTTACGGGGGAATGTTTTGGCATTTTAAAAGCAATAGAATATTCTCGCGTTTTTAAACTTAAAAAAACGATTATTTTTACTGACTCTCAAAGTGCTCTTCTAGCCATCAACAAATCCCCTTTTGAGCATAAATCGCAGTTTCATATCATTTATTTAATAAGAGAATTTGCGTTCAGAACCATCTCTGAGGGCAATTCAATACAGTTTGCGTGGATTCCGGCCCATGCTGGAATCCACGGCAATGAAGTGGCGGATACACTTGCCGGTGATGCGGTGCAGTGTGGAGACTTAGTGCCCTATGTAAATTTTAGCACTGATCTTGTGACTCTACCAAAAACTTTTCTTCGGGACACTTGGAAGATAGCTTGGGATATCAGTAGCAAATTGAAAGGCTGTTATTTTTCTTTAATTCAACCTGACGTTCCGGAAAAACCATGGTTTGGTCGGGCTAAGTTTGGTAAGATGGAGACATCTATTCTTATACGGATGAGACTGGGTCATGTTTGCACACCAGCCCATCTTGCCAAACTACATATCGTTGACGACCCCACTTGTTCGTGTGGCACAGACGTAGGCGACTTAAATCACATCTTTTTCTCCTGTCCCCTATATGACCATTCTTCTTTTCTTAGTTACCTTTTGTCTCTCCGCATACCTTTTCCTACCTCTATACTTTGTTTACTTTGTACCAATAGTTTTCCTGTTTATAAATGTATAGTCTCATTTATTACTCTGAATAATATTAAATTGTAATTTTTCGTCATCGTAATTTGCTCATTTGTACATACCTACTCATTCACCTTTCCGATTGTTGATCCTATATTTCTGTTTAATTCTAAATCCCGATAAATTATTATTTTTATTTCCATAAAGTTTCCCTACCTTTGTTTTTTTTAATAAATAAATTCATAAACTTATTAAACGTGACATTGGCTAATGCACAAACCGTGCGAAGCCATTAAAAAAAAAAAAAAAAAAAAAAAAAACATCTACCGGCTAGTTTTATAGAATGGAAAAAGTAGTAAAAAACGAATAGTAAACAAACTATGGGTACCTCCACAAACATTTAAACATGTACCGACAATAACCGTTGTAAGTGTAGCGATCCAAGAAAAAATATTGGTACCAAGTTTAACGACGAGCCTTCCTCACAAGCTTCCTTTTGGGGGTTGAGGTAACGGGCGATGAAGATGCCGCTGCTGGCGATGTAGCATCAGCAGGCACTAGGTCACAGGGAGTGACAGCACGGGCGAGAGCGGGATAAAGCGCAATTAAAGTTTCGAGCTCACCCATAGTTGATATCGTCCGGCGTGACTTGTCAGGAGTCAGGACAATAATCTTTCCTTCTGCAGACCAGCAGTTATTGATGCTGAAGTGTTTGCGGGCGGCCATAAATACCTGGTGTCGTGTTTTGGTCAGAAACTCGGAGATAGTGATACCGGAGCCCTTGAGTGTAGTTTTACCGTCCCAAACCAATCGACGATACTCCATACCACTGAAACGAACCAGCACCGGTCTAGTTTTGCCCTGGGAGGCTCCCAGTCTGTGGCAAACTTCAAGATAGTCCGGTTTGAAGTCATCTATCTTCAGCTGCTTGGAAATGATGTCGAGAATTGAGTCACTCAATTTCTCGTTAGGTTTTTCAGGAATACCATGGAACAGCAAAATCTTACGTCGCATCGCAGTCTCATGCCTGTCCAGACTCAAAGATAGCAGTTCTATCTGTGTCTTAAAGTGAGTAAATGTTTGATAGACAAACGACTTGAACTCTGAGAACTCCAGTGAAAGTGCAGCAAGATCTGTGTGGGCGGGGGTAACTCCAGCTGTAACTGTCTGCAGCTTATCTTCATACTCGCGCATGCGAGAGCTAAACAGTTTCTCCATTTGTTCCATGCTGTGCACAAGTTGATTGTCCATGATGAGTTGTTTTGCAGTGTTGTGGTTGGTGGAGAGAAAAAGTGATAGGATAGTTTAAAGCGAAGGTGGTTTTATCAAATATTTAACACATTAAAATGGAAGCAAGTAATAATTAACTATTTTTAAATAAATATTAAATAAGGAAGACACAAAAATACGTTTGTATGTACAGCCTACCCACATGAGGAAAAAAAAAAGCTTGTTATTAGTTTTAGCAGCAGTCTTAAGTTCTGATTTGTCATGTTCCCTTTTTATCTTTTTTAAAAGCTCGTTACAAAAGTTTCTATATCTTTTATAGGTTGTCAATATGCTTTGGTCGTTAGGATTTTTTTTTGCCTTTTGGTGCAGTTTGTCACGATTCCTCATACATCGTAACAATCCGGTCGTTATCCAAGGCTTTGTTATTTTCTTACGGCTGGGGATTTTAAATAATAGAGTATTAGAATTTATAATACAATTAATTGTGTCAAAAAAGTACTGAACAGCAAGATCAACATCCGTCATTGAATACAATTCATGAAAGTTAACTTTTGTAATTTCAGAATAAATTTTTTCGTAATTTAGGCGTTTAGTAATCCTATTGGTTTTGTTTTTGTGTTTACTTAAATCTAGGACAAGGAAAACGGCATCATGATCGGTGATGGAAGTATCAGCCACGTAGCAAGAAGCAGGGAGTCCAGTTTTTAATATAATGTGATCTAAGCATGTTTTATTATGTGTAGGCAAGGTATAAGCCGGCAACATGCCATGGGATGCTAAAAGGTTCAGATAATGCGCAGAATTTGAGTCTGTGTTGGTCTCTGTTATGTCCACATTAAGGTCACCTATGAGAATAAAGTTTTGTATATTGGAGTTAGAAGTGAGAAAATGGTCAAGAGAGGTTAAAAAGTTATTAAGGTTTTTGTAACCAGCAGGTCGGTAAACTGCTAGCATGGCCGTATTTTGATTGATTTTGATCATTAGACAATTACAATCAGAAATGGTAGGTTCTTCTATGCACACGCGAATGTTATTTTTGCAGTATACAACAACCCCTTCGTTTTGAGTTAAAATATGATTAGTTTTGTAGTAATTATAACCTTCCAGCAGCGGAATGTTGTGTGCACAGGATGACCAGCATTCCGTCAGCACAATGAAGTCCCAACCTATTTGTGATCTCTGTAATAATGTAAGTAAGCCGGGTGTGTTACGCGTAATGCTTCTGATATTTTGGTGTATAACTTTCAGGGATAGTTCAGAATCACTTATAATGTTTTGACAATTGTCAATATCGCACGTGAACGAGCGAGCCACGGAAATACGATCTAAATCCGAGATTATGTCTTTAGTACTATTGAACTTAAATATTAGGGAATAGTGACATTGTAAATATGTAGGTGCTGCATGGAAATATAAATAAAAAACATGTTATACGAGTCTTGAGTAACTAAAAGATCGTTGCTTAACAATACCACGGATATTATAATACTTCGTAACAATACATTAGAAAATGATAATATCTTGTACATCGTAATGCACTCGTGTGGTGGTGTGTCAGAGTGGATTATAATACTATGCAATAAAGTCCTAATTGTATCAACTTTGTGAGAATGAATAAAATCATATTCGACGGTATGATACAATCTTAATTGCAGGGTATTTAGAAAAATTGTCAACGCAGTAGGCCTGTTAAACTTTTGTACAAGTACAAATCGTAAATCGGAATATCGTTGTTGATCTTGATGTAAACAAATATAGTTAAACAAGTAACGTTCTATACTCATTTGTGTCATTTTGAATAAAAATATTAAGTTTAGTTTTGACTGTAATCCTGTTTGAGTGATATGTTGCAAGTGTAAAGTATAGTATACGTGTGATGTAAGTGTTAGAGTGTTTAATTGTGAAGTGTAATGAAAATATGTTTTTAAGAACAATACAAAAAGAGGGATAACAAATATCTAAGGCTGTAAGTACTACACACATCAAAAGTGTCTAGGGATCAAGCATTTTTATGCGGATTTCTTGAGATTGAGATGTGGCTTTGTAATAAATTTATGATTTTATAAATTTATATGGATCCTTTTTGGTGCATTTCATAATTCGAATCAGGAACTGTGAATCAAATTCGAGTAAAAGATGAAAATCAGCTGTCAATATTTTCCCTATAAAAACATACAACGCATTGAAGACATTATTAGTGCTACTGTTTCCCTACTACTGATTAAAACCAACGTTATTATGGAGCGGCGACGTCATTTAAGCAGGGAAGAAATGCTCAGAGCCGTGGGAATGATAGAAGCTGGTTCCCGGCAACGTACTGTGGCTTTAGCTCTGAATACAAGTCAGAGTGTTATCAGTCGACTTTGGACACGTTACCGAAGCACTGGTACCGTGGCTGAGCGCCATAGAGGACGGTATCGCTGCACCACACGGAGACAAGACCGATACATTCAAATCTTAACTCGAAGAGCTCCAACAATAACCGCCATGATGTTAGCCGTGAGGCTTCATCACTCTTCAGGGAACTTAATTAGCGACCAAACAGTCAGAAACCGCTTGCATGAAGTGAACCTTCATTCCCGAAGACCGCTACGGGTACCACCTATAGTAATGCACAATCGTAGGATTCGATATCAATGGGCTCTTGAACACAGAAATTGGGCAGAAGAACAATGGCGTTTCGTGTGCTTTTCTGATGAGTCTCGTTTTGGTATGAGACCGGATACAAGACGTATACGACACTGGAGAACCCCTGGACGCCAACAGCGATTAAAATCCTGCCAGGAAGTCCATCCTTATAGTGGTGGAACCATCATGGTATGGGCGGGTATTTGGATCGGCGGAAGAACTGAGTTGATTTGGATCAGAGGTAACCTCAACGCTCAAATTTATGCTGAGACGATTGTATCAGATGTCATCGTTCCTCCACAAGTGCAAATCGGTCCCTTATTTCAGTTAATGCATGATAATGCACGACCGCACACCGCAAGAGTTGTAAGACAGACTCTCGCCGCAGCTAACATCAATGTCCTGCCCTGGCCTGCTCAGTCGCCAGACTTGAATCCGATTGAGCATGCATGGGATATGCTACAGAGAAGAGCTCTGCCGAATATGGAGGGTATCCAGTCGCAAGAAGACCTTTTTTTGTTGTTGCAACGAACATGGGCGGCCATTCCACAGGGTGATTTGGATGAACTCATTTTGAGTATGCCAAACCGATGTTCTTGTGTTGTTAGTGTTCGCGGTAGAAACACGGATTATTAATTGTTTAAGTTACCCAATAAAATTTTAAAGAAAACTGTTATTTCAGTCTTTTTTTCGAACTTTTGTGTTAGTGGTTCAAATGTCAAAAATCCCTTTATTAGGAAAATGGCAAATTTCTTTATTAATGCAAAGGTGACTTGGTTTATCGTTACTGTGACAAACGAAAACACTTTATTTGATGAATCCTTAAAGAAAATTTTAATTAATATCAATCAGGAGAAAAGTTATTGCAAAAATATATGTTGATCCCTAGACACTTTTGATGTGTGTAGTTCCAGTCAATCAGACTTTAATTTAAGTAGGTCTTCCTCGCAGTCAATTCGAATTGGACGAGATGTTTCCTTTTCTTTTAAGTATATTTTACCGTAAGAATTCCAGAAGCTGTGATCACTACGTAGCGAAGTTTTTTGGCTGCAGGTGTCAAAAATTCATCGATATTAATCGGATCAAGTAAAACCACAGACATGTCACATGAATATTTCAGTGAAAATACGTACGACACCGCGGAACATACAATATAAAACTACACTTCGTGTTAAATAAAATAGAAATACATGCTAAAAGATAGTTTTATTGTAAGCCACCAAACTTCAAAGTGTTTACACCAGAGTTGCGTAGCAACCTAGATAGTCAATAGAGTTTTTAACTATGTAGGTACTATAAGAAGGTCTGTATACTTCACATCCTCTCACGTTTTTAAGAATTTATAAATAAATTCTTGAGTCCCATTCTGGAACTTTAATCTTGCAGCCTAGGGCCAAACAGTGGCTTAGTTAGCATGTAGGCCAACTGCAACTCCGACGGAACGTGCTGGACATCAAAGTCTCTGTTGCTAACACATTCTCTCACAAAGAAATGTTTCAGCTTGATGTGCTTAGTCCGTTTGTGATATTCGTATTGCGGATTTTTAGCAAGTTTAATAGCTGACTCATTATCTAGGTTTAGTATCGGCTTCTCTGTGTTCTTGGACAGAGTCTTGAGTAATCTATTTAACCATATAATTTCTTGAGCAGCTTCACTGGCTGCTATCACTTCCGCTTCCGTTGAGGAAATGGAGACAGTCTTTTGTTTCTGGCTTCTCCAGCTAATAGGAGCTCCAGAGAATAAGCACATCGTTCCAGATGTTGATCTGCCGGTAGTCTGGTCTCCTGCGTGATCTGAGTCACTATAACAGACCAAATATGAGGGTGACTCCTTCGTGTAAGTCAGCCCGTTCTGTTGGGTCCCTTTCAAGAATCGAAAGATGCGTTTTACCAGCATGACATCTTTTTTAGTGGGTGCTCCAAGGTTTCTGGATGCGACACCCACAGCATATGAAATATCAGGCCTTGTGCTTACTGATAAATATGCTAAAGCACCCACGGCTTGTCTGTACGGGAAATTCGTGTTTTCATCCTCTCCCGTCTCATGCTCTTTGATGATGGGCGTTGGTGCTGATTTGCAATTGGACATTCCATATTTTTCCAAAACTTTCTTTGTGTAGGCCTTCTGACATAGTGTAATGGTCTGGTCCTTGCGCACGTCAATTTCCAACCCAAGGAAATATGATGCAGGTTTAGTAATTATCTTGAATCGTGCTTTTAATTCTTTAATAAACTCGTCTTCTGCTTTGGTTGTGTTGTACGCTACTAGTCCATCGTCAACGTAAAGACCAATAAAGACTTTGACTCGAACATACAAGCATGGATCCGCTTCACTTTGTTGAAAATTAGATTTCTGTAAGAACTCTGCAATGCAGGTGTTCCAACAACGCGGCGCTTGCTTTAATCCATAGAGACTGCGTTTCAGCTTGCAGACTCGTTTTGTACCATCCTGATAACCGTCAGGCTGTCTCATATAAATTTCTTCTTCGACTGTGCCGTTTAGGAAGGCTGTTGACACATCGAACTGGCATAATTTTAGATTTTCTTTTGCAGCTATGGCAAGTAGTGTTCGCACAGTGCTCAGGCGAACCACTGGACTGAACGTTTTATCGTAGTCTACTCCAGGTTGCTGAGAGTAGCCCTTGATAACCATTCTGGCTTTGTACCTTTCGACGGAACCATCAGGATTCATTTTAACTTTATACAGCCATTTGCAAGGCAGGGCTTTTCGTCCTTTAGGTAAATCAACCAGTTCCCAGGTTTGGCTTTCGTTCAGAGTGCCATTTCATTTTTCATAGCTTCTTGCCATTTATTTCTGTCAGGAGATTCCAATGCTTCTTTGAAAGTGATAGGTTCTTTAGGCTTGTGAAGATTTTCAATTTCTTCAACAGCTGCCAAAATAAAATCATCGTAGCGCTTAGGAGCTGTGATCTTAGTCCTATCTCTCAAAGATCTCGCTTCATTGGTCACGTTTTCAGCAACAGCATTATGTACAGGTTCATCATCGTCGTTATCATCGGATAACCCGGAAAGAGATTCCTAGTCACTTTCATTGTTTACTGGTTCGATCCGTTGAGTGTTTTCATCTAAATGTGGTGATGAAGTTCCGTTGTCATCTTGATCATCGGTGTCTGTATCACTGTGCTGGTTATCTCCTTTGTTATCGTCAAACGTAATAGTCACTTGTTTGCGTGATGTTTGTTGTGACGTTTGTTTGTGTTGATCTGATGAACTTTGGATTCCATTAAACAGTTTGGAAAGTTCAGTTTTATTATATTCATCGTAGAACATGTTCTTCACCACTCGAATATCTTTCGATGTAACAATACTGTTCTTCGAGGGTATGAAAATTCTGAAAGCTTTGCTTGTTTCAGAGTATCCCGCAAACATGCCTGGAATTGCCTTTGGTGCAAATTTGTGACCTTTGATGCCTTTCTTCAAGACAAAAGTCTTGCAACCGAACACGTACAAATGATTGATACAAGGCTTTCTGCCAACCCATCGTTCGAATGGCGTTTCGTTCTGGATGGCGCTGTTGATACTCCTGTTTGATAGGTAGTTTGCAGTGAAGACTGCTTCGCCCCAGAATTTTAATGGTGTATGTGCGTCAATCATCATTGCTCTCGCTTTCTCCACGTGGGTGCGGTTCTTTCTTTCTGCAACTCCGTTTTGATTCGGGGTATAAGGTGCGGTGAGCCTTCGCTGTATTCCGCAACGTTTTAGGTAAGTATCAAACTCTTTATTGACGTATTCAGTACCATTGTCTGACTGTAAGAACTTAATTTTGTTTCCAGTTTGTGTCTCCGTTAGATGTTTGAACTCTTTGAACCTTTCGAATACTTCGTTCTTGGTTTTGATGAGGTAAACTCGACTGTATCTGCTATAATCATCAATAAAGGTAACGTAGTATTTGTTTCCGCTGATTGTGGGCGTTTGTATAGGTCCACACACGTCACTATGAACGATTTCTAAGCGTTCTGTTGTTCTTTGGGTATTTCTCTCACGGGGAGTTGGTACTCGATGCAGTTTTGCTTGAATGCAGGTTTCACATTCTGGCAAAGTTTCAGAAGCATCAAAGTTCAAGCCAACTAAGTTCTCGTTTATGAGTGCAAGTTTCATATCTTTGGCGTTCATATGACCAAGTTTTCTGTGCCAGTCGCTGATGTTTGATGAGTTCGTTTTCTTCGTAGTAGTTGTAACGTCATCGTTATCGTTGGCCAGGTTGTTGCGCTCATGTTTATTTGGTTTAATGTAGTAGAGACCATCTTCTTCTTTGTAAGCAGTGAGCGTTATTCCAGCTTTTGTGTTTCTGACCGTTGCTTTGTTCTTCGTAAAAAGGACAGAACATCCTGCATCTGTCATTTTACTAACGGACATCAAATTAGTACAAAGACTAGGTACGTACAGCGTGTCTTTTAGGTGTGTACGCGCAATACCGCTACCATTTTTGGATAAAAAGGTTACTGTGCCTTTACCTTCAATCTTTGCAGTATGATCTTCAGTGGCGAAGTTTAATTTTCTGGAAAATTGCTCAATGGTCGTAAATAATTCTCTTTGGTATGTCATGTGAGACGTACAACCGCTGTCTAAGACCCAAATGCTGTTTCTAGGCTTCTCGTTTTGTGTGAGGAGGCACTGTGTAGCAAAATTGTTCTTATGAGAACCGTTTTTGTTTTTGGTTGGTTTCTTATTGTTTTCCTTCCAGCAGTTAGTACAGATTTTGTGGGTTTTGCGTTTAAAGATATTACCTCTTTGTTTGCAAATTTTACAGGTGGCGTATAGCGCTTCTTCATGAGTGAAGTTTTCAGGTTTGTCGTTGTTTTCTAAAGTTTTGCTATGACGAGCTTCACATTCTTCGATAATTTTGTTTTTCAGCTCATCTGGTTTCGGAAGAGTGTCTCGCGTTTCAATAGCGACTCTGAAATTCTCGTATTCAGATGAGAGACTGTACAACATCATAATTGTCAACAAGTCCTCGTTTATGGCTATATCCATGTCTGCCAGTTTGTCAACTATGTCCATGAATTTGTTGAGATGATCACGCACATCATGTCCTTCTAATTTTGTTAGGATCAGTTGTTTCAATAGGGATGCCTTTCGTGCAGGTCCCTTGCTGGCGTAGGTATCCTTCAGTTTTTCCCATAATGCTTTAGCTGTTGTGCATTTTTTAATTTGTTTGAGTTCAGAAGGAGCGATTATAAGAATCAGTTCTGATCTTGCTTGTCTGTCACCTTCTTTGTCAGCTTCAGTAGCATTAGTTTCAATGTATTTCCACAGTTTTTGTCGTACTAGGACGGCCTCAGCTTGTATGACCCATGTGTCATAGTTTTCTCTCGTAAGAGGGTCGATTTTGGTGCTCGACATTTTAAAACAAATTCGACAGGGTTAATCACTTAATCTCGTAACTTCGTACACACGCTCTGCTACCATGTTAAATAAAATAGAAATACATGCTAAAAGATAGTTTTATTGTAAGCCACCAAACTTCAAAGTGTTTACACCAGAGTTGCGTAGCAACCTAGATAGTCCATAGAGTTTTTAACTATGTAGGTACTATAAGAAGGTCTGTATACTTCACACTTCGTGAATCGCTATATACATTGGAAACAAAGCAGCTCACCGCGTCGTCAAATAGTTCGAAAGAAAGTACCAGAGAGGAAAAGTCGAAAAGCAACTGCGGTAATCATAGTGAAGTTAAGTTGCCGCTTATTCAATTACCCAAATTCTCTGGAAAATATGAGGAATGGCAAACATTCTATGATATGTTTACAACACTTATTGACTGAAGTTCAGAACTGTGTAGTAAATGATAAGGTCTAGGTAGGAAAAGAAAACTCTTTCATTGAAGTACTATATAATTTAAGTTTTGTATTGATGACTTACTGTGTTTATAGTTTGTTAGTTAATAATTTCCAATTTGGTCTTGTTATGTTATACTTGCAGTAGTTAGGTACATTACCTATTCAATTTACAGTCCGCTTAGTGTTTTAAAAATCTAATTTTGTACCTATCTACCTATAATTAGAAGAGAATTTAAGTTTGTTATAATGTTGATCTTTGTACCTATTTGTAATTATTAGAAATAAGAACATAGTTCTTGGTGGGCGGAATGTCCAACACTATTAGTAGAGCCCAACCCTATGTGTCAAAGTTGTCAAAGAATTGAAGTTTATCTATGGTAATTAGTAGCAATAAAACTCCAGTCGAAACCGCACGTCTTTTATTCAAAAAACAACAAGAACATTACATAGTACGCAAAAAGAGACTTTATTACATTCAACACGAGGTAGGTACCTACCATTTTTTCCTTTAATTCCAACTAGCCAAATTACTTATATGTGCCTAGTTTATCTGCATTGTTTTAAAATTATATTCAACCATCGCGCATTCACATTGTTTTATAAATTTTCCCCTTAAGTTTTGTACCACAACGTGATCTAGATTTAAATCTTGACGGCAATAAACTTGATGTTAAATAAGTTAGTATAGTAGTAAGTTAAGTAACATAAGCGACATCTTAAAACATTTTATAAATTTCATATAAAAGGCGTAAAACCTTGAACATTGTGAAATACTGGTGCATGAATATGTACCCTACCAAAACCGAAATCAAACTTTTTGTGACCACCCTTAGCCTATCGATTGAAACCAAATACGTGGCCATGTTTCTGTTTGGATAAACAGCTGAACTGGGCAAAACACACCGATTACTTCACTACAAAAGCCAGCATAGCACAATAGCAGTGCAAAAGACTGTTCGGAAGAATTTGGGCAAAATCACATAAGGCTCTTTAGTTTGAATTCCAAATCGTGTACGAAATCGCAGAATTCGTATGCGAATCCCTAAAATCGCTATTTTACTTCGTGGCAATCTTTCAAATAATTATTTAACATGGTAGTATTCCTTATATCTACATTCAACACACCGCGAATTTTATAGAAATAAAAAAGAATATTTTTTAATTATTGCAATATTAGTAGGTCTCAATATACAGCTTCCCCGTTTTGACACATGGCACGTCACTTTTCTTATTCGCGCGTTTTACAACACTTGCGAATAGTTTTCCTCGTCAAATTGTTCTCCTAGCTCTAAATTTAACCCATGACCTATAAAACATTTATTAGGATATATCAAGCTCTAATATTTGTAAGGTTGTCACATTTCAGTGAAAGTGGTACTTAAACTTCATAAATGGTCCCCCTCACAACACAACCCAAACAACAGCTCAAACCAGAGCTGGCATCAACTAAGCTAGACATAATGTTGATTATATATAAGTTGCTAAAGCGACCATATAAAAACCTTATATATACTCTTAAAGTTATAACATTAAAGCCCTACTACTACACTCCTATATAAGGACAAGGCCATAAGTTATTTTCATAAATCAACTCAGAATTATTTGCATTTTAATCAGATAAATAATTAATTATTGCAGCAAGCTCTTAACATCTACCATGTTAAATAATTATTTGAAAGATTGCCACGAAGTAAAATTGGGAATCAAACGAGCTTACCTGTTAAGCGAAGTCTTGATTCTAATTTTATGAGTGGCAATCTGAAAAATAATTACCCACCCACCACTGTAATATAGCTAATAGCCCCCAAAGCTGCAATAATTAGTCTACCTAATTCAATGTTAACCTTTCAGGGAAACATAGTGAAAGTAGGTATTTGGAACTACTCTGTATACAGAGATTGTTCCCTATATTGTGATCTCTAAAATAAGTGACGTGCCATGTGTCAAAACGGGGAAACTGTATATTGAGACCTACTAATATTGCAAGAATTAAAAAATATTCTTTTTTATTTCTCTAAAATTCGCGGTGTGTTAAATGTAGATATAAGGAATACTACCATGTTAAATAATTATTTGAAAGATTGCCACTCATAAAATTAGTTATGGTTTCGTGCACGACTTTAAGATTCATTTCGAGTGATTCAAAAATACGGCCCCAGGACTGAGCACAGCCCAAAAGGACCAAATGAGGCCAATTGCTCTTGGGGTTGGGCTGTTATTGACTTTTCCAGTAAGTTTACATTTCTTAAGTGTTTTTTATTATTCACAACAAAAAAAGATTTTTTCAAATCGGTTGGCAAGCGGCGGAGTTATGCGCGAACAAACATAAAAATAAAAAACAGAAACATCCGAATTGAGAACCTCCTTCTTTTTAAGAAGTTGGTTAAAAATACACGAGTTTCTTTTAGTACACGATCATACCGTTTTTATAACCGTTCAGCTGGTAGAGGGGGGGGGACACACTAAGTCTACTTACAATATTTTTAAAGACCTATCCCATGACATCCCACACTATGGGGAACGACAGAAAAAAAACATCCCTACTTTACCTGTAAATACCTACTTTTCGAGTTTTTATTTTACTACTTTGTTTGTATATTCAATTATATCTTTCGAATACTAAGAATCTTTGAGCTAAGCTGCGGACGGACAAGGTGTATAAGGGTACCTTGTTGACTACGGAACCCTAAAAGTATCCATGAAAAAGGAAATTAAAACAGAACATTAAAAAATAAAACCGACGAAAACATTCTGGCACTGGCAAAGTGCGTGTCGGGCCACGCGCAGAATAGGGTTCCGTTGTAGCCTAATCATAAAATAGAACGATTTATTCTAAGGATTTGGTACAAAAAATGTCTATGGGTTCAGAATGATGTAGTGAGTAGGTGTACGTGGCATGTATGTGTGCATTGACAGCAACGTTACGTATGTCCATAGCAACAGTGTATGATAGTACGAGGCTAAGCAAGTACGAGTACGTATAGTCAGCAGCGTAAGTCGGTTCAAGTATTTGCCATTGCAACTACTAATAAGTATACAGGTTGTTTCTAGGTCTTGTGACATGGCCATTCCATGGCTTAACTTGACATAGCTGAGGCGGGACTGATGGAAACAATAAAACAAGAAGTTTATATTATTATACCTTTCAAACATCATACATATTTATTAACACAATTAAAAGGAGGTTAAATTAATAATACATAGTTTATCTGTAAGAATGATCTTTTTATCATCAACTTCAAATATAGCCAACTATACCCTGCCGTAGGGGTTTAGTGTTTTGCAAGTCTGATATAATGAAGTAAATGTTCCAGAGCAGAGTCCAGACACGTCATATTGGCTAAACATCCTGTTAATTACCTTCGTCGAAGCTGACCATTGGCCAGCGTCATATTCTGATAGGTCTTTAAAACAAAGTTTTGTACCATCAAAAGCTGTTCCCCAACAACTTACGGGTAATTCTTGAGAGTGCACGCCAGATGGCACCACCATCAGCACGGACATCACCACCTGCAAATACAAATCATTGTTGTAAGAACTAATGTTCTTCCACAGTCCGTTTACTTCCGATTACTACCACTGTCAATATTCAACTGTGTACGCATTGCAATAAGGTTGTTTTGTGTTGCAATAAGTTATATAGTTAGTACTGGGCAACGCGATATCCTTGGTAATACTGGTTGTTAGAGTTTTTGCCAGTGCTACCTGTAACGACCGTCAAAGATCTACAAGTGATATCCGAGACGCAGCGGACAGGATGAGCTAGATTCGCTTCTGAAAGATTGGTCTACACTCGCATTCGATCGAGAAAGGTTGAAAGAGAGAAGGCAGGCGTTTACCTTGCAGTGGGGCGCCATATGCTAACAAAAATAATTACAATGAAATAATAAACGACTCGTAGAGACATACACAAATAAATTCCTATAAACCAATTCCAATTTTAATAAGCCTATTATTACATGTCATGGTAATTATAGGCTTATCCCCAATAAATGGAACGACACATACCTATCCGTCGAAATTTGGGTGTATTGTACCTACACATCTGCGTACCCCTCAGAGTAAGTACACAACCGTGATGTTACGTGATGCAACAATCACGGCATTTGCCGTGTATTTTAAAGAGTTCCATTGTATATCCCCGAAGATCGGCATCAGATCTTCACCAAATTTAAATAGGACCACACTGAAAGCACATATTATTATATGCTTTCAAAAAAGAAATATTCATCATAATCGGTTCACACAGCCGAACGTTCAGAGGTAACAAACAAAAAATACAGTCAAATTGATGACCTCCTCTTTTTTAATGAAATGAAAAGAAATAGGTTCAAGTATGTTAAAAACATTGCTACAGCAACTTCAGGTATGTGTAGTGTTTGTGGGTGTGTGGTGTGTGTGGAAGTTGGATGTGATCCCATCTTCTTTCGTATCGTTTGTACGGCTTTACAATTTATTTACGTGGCGCGGGCCACGTTACTTGCGGCGTTTACAGTATTCAAAAGATTCGAGTGAAAGTGTCTAATATTTATTTGACTTAGCGGTCCTTAAACGACTTTACACCGAGCCATCGGTGCAGTCGCTACGAGTCGTGCAATGTTAAGAATGTCAAATAAATTCATGGCAAATGTTAGTTTGGGAACAACTAAAAATGGAAAAATAAAACCGAGTTCAAGAACACTAAAATGTAAAAAATATCATAACCTCGCTGAGATGGGATGAAAAGTTACGTGTTGCACTCGAGTGCATAGATTTTTCACCTTGTGCTCTTTTGATTCCCTCGCTAACGCTCCAGATTATTTTACCTTAGAATATTTCGCATGGTCGGTCATCGAAATTGAGCACTCTTGTATAACAAATAACCATTTATTTTTTAAATTTTTAGTTGTTCCCAAACTTAAATTTGCCATGAATTTATTTAATTACGAATATGTCTAAACATATAGACAGTAATCCACGGGAAGTTGCGAGGTAGCCCACGGGGCTGCCTCAATTTTGTGCTTTATAACGATAAGATTGTATGAGAAACATTAAAACACTTTTTCTAATGTAGCTACGGAATACATTAGATTCAAACAATAGATCTGTATACCAAGTTTTAAATGAAAGCCATTTAATGAGCTCAATCACGGCAGATGTGCTGCAAGTTACGGACTCACATTTCATCCTGTGATTCTGCTACATCAAGTGTCAACATCATCAGAAGATATCAACAGAACATGTTCACCATCTGTGAGTGAGTCACCCAACAGTCATCGTAGCCGATTGTATGAGCACAAACACGAGTCGTTTGCTGAAGAAGAGGACTCGGCATTAGTGGGCACGGATTAAAAAAGGAATAATAAGTATTGACAAGCATTTGGTATCCTCTGGTCATCCATATTGTGGTGGCGTGTTGAGAGGTGGTCGAGCAATATGGCACGTGGTTATGGCGACCGCATTCACAGTTACACACAATCTTCATATTTAGGTAATCAGTAAAAGCTTACCAGTAAAGCGAATGTGACAGAAGTCTTCATGCTGGTTTCAGTAGTTCCAGTTGTAGGAATGGCTGCAGAAATTGCAATGTACCAGTGTCGGGCGGTGCTTGTCTTATATACCTCGCTGCAGAACAATTATTGTCAATGTTGCACCAGATGGTAATAAACTGTAATAATAGATCGGAGTAGGCACAAACTGAATCAATATTTAATAACATTCCTTTATTCATTTTGTTACATATCATTGACACTTTTAAATACTTATCCCTGTAATAAAAACAATAAGAAAACAACACATTAGCCGCTATGTCACCCTCTACAGTTGACAGGGGTCACAACGGTACGGTGGTATAGCTACGATGACATTGAAGAAAGTAATCAAGTAAATATTATTTGAACAACTCATCGAGTAGGTACACAGCTGTTGTTGTGCCCGTGAGGATTTCGTAAGAAAAACCCCTCGACTTTATCTTTAGTGTTGCCTAAATTGCCTAAATGCATCAAATCGTTGAGTGTTCTCGTTTCTATATATAAATATCTAATCGCGAAATTTAAAGGTTAAACCCTAAGACACGTGGTTCAGTACATCTTCACTACATAATTAACAGATAAAAGAGGTTATATATAAAGGAAATAGTTCCTGATTTGTATTAGAACGCGTTTCGCCGCTCGTCTCCCACTCTTTAACTTCACTACAAGCAAGAGCAACCCATACGTACGTGCATTACGCACACAAATAAACTACTCCCAGTTAAATCGCGAGCTTGCTATTGATTATTACACTAACGAAAGATCCCTTACTGAGACAGAAGCTTTAAAAATATGCAAAATTGAACAGAATAATTAAAAAATAACAAGGATAATGAACAAAAAAGGAATAAAAGTAATCAATTTAGGAACCAACATAAACGCTTTTCCATAATATATCCACTGGGGCAAGAGCGCGTTGATTTCTAAACATACTCGTAACTAGCTGACTCGCGCTACTTCGTCTGCGTGAAGAACCGCTTGACCGATTTTATGCAAACTTCACATAAACCATCAAACAACAACAAAGCCTAAACATTTTTATTTACCCTTTAAAAAAATATTACATTTGTCTAGGCAGAATAGCATTTATAAACCACTAAGATTTGTACTTAACGCTACTTGTAATTAATTCTACATCGTAGTACAAAACAAAACCAAGGTAAACAATAAAAACATCATATTAAAATAACATACTTTTTTTTTTTTTTTTTAAGGATGGGAAATCATCAAATGACCCCCTCCACTCTGGGCGGAGCGGGAGGGAGTGTCAGACTCTTACTGACTAAAAACCATCCATGTTCCTTCCTCGCCTTTTACGTTCCGGGGCCGCGGTATCTCTTTCGAACAGGCCCGCAACCCCGGCAGGCTTCGGCCCTTGCGGCGGGCCCCTCTCCTTTTGCTGACATCTCTTTGAGGCGCGCGTGGAACACGAACGCGCCGTCGACACGGCCTGTCGTCGTCGTTAGACGGCCGGACGGCTAGCTAGCCCATAGCCAGCCGTCCACAGGCCCGCATCTACGGTGGCCGGTAGCCACCACGTGACCCCCGACGCCCGTTGCGTCTCCCGCGGCGGCCGGGAAGAGAGGATCTCTCCCTCTCTCGTTCCGCCACCTCCTTCGCTAGCATGACTGCTTCGCAGAAGGAGGCGACGGCTTCCCATTCCGTCTCGCTCCGGACCATGGATTGAACCAGGGCCGGACGCGAGAGGTCGCCGCCGCCGATCGCCGCCACGAGGACACGGCGGAGCTCCGCCCACGCAGGGCAGACTTCCACCGTGTGCTCCACCGTGTCCTCCGGTCGATCCTCGCAGTGGAGACACCCGGGCGATTCCTCCCGCCCGATTCGGTGCAGGTACCTCCCTAAAGATCCGTGTCCGGTGAGGACCTGCGTCAGGCGGAAGGTGAGGACGCCGTGGCGCCTCTCCAGCCACTCCTCAAAGAGGGGACTTACCGCCACTATCGTGGCGTGCCCTGCACGGGGTTGCGACAGTCGCTCTCTCCATGTCGCCATGAGATCGCGCCGGAGGTCAGACCGCTGAGCGGCAATTTGCCGCGGCAGCGGAGTTTCCCCCCGGCGTAGTACCTCCGCGCGCCACTCATGCAGGCGCGCGAGGACTATCGCCTCCAGATCCCACGGCGGCAATCCGGCAAGCAGGCCCGCCGCCTCGCGAGAGATCGTGCGGTACCCACGGACCATCTTTACGGCCACCACTTTTTGGGGCGCGTTCAGATGATGAGCGGCACGCCGCTTCAGGGAACGCGCCCACACTGGGGCCCCGTAGAGGGCCATGGACCGCACGACTCCCGCGTAGAGCCTGCGGCAGGAGACGTTCGGCCCCCCAAGGTTGGGCAGGAGCCGCCTGAAGGCAGCCCCTGTCCGTTCCAGCCTGGGGGCCAAACGTCGGAAATGCTCCACGAAGTTCCACCGGCTGTCGAGGACGAGTCCTAGGTACTTCAACGTCGACTCGACGCCGATGGATACCCCTCCTACCGTCAGTGTGGATCCCGACGGTGGCGCATTCCGAGGCCCATGAAAGCACATGGCCTCGGACTTGTGCAGTGCCACCTCGAGACCCAGTTGCCGGATCCTCTCAACGACTATCGCAACCCCGCGTATCATGTTGTCGGCCGCCGCCTCGTGCGACCTCCCATGTGCCAGCACCAGGGTGTCGTCTGCGTAGCAGACGACGCTGACACCACTAGGGAGGTCCGCGCGCAGCACCCAGTCGTAACCGATGTTCCACAGGGGCGGTCCCAGAACCGATCCCTGTGGGACACCGCACGACATCTCTCGCCGGTTCCAATCTCCGCAGCGACTGGGGTAGATGACGGCCCTGTCCGTCAAATAGTCCCCGACCACACGACGGAGGTAGGTCGGCACCCGGTGATACCGGAGTGCCTCCCTGATGCAGCTCCAGGGCAGGGAGTTGAAGGCGTTGGCGATGTCGAGAGACACCGCCAAGACGACTCCGCCCCGGGATATCGCATCCCCCGTCGTGAGGGCTCTCACGCGCATGATGGCGTCCACTGTAGAGCGCCCCTTGCGGAAACCAAACTGGTTCTCCGCAAGATTCGGCCCCATCCCCTCTAGGTGCTCGGCGAGGCGGTTTGCAATTACTCTCTCAAAGAGCTTGCCCACCTCGTCGAGCAATGGGCCGAAATGCGGACGGAGAGTCCGCAGGGCGCCCCGGCTTCTGGATGAGGACCAGTTTCCCCGTCTTCCAACGAAGCGGGAACTGGCCTCTCTCCAAACATGCGCTTAAGAACCCTTTCAGTCGGGGCCCGAGAGCCTCCCCATCCGAGGCCAGGACCCAGGCTTTGCCAGGCAAGCCATCGGGTCCCGGGGCGGTATTTTTGGCCTTGAGCCTACCTACCGCCAAAAATAACATACTTAATGTTCGAAATTTGGTAACTTCATCTCTGTTGGTATACAGTTCACATTGAGTATTCAATGTGTTGTAGGTAGTGGGAGTTGGCGTAATGTTACTGCGCAAATCGGAAGGTAGGTTGTTAATTAACCGAGGAACAAGGTAAGTAGATGTCCGCTCGCCGTACGTGTTATTTGCAGGAACTGTGCGTAGTTCGTTACGTGCGACGCGACGGCCCGCGTGAATACAGAATGTTGAATTTTTTGCTCTAAATAACCGTTAAAATATTGTTCTTTTAGCAATGTATATGTCACCGTAAAATTGTCAAACACGTTATATTACAATATAACGTGTTTTTTCTCGCGATATTGTAATGTCTCGAACTTTTGTCAACTGAACATACGGAAGTATCTCTGCCCCCATAATCGGGACTTGGGGCACCCCCCCCTTAGGTTAGTTAGGTTCCTTTAAACCCTGCACTCGGAAATAGGGGCCGGCTTTTTAGGGAGAATATAAAGTGTTTTAAGGTTATGTTATATTAATCGGTATTTCTAAGGAATAGTGCATTATCTTTTCATGAGAGTTGTGCCACTGGGCAAGGGGGACCCCTCGTTCCCTCCACACCGCGTAAGTTGACTACCATCGCATGCATTTCACGAAAAATAATGCGTTTTGTTGTAAGCAGTATGTTCATTTGACAATAATTCGAGACTTTACAATATCGCTAGAGATATTATTATATAACTTATTTGTCAATTTTACGGTGACATATATTTAAATTGTGTATGTACCTACAGGTAATGGTTTACAGTAATAAAAAAGTTGTAGCTCATTGTTTTGAAATTGGTGTCTAATTTGATTAGATACGATATTCTTTAGGATTTTTAGTTGGAGTCTATATATTTGACTGAGATAAGATTTGAATGTTCGACCGTAACTACTGAGTCCATATTGAATGCATGATTCTGCTAATGAGTTGTATAACATAAGTTTTACTTTGAAAGGAATGCGGAAGAGAGCCACGAATTTCACTATGGTCCAGTTTACTAATTAGATGTTTGTGATCAAGCGTGTCAAAAGCACGGGAAAAGTCAATGAAAAGTGCGTATGTAATCTTTTTTTGATTAAGGTGCTCGTTGACTTCATCAGCAAACTTGGACAATAGGTCTGATGTACCTTCACCAGTTTGGAATCCAAATTGGTTCGGGTAAATCACTTCGTGTTTTCTACGATTTTATCAATAGAAGAAAGCAACGTAATAGGACGATAATTAGCGTACTCGTGTCGCTTACCCTTTTTATAAACTGGTCTAACACAGCCCAACTTTAATTCGTCAGGGTATAAACCACTTTTAAAACTGCAGTTAATTAGGTTTGCAATAGCTTCTGATACATCTGGACCTATCATTGTGATATCCGCAACTTTTACGTCATCTAGTACGGGAGCCTTATTGGAATTCAGATTATTTGTTATTTTAATTATTTTGTCGCCTGATGCTTTCTTAAAGTTTAAGCTTGAAATAATTGGTTTACAATAGGTTTTTGGTCCAATATTTTAATACTACCGTTTGGAACTATATTTTTTACGGCTCTGTCAAATTCGAACGCAAAATTGTCTGCAATTGCCTTAGTTGTAAGACTCTGTGCATCAAACGCTTTGAGAATGGCAGCATCGATTGATAATGTCACTCTTCCCAACATTTGGTTCACCATTTGATAAACTATTTTTGTATTTTTTATGTTCACATTTATTTTGTTCATATAATAAATGTTTCTTCAATTTTCTAGTTTATGTAATTTGTTACGAGTTTTATTGTATTGCAACCGTAAGTGAGGATTGTTAGAACCTTTTTCCCCAAAATATAACAATTCATCTCGTTTGTCGCAAAGACGATTGATGTTTTCATCTATCCAGGGTAATTTAAAACGATTAAAATTGCTACGCTTTGCGGTAGTTTTACTAGGACTTGCAATTTTGTTTGCATTTTAAAATGAATCACGGATGAAATAATAAATATCAGCAGGGTTATCCATGCTTTGTGTCAGTGTCCAGTTAACATTTTTTAACTCCAGTTTCAATATCTCATAATTTATTTTATTGGTGACATGCTGTATAGGCTTTGACAGCGCCCGTTCACGAACATGACGCATGTATCAGAACCATTCAACTCGACCATATTGAAGGGAATTAAATGACCCGACACACCCGCCACCATCACCAAGACCTTTGAGTGAGCATGACATTCTCTCAGCCGCCAGGGCATATTCAAGGAAAAAAAAGATAACTAAATGTAAATGGTGGCTTTACAATACATAGAACTCACACATGTGGTATGCAATTATATAATATTAAGAGATGGAATGTAAACAATGCAAGGATATTTTTACAATCTTCTGCAGCTTCCACAATAACTTGACTGGGAATCAATTAGTTTGCTCCTATGGTTGTGGAGCAGGACCGGCATTGATTCAAGCATTTTAGTATAACGCTGAGACAAATTACGATCCGTGCGAAATGACCACCATACGAAATGACCATGTCGCTTTGTTCTCTTCAGAGCAAAAACAAATTTATGACACCGTCCATGAAAGCGTTGGGCAAAACCAAGGTAAAATGTTTTTCTTGGATGCTTCTGGTGGAACACTAATAACATTTTTACCACTGGCATACTTGCAGAAATCAGGAGGCAAGGCAAAATTATTGCTATTGCTGTAGCGACGTCGGGAATTGCTGGCACACTGTTTCCGGGTGGCAAGACAGCACATGCCATGTTTAAAATTCCCATCGATTTAGAGAGCGCTGAAACGCCTGGTTGTGGTGTGTCGCGTAGCAGCGATAAGGTATAATACGTGCTCAAGGATTGCTCTCTGACCATATGGGATGTGTGTACGATGGCCAATAGAAAGGCAGTTGAGGCCGTGGACAGAACCCTGCAGGACATCCGCAGGAACGAACATTTAATGGGTGGTGTCACAGTTCTGTTCAGTGGCTATTTCCGGCAAACGCTTCCCGTGGTGACGCGGGGATCGGGGGCTGCGGGGGCTGGCGAGGTGAATGCTTCATTGAAACGATCTTCGTTGTGGTCACGAGTTCATACGCAGCGCTTGACCATTAATTTGAGAGCTCCGCTCGGCGGCAATGCACGTGCTCAAGAATTCTCCGATGTCCTTCTAAGTCTTGGCGAGGGCACTCTACCAGAAGAGAGAGATGGAAGCCCCCCCCTGCTTCCAGAGTGTCTTGGTAGAGTGGTATCCAGCTTAGAAGAACTCATTCGCTGTGTGTACGGGGACATCAGTCGTATACCGCGCCAGCAGAATTCTTGGGTGTGTGAGCGGGCCATTTTAACGCCCAAAAATGATCAGGCTGCAGCAATTAACGAATGGATTCTCTCGGAAATTGAGGGGAATGAAGTAGTCTACACCTCGATAAACACTGTTGTCATGCAAGATGATACCACACATTATCCCGTGAAATTTCTGAACTCCCTACTGTCAGCAAGTGGACTTCCAGCGCATTTCATCAAGCTGAAGGTCAGTGTCCCGATTATGCTTCTTCGGAACCTATGTCCTCCGAAGTTGTGTAACGGACCCCGCCTTAAAGTCATCTCGCTCCACAGACATAATACCATTGAGGCGGAAATTCTTACAGGTTGTGGCGTTTGGCTAGGCAGTATTTATACCACGCATTCCCGTTGTATTGTAATGTAACGTGTTTTTCTCGCGATATTGTAATGTCTCGAATTATTGTCAACTGAACATACAAAAGTATCTCTGCCCGGACTTAATCGGGACTTGGGGCACCCCCCCGTTAGGTTAGTTAGGTTCCTTTAAACCCTGCACATTTGGAAATAGGGGACCCGCGGAGCGGGGCTCCGTCGACTACGCTTTTTAGGGGGAATATAAAGTGTTTTAAGGTTATGTTATATTAATCGGTATTTCTCAGGAATGGTGTATTATCTTTTCATGAGAGTTGTGCCACTGGGCAAAGGGGACCCCTCCTTCCTACCACACCGCGTAAGTTGACTACCATTGCATGCATTTCACGAAAAATAATGTGTTTTATGGTAAGCAGTATGTTCATTTGACAATAATTCGAGACTTTACAATATCGCTAGAGATATTATAATATAACGTATTTGACAATTTTACGGTGACACATATATATATATATAAATAGATAGATATATTAGATATATATATTACCCATATTGTTAAAGTAACAAAAAACTGAGATATGTCTCATTCGTGTCCGGTCTTTGGTCACAAATGACCGTTCTTTTTTTGGTGATCATTCACTAATTATGGCAATCATAGATATAATATGGCAATCATGTGATTTTTTATTTTACACTTATGAAAATGTTCGGCAAACCTCACGCTCATCACATTCGGGAAAGCGCAGTGTTTGGCTACTAGTGTTCACCTTAAAACATTGAACCTCATTAATAAACGTCACTAAACAAAAAACGACAAAAATGTTGGAGAGAAAAATGTACCTAACTTGTCTTTGCCTATCTATACAATGTGTGTCCACGTTGACAAAGTTTGTATGTGCGCAAAAAAAAATGTCGATTTGCATTTTGTTTTCTGAAACTTGCAAATATTTCGTAATACAAACGATTTGTCCTTCATATCAGCCTATTTGTATCGCAGTAAGACAAAAATAATCGGGTGATAACAAAAAAACAAAATGAGACTCGGGGATTTTATCTGTTTCAGCAACTTAACAAAAGTCATCTAGTTGTGTACGGGTTCATCAGGTTTGTTTTGGGAGTAGTTATAATTATAAAGTGTTCGTAGATATGGAACGAGAAAGCTTTTTTGAGAGACTGTTTCGATGAATAAGCTTCTCTAGCATAATCATGGACCGATTGTAAAATAATTAGTCTGCTGCAGCACTGCACAGCAACAGCTGTGTACCTACTCGATGAGTTGTTGAAATAATATTTACTTGATTACTTTCTTCAATGTCATCGTAGCTATACCATCGTACCTGTCAACTGTGGAGGGTGACATTGCCCGCAATGTTACCCTCCACAACAGTTGACAGGGGTCATCGGCACTAGGTACAGCTGCGACGTTGAAATGAAACGCATGGAAACCATTACTTGAACTTCATCAAGCACCGATTACACAAACACTGTTTTATGTAAAATTTTATCATTCAGGTGTTACAAACTGTCCTATAAAATGAGGTAGATCTGTGACAGTTTCTCCTCATTTATTTTATCATCACTGCTCTCAAAATAAGAACATCCTTAAGTATTCTTATTCTTTATTGCACACAAAAAAAAAACAACAAATATACATAATTATTACTTGCAATAATATAGCTTATGTACAAAGGCAAGCTTAACCCAGAGTTGGGTTTTCTTACAGCAAACCTAATTTTGAAAGCGAGATTTGCAAAAGAGGATATACTTACGTATGTGCATTTCCATTACATTTTAAATTAAACTAAAAAAAAAAACTACATTCATACAATAAAATATAATAATATGTGATACATAAAGCTTAGATTATACCTATAAAATTCGACATTTATATATGTCATCGTGAAATTGTCAAATACGTTATTGTTATCTCTAGCGATATTGTAAAAACCCGAAATATTGTCAAATGAACATTCTGCTTACAACAAAACGCATTATTACATTATATTTTTCGTGAAATGCATGCGATGGTAGTCAACTCACGCGGTGTGAATGGAAGGAGGGGTCCCCCTTGCCCAGTGGTACCACTCTCATGAAAAGATATTGTACTGTTACTGTAAAAGCCCGAAGTGCAGTAAATCTTAAAATTTCCCAGTAAAACCTAAGTTTTACCAGCTTCAGTGGTAAATGTCCGAAATGTTCTATGATCATCGTTAATTTTGGACATGTACCAACATACACTCGGTAAATCTTAAGATTTACCCCAGAGAAGCGGTAAATGTTAAAAAATTGACAAATCGAAACGTGTCAGATCACTGTGTCGTACTCGCGAGCACTCTGCAGCCCCCCACAAAAGCGCGCTCGCCTCCACGCGCTTCATTCGATCGTTTTGCTCGTTTAAATACGAAATTGAATATAATAAAAGAAAAAATGATGAAATCAGGCATTACCTACGTTTGTTACGAAGACTTGTTTAACGTTCTCGAAGAAATACACGTTACGGTTGGACACGGTGGGAGGACAAGGATGATAATGGAATGTAACCGCAAGTATAAAAATTTAACAGTTGAGGCTATTAAGACCTATTTGAGACTTTGCCAACGTTGCCTAAAGAAACAGAAGTCAAATTATAATGATGCGACTGATTATTAATAATAAATAAATGGTTAAGAAACACACATGTTAATAAAAGTAAAAAAAAATAATAACATTAAAACTGTATCTTCATAAATATAATTAAAACGATGTAAAGCTTTGACTGACCGATAATTAAAATAAACGATTAAGAAATAGTCATTATTTTATTCCCATAACCAACATTAACCAACCATCATTGGTAAATCTTAGTATTTCCCAAACTCTGCTGGTAAAAGCCCGAAATAATGTCTCTTTTTTATAAAATTCGCACATTTACCAACTCATGCTGGTAAATCTTAGAATTTACTGGGAAATCTTAAGATTTACCGTACTTCGGGGTTTTACAGTAACAGTACCATTGCTGAGAAATACCGATTATTATAACCTAACCTTAAAACAGCCCCTATTTCCGAGTGCAGGGTTTAAAGGAACCTAACTAACCTAACGGGGGGAAGCCCCAAGTCCCGATTATGGGGGCAGAGATACTTCCGTATGTTCAGTTGACAATAATTCGAGATATTACAATATCGCTAGAGAGAAACACGTTATATTGTAATATAACGTGTTTGACGATTTTACGGTGACATATACATACATATTGATCATGTAGACAGGAAATGGTCCTTTATTCCCTTCCTGAACACCTCTAACGAAGGGCTATCCCGCAAGGAGTGTGGAAGTGAATTCCAAAAGCGCACAGCACGAACAGTGAATGATCCATCATACCGACTTGAGGAGTGGGGAGGAAAACGAAGGAGAAGAGATGATGATGAACAAGGTTTATCTCTAGGTACGAGATACTCAAAGTGTTCACGAAGATAGGAAGGAGTCTTAGAATTATGAAGAATGGAAAAGAGAAAAGAAAGAATGTGACAATCTCGACGCTGACGAATAGGTAGCCACTTCAGCTGCTTCCGAAATTCCGACACATGGCCCGAAAATGAAGAGGATACACAGATTCTGCAGATGTTCGAGCTTATTCAAAAGTTCCTCAGTCGCATCAAGAAAACCGATATCAGCATAGTTTAGAAGAGGAGAAGAAGAGACTGGGCAAGAGTAATTTTAGTTTGAAATGACAGGAATTTCTGAAGACGCTTAAGAGACCGATACGAACAAAAAAATCTCCTGCTTACTTCAGCAGTGTGACCATGCCAAGATAGGTTGCAGTCCAAGAATACACCTAGGTCCTTTACTTTCTCGGAGTAGGCTATGGCGATACCATCGTACATAACAGGAGGGAGGCGAGGGGCTGATGATTGAGTAAATTGACTGAAATTGACGAAGTATCTGCCACCAATAATGAGAGCTTGTGATTTTGTTGGGTTAACTAACAGTCCAAAGCTTTTAGCCCACTCTTTGATATTTTGAAGATCATTATTGATGGCATCGATAGCTCCAGGAAGCTCTTCAAGTTTAAAATGGCGATAAAGCTGCAGGTCGTCTGCATAGAGATGATAATGTGACGTTAATACCTTGGTGACAGCGTTAATGAATACGGAGAAAAGAAGGGGAGAAAGGACGCCACCCTGAGGAACACCCGCAGAAAGATCGCACCAATGAACATCGACATAGAACATCGTGAAGACCGAACTGCACTGGGCTATCGTCGCGGATTACGTCCTCTCCCTCTCATAGGGAAGAGGTCACGCATTAAACACTAATGGCCGCATAGATAGAGGAACTGCGGGGCAAGGAGCTTCGCGAATTTAACGCTTTTACCGGGGTTCCACATAGCCCCGATGTAGACTTCTTTGTGTCAGTACCCTAGCTGCGCTTCGGTGACCTCTTCGGGGAAACCGAAAGTTTTGTTTGTGCAATAATGGACGGAGTTATGATGGAAATAGGAAATACTCGTACATTGTGGAGGCCCGACATATGTCAACCGTGCCATACGGTTGACTTATGTCGGGCATGCTACGATTCAGGAGAATTAAGGGTGTACTCGTGCTAGTCTGGGTAACGAAGAGTAGGTACTTGCATAGACACAACCTTGATGCCAGGTAACCAGTTATAACGGTCCCGCATGACGAGAACCTCGTGAAAGCAAGAAAAGATTAACAATTCAAATGTCTAGATCTGGCTCGCGAGGTGGGATGTGAGTACAGCAGTCATGTCGGCTAATGGTTTAATAGCCAAGAGCCTCGACCAACATCTTAGGAGGCTCTCGCTTGGCAGCTGGATCAAGGGTTTGAAAGCAGATAAAAAAGCAGAACTGAGAAAGGAAAAAGCAGAAAGCAGTCGTCGGGCCGATGTCGGGCTTATATTAAAGGTAAAATTCGCGATAAATACCCATTTCCATATGTTTCATAATTAATTGGAATGTTTAAAAATTAGGCAGTCGTTCCATGTAAAATACTGATATTTAGCTGCATCTGGTTAGACTGGAAGCCGATCCCAACATAGTTGGGAAAAGGCTAGGCAGATCAGATGATGATGTTTAAAAATACGCAATAAAATATATGTAAATTAAATAAAGGAATAATGAACACTATTGAAGATATTAATAATAATATATTTTTGTAATTTGTCCTTACATTACAAAAGTTATTTGGTTTATTCGCTAGAAATAATTTACAATCTTAAAACCTAAGTAGACGGCTGTATGACACATTCTTATCAATAATATAAAAAAGTTTCAGAAAATCATTTTCGGCTGACTACTAACAACATGAATACTAAGGTTACATTTAGATTTAATGACAAATCTGAGAAACACAATCCACCATCATGGAACTGTAACCCGTAACTGACTGGGCTCGTGTCCGAAAAATCCCTGATACTGAAAAAACCAAAGCACTCCGAAAACTCCCGTCTCTTTTAGCAGATGAACATTTGGTTCAGGTTTTTAACAGAACGCAGGTTAGACCGCGGTGCGTGTGTGCGTGTGCGCGGCGAACACCTCATTTTGTATTTCTTCGCGCCGTGTTCGCCGCGCACACGTTGCGAACTCGCTGCGCACTCTCCCAGCTTTCAATTCGCTCGCAACTCGCTAGTGTAATAAGGCTGTACTTATCAGCCCTCCCAGCGTATAGACCTATTCCAAAGTGTATACCTACAGAACGCCATAGGTAGGGTTACCACCCGTCGGGACATCCGGCTGCTTCTTCGTCTAGATTTGTCATTTGTATGACTGAAGAGATCGAATTATTAAGGAAACCTGAAAACTTTTTTGCGAATGTCCAGTTTTTGAAATAGTAACCCCAAATAGATAGATCAGTCAGTCAAGGAGCTTAGTATTTCGAATCTGTAACCATGTATGGTTATGTGAAACCCTGCGATATGAAGTGTATCACGCCTGCTTGACGTGCGCGCGCTGCAGCAGCGCCGCCACACTGCGCTGCGCCGGCTGCTCCAGCATCACGCTGAGCGGCACCGCCACCAGGTACGAGCCGCAGCTCGTCGCCACCCAGTCCGCCACCTGGAGACCAGGGGAACTGTTATTATGTAGCCACTAGCTCTTCAATGAGTGTAATGTCCATATAGTTTCTAGACCAATCTTCTCCTCTACTGACCTGATTCCGGAAATTCTTTCACTAATGTTAAAGTTAGATTCATATCACATAGATTTATAAAGATATAGACAAGAGCTCGTTGTTAAATAATAACAGCCGCTCGGGTTAATCTTTAGGTTAAGCCGTGCTTTCCTAGTTTGGTCTGTGAATTGGTGACCACTCTTACATACCGGGTTTCCTCCGTGCCTCGAAAAGCACGTTAAGCTGTTGGTCCCAGCTGTCATTTCTCCATCTTTGACAGTCGTTACAGGTAGTCAGTGGCCTGACAACCAGTCTTACCAAGTGGTATCGTATTACCCAGTATTAACTGGGTTGTGGAGGTCAGATAGGCAGTCGCTCCATGTGAAATTCTGGTCTAGCTGCATCCGGTTAGACTAGAAGCCAACCCCAAGATAGTTGGGAATAGGCTAGGCAGATGATAAAAGCTAGATTCAAACCCGATTGTTAAAGTTTATATTTAAAACGATCCTTCATCGTATAACGCGAGCGAAGCTGCGGGCAAAAACTAGTTTGAAGGAAGTGCGTGCGATGTGTTCCTAGTGTTCGAATAGCCGGACAATATACTGACCACGCCTCCCAGCGAGGCCACGCGCGGCTGCGGCTGCGCGGCCAGCGCCAGGTTGAGGCTCCAGTGCACCACCAGCACCCCCAGCGACAGCCGCGCCGGCGTGCGCCAGCCGCGCCACGCCAGCAGCCGCACCAGCCATCCTGCACACACACACATGAGTCATATCATTATATCATTACCGAAGGGTTTGGTGGATCTCTACTTAATATAACTGATTGTGTAAGATGTAAAAAAAAACAAAATATAGAGGAAAAATCCAAATCCGAGACTTGGTATCGAACCAAGGTACACGTGCTTAGCAATAACACTTGTGGCCGCCAGTCGAATGAAGCAGTCATATTTATAAAACGCACATAACCTATGTGTGTAGTGCATGCAACACCTCTAGCGCTGCACAGTTCTGTGTGTGTAGTGTAACACCTACAGCGCTGCACAGTTCTGTGTGTGTAGTGTAACACCTCCAGCGCTGCACAGTTCTGTGTGTGTAGTGTAACACCTACAGCGCTGCACAGTTCTGTGTGTGTAGTGTAACACCTACAGCGCTGCACAGTTCTGTGTGTGTAGTGCAACACCTACAGCGCTGCACAGTTCTGTGTGTGTAGTGCAACACCTACAGCACTGCACAGTTCTGTGTGTGTAGTGCAACACCTACAGCAATGCACAATTCTGTGTGTGTAGTGTAACACCTACAGCGCTGCACAGTTCTGTGTGTGTAGTGCAACACCTACAGCACTGCACAGTTCTGTGTGTGTAGTGCAACACCTACAGCGCTGCACAGTTCTGTGTGTGTAGTGCAACACCTACAGCACTGCACAGTTCTGTGTGTGTAGTGCAACACCTACAGCACTGCACAGTTCTGTGTGTAGTGTAACACCTACAGCGCTGCACAATTCTGTGTGTGTAGTGCAACACCTACAGCACTGCACAGTTCTGTGTGTGTAGTGCAACACCTACAGCACTGCACATTTCTGTGTGTGTAGTGTAACACCTACAGCGCTGCACAGTTCTGTGTGTGTAGTGTAACACCTACAGCGCTGCACAGTTCTGTGTGTGTAGTGCAACACCTACAGCACTGCACATTTCTGTGTGTGTAGTGTAACACCTACAGCGCTGCACAGTTCTGTGTGTGTAGTGTAACACCTACAGCGCTGCACAGTTCTGTGTGTGTAGTGCAACACCTACAGCGCTGCACAGTGCTGTGTGCGTAGTGCAACACCTACAGCGCTGCACAGTGCTGTGTGCGTAGTGCAACACCTACAGCGCTGCACAGTTCTGTGTGTGTAGTGCTACACCTACAGCGCAGCACAGTGCTGTGTGCGTAGTGCAACACCTACAGCACTGCAAAACCTACTGCTTATACTAGTTGTGCACATAATAGCTGGATGATATTTAAGAAGAAGAAAGCTTTTGGCTGTCTCACCGTCGAGCCCGTTGAGCATGCCGAGCAGCACAGCGGCCGCCAGCAGACTGAGCACGGGCCGCTCCAGCGCCACGTGCGCGGCCGTCAGCCACGCCACGTCGTGCGCGCGCAGCGGCGTGCCCGCCAGCAGCCACGCCACGCACAGCGCCGGCGCCAGCGCGTACGGCACGCGCAGCCACTGACACAAATCATCAACGTGACAGAACACATTCTAAATACTATACAGGCAGTCATTTCACATTTCACTGCCATATTGCAAAGTTGCATCATATTATGGCATATCGATATTGTTTAAGTATGCATTTCTGTAACAATATCGATATGCATAAAATAAGTATGACGTACAAACTACCGAAAGTTCAATGTACAGCGTAGCTTGTACAACAAGACTGACAAGATAAAATTGTATATGTCACCGTAAAATGGTCAAATACGTTATATTGTAATCTCTCTAGCGATATTGTAAAGTCCCGAAATATTATCAATCAATCAATCAATAATTTTATTATCAGGCATCTGAAGGCCCATAGATAAAATACACAAAAATACATTTCAACAAAAATATACTAATACATACAAAATATAACTTATAAACTATGAACTTATGACACACGAAGTGGCGGCGTCGTGTTACGCTGTGCGGTGTCACGTAGCCAGCCGCGAAAACGTCGGTAGACAACACCCTTCGGCCAGAACTCTTCCTTGAGAAATTTGTCGAGATACTGTGTCGGAACTCGCACTACAAACGACTTGAAGTTGGTGTTATGACGCGGCTCCAACTTCTCGACCCTCAAGGTCCAGCTGGTCTTCACCTTCATGTACTCCACGATCTCCTCGACCTTCGTGGAGTGATGCAGTCGGGACACATAAAGCAACGTCGTTGGCGTCGCTGGACGCAGCAGCATATTTGGTCCTGACAGTCCAGTACCGCATTGATTGCGACAAGTAGGCTTCTTTTCTTCTGAACCAAGGCGAAACCGTCCTCATCACACACCTGCTTTGCTGGACAGCGCTGTACCGGAATCCTCGGAAGGGTTTCACAGCGACGGTTCTGCTTTCCCCCTTTTTGCTGCTTAGGTTTTATGGCAGCTGAATTGTTTCAGGCAGCAATTGCGGCGTAAGCTGGTTTGGGGGTCAACGTAGCAACGCGTGTCGTATTCTCTGCCGGAGCAGAGGGGCGGGGGGCGGCGGGGCACGGTGCATCGCCCTCGCTGATTGCAGGTGTCGACGAATCCAATCCCTTGCCCAGTGGTACCACTCTCATGAAACGATTATGTATCATTCCTGAGAAATACCGATTATTATAACCTAACCTTCAAACACTTTATATTCCCCTAAAAAGCGTAGTCGACGGAGCCACGGTTCGTGTGGCCCCTATTTCCGAGTGCAGGGTTTAAAGGAACCTAACTAACCTAACGGAGGGGTGCCCCAAGTCCCGATTATGGGGGCAGAGATAGTTCCGTATGTTCAGCTACGGTCCCTATGCGCAGCTTCGCACAAAAGTCGCTGGTAGTCTCGATATCTGCGACACGTGTGCACTGGGCCCAGCCGCCCAGGCTACTGACGTGTTACTTACTTTGACCGAGGCCACCTTGACGCCCGACTCCTGCATCTCAAAATGCAGGAAGGCGAGCAGCAGGCCGAGCAGGCAGGCAGGCAGGCTGCCCCACGGCGCCTGGTACAGCCGCGAGAACGACGGGATGCCCGCGTACATCGTCTTCAGTGTGCTGAGGAAGAGTGCAAGGTAATATGCATTAAATTCCTTGTATACGCTGTTATAGCGGATTAACGTAATTAGGCAAAAAAAAACAATGCATTCGTTATTCGCAGATATACCAGTTGTACTCGTAATGTCATATCATGCCTGTAATATCCTGTAAAGTGTAGACCCTAGGCTGAGGCTACTACTAAATAACATTTTCATCCCCCCATCTCGGAAAGAGTATGTTTGCTCTTCGATATCTGAGTGCAAAAGCCCTTTTTTATCGTCTTGAGGGTAAAGTAAATTTAAATTTAGAACATCGTGTGCACTGAGCATGTGAATTCAAAACATCATTAAACCTATTTACTTCTACCTCTATGGTGCCAAATTTATCACACATTTTTTTTAATTTGTTAAGATCTCAGACTCTGAACCTGACTCTGAACCTGACTCTGAACTTATAACAAATAACTAGGGCTCGGATAAATATGTTTACACATATTTTTTATTTGAATCATTTTCATTCATTATTTGGTTTTCTCCATAAATTATGATGTTTTAAGCTGGGAAATGAGGGTTTTAGAATCCATATTTTTCCATATTTCAAGGTTGAGACCATATTTTTAGACTTTAATTACAATAGTCCATATTTCCTATCTTTAATAATTAAACTAGCAAATACTGCATAATGTTTGCTTCCACAGCGCCGTGCCGCATGCCGCGGGAATAAATTGTCGTTGCGCGGCATACACGGATGTATGTAGAGTCGTGCGGGACTCGTGCGCTATTTTTCTATCGATGCAAATAAGTTCTGTCCTCAAAAAAAAAACTGGTTGTCTGTAAAGTCGGTTTACTGACGATAGTTGAACGTGACAACGTCTTAAGAAAATACTGATGGAATGGTAGCATTTTTTGACACCACATTCACTTTTCACTGCACTTGATACTCGATCAAAACATGTAAATGTACTATAGTATAGCAGCTGTCCACGCAGACGCATCGCTCACTCAAGTAGGAGAGAGACGGATGTCGAACGCTGCCGAACGCAAAGGCCGATTGTGCTTCTTTGTCACTCGTTCCGCGCTCTCGCTTGCACTTCAAGCCTTACATGGAGCCAGAGCGATCAGCGAGGTAACGCCGCATGAGGTAACGCCGCATAAGGTAACGCCGCATGAGGTAACGCCGCATGAGGTAACGCCGCATGAGTCATGTTTTTTCGTGCGTGCAGTCGGCTCTATCGAATTATAAGACGTTGTCACGTCAATAAAGGATTAACGACTCTACAAAAAAATAACAATATTCTCAGTAGAACACCAAACGGCAATCTAGAGGAGGCATATCGACGTAGAGAGGTCATTCAGTCAATATAAAGCGTTTTTCCGATCAAACAGAAGGAGTTTCAATTTTGAAAACTTGATGAAACATATCGTTGTATACTGCAACAGCTCGAATAACGAGGCAGACTAAATTTGAAGGGTACAGGGGCAAAACAAGAAATGTCACAAAAACAAAAAGTTGTTTATTTAACATTTTAATTTTGCAAAGTTAATAACTTTCTTAGGTATTACTTAAACTTGTAAACTGTTACTAAGAACTTAAGTATACCTTTTAAAGTCTTAGTTTTAGAAACAATAAATACTTTTATGAAAATGAAAAGTTTGAGAATGATAAAAAAATTAATGTAGTTCCCTTTTAGAACATACAAAAACTGGAAATGTCCAATACGTCCCATACCAAAATTGATAAACCTCATACCAAGTAGTTCTTGTTCTGTCCACCTGCTAAATCACAAAATATTTCTAAATAAATGGTTTAGACGTCTATTCAGGTGGTTTGTTAAATATATTGAAACAGAAACAAACATATAAAAAGTTGACTGCTAAATTTTTTGAACGTAAGATGGGACATTCCTTCTTACGTTCCGTTTCAACATGGACCTTCCCTGTTTTGTTCCTGTACACAGTTTTTAAATTCGAGTAGGTATTACATCTGACTACGCTTGTTTTTACGCTTTTTGTATACCTACTGCCAATAAAAATACGCGGGAAAATGAGAATGTTGCCATCAAAAATTTACTTTTGGATTTTTTGTGACATTCCTTGTTTTGCCCCTGTACCCTTCATTTTAGCTAAACAATTTAATTTCCTTGATTTTTTATATCCTATATTTTTAAACAATTATGATACAATAAATTGTTTTATGTTTGGTAATAGTTGTCCTTTTTAGTCCATATTTTTCCATATTTCTGTTTTTTAGACCCATATTACCCGAGCCCTACAAATAACTATTCTAATGAGTAATGACCTAATACCCAGTCATGTTTTTTACCACTACACTATCACTATCGGAGCAAAAAAAAAGATTCTCCTACCTCGGATATGCAAAGTACATAATGGACTTCCAGTCGAAAACATATGCCAGCGCTCCGTTGAGCAGACACGAGAGCAGCAGCAGCGCGCTCAGCACCCGCAGCGCGCGGCGCCGGCGCTGCGCTAGGGACATCGCCAGCACTGACGCCACCAGGTACAACTGCATGTCCACTGCTAGGAACCTGGGGGGGGGGGGGGAAGACAGTTAATAAGGGTTTAGGGCTCGTAGGTATAAGAAGCGTAGTCCGCGTCTCACCAAGTCTGCACGAGACAGATGTCCTCCGGGTCGAGCAGGTTGTTGACGTAGAAGACGTGCGTCCAGAACTTGCGCCGGCACGCCTGGCTCTCGGCCCCTACGCTGGCCACCCACTGCGGCCCGGCGCCCGCACGCGCCCACCACGTCGCCGCGTACCCCACCACCACCAGGTACACGGGGGATATCCTGGGAGTAGACAACACTATGGTTTGACTGGGGGTGGACTTATAAGGTGACGACTAATTGAGAGGTGTGAAATAAGAATACATGCTGCGTCGACCCCAAAATAAAGTAACTGATGGGCAGGAGGAGAGTGATGATGAAAACTAAATACTTGGACTCTCAATCTTATATCTTTCCAATACTTTAGTCTCGTTGGATGCTAACATCTTTGGAACTTTGCGTGCGCTCATTCATATACATATATTTATTTCTTACATACTTACGAGTACTATTACAAATGCGAAACTTTGTGATGATAGATGTTTGTTATTCTATAACCTTTTACACTATTATTCACTGCTTTGCTATATGTCATCTACCAATGAATCCTTCAATCTTTATATGAGTCTCCCTCTCCTAACTCCAGCCACACTATAATATTTATAAGACAGTTCACATTTCCGACTGCATACCTTGCTATCCTCTTGATAGTGATGTAGGGCAGCAGCTTGAAGGAGATCCTGTTGGTCTTGGAGTACAGCAGAATGTTGTAGCCCAGCAAGAAGTTGGAGAGCAGCACGAAGATCTGCACCACCGACGTGCCGTTCAGGAAGATCATCAGGACCGGGTGGCGCGAGATCTGGCGCAACAAGGAGGGGTCATGAACATGTCATGTAGATACAACCGTGCAAATGGTTTAATAGATCAGCTTAAAAATTATGATAACCTGGCAATTCAAAACTAGACTATGCTAAGACTATACTAATACTTTTGTCATGGTGAACACATGAGACTGCTGATCCTTTACTCGAAGGAAATGTTTTAAGTGTTAGGCCCGTTCTCACTTTATCCTGACGACAGATAACCGTGAAGTTTCAAGTGTTTCAACAAACAGAAAAACATTTTTTTTCGCCAATTTTTCGGAACAGGGGACTGGACATCGAGGCGAACTAATTTATTTTATTTAATGGACATTAGTACATTCTGAAAATTGCCAAAGCATATGGGCCTCTCGTGGTTTCTATATTATAGGACGACGCGATTAATGTCGTCCACGATTTTTGCCAACTTAAAACCAAAGATAAATTCGACGCCTCCAAGCAATAACCCGGTAATCGAAAAATCAAAATTTTACAGGAGAAAAGATTTACTGATTTTGTTAAATATCTTTTCAACGAGTGGGACTATTGAAGTCATTGATGTATTAAATGAAAGCTATTTTTTTGCGAAGTCTACCTGTGCCATTGATATAAAAATCCTTTTATTCAAAACCTAGTTATTTATGAAAATAAATAATACCTGAAATTTTATACATACAATATTACAGTAATACTACTTACGGGGTTATTGCAGTAAATTTATGAAATAAAATATTTCATAACATTACATTATGGGCTTCTACGGCGTTATTTTTTATTATATGGCTGATAGATAACTTGTTTGTACGGAGTTATTGTGGTAATGTCAAGTAATTTAAAAAAAGGTATTAATAAATAACATTGTTATTAAGAGGAAAATTATAAAAACAGTGTTATTGTTACCACTCGATACCATTTTTAAATTTAAATGTAATATTTGAAGATAATAAACGAAAAAATACAATAATTTCGATTATAAGTAATTTTATTATTTATTATAATCACAGAAAGTAATTTAACACTTTAGTTCGACGTGAACATTCATTAATAAAAATAATCCAATAAAAATCAAATCTTGTAATCAACTTTGAGCTACATAAACTCAATTAATTCTTCTTCAGAAATGTTTTCTAACTATGTACAGCCAATCCCTGTTAGATAAAACTGAAAACTAAGACACGCGCTGCTGCTGCAGACGCTGTGAGTCACACTCGCTAGTAGACCTGCAGTAGATCAGCAGCACCTGGCGCTCACATACTACAGAGAAACTTAGATGCGTGCCTCGCTATGCCCTCCACCCCGCGCCGCTGCTGCAGATGCGGTGAGTCATGAGTGTGACGCGGGGCGGAAGGCTTGGCGGGACACGCATCTAAGTTTTATCCAACAGGGATTGTCTAGACCTAGTTCTAGCCGGAATGATATCGGATAGACCTAGTTTTATCCAACAGGGAATGGCCGAACCTAGATGTAGCCGGCATGATGAAGGATAGACCTAGTTTTACCCGAAAACAATCGGCTCGTACTAGGTTTAACCAAGAGTAAGTGGCTACACCTAGTTCTAACCGGCTAAAACTAGGTGCAGCCGCACTTCGGGTATTAGCCGTAACATATACAATAAAATTACAATAATTCCTGCCAGTGCAGTACAATTGCCCCTGTATTTGGTAATAATAAGGTGAGCTAGTTTTCAAACTCAGCTCCCCATTGACTGTATTAAGATATGGTACGGTTGTGGTATCAATTTTTTTTAATCTGCTTGCATATGGGCATTTTACCACAATGATGGTTTCAGGACCTAATAAGGCATCTGGAGAAGCTGCAAGAAAAGGTCGTTCCTTGCAAACAAATAGTCCACATGGTTCAATGATAAGATCGTTTGTCTCACTATATTGTTTTAGAGCAATTTTTTCATTTATTGTACCATGACTGGTAGCTCTGGATAGGAAAGGTTGCTTTTGTTGCAACTGGTATGCAAAACTCTCCATTGTAGATTCTTTTAAGTGACAAATGGTGTGAAAATTGCTAGCAGGCGTTTTTTCTTTCATTATGCCATATAATCCTGGATGATTGCTCTCTTGTTGCTTCCTCTATTTGCAGAATTTGCTCTTCGGTAATATTGCACAGCTGTAAATTTCTAAGGACTTGAGTTGTGTTGCAGCGTCGGCGGCCGCAGCGCCAAGCGATTGCGCGAAATGCACGGTCGCGGGCGCGGGCTGATTAGGTGGTTGTTGCAATGACGGCGCGTTATTATTATTATTACTATCTAAATGCAACAAAGTATGATGGGCCTTTTTACAGGATTTGCATGTGTAAGTGGAGTTACAATGCGAAGCGGTAGCGATAAACTTAGGCAGTTTATACATCCTCGTTTGGATTTAACGAAATCGAAACGACTTTTGGCGGGAAGCGATTTAAATGTGGGACATTTGTATAACTGCTGATGATCAGACTTGTTACACATTAAACAAGACTCAACCCCCTTGCTGTCACTCGTAATAAACGTCTGTGATTGGTAGGTATTGCGCAGGCGGCTATGTTTCGGATTGTTATTATTAATGTGTTGTTCCACTGCCGAGGCAGGACCGCGGTTTGATTGTGACGACGCTAGTGCTAAATGTCATAACGGTATTTCGCTCAATGATATTCTTCATACAGGGCCGAATCTCCAGGCTGACATTTTTGTTTTGCTACTTAATTTCCGCTTGTTTGCGATAGCGTTAGCTGCAGACATAAAACAAATGTATCTCAGAATTCTTCTTCAATCTGATCACCGCAAATATCAAAAGATTTTATTCCGCTTTGCGCGCAGTTTAATCGAGTCGCGTTCGGTTTAAAATGCAGCCCTTTCTTAGCTATGCGCACTGTGCGACAGCTAGCGATCGACGAACGCGATCGTTTTCCGCGAGCCGCTGATGTGGCGTCTCATGAGCTGTACATGGACGATTTAACCACTTCTGTCCCTACAGTGGACGAAGGAAAATCTGAAATGCAGAGATCTGAATGCAACTGTTTACGTAAACAAACTTTACGCACCGGGCCGTGGCCAAGTACACTTGTTGGGGGCGTGGCATATATCTATCACTGTCTATCAGCAACTAAAAGAAAGAGACAACCACTCTTTACAAACTATTGCACGGCTAGACAAATACAGTAATATCCAGAACAGAGCTAGGTGTATTAAAATTTGGAATAAATTTACCGTATTGAAATATTACGTACATTAATGAGCCAATACCAAACTTAAATAACATTGTTAGTGAATATTACGGAACACGTATTTTAAAATTATTTCAACAAAAACCCCATAAACACGTTTACCAAAAATTTCATGAAAATGATTTACGCCAATAACCCGGTAATCGCAACTTACCAAAATAAAAAATAAATAGTTTTTTCGTACAGACCTATAACAGGTTTTTTGCCGAAATATTATTGTGTCTAAATTCCCAACAATAAACACGTGTGTCATGATTTCTTTGTAGATATCAATAGGAAAAATCTGAAAAAAATTGAGAAGGTGTATTCCAGTCCATAGATGCCGAATTTGACATAACAGCATAAACCTCGTAATAGTACATTACCGAGTTCTTGTTTGGGGGCATCGAATTAATCGTCACGACAAACTGGGAACTTTATTTCATGGGTCCGTGGTTCCATCAAAAATCATACATTTGAAAGATGGCCGAAAATAAAGTCTTAGTCGAAAGTGCTTGTAATGAAATAAATACTTTAGTTTGAGTTCATATTACTTCTGCCACTTAAATATTAGTATATTTTATAACGAGGGACTAAACGAAGCCATTATATACCCGAGGTGGTTTGACTTCCGAGCTTGCGAGGGAGGCAATGAAAGACGGGGGTATATTAAATTGGCGTTTAGTCTCGAGGTGCAAATGGTACTTTTCACTTCGAGTGCGAGAAAATACTCATTTAAAACCGAACAAATTTACACTCGACTAAAATTCTGAACTGAGCAGTCAGATTTTCTTCAAGCAGGTCAGTCACAGATTAACAATTTAAAACACAACACAAACTATGTTATTAGTATTTATGTTATTAGTCTGTAAGCTTTCCTAAAATGTAAAAAATAAAATAAATAAATAAAATAAAATAGAACTCTCAACATTTTCGCAATGAAGATGATCCACACTCCACTGATAATTATAGTACCTACATTACTGCAGCGGCTAGCAACAGAGGCAATCCACATACTTTTTCAAAATCAACGATGCACACAAACAACCATAAATTTTCCCGCGTTGAAGAGTGCATTTGTTTTTTTCTTCAATATACCGCTTTCTATTTGCAAGCCAATTCGAAATTTAAATAAAACCTTTGACAAGTTACTCTTTTGTGACCATGTTTCAGAGAAAAAGAGCGTTCCATTTTTTAATTACTTTTTACTCCCTAGGGAATAAACGGTCACTTTAATCCCGCTTCGTAGGGCTATAATGGCGTACTTTTAGAGCATGAGAAGTGAAAAGATATTTTATTAGAGTACGTAGTTACGTAGTAGCCGTTTTCACGTTTTGTCGGTATGTCTTCCACCCCGTATTTACTACAAACATGAATTCACTCCTCAAACCCTTATGTTATACCCACAGGGGTCCACGGGTGTCCATCCCCATGGACCCCCTGGGTACAAGACTTATATTTATATACAGGTTGTCCGGTAATTAATGGATAGCCTTGAAATGGCTTATAGTAGAGAACCTATGAACGTTCAGAAAAAAAAAGCTTATTTTTTTCTAAATGGCCATAAATTATAATAGAAGCCATTTCAAGGTTATCCATTAATGAACGAACGACCTTTATGTGGGCAGAAACCACAGAACGCACATGTAAGTTACTTTCCTGACATACTCGTTTCGCCTCAGTCATGTCCATATATCTGGTGTATATGTCACCGTAAAATTGTCAAACACGTTATATTACAATATAACGTGTTTCTCTCTAGCGATATTGTAATCTCTCGAAATATTGTCAACTGAACATACGGAAGTATCTCTGCCCTCATAATCGGGACTTGGGGCACCCCCCGTTAGGTTAGTTAGGTTCCTTTAAACCCTGCACTCGGAAATAGAGGCCCCGCGAAGCGGGGCTCCATCGACTACGCTTTTTAGGGGAATATAAAGTGTTTTAAGGTTAGGTTATATTAATCGGTATTTCTCAGGAATGGTACTTAATCTTTTCATGAGAGTGGTACCACTGGACAAGGGGGACCCCTCCTTCCCTCCACACCGAGTGAGTTGAGTACCATCGCATGCATTTCACGAAAAATAATGCGTTTTGTTGTAAGCAGTATGTTCGTTTGACAATATTTCGAGATTTTACAATATCGCTAGAGATATTACAATACAGGGTGATTGGAAGATGGGTGCAAAGCTTTAAGGTGAAGATAGTATAGACAATTTAGGACCATTTAAGCCATGGTCGTCTTAGACGAAGTCTTACCAAATTTTTTTAAACAAATTTTTAAGTTTTTTTTCGGAAATTCTCAAAATTTAATGTAAACTGCATAATTATGGCCAAATTGAATGATAAATGAATTCATTTTTTATCTATTTAATTAAAGTAATGTGTAAGCAACCAAGCAAAACATGTTTTAGGCTTCTGTGTCATTAGAATTTTTTTTTACAGATATTTAAAGCTCAGAAAAAATTAAAAAATTTGTACAATACGTCTTTTAAACCTTATTTAAAAAAAAAACGGAGGGTGCTTTTTTTGTTCAAACCTTTTTGAAGACATGCTTGATAATCGCTCTTTCTTTTGAGGTATCATTTATGCGGATATCTTACAAATTATTGAAATTAGGACCTATAAACCAAATCGAGGGAGAAATTTTAAATTTTAGGCAGTCTAACAAAACACAAAATTTTTGCTTAAAAGAATACTTTATGTGCTCGAAATGATAACATTGTTCAATTCTAAGAATTTTTGGCACATGCAGGAACCAATTGAGGGGAACCCATTGAGGGGATTCTCTAAACAATGGCCACCGAGCGCGGTGCGACGGCATTTCCAGGTAGAACGCCCAATGAATAGCAAAAAGCGATAAAGAGTTGGTTTTTACAGCAAAATGGTCTTAGTTACTGAGGCAACAAAGTCGTTTTTCTTTAGTCAGGGTCAGTCGGTCTGTGATGAAGCCGTTACATCTTTTACTTATTAGTCAAACTACTGCCCTTGTGAGTGGACGTTGTCGTGTTGATTCACAATTTACCGTGTTCAGTTGTAGCCCTTTGCGTTCCTGCACGTCTTGTTTGCGTTAGTTTTGAACTTTTTTGTTTCACCGTGTCCAGTCGTAGCCTCGCGCTCCTGCACGTGTTGATTTTTGACTTAATTGTGTTGAGTTGACGTTTAGTGCGCTCCTACGCCGTTTTTCTTAATTGTTAAGTGACTATGGCTACTTTTTCCAATCAAGAATATGCGGATATCGTATTTATGTACGGTAGAGCAGACGGCAATGGATCTTTGGCGCGACGGATGTATCAAGAGCGCTATCCGAATCGCAGGATACCGAATGTCCGAGTGTTTTACAACACGTTTCGTCGTCTTGCCCAAGATGGGTTTCACCGCGTGGAACCTGGAGTCAACCCGGGCAGACACGAAACTGCCGTCGACGAAGACATTTTAGCAGCATTTCAAGCGGATCCTACTACCAGTACTAGAGCAGTAGCTCGAAATTTAAACATTTCTCAATGGAAGGTGTGGCATACAATGCACCAAAATGATAAGTATCCGTTCCATGGCAGGAGTGTGCAAGGTCTAGTAGAGCAAGATCCTCAAAGAAGAATTCAGTTCTGCCGTTTCCTCCTCAACAGAGACATCGAAGATGCGTGGTTTCTGAAATCAATCTTGTGGACGGATGAAAGTAAATTTTCAAGGGAAGGTATTACAAACTTTCACAACATCCATGAATGGGCCGACGTAGACAACAATCCACATTTTAAGAAGCAGGTGTCATTTCAGATGAAATTCTCTGTGAATGTATGGGCTGGAATAATTGGCAGAACATTGATTGGGCCCCACTTTTTGCCTGATCCATTGAATGGCGAAAATTATTTGCAATTTCTGCAAATTGATTTACCACTGCTGGTAGAGGAATCAGGTGTCCCGATCTTCGAAAGAGACCGAACAGTCATCTTTCAGCAAGACGGCTGTCCAGCGCATTGGACTTTAAATGTAAGGAAACACCTCAACAATTGCTTTCCTGATAGCTGGATCGGCAGGGATGGACCCATCCCTTGGCCCGCTCGCTCCCCAGATCTGACCCCGTTGGACTTTTTCGTGTGGGGCCGGGCCAAGGAACTGGTGTATAACAACAAAGAAATTAACACTAGAGAAGAATTGATACAAAGAATAAATTCAGCGTTTGAGACAATCAAGCAGGAGATGATGTTGAAAATAACGACTACAGAAGTTAGAAGACGGGGCCTTGCTTGTATTAGGAATCACGGCCGTCATTTTGAACATGAAAAATAAATAATTTTAATTCAAATGTTGTTTTAATTAGTCTGCCTAAAATAAAAAAAATTCTCCCTCAAATTGGTTTGTAGGCCCTAATTTCAATAATTTGTAAGATATCCGCATAAATGATACCTCAAAAGAAAGAGCGATTATCAAGCATGTCTTCAAAAAGGTTTGAACAAAAAAAGCACCCTCCGTTTTTTTTTTGAATAAGGTTTAAAAGACGTATTGTACAATTTTTTTATTTTTTCTGATCTTTAAATGTCTGTAAAAAAAATGTCTAATGACACAGAAGCCTAAAACATGTTTTGCTTGATTGCTTACACATTACTTTAATTAAATAAATAAAAAATGAATTCATTTATCATTCAATTTGGCCATAATTATGCAGTTTACATTAAATTTTGAGAATTTCCGAAAAAAAACTTAAAAATTTGGTTAAAAATATTTGGTAAGACTTCGTCTAAGACAACCATGGCTTAAATGGTTCTAAATTGTCTGTACTATCTTCGCCTTAAAGCTATGCACCCATCTTCCAATCACCCTGTATAACGTATTTGTCAATTTAACGGTGACATATACACCCCCGTCCCTGTGGCGCATAGTTTACGCATTATATGTACGGTCATGACTCATGACGTAGATGAGTACAATGAGTGTGCGACGCTGACCTGCTCGATCCACCGCGGGTTGTACAGGTAGAGCATGACGTGGATGCAGCCGCTGTGTGTAGCCATGATCAGCAGCATCAGCAGCACCCTGCAATACAGTGCGGGTTGGTATTAGGTTGTTGCACCGAACGTAAACACGGTATCTATATATTGTCATAACTCTCCTTTTTGCTTCGCCGTAGTCAGGTTAAAATAAGAGTAAGGTTCGTCATAGTCGTTGAACAACCATTGAGTAAATAAAGGGATTAAAAAAACCTCGTAACGAACCCGAAATGCACTTATTCTCCCCGTCTTTGCGTTTTTTTTTTGTTCTACACTATACCTGGGAATCTAGTTACAGAGATCTCTAGAATTATTTTTTCTAATAGTTACTAGTTTTATCGTTAGATTTTTACTTTAAACACCTCAACGACTCACGTGCTATTTAATCCATCTATCAGCACAATGTTTTGAGTTCTACAACATAACACGATTTTTTAGTTTGTTGTACAGAATGAGGTTGACGGCTTCGTGATGAGGTTGCTTACACCCTGTATAGCAGGTGATCAGCATATTATAATGATCCAACTGCTGTTATGCACCACGTCGGTACCCATGCTGGTTGGTAGAAGTCCCGTTTCTGTCAATATTTTCTTCTCGGATAAGCTGGTTTCCTCACGTGGTGATACAATGAATAACATACCAGCTTTTGTTGAAACCCACAGCGTTGGAAAGTTGGAGCTTGACTCCTCTTGAAACTTGGACACTTGGCCACTATCGGTTTAAAGCATCCAATTTAATATTTGAATGGTGCAAACTGACCGGAGTCCTTGCACCGGCGCGAGCGCAGCCAGCCGCGGGTCGCCGTCCTCGTGCGCGGCGGTGAGGCGGCGCCAGTTGTCGCGCACCGACCACGCGCTCAGCAGCGCGCTCTCTGAGGACAACCCAACAGAAATCACTGCTTGCCCACGTACCGTTACAAGTTACTTATTTGATAATGGCTAGATAAGAAAACGCTTGAAGTCGTTTAAATACAAGCGCAAAAACTTAGTTTGCACGTCGCTGGATTGCCGGGGTTTCACTGACAGGTGCCAACTTAAAACAATTAGTTTTAGTCTCCATGACCAATAAAATAAAATGACTTACTCTTCGCATTGTCCCCGGTGGCAACATCATAGACGGTCCCAATGGCGTTGAGCGCCACGATGGCGAGCACCACGAACAGGAACAACTTCTGCGGCGTATCTAGTGGCTCAGGGTTGTGCGCGTGCGCATACTCCTGTGCGTGCGTGCGGCAGTAGGAGAGCTGCGACAGGCGCGAGCGCAGAGCGAGGCGGCGCGCCCAGCGCGACACGCAGCGGGAGAAGCGATGGGACGCATTGCCCCCGCTGCCGCCCGCGCCGCCGGTCGGGACGGGGCAGCGTGCGCTGACGCAATAGCCGCGGTGCACCTGCGTGCGGTTGAAGTGGTGCAGGTCTTGGGAATACTCCTGCGGAACAGCAGGATTACACCTTTAGATGGCTAAGGAAACTTTCGTTAGATATAGTGGTCGCGAGCGCACTGCACAGCTTGAGCACTGTTATTGGGTGTTTTCTTTAGAATTTGCTTTGGAGTAGACTGGATTTACACTCATTTCCAAAAATAACGGGTCAGTCACATAAACCCGAATATCTCCCGAACTACGTATGCCATCCTAATGAAACGAAGACTGTTCAATTGAGAATTTAATTATACAGATAAAGAATAAAATGAAACTTAGTGCACCCACAATATTAATCTCTAAATAAAAAAAAAACTAAAGTAGTCATATTTTTCTTAAGATTACATTTTTTTTATGATAGCTTTTTTACTGTTTTTCATCACTTTCTTCATTTAATACTTTGTTACCAGAAACTCATCGTATTAAGACCTTTGCCCAGCGGTTGTTGTGTTTGCGGCCCACGTGACTTACCTAATCCCATTTGCGCCTGACAGCGTTTTTGCCCACATCTTTATTTCCTGTTTTAAAGCGCACCATTGTGTTCTGTATTTTATTTTCTCTTTAAACCCAGAATGCTCCGTCACTTTTTGGTAGATCCCAAGGCATTATTTTTACAATAAGTTGAGTGACTAGGTCTGAGCACAGCAGGTTAGGATGGGCAGGATAAACACATCAATGAGTTTGAGCTTCAAGGAGATTGGCAGATCTTCTTTGATCATCGACCAGTAGCGTTTTTTTATTATAGTACTCATTATTACTTATTTAAAACTTGAGTAGCATAATAAAAAAATGTTTCTATCCATAAGCTCTATTTAAATATTGCGTTTTATTTAGTTGGCCGGCAAAGATATACTACCCGAGTCTGGGTGATCTCAGATATTTTGTGGTTGAATAACATCTCGGTGAATTGAGTTACGACTCAGGCGTAATAATAAAAAATGTTTGTTATGTTATGCTTTATCTAAACAATAAGTTTATTTTGCTCGGCACTTTTAAAAATAGCCCAATCTGGGTGATCTCCTTTCTATGGATTGTTTTTTTTTTTTTTAATCGGTGTACATTCAAAATATGTGTTTGGAAACCTATAAATTCCATTATCCAACCAAAATAATTACACACTACCTTAAGAATATGTTTGATTTACAAATTATTTTGGTATTACGTTTGTATGAAATTCGCATGCTCCGCAGGCCTCTTAATAGAAAAAAGATATTGTTTTTAGTAGGTTACCCGAACTCAACTATTTAGATTAGGTTAATTTCGTCTTTAAACAAAATGAGTAGGTTAGGTTAAAACTGTGTCCTCCTGCAGAAACGACTTGCATTAATAGAAAAAAGAGATGTCTTTTAGTAGGTTACCCGGAACTGAACTGATTAGGATAGATTTATCACTTATTTAAAAAATGGTTAAGTTAGGTTAAAACTATGACATCCTACTAGATTAAGTTAATTTCGTTTTTAAACAAAATGGGTAGGTTAGGTTAGGTTAAAATTGTGACCGCCAGGAACGACTGCATTTTATTTAAAAAAAATTGAAAACTGACGATACAAAATATTTGGGTTATTTGATTAGATACTGTTATTCCAACTGAAATATTTGACTAAATAAAAAATGTTAAAAGTACTAGTTGGTTAACAAGTTATAGTTTAAACGTTCATTTCCCAAACATTAGGTTTGTGCTACATTTTTTTGTGAAAAGATTTTTTGCTAAGTAATAATTTGGCAAATGAAATTATGCGAAAAATTTTTTGGGAAGTGAAAATTTGTCTAGTTTTTTCGGTCAAACAAGGGAGACCCATTTTTAATATATTTATTTACTTTTCAATAATGAAGAGGAAACTACCTTAAGCATACTGTAGAGATGGTGGGGCTCGCTCAGCGGCTCGATGTGGAAGGAGCCGAGGCAGTACAGCCCGTCGGTCTGCGCCAGGCAGGTGCTGTAGTCGTCCAGGTGGTACAAGCGCGGGAACCTCGCGTACTCCTCGTCTGGAAGGAGGAACGAGCTGGTGAGTTGCAGTGGCAAGCAGCCTGCAAGGACTAGTGAGGCCAAGGCGTCTCCTAGTCAGCCTGAGATGTTCAATGGTGGAACCTCTGTTTTAATTTTTAACTTTTACTGACGAATGCTTTTTCTTTCTTTCTTTCAAAACCCATCCATGTTCGGGACCGCGGTATCTCTTTCGCACAATGCCGTAGCCCCGATAGGCATCGGCCCGTTCCTTTCAGCTCACATCTCTTTGAGGCGCGCGTGGAACACGAACGTGGCGGCTACGGTAACTCTAGCACCGGCACACAACAGTGTCAGTGGCCGGGAGAAATGAATGGGCTTGGTGGGAGTGCCTACTGCCCAGACCCGAAGATGAGCTACTTCTTCAGTTTAAAGGGTCACAAATACTATAAGAGTTAATGTAATAATAAAACAAAATGAATGCACATTTTTCATTTGAAAGGGTTTCCAAGGCGTTACTCACATGCTGCATACTAAATAACCTGTCCTAAGCTGATCAACGTCACGACGTGCAACGTCGTCATTTCTTTGTTATTTCATGTAAACAAGAACGTGGCGCGGGCTCTAATTAATAAACACATATTACGTGCGTACATAGTGGAAACTATGTAAGCAACCATGCAGGCCAATTTCCGTTATTAATATTATTCTAATAGATTATTTTTATTTCCAACATGTACAGTTGTCTTGTTGAAGCTGGTATTGTTTCGTTGATCGTAAACCTAGGACTTATTATAGCTCCGGGGTTGCGGGCCTGTTCGAAAGAGATACCGCGGCCCCGGAACATAAAAGGCGAGGAAGGAACATGGATGGTTTTTAGTCAGTAAGAGTCTGACACTCCCTCCCGCTCCGCCCAGAGTGGGGGGGGTCATTTGATGATTTCCCATCCTTAAAAAAAAAAAAAAAAGGACTTATTATAGCTAGGCTCTTATTAGGCAGATGATAGATATCAATTTAACGCCTACATAAAAAGAAACCTCATCTCCCCATCTCGCCCAATTTTGACAGTAGCTTGGCGCTGCTGTCAAAATTCGGACATATTTAATATTCGGAATCATTTCGGAATCTAATTTAAGACAAAAGAAGTCTTCAGTGCCGACAAGTCAAGTCTCTGTTGACAATTATAAAATGCGCAATAATAAACAAAATCAAGCTTCAGTCGTAGTCGAAGTCGAAAAGATCCCAAGATCGTGTTGATTTTATTATATCCTTCCTCCAGAGAGGTAACTTTCCACAGACTACGAAAATAAACCCGAGTAAGTTATATCAGATTAATACCCAGCATAAATAAAGTATAAGATATGCAGGGACGACATGCGAGTGAGGTCGCTATCATGCAGCGCGATGACGCACGTACTGCTCCTTATAATAATGGTTCGGCCCTAACTGACCGGATCCGATGCATTTGAGAAAAAAAAAAGCGAGCAAACCGTCCACACGACTAGCGACTGCTGGAAGGAAGGGCGGCTCTTAACGACGTGGGCTAGTGAGATGACGCACACCGCTTTCTGCTTAGGCAATAATAAGAGATAACTTGCTGTACTTAATTGAATGCTCCCTTCCTTTAGCTCCCTTGAGGGTTGAGCTGAATGGTGCTGATCCCCGGATCGAGCAAAGTGATACTATTTGGGTTTTTCCATATAATGAAGGAATTTCTTAGTAGCAATCACGGAGCCTGGATTTGCGGCCGGTTGATGTAAATAATATAGGTTGTAAATCACCTCATCATGAAGCCGTCAACCAAGCATTCTGTACAACAAACTTTACTCAAAAATGATTGCTGAGAAACAACTTTTTTTTTGGGTTGAAGAATCCTGTTTTCTGGTAGAACTCAATGTAACGCACTTAAAACATTGTGCTGATGGATGGATTGCATAGTATGAGGGTCGTAGTGGTGTTTCAAGTAAAAATCTTGAAAAAACTTGTATTTATTAAAAAAACGTTGTCCAACAGTTGGAACTTTGACCCCCAATATCTCCGTAACTGGAGGTTCCTAGGTATGGTGTAGAACAAATGGTCGCAATGACGGGGAGAAGAAGTGCCTCTCGGCTTCGTTAAAAGTTGTTTAACGCGCTATATATACATGAGAATTAGATACAACTAAAGTGCAGTAGGCCCCTTATTACATTGGAAGCGAAACATGGGTGAGGTATTAGGCTAGGACCTAATACCTCACCTTTGCCGAACCCATCTGTTATGTTATTAAACAACCAGTAGCTCAACAGACTGTATAAGTTCGGAGAGGGTTCGTCTGGCTGAAACATTACAAAAATAACGTAAGTATCTAGAACAACCAGCAACTCAACGTCAACTTATAAATTCATTTCTTTTTCGCAAATGTCATGCTTGACAAATAATGTTAGTTGCTGTGAAATGCAGGCATTTCGCAAAGTCTCCTCTTTTGAATTAATTGCCAAGAACGGGAACATTCTAGATGGCGCGTGGTTTTACTCGCGTGATACATGCCGACTGTTGTTGATCTACAACCGATGCACCGCGGCGCGGGCGATCAGGGGCGCACTCTAAGCTCTCCCTGACAAATCCTGCATGTTTGAATAAATAAATATAAATAAACAGAATCACACTCCTTTTGTTCTTATAATATCATTTTAATAGCCCTCAACTTCAATAATAATCAAATACAAAGCTTGAGAGCTGATTATGAGGGCATTGAGAGTTAACCGACGTAGGTACACATGGACCATGATACTTACATTTAAACGAATTCTTAAAGCAACATCAATACATCAAGTGAGTGCAAATTTCTCACGCCCATTAATGATTATAATTTCATTAAATGATGAAAATCAATCGTTCGAGAGTATACAAATTGCTCAAACCGGTAAACCGGGTCAATGCCGCGCGGCAGATCTAATTATTTATGCCTAAGCGGAGCACAGTTAATTTGATTCCATATTAAAGCTCATCACTAACCATTAAGTTCACATTAACCAAAACAGGATCACTTGTATTTTCCTTACAGTTATATAGGGAAATGTAATGTTTATTAAATATGTTTTGCCGTGTTCTACACAGAAACAAATATGTTATAATAATACATATGTATAAAACATTATATATGTATAGACAGACATAGAGGGAGTTGCGGATACTAGCTCGCCCGTTACACAATTTGAATATACATAGATATTTTGGCCATCCTACAACTAATAAACAAGGACAGTAGGTACTCTGATTATTTATTGTACAGCAGGTAATAATTTAATTTAATACTGAATGTACCATAAATTTTAACTGAAAGGCAATTTGATATACAATTATACAATCTGGTGTTCTTTGAGTATACCTATTTTAAACTAGTACGGTGTGTGTGCTCACCCTTACCGGCGCGGCGGCGCGGCGGGCGGGCGGCGCGCGGCGGCGGCGCGCAAGCATGGCGGTGTTGTGTCGTGCTGTCGTAATATGTTGCTCAATTCGCCAATTATACGATCTCGGATCAACTAATCTGATTTCATTCGAATGAATATAAACATTATTGCGTATCGCGTCGGTAATTTATAAAAAAAAGACGGGCAAACACGAATTTTGGTTTAAGATCATTCCACAGAGTATAGCCCAAACATGTGGACACAGTAAAGTAACATCTACTAATGCTCGATATTCTCCACTCATCATCTGCCTGCCTTTTCTCAACTATGTTTTGGTCGGCTTCCAGTCCAACCCGATGCAGCTGAATACCAGTATTTTACATGGAGCCATGGAGCGATCTGACCTCCACAACTCAAATTAATTCTAGAAATCTAGATAATACAATACCACTTGGTAAGTTATCAGACTTTTTGTTCCGTTGTCTCCACTAATAATTTAGAAAAACAAAGAATTACAAACTTTTACTTAAGTATATTCGACATATTTTCGGAATGGTGTAAAATACACAGCCCTCTTCTTGACAATAATCATGCAGCAATATTTAAATTATGTAATTAACATCAAGATAATTATCCATAAATAAATCAGTCTACTTTAAGGAGGAAAGAATGTATTTATAAAACACGTAAATAACCTAAATATAGATATAATCACCTGCACCGATAAGCTTAAGAGTAGGTGTGAGGTTATTTTTCCAAATTCAAGGACATTGCTTGTTGTTTGCAGAATCTTCTAGTTATATTGCATAATATTCATTACCTTTATATGGATGATTCCTTATAAGGCTGTTTTATACCACAGGTTATAAAGGAGGGGCTACAACTATGTGAGTCAGGTTGGCTGGACAAATCTTCAATAGGGCACTTACGGCCGGCTAAACACCCTTATGTCAGAATTTGTGACGCTACAGAATCTTAGAGCCATCTTGACAATCACCAAGTTTTAGTAAAGGAACCATATTCGAAAACGATACCGTTATGGAGATTCGGAAGTACCAGCCAAAAGTTTTATACGCAAATTCAATATGGCTGGCACAGATTTTTACATATTTCTACTAAACCACTGTACGTATCACAAAACTTTTAGCTCGATGCCTGTCACAAACTTATGTGACGCCAAGCAAAAAGTCGTCAAAATCACTTCCATTACCGAGATTGAGAGACCAGCGAAAAGTGGTTTTTCAAGATGGCTGGACCCGTTTTCGATCGATTATCTAAGATTCTGTAGCGTCACAAATTCTGACATAAGGGTGTTTAGCCGTCCGCCGCGGGAGACGCACAAGGCGTCGGGGACCACGTGGTGGCTACCGGCCACTGTAGATGCGGGCCTGTGGACGGTTGGCTATGGGCTAGCTAGCCGTCCGTCCGTCTAACGACGACGACAGGCCGTGGCCGTGTTCCACGCGCGCCTCAAAGAGATGTCGGCATAAGGGGAGGGGCCCGCCAGGGCCGAAGCCTGCCGGGGTTGCGGGCCTGTTCGAAAGAGATACCGCGGCCCCGGAACATAAAGGGCGAGGAAGGAACATGGATGGGTTTTAGTCAGTAAAAGTCTGACACTCCCTCCCGCTCCGCCCAGAGTGAGAGAAGTCATTTGATGATTTCCCATTCTAAAAAAAAAAAAGGGTGTTTAGCCGTCACATAAAGTGCCCTATTGACTTAGTATAATGCGAGCTATTTTGAAGATTTGTCCAGTCAACCTGAGTCACATCTACAACTACTTAATTCGACATTTAAGGACTAAAATAAGTAATTAATTGATACGTAAGGTCGCAGTCTAATCCATCAAAATCCAAAGTGAGTCAGTGAAGTTCAGGACCTTGCTTCTCAAAAAGGTAAATACCATTTACGTAATACGAAATTGTATCGAAAACGGTCACTGTGACCGAGAACGTTAAGGTCGAGGACTCACAGATACACAAAGCGAGTATGAGTCGAGCTTTATCTTAAAGAATTCCGTATACTTTATTCAGTAATTATCAAGATTGTGAAGAAGAAGAGCTCGTGATTAAATAATATCAGCCGCTTGGAGCGATCTTCAGGTTAAGCCGTGCTTGCCTAGGTTGATATATGGATGGATGACCACCCTTTGTCTTTTTTTTTTTAGGATGGGAAATCATCAAATGACTTCTCCCACTCTGGGCGGTGCGGGAGGGAGTGTCAGACTCTTACTGACTAAAACCCATCCATGTTCCATCCTCGCCCTTTATGTTCCGGGGCCGCGGTATCTCTTTCGAACTGGCCCGCAACCCCGGAACAGGCCCGCAACCCCGGGTGGATGGATGACCACCCTTACATACCGAGTTTCCTCCGTGCCTCGGAAAGCTGTTGGTCCCGGCTGCCATTTGTAGATCTTTGGAAGTCGTTACAGTGGCCCAAAAAGTCTGACAAACAAGAGGTCGGATAAGCAGTCGCTCCAGTAAAATACTGGTATTCAGCTGCATCCGGTTAAACTGGAAGCCGACCCCAATATAGTTGGGAAAAGGCTAGGCAGATATATCTAGATTGTGAAGCACAGAATCGGCTACAGTTATGTTATTGGAGAGTTTAGTCTTTGTACACTTGTCCAGCATTCGGGCATTTGTTTGAACTGTCTAACAAACATTGTGTTGAACAGGTTCATAACTAGCTTTCACCTACAATGAAGCAAGGGTTTGTAATCTGATCAAAACAAGGAAAAAAACTTTTTTGCAAAAAATAAAACCGACTTCAAAAAAAACAAAAAAGTGAAAAATAACTTTAGCTTCTGAAGTCGGTGACCTTTGTTTGATTGCTTTAGTTTTTTTGTCACCGACTTCAGAAGCTAAAGTTATTTTTCACTTTTTTGTTTTTTTTGAAGTCGGTTTTATTTTTTGCAAAAAAGTTTTTATTTTCAACTTTTTAGTGGTTCACATGTGCTTGATACATGGAAAGTGCATACCGTTACAATTACAACAAGCCCAAACACGACTATGGTACATTGTCTCATTATGGAGTTCCGTGACTCTTGGCTTCATCATTAGTTCTGATGGTAGAATGGTTCTTATCAAACGCAAATGCTTCACTTGTTGTAGAAAATACCAAAATCGCAACACGTTTTCATATAAAATTTGAAGAGTTCCCTCGATTTCGCCAAGATTCCATCATCAGATCCTGATTTGGTGGCTATGGGACCATTTGGAAAGAATACCCTTTCCAACAAAAAAATAATTTTCCAAATCGGTTGGCAAGCGACGGAGTTATGCCCGAACAAACATAAAAAAAAAAAAAAAAAAAAAAAAATAGAAACATCCGAATTGAGAACCTCCTCCTTTTTTAGAAGTCGGTTAAAAAAAGAGCAATGTAAGGAGATTATCTGGAACGGCCTGAATACGATTGCTATCTAAGACATGTTGAAAATAACATAAAAAATATAAATAAATTTTATGAAGGTTTTCGTACGCCGCACGGAATACTAAACCGCAACTATTTTAAGAACATTAAGCTGATACGCGTTATTGATTGTAAGATAAGTTCCGTTGTATTTTCTCCTCAACTTTAGCGTTTATAAGTTTATGAGTCGTGTAATAGTGTGTGTGAATGTAGACATGCTCTCATGGATCAGCAGGCTGCCAGGCTGTCAGACAGCGGCAGAACTTCTAACAATTACTGAAGTTGAACAGAACTGACTGACTGACTGACAGCGGGCAGACAGTGGCAGTCTAGCTACGATTACATTGATGGACTTATCAAAATCTATTGACAGATAAGTATGCTGTATGGCATCGAAAAATATTTTTGCTGTTTGTTTCAATCTTATGATTCAAAATTCATTTTTCGGATGTTTTATTGACAGTGATATTTTATAGCTCTACTTATTTAGATTTGACACGTCCTACGTTAAGTATTAGCATTATTGTCTAGATTACCTTTTAACTACAGGTAGCGTGATTATTATAATTTTGTAATTTATATCCAAAAGCTTTCCGGTCTATTGATAGTACTTTGTTTATAATAATGCCAACAAACAAGTTTTACTGACGTGTCTTATTTTTAATCAGTGACGAAGTATTTCTTGATGTTGGTTTGGTTTAAAAATAGGTTTAAATACAAATAGCGCCGCGTGGCTAAGTATAGATTAACCCATATCAAGAATACCGTTGTACACAAGATAATAAAATTAAAATAAAAGCCTGTTTACAGATTACTAGATGAAGAGAACACAGGTATCTAGTACAATGTAACCAGGCGTCCTCACACGCTGATTTGAGAGCCATCGACGCGTTATGTTATCTACAGGAATTTAAGTCAGTAGATTCTCGAATAGATTCAAATCAACTGTTCCATGCATTTTGATCGCGTAAGTGTGTGCACATGTTCGCGACAGAAGCTTTTGTTTTAAACATCTAACGAACACCTCGTGTGGTGGTTGGTGGAGGGTCTAACCAGGATCATATGTTGAGTGTATGGTCACAGCTGATGTACTTTACATCGCGCCCGAGTGTCAACATGACAAGGAGATGGGTACCAGATTTTAATGAGCGATGTTACGCCGTGCATCTTCACTAGCTCAGAGACATTGAAGTTATGTTAGTAAATACTGAAACTAACTCATATTGACTGATAGCGAAGTAGGGGATCATTTTTACATTGTATAAAACAAGGTTTCTGTACGCTTACGCAACGAATTTTAATGCAGTTTTCAGAAATTGAAAGTGTTTCTTTTTTTTCGGAATGTCATCTCGTATTTCAACCTGGAGAGGTTGTTGTCTACTTAACCGGGCTATTCTGTGGGTGCCTTGAGTGTTAGGCCACCAGCCAAGGCGAAAAACTTATAGGTAAACAAATAGATAAAGTGATTCAAGAGGTAGCTTTATAATTATCCTAAAGTATTGCACCCTTGCAAACCTAGGGCGGGTCTGTAGTAAGATATAGTTCTCCGACTCCAAACAAACTGCCCTTATGGGCAGGAAAATGGTGGTGTTTGATATGATTAATAAGATAATATCATACATACCGGTAAGATCTCGTGCGAGCGCCGCGGGCGCTGCCAGCAACAGCAACCACCACAGAGTCTCCATCTCGCCCACTGTGCCAAGTCTGTCCCAAGCTTGGATCACTACACACTGCTCGAAGGCTCAACCTCTACTGAAGTACTAGAGGGACCACCACGAAACGTTCCTAGTTTAAAAACTCTCTCGACTCAGAACATATATTTTGAAAATTCAAAAATGGCATTGAGTGACAGCGTATTAGGTGGGAAATTATGCGCGTGTTGGTGTAAAATTGTTGATTTAGAAATAGGAAATGTCAGAGGACTATTATTGTATGGATGTTTTTTTATCGAAATACATTCACAAACATAACACTTCCATATTTTCAGTCACTTGCACTTTTCGCGGCTAATCAAATATTTTTTGTGGACGTAAATCTTGAGGAGCTGTGGAATAATCACGGACACGACGGTCGGCTGGCACTTCGCAACTTGTTGTAGTGGACGACAGAGGCTTCGCCGAGCGACACTCGAGCTGCTCAATGTCACTGTCATGGGCTCTTTCTCATTTGGGAGTTGCTGACGTAAAACCTTCTACTACGGTAAGTCCTGCAGTTTATCCCAAAACATTTCGAGTCCTGCTGTCCTTTCTTGTGTATCTTTCAGCATACAAATCAATTCCTTCACCTTCAGCAAGCACTTTTAAGTCAACGTTTCTAAAATGTTGAGTACCGCAAGAATGACGTCTTGTGGGGTATTAAATAATTAATGTTATAACTACTTACGTCTTAAAAATGTATCTTTGGTGATGTAGAGCTTATTTTAAGCCATATCAATACTTTTTAGGTTATCTGAAATGTTAACGTTCTGTGACTACTACTACAATATCTACCTAGGTATAAGGTTTTTAACGTCGATCAAACAGACTCTTTTAATACAAACCTGAAAATACGAGCAAGTTCGCAAGGTGGTGCGAAGCTAACGCTCAGGGTGCGCCGCAGTTAAGTACAAAGGGTGTAAACACCTCTTAACGTACCCGAAAAATACTTGTTTTCCGCGTCACGTCACTGCGATATTTTTTTGTTCTACACCATGTACCTGGGAACCTTTAGGTAAGTATGAATATATTGGGGGTCAAAGTTACAACTTTTTGACAATATTTTATTGGATTTTTTTTTTACTTTAGCCACCTGCACGACCCGCGTACTATTCAATCCATTCATCAGTTCTACCACAAAAAATGATTTTTCACTCCAAAAAAAGTCTTATAAAGTTACTTCGTTTGATGTACAGTCTGCTTGGTTGACGGCTGCGTGATGAGGTTGTTTACACCCTGCATGGGGCGTCATCTCGTGTAGCACATTATTATCTCAGTTTAAGCATATTGGTTTTCTCAACTAGGAACTAATGATCGGAATAAGCACACACACACACACACACAGAGCGTTTACACGAAGTCTAAGTATGCTTCAGGTAACAAGCGATGTCGCATCGAGACAAGTTGTTATCTTGTACCTACGTGTATACTTGTGTAGGAAAACATAATAAATACCATAATAACTGCCATCTCAACATGGTTGAGAAAGGGTGGCGGATGATGAATCTTAGGGCGCTTTCAGTTTAGATGAAGAAAAACGAACGCACGTATGCAACACGACAAACACACTGCTTCGGCACCGCAGCGGTGCGACACATAACGTCTATATAAAAGCGCCCTATATAAGCGTTTGAATAAAGAAAATGTGAATAGTTAGTTTACTGTATATCTTTATACCGTGCTGGTATAATTATGCTGCTCTCGTGGTGATTTTATGATTCTCAGCTTGGCGCATCGTCAACACTTTGGTCACACACGTACGTATAATATCCGCGCGGGGAAATCATAATCTGGCACTTAATTAACATGCGGAATTGAACAAACATGCAAACGTCATCTGATATTTGTGCAACATTGCATTTAGTTGTTTACACACAGGTCACAGGTAGACAGAAATGAGGAAATCGTTCGCATAAATACGTTCACATTAGAAATGTTGCACTAATGTGCGAATGTTCACAATATGTCGTGAAGGATCACCGGACTCCACCTTGACCGTGTGCTCTGACATCTGGTGGTTCAACCCGGACTACACAGTAGGGTTCTTGCATAAAAGATACAGGTTTCAGTACCGACGAGTCGTAATGGATCTGTATCGATCGCTGCAGGTAAAATAATTCAATACTTTTTGTATGCGCTCACATATAAATAAACAGGGGCATAAAACATTAAAAAAGTACCGTTTGCGTATCCCAAAAATCGGTACCGAAAAACATTAATTGTCAAGCATCAGGTAGAAGAGGGATTGGGCCTACAATTTTTAACGCTCATTCATAGGTTTTTTACTTAACGGCAAAACTATATTTGCTTTTCATAGCATGTTAACGAAACACAAAGTTACTGCAGTTTCATGAAAAAGTCGCATGTGGCAAAACCGAAATAGTAAATTTTATTTAAACCATATTTTGTTGACTATTTATACGGCTTTAGAAACGCATATCTTGTCAACGAAAATAAAATATTTTAAAACAAAATCGTGAAACGAAATGCTCCGTGTGGCATCCGTGCAACCGTGGATACTCGTAGAACCCAAATGTTACGGAACTCAAATTTAATAGAGTTGGTCATGGTCAGGCCACCTAACCAAGCGCAGTAATGACAGGTGGACCAAGGCTGTAACCGAATGGCGTCTAAGAACTAGAAAGAGGAACGTGGGTTGTCCAGCGGCGAGACCTATCCTATACCCATCAGTGGGTGAGTTTGGGCTGTTGATGATAACCCTCTCTCATCCCACGGGGGTCGTTAAAGCAACTAAGAGAGCAGCTGGAGGAGTCCGCCGCCGGAGTGGTTGGATCACCACCTCTAAGCCAAGGTCGGAGGCTGCATGGCAAGGGAGGTGCCGGGTGCCTAGTCATGAGCAACTGTTATCTGGACTCAGGTCCCCCCAAGCACTAATAAGCCTTACCTCTACAAGCTGGGCTCCGCAGAGTGTGGAATTTCAATTCCTTGCTGATCGTGGGAACAGAATGAGAGTCAATAAAAACCCAAATCTCGGAGGCGGCGGTGTTGCTCGCCACACATCAAGCCAATTGTTCTCGCAGGCGCAAAAGGGAGCTGCGGTGTGTAAAAGATAAGATGAAAGAAAAATCCGAGATAGTAAAGAAGAAAGGAATAGACGGGTGTGCAGTGTGTGAATGAGACGAATAGAAAGTGAGTGGACCAACCCAAACATGGTTCTATGCATTCTACATCCTTTGAAGAACTACAGTGGTAGTTGTTGAGTAGATGCTCGTGTTTCAACTGGGTTGTGGAGGTTAGATAGGCAGTCGCTCCATGTAAAATACTAGAATTCAGCTGCATTCAGTTAGAGTGGAAGCCGACCCTAACATATTTGGGAAAAGGCCAGGCAGATGATGATGAAGAAATATAGTGGCACCCCCAGGCGACACCCTTGACCTGGAAGGTTATCGCACTACACAGAATCAAGTACTTAGCCTTCTTACAGGATATTTATTTCAATCGACCTTCGCAGTGTTCATAGAACTCAAATGGAATAAACTGGAACATTGCAGAAAACACGTTTAGTGCAAGTTTGGTAAACAAGTAAAAATCGGTCATATGTTGCCATTGGCCGTGCGCAATGTCACTTACAGCTTTATACATAATTATTATGATTACTGTCCGTGTACTTCCTACTAGTGAAAGCGCGCGCTGACCATTGCGCGTTTACACTACTGTACACCTGATGACTTGCACTCACAACATGAATGATGGAACCAAAACTTTGTAACAACATTTTTGATTGAAAAAAGTGGTAATGGTGTTTCTTGCCCATTCTTCTCCATAGAGATCCACGCTTTGGAATGTGCAATTTCAGTACTTTCTCAAGGGGTACGTATCATAATCCCGAATTTTAAAAGACCGAATTTTAAAATACCGATGGACGAAATCCCGAAAATTAAAACGCCGAATGGTTGTTTGGTCGAAAGTTTAAAATCCCGAAAGTTCATTAGACCGAAAGTTTGAAATCCCAAAGTTCAAAATCCCGTAGTTCAGAATCCCGAAATAGTCCGTTTCCGAGAAAAACGATTTGAAAGCATGCAGCATACAGCAAGCATGCAGCAAGCATGCAGCAAGCCTGAAGCAAGCATGCAACCAGCAAACATGCAGTATGCAAGCATGCACCATGCAGCAGGCATGGTTTCTGTCACGGCTCCGACGCTGCGGGGCTCTGGCGGTCACACGCGAGCTTATCGTCGCAGAGGGTTTTAACACTCACCACCGCAGCTTCGGCTTAAGCCACCTGCTCCTCAGCTCGCGGCCCGCCTCGCCCCTCCGCGCCTACGCGGGCTTAAATTACACTCTCGGGGTAGGGCAGAAAAGACTACGTGAAGTCGATTCTGCAGCGATTCATTTCTGTCACAAAATTTGTGTTTATAGGAAACCATAATTATTTCTTTATTTCTTTATTTTTTTTTTGAATTCCACAATTAATATCTTTGTTTCAAACGTTGTTTTATGACATAAAACGATAAATAATTAATTGTTTGGCAAATAATACGTTACTAAATAAAAGTTTTCGTCCATTCGAAATTTCATCCAATCTGGATTTCATCCATCGGTATTTCAACCATCGGTATTACGTTCATTCGGGATTTTGTCAATTCGGGATTTCATCCATCGGTATTACAACCATCGGTATTTGTATTACAACCATCGGTATTTCGTTAATTCGGGATTTCGTCAATTCGGTATTTCGCCCATTAGGGATTTCGTCCTTTCGGCCATTTGAACATCGTTATTTTGTGTTTCGATATAACGACTGTCGGCATTTAAAACTTTCGGTATTTTGAATTTCGATGTTTTGGACGTCGGTATTTCAATCATAGGTATTATGAACTTTCGGGATTATGATACATACCCTTCTCAAGTTATTAATGTTATTATGCCTTGTGTCTGTGACTGTAGCGTCGCTTTTTTTCTAATTTAAATAAATTATTTGAGTTTGAGTTTGCACTCAGGTGGAGCAGTAAGACATGCAAGGCTCTATAAAAAAATCGTTCGTTACAACTGTAAATTGTTACAGATTTTTATTGATGGTATGGTGATTTTACTTGGTTTTTGATCAAAGACATTTCTTTAACCTTTTGACCGCCACGGCACAAACGCTCGCGCGTGCCCTCCACGCCAAGCCACAACTTCATCTACTATTTTGTCACATGTTTGTGTCGTTTGGCGTACAGGGCACGCACTTGCTTGTCACGTATATGTGACATTGGCGGCCCAAAAGGTTAAATGTATTTTAACTAACTTACATAGGTATGTTTAAGTGCAAGGCGACCGGCCGGCGACCCATAGAACTAAAAATTGGATAGCGCCTTCAGTGGTTAAGGTTAAGGCTTGGCTCCCATATTTGTGCAAATCTATAATATGATGTAGATAGATTGAGACCTCGATCTCAAACAAAGACATTCAATTTTACATTCTAAAACGTTAAAAACGCTGTCGGTATTATTTACGAACTAAATTCAGAATCACGGAAAGTTCTAAACGTCGCGATAAGAGTAACTGCATTATAATTCCTGATAATTATCGCATAGTTAACATGTACCACTACAAATTATTATTATAATTATGATAATGGCCATTTCGTCTGACAAGGATTTCCGGCAAGTATTGTATACTCGTGTATAGTAAGTAGTTGACTCCATTATCTCTTAATTTACTGCAAATAGGCCTTGTTGATAATGTTCGTGACATTTGAGATACTGCTGGCCCGATTGCGGCAACTCCGGCTACGTGGTGTTTAAGTGGACACTATACAGAACACCTACTCGTATTATATCCTCCAGTAGTACGCACGGCGACCTAGCAAGTTATACAAAACCAGTTTACGCAGATCTCTCAATGTATTGATAATCTATACAAAGCGAAGCCATGTTAAACTGGAAAATTATAGCTAGATGTGTCGTCGTGTGTAACACACGCTCTATTTATTTTTAGGTATCTTGAGAAGAAGACCAGTCTTTGGGGATAAGGACGTGGAGGGTGGGATTTCCTCTCAAGTGTTTTTAGAAGAATCGTTGGTTCCATGTGCGGAGTCTTCTCTTTGCTAGTTCTGCTAGGGCACAGCGGGGGTGATGGATGTTCTGTAGAGAGGTCTTTCCTGAGGCTCGCTGTGAAATGTATATGGCTTCGTGTACGTACCTAGCTTCAGTAGCTTCCTAGTTTATTCTAATCTTTATTTGATTGTATGTCTTCAGTTCCTTGGAGCTCGTGACTAAATAATATCAGCCGCTCGGGTGGATCTTTAGGTTAAGCCGTGCTGCTTGCCTAGGTTGGTATGTGACCACCCTTACATACCGAGTTTCCTCCGTACCTCGGAAAGCACGTTGAGCTGTTGGTCCCGGCTGTCATTTGTCCATCTTTGGCAGTCGTTACAGGTAGTCAGTGACCCAAAAAATGTGACAACCAGTCTTACCAAGTGGTATCGTATTACCCAGTATTAACTGGGTTGTGGAGGTCAGATAGGCAGTGGCTCCATGTAAAATACTGGTATTCAGCTGCATCCGATTAGATTGGAAGCCGACCCCAACATAGTTGGGAAAAGGCAGGCAGGTGATGATGTCTACAGTTCGGGTTCCATTCACAGATCGGGCTTGTACATACGAATTTTGCAGTAGTATCCCGGAGTTCAGAATTTTGTATGGTGATGGTTAAAAGGCTCGCTCCTAATAGCAAAGGACTCGTTTGACTGTAATGTGTGTGTACACAGTTCTGTCTAATGCTTCGGGGAAGTACACGCGTGCGTGATGTTATATTATGTTTATGTTCAGGTCTGCGCTGTGACCTGCTGCGGTTTGCTGATGAATATCTGACGGCTGAAAGAAGCCAGCATCATAAAACATCGCAAGGTTCGATAAACACAGGATAGTGGTAGGCAGACGTGTATGTACATAAAGGGTGTAAAAAGACTCTTAACGAAGCCAAAATGCACTAGTTCTCCCCGCCATTATGATATTTTTTTTATTCTACACCATACCTAGGAACCTTCTAGTTACGGAGATATTGGAGGTCAAAGTTACAACTATCCACAAGTATTTTTTTTTAATTCATGTTTTTAATAAAAGATTTTTACTTTAAACACTTCCACGATCCCCGTACTATTTAATCCATCCACTGTAACGTTACGGTTTCCTGGATAGGAAAACGTAAGATTGCATTGTGTAAGGTAAGAGAAAAATGGCAAGAGAAAATAATAACAAGATGATTTAATAGACTAAGGAAGCCGAGGTAACGTGGTGATAAGGGTCCAGGTCCGAAGCTCGCAGTTGGTAGAAGCGGCTCGCCGCAGTGATAGACTCGCTCGCACACGCCAATCTAGCGAGGGTTCGAAGGTCGAGGCTCTCAGTAGTAGTGTAGCAGTGTAGTAGCAGCAGCTTTTCAAGGATGTTAGGGCTGGATTTTGCGAACTTAGCGATCACAACAAATAGTTCAGAGCTCCGTCAAGCTTCTTACTCGCTCGAGGACCAAGGATAGACTGCCTATTCAGGCTCGGCTTCCCGTCATCATGCAGTTATGAATTTTTATAGTGTAGTAGTACAATTCCTAGTTGCAGGAATAAATTAAAAAGAAAACTAGGCTTGTCATTGTCATTGTCATTATCTGACATCGCAAAAGTAAACAAAGATTTAAAAGACTAAAATATACAGGAAAGCTAAATAGTTACGAATTAAAAGGCGAAATGGCTGATAGGGAGGAATTGGCGGTATGAAACTAATTAAAACGTGAATATTATAAACATTGTGTTTAATTTTATTTGAGAAAATCAGAGTAATTTTTCATGACACCGTATCATCAATCAGTTAGAAGAATTCTATTTACAAATTCAAAATAGATGTCATAGACAAACATGGACAGCATCACGACCTTCCAACACCTTCTCCTGATGTTCGTTCATGTTGCTGAGACACGTCTCTATATATGCATTAATCTTGCACAGTGTCTTTCGAACTTTACGTTTGACAGTGGTTTTGTCATTACGTCAGCCAACTGTATCTCTGTTGGACAGTAGCTGATATTGATCAGTCCGTTCACGAAGTGTTCATGTATGAAATGGTATCGCACATCTATGTGCTTCGACCTTTTGTTGAAGGATCCCGATTTTACGAGTTGAATCGAACTTTGGTTATCAACGTGCAAATTTATTTTTATATCCACATCGGTTATTTCCTTCAACAGAGATTTCAGATGCAATGCCTCTTTGCAACAGTCTGCTGCGGCTATGTACTCGGCTTCAGTCGATGATAATGCCACTATAGGCTGTCTCTTAGACGCCCATGTTATTGGTCCATCAGCTATCATAAGCACGGAGCCAGAAGTGCTTCTTCGCGTCAATGGATCTCCAGCATAGTCCGAGTCGCTATAAGCATCGATATTCTCTATCGGTTTGTTTCGTTTGAACATAATGCCTTTATCTTTGGTTCCCACCAAATATTTGAATATTTTCTTAAGTTTTGTGACATCTTCTCTAGTGAAATTTTCGACCTTCCTGCTAACTTGGTTGACCGCTTGTGCGATGTCTGGTCTAGTTCTGGTAGACAGATACAGTAAACTTCCCACTGCCTCCCTATAGGGATATTCCTTCTCCTGAGCAGTTTCCTGTATCGACTTGGAATCGCTACTTGCGGGCGTGTCACAAGGTTTGGCATTTTTCATATTATATTTTTCCAGTATGTCATTTATATAAGATCTCTGAGTAAGAATTATTCCTTCTTTGGAATTTCTTATTTCCATACCCAGATAGGTACTTGGATTTTGATTCTTTTTCATTTCAAATTTGGTTTCAAGTTTCTTCAAAATAACTTCAATCTTTTTCTTGTCTTTTCCTATGACAAGACCATCATCGACAAATAATCCGATTATTATTGACTTATCTTCGTTTATGAAAACGCATCGATCGGTTTTTATCGTCTTGAAACCCAAATCAAACATCGCTTGGGTAAAAGTTTTATTCCATGTGAATGGAGCTTGCTTTAAGCCATACAACGACTTTTTCAGCCGGCAAACTACATCAGTAGTATTGCAGTCAGTTTTATAGCCAACAGGTAGTTTCATATAAACTTCATCTGTCAACTCTCCGTACAAGAATGCTGTCTTGACGTCAAATGTCATGAAGTAGTAAGATTTGGATGCGGCAATGGCTAGTAAAGTTTTTAAGGCAGATTGACTTACAACTGGGCTATATACGTCTTCAAAATCCAGGTTTCCTTTCTGCTCGCAGCCACGTACGACTAATCTGGCCTTTTTTGTACCGTCATCTTTAATCCGAAATACCCATTTGTTCGACAAAATTTTGTGTCCTTTGGCTTCTGACCTGTCAACTAATACCCAGGTGTTATTTTTCTGTAGTGAATCCATTTCTGACTGTATCGCCTTCTCCCAATTTTGTCTGTCGGTGCCCGTCACTGCATCTTGATATGTAAGAAATGAACAGTCATAGTCATCATTACTATCTGATGTAAACATAGTCACGCAACGACTTAGCTCGTAATCTTTGGTCCATGCTGGTGGCCTCACTGCTCTTTGTGGTCTTTCACTTGAGGGTGGTGGGTCAACTGGATCTTGACTGGAGCTGGAAGAAGGAAGATTAGTAGGTTCCTGAAAAAATAAGTTATTATTCATTTTGTTTTTAATTTCAGGTATTTCAATCTCAATTAATTCTGTTTCTGGTTCTAGAGTAGAGTCTTCGGTTTTCTCAGCAGGAGTATCGCCATAATGCATCTTTTCGATTACTTTTACGTCTCTGCTGATAACAACGTCATTCTTTTCCGGTATGTAGATTCTAAAACCTTTGGCTTTATTTGCATATCCCAAAAATACTCCTTCTGTCGCTTTGGCAGAGAATTTTCCTTTTCGGTTCTTGTTCATTACAAAGGCTCTGTTTCCAAACACGTGTAGGTGATTTCCCGATGGGATTCTTCCTACCCACTTCTCATATGGGGAGTTTCCTTTGAGAGCTTTTGCTGGGCTCCTATTTATCAGATAGTTTGCAGTGTTCACTGCTTCTGCCCATAGATTTGCAGGAACGTTAGAATCTATCATCAGACATCTTGCTTTATCCATCAGCGACCGATTTTTTCTTTCACTCATGCCATTTTGCTGCGGTGTATAGGGTGCAGATAGTCTTCGGCTTATGCCGTTATCTTTCAGGAATTTGTCAAACGCTTTCGACCTATATTCACCTCCATTGTCAGACTGAAGGTTTTGAATTTTCTTCTTGTGAAACACTTCAACATAGTTTTTGTACTCCTTGAACTTTTCAATAACTTCGCTCTTTTCTTTTAAAAAATAAACACAGCAGTATCTTGTATAGTCGTCAATAAATGTAACGAAATACTTTGATCCAGCCATTGATTTATGCTCAAAAGGTCCACATACGTCACTGTGAATTATCTGCAGCACTTCGGTAGAGATTATTTGTTCATGGCTTTGGAATGGTAGAGTGGTAAATTTACCCTTGATACAAGTCTCACAGGTACCCAAAGTTTTTTCTTTAAAGTCGAGTCCTCGCATCATTTTATTTTTAACCATTTCCTTTAGGTCTCTTTCATTGACATGACCTAATTTCTTGTGCCATTTCATAATTTCGCCTTCAGCACCGGGCGTGAAATTTGCTGTCTCTTCCGGCTCATCAAATTCAATGAAGTATAGTCCATTTTTTCTTCTAGCTTTTAAGTTGACTGTTCCTTCTTTTATGATACTGGCTTGTTCCTTTTCAAATAAAACTTTATAGCCTTTATCTGTAATTTTACTTACTGACATCAAGTTGTTTGACAAATCAGGCACATATAATGTGTCAATTATAGTATGTTTCCAATCTTTTATATAGAGTTCTGCGTTTCCTTTCCCTTTAACTTCGGTCGTATGCATCTCTGAAGCTAGTCTTAGAGTGTCAGATGCAGGGATTAAGTTACAGAGTAAACTTTTGTCCCCCGTCATATGTGACGTACAGCCACTATCTAGACACCATAAATTGCTTTTAGCTTTTGACGTTTCTGTCGTTAAACAGATATTATGCGTCTCTTCTTTTCCTTTAGTTTTATTAGAGTTATTTTGTCTCTTTTTTGACCAACAAGATTCTGTGGAATGGCCTTTCTTCTTACAATTGTTGCAATATGGTACCCTTTTCTTTGTCTTGGCATAGAAAACTTCTGAAGTCTGTGGTTCACTTGCTTCGCTTTGCCTTCTTGCTTCGTATTCTTCTATGATTTTAACTTTTAAAATGTCAGGACTTGGTAGTACATCTCTCGACTCAATTGCCGTTCTGAAGCTATCAAAATTTGTAGGTAAACTGTATAACATCATAATGCTTAATAATTCTGGATGAATTTTGACATCCATATCTTCTAATTTACCCACTACGTCCATAAAATTACTGAGATGGTCTCTTACATCTTCCTGTGAAGTCATTTTCTTCAATACTAATTGCTTTAACAGCGTGGCCTTTCTCGCCGGTCCTGAACTTTGATGTACAGATTTTAGTTTATCCCATACCTCCTTGGATGTGTTACATCCTTTAATTTGTTTAAGTTCAGGTGGAGATATAAGTAGAAGTAGCTCTGACCTTGCCTTTAAGTCTTCCTTTAGGAATGCACTCTTTTCTTCGGCAGTCGCAGTTGCCGCTAACGTTTTTTCACCACTAGCGTACTCCCATAGATCGTATCTTATGAGAATCGCCTGTGCTTGTAAGCACCAGGTATCGTAGTTCGATTTTGTCAGCGGTTCTATGCTTCTTAGACTTGAGCTCATTTTTAAAATTTTATTTTCTCATTTACTCACGGTTTTATTCCATTTGCCACCAACCACGCTCTGCTACCACTGATAGGGAGGAATTGGCGGTATGAAACTAATTAAAACGTGAATATTATAAACATTGTGTTTAATTTTATTTGAGAAAATCAGAGTAATTTTTCATGACACCGTATCATCAATCAGTTAGAAGAATTCTATTTACAAATTCAAAATAGATGTCATAGACAAACATGGACAGCATCACGACCTTCCAACAATGGCATGCTAAGCCTCCGCATAAAAGCTATGCAGTTATTCGGCAAGAACATACCTATTATGATAAAATTTTGGATTACAATAGTCGAAAACGTAAGTACAAAAACAAAAACCTTACACCACCTGCACAATTTTTTGAGTGTTGTACATTGAGTTTTACACATTTACAGTGAAACGTGATTTTTCACCCAAATAAGGCCTTTCCCAGCAATCATTTTGACGTGACAACGTCTTATAAATTGGTTTGCCGGGTGACACTTCAAGAAACTGCGTTACGCTCCGCTCACGTTATGCGCTCACAATGAGAGCGAGTGAGAGGCACGCGTCCCTTCCACTCGGGCATGGTTAGCCCGCCTAAGAGCGAGAGAGACAGACATAAAAAGTGAAAGGCACGCGTCCCTTCCACTCGAGCACAGTTAGCCCGCCTAAGAGCGAGAGAGACAGAGCGAGAGAGAGCGAGTGAGAGAGATAGGCATACACACCGGTTCATTTCATCCTTCTTCCTACTATACGAATGAATATTCACATTAAAATTATTTTACCACTCAAAGTCGTTGTCACGTAAAACTTTCGCCCGTATACCGACTTTACAGGCAACCAATTTTTTTATAAAGTTACTAAAGTACCTATGTTGTACAACCTACAGAATGCTTTGTTGACGACTTCGTGATGGGTCCGTTTACACCCTGGATAGTTCACAATGTGAACTATCAACGGATCATAATGTGAACTTCACATTATGATTCGTTGACGTTTCTCTTCCGCGCCTGAATGTACTTCATGCGCAGTACTTGGTTGATATTATCATTTTAATGTCAATAATTATGAATACAGTGCGTAATATCAAAAAAGTCAGTGTCTGTATTGTTCTAGGTTCCTTAAAAGGACATTAAAAGAAGTTACCATTACATCAATTGTGTTAGACACTAGCTGACCCACGCCACTTCGTCTGCGTCACATAAGAGAGAAAAAGCTCACAATGGTAATAAAATGTCCCCCGTTTTTGCTACATATTTCATTTATGCTCCGCTCCTATTGGTCGTAGCGTAATTTTCTATAGCCTCTAACCTTCCTCGATAAATGGACTATCCAACACGAAATATTTTTTCAATTCGAACCAGTAGTTCCTGAGATTCGCGTTCAAACAAACAAACAAACTTTTCAGCTTTATAATATTAAGTGTATTGTTGCACTAGGCTCATACGCCGCAAAAGACCATAATTTTGTCATTCCAAGTTAATTCTCTCTCAGTAAAACTTAATTTTGTTGCTTTTCACAATTCACACAATTGTATTGCTTTTTGATTGAGTGGCATTTCTTTAAGACCTCCTTTTTAGGATTCCATTGACAAAAATATTGTTTGGTGCTACAGAGCCTTTTTGTGAGTGTCCGACTCACGCTTGGCCGGGTTTTTTTCCACACATCAAACAAAACAAATCTATATTTGTTTTCAAACTTGACATTCAAATAACTAAAAGATCAATAATGCGTCACAAATATATAACAAATCTAGTTCAAGGATGGTAGTTACTCACTTTGGTCCGAAGAAGGCGTATCGTAGTGATTCCCCATCTGATATGGTGATGTATCCTTGGCGATATTGACGGTATTTGGTGTGTTGTTTTGGAAAGAAGGAAGTTTTGATTAGTGTTCAAATCAATATCATGACCCAAATGGGGATCAGCCAAAGTCGTAATGCCTAGGTTTAGAATTATGACATAATCTATAGTGATAAGGGTGAAGTCATCCTTAAGGTTGACATAAAAATGCCTTTAATTCCGTAAACAGCAACGCCTTATTGACAGAGGTTCAAAAAGAAATACCCAAAATGTATAGTTTTCTTTAAACAGTGCTACAGGAACCCCTCAAAATTACTCTATAAGGACAATCTTTTGGAATCAGCCGTTGGATGCCAACAGGGTGACCCTCTTGGGTCAGTCATTTTTAGTCTAGCAATTAATCCAATTATTCGACAGCTAAATTCTAAATTCAACGTATGGTACCTAGATGATGGAACCCTGGGAGGTGATGTGGACACAGTCTTAAATGATTTAACTTTCTTAAAAGAAAAATTTAGTTCCATTGGCCTAGGCACTGGCCTAACCTTAACCTTTCGAAGTGCGAAATTTACCTTCCAGAAACCACTGACAGACAGACTACCATTTCTAAATTTAACTCTTTGGCACCAAATATCAAAATTACCGAAAAAAATTCTCTTCGCCTTCTAGGGTTTGACGAATCTTTTCCGTCTTTTATTGAAGAAAAAATTCAAAATTTTAAAGATGTTTTGGAGAGACTTTTCAAAATTAACATTCATTCAGCCTTCACTCTCATTCGATACTGTTATTTTGGACCAAAATTCACGTATAGCCTTCGCTCTTCTCATCTTTGGAAGCATCCACAGGTTTTAGAAAAAGTCGACCAAATTATTAGGAACACACTTACTTCAGTACTTAATGTGGCCCTGGACGACCGAGCGTGGCAGCAAGCCACACTTCCCATTCGCTTGGGTGGTCTCGGCGTCCGCAAAATTTCAAGCATAAGTTTACCAGCCTTTCTCTCCTCGGTCTACGGTACCGAGAAATTAAACAGAGATATTTTATCTTTTTCACTGGTTGATGTCCAGGTGTCGTATGTGTCTGATGCGTTGAACGCTTGGAAAATGGCTTGTCCCAATACGGGTTTACCCGACAACCTGTCCTCCCAGAGTCAGTGGGACATGCCGCTCTGCAGTATTGTACGGAATACCCTTTTACATACGTCAATCAATACTGTGGAGCGTCTGTCTGCTGGCTGTGGGGGAATGGGTAGTCGGGCTATTTATTATACTTACTTACTGTTATACTAAAATCATGTTATTTATTTGTTTCTTGTGTCTTATAAAATTAATTGCGTCCTATACCTCAACACATTGCTCCTCATACATTTATTATATTACGAACTCCCGACAACGACGAAAATCAAAATCAAAATCAAAATATTTTATTTCACATAGGCCTGGATGGGCACTTATAAAACGTCGAAAAAGGTGCACGGTTCGCGTTGGTCGATTCCATGGAGAAGAACCGGCAAGAAACTCCATGGTTACTCTTTTCAAATCATTTGGTATTACAATATTATTGTTTCATTACAGCATTAGTACTAAAGTATGGGGGGACAGCGTAGGCCCGACAATAGGTCGTTGCTTGCTATACAAAAAATGTAAAACAAAAGGAATATTTAACAAAAGTTAAACAGCATCCGGGAATCTAAAAGGCCTTCAGTGTTCACTCATTCACAAATAATAGGTAAAAATCATCATCAAAAATCAGGCATCTATACAAAGGTAAGTAAATAAAAAAATAAAAAGAATATTTAATTAAAGAACTAAATTAAACAAGTGACACAAATATTGTCATCAGTGCTGTAACTATTCTGAGCAAAATATGAGAAAAAATGATTTGAAAACTACTGTAATAATCTGAATCAAAAGAAAAATAATAATGAGATTGAGAATAGTTAGAGACATCCACAAATCTGTGCCGTTTAAGAGCTACCAGGGAAGCCGCATGCGCAGACGGAATTATAGCCAAACTTCTTTGTCATCAACGTAGTCCTTGATTTTGTAATATGCTTTTTTCATAAGGACACGTTTAATATAGTTCTTGAACTTTCCATCGGTCAGTTCTATAACTGACTTTGGCAACTTGTTATAAAAGCGTATACTGTTTATAATAATAATAGACGCTACGAGTTTGCTACGTCGTAGCAGCTACGCGCTCACTGCGGTACGAGAGAACGGGTTACGTACCCGGGAGAATTAATGTATGCACGCATGCATGCATGTTCGTAGTAGCGTCTGGCGTAGCCGGGGGTACCCGGTGTACAGTTTGTACAGTGCGTACTGCTGACATTTTATTGTTTTCTTTTTTTAACGCACTTTCAAAAGGAAGAGATTATCAATTTGTCTGAATAATAATAAATCGTTATGACGCGGCCGCTGCGTGCAGCTTGGCAACCTACATGCGCACCTTGTTTGTGGACAAATGTCATCGTATCTCTACATATATGTCACCAACGTCGACCCTCCAAGCTATATGTATACAGGATGTGCACAGGGAAGTGAGCGACGTTAGCAGTGCTGTTCATTTGTTTTCTGCACCGCATTCGAGTGTAGATGTAGTGGACGATCCCGCCTACTGCTTCTAGCAGGGGTGACCCAGCGAGTCAGGACTATGGCGACGGTACTTAAACATAACTGGCGATGTGTGAGTATAGTGTAGGTAACCTCCCCGTCTAACTCTTCGGGGAAATACAAACTTGAAGCTATGTTGTGTTGTGATAATCAATAAGTGGTTCACTTGCGTGTTTGACAACAGTGTATGAAGCCTCCAGTTGTAGATTGTCAGCAAACATCGCCGTCTTGTGTTGTTTTTCAATACTATCGGTGAAAGTGTCAGGGTGGGCCGCGATATTCAAATTTCCTTACATTTTTTGCAAGTCAGTGCTAGGTTGTATGTTGAACAACTTTGCTAGTTCAAAATTGTTTCCCAACCTCTATGAACTTGGAGTGTTGTATTGATGGCTCTTTAGTAAATTGGTCCCGGTTATTTGGGTCCCGCGGGATGAATTTACTATATTATTGTTTTTATGTCATTTTCTTTGTTTTGGTAAATAAAATTCTGTAACTACATACGTTTTACGTACACGAACGATATTTTCATCAACATACAACCAAGCATGGCCTGCGATTTGATAAAAAAAAATTGAATTTCGCGCACTACTCTTTTTTTTCGGATGGGTAATCGTCAAATTACTTCTCCCACTCTGGGAGGAGCGGGAGGGAGTGTCAGACTTTTACTGACTAAAACCCATCAATGTTCCTTCTTGGCCCGGGGCCACGGTATCTCTTTCGAACAGTCCCGCAACCCCGGCAGGCTTCGACCCTTGCGGGCCCTTTTTTGCTGACATCTCTTTGAGGCGAGCGTGGAACACTCGCGCGCCGTCGACACGGCCTGTCGTCATGTCGTCGGACGGACGCCCGGACGGCTAGCTAGCCCATAGCTCACCGTCCACAGGCCCGCGTCTACGGTGGTCGCGGGCTACTCTGGAGTATCAGCCTAAAGCGTCATAGATCTGTAACTACACAAAGTTGTTCTCTATTTTCACTTTATTTTACTTTATCATTATGTTAAAGTATAAAGTAAAACGTTTATAAACAGTTAGAACACCTAAACAAATACATACGATATTGATATTGAATTATTTAGACATGCATTCTACACATTAATATCGTAAATAACAGTTAACATAGTAAATAATAGTATCTGTACAATTAACTATCATTAAAAACAAGATCGCACCTGTGTAAACCCGAGTAATGATTAAATAGACGCGAATGACATGAGTTCATTACCATTCACTTATTTTTATTAACACATCATAATATAACAGTTGTTTAAATATTGTGTAGAACTTTTTGTCTGCTTTGACAACCACGTAACATAAGTTCACACCTGTTCAAAGGTACTGAGAGCCACACAGTTCGTTATTAATTAAAAGCCAATTATTCCAACAGAATAGCTAACGGTAAACGCGATCAATACTAAACATCTAAACCGCGTTCACGACCTGTCACTGTCAGTGTCAAAATACATAGCAATTTAGTTAGTGACAGCTCTTGCTTCTCAATGTGCTGCGGTCACGTTTAGTTATTCGCCCTTAGTGAACAGTCCCATATGGTAGGAAGCGTTGCTGAGCGACTCCATTAAACCGAAAAACACATCGAATGTTTTATCCGACCAGTAAATCCATCAGATTAAATCTGACGGGTCACAAGGCTAAGGACGCCGTTGTATCGTCAAGTGCGTCCTTATACGGTGGGACAGGTAATCCAGACCATCATTCTGTAAGATCGACTGCTTACATGTCTGACAGCCATTCTCAAAAACTTACTGCTCGGTGTCGGTAGGTTACTGTCTCTGGCTGTTTGACATTTAGGTTAGGTAGCTTTCTTTGATTGTTCTATGAACCAAGTAACAGGTGACGCGAATAGGATATTTTAAGCTAACTTTGTTAATAGAAACACCGATAGCGACGAGACGTGGCATATTAACTAACAGTTCTAAGTAAGTAAGTTATAGATAAAGCGCGGGCCTGCGGTCGGACTCTTTCGTACACTCATTAAAATGAAAAAATATTTTTTCCGAAAACATGACAGATGGCGCGGCGACATGTTTGATCCACTTATTAAGACAGGCCTTTTTTTTGGATGGGAAATCATCAAATGACCTCTCCCGCTCTGGGAGGACGAAAGGGAGTGTTAGACTTTTACTGACTGAAACCCTTCCAAGTTTCTTCTTAGACTTTGTGTTCCGGGGCCACAGTATCTCTTTCGAACAGTCCCGCAGCCCTGGCAGCGCGTGGAACACGGACGCGTCGTCGTCACGGCCTGTCGTCATAACACAGACGGAAGGCGAGCTAGCCCATAGCTCACCGTCCACATTTTGTATAAATTCTGCATAGAAATCTCTCTGGAATAAATTGGAATCCCAAAAAATGCGCTTCAAATGCACACAGTTGTCTATTGCTCAAGCTGTTACGTGGTTTCACAGAGTAAGGCAATCAACGTCAGTCTGTAGCTACACTAACTACCGATACGATGTTGCTATTGGGAGCACATGCATGACTGCTACGGATCTATTACTGTTAGGAGAGCTGATAATACTACGCTAGTACTATGTTTATTATTTTTAAGACTTCACGAGGCCTGATCTGGAGGTGGAGGCGTACAAGTTAAGAACAATGCAAAAAGATAATGTAATATGAAGGCGCCTACGTGTATTTAAAAGCAACTACTTACGTTTAGATTGGTTGCTCTTGTTTCTTTTAACGTTGGCAACATAACACACTACACATACTGAGTTTTAAGCAGTCTTACCGAGAGATATCGTATTATCCAGTATGAACTGGGTTTTGGAGGTCAGATAGGCAGTCGCTCCATGTAAAATACTGGTATACAACTGCATCCGGATAGACTGGAAGCCGACCCCAACATTGCCGGGAAAAGGCTGGGTGATGACTGGTAAGATTAATATCTTACCAGTTATAACGTCTTATCTTACAACGTTGGTATATTTTAGAAAGTGAGAATTAAAAGATACATAAAACCGAAGGATCATAAGCCAATTAGTTAACCAAGAAATTTCCATTCAACAGTTCACATTTACGTATAGGTTAAATATAATCGTGTGTACAAAAGAAAACAACAACGAAAAGTCAACTGATTTTAATTGAAGTAGTGACACGGGAAACTAAAGCTTTTCAGATAACAATAAATACTTGTAAATGGAAATGTCCTGTTAGTATTCTACAAACTAACCTTGGCATAAATGATAAGATACCTATACACAAACAGACAGACCCGGGACCAACTACCTGTAGGCCACACAATGGTACAAATTTTTGGTCCGTGCGGGAATCGTACCTGCGACACTCGGCGCAGCAGTGAATCGCTCACCCACTGCACCAACCGAGCCGTAGGATTTATGTTAGGCGTTGAACATTCATAATGGGAACCTTATCGGCTTATCTCGCACTTAAATCTTATTTATAGGTACAATGTACAGGGTGTTGACCACCTCATCACGAAGCCTTCAACCAAGCATTCTGTTCATCACACTCTCAAAGGCTACAGTAGTCCTACCGTTCAATGTTGGCATACACTCAACTAACAAAGTTACAACACTCTAAGGTCCATGTTCACTTTTTAGTGGTGCACATGTTACCCTTTCACAGCGTATTTTTTTGTTATGAACTGGTTGTAAACAATAGACAGACCCGAGATTTCAGCGATCCCAGTACATTTGCTATCATTTATTAAGGAGTTCCTTTGCCTATCTTCCAAAGTCACCAGATCTTTATCAAATTGAAATGGGATCACTCCGAGAAAGTACTCTCCCTAAAACTACCCAAACCGGTTCTGGTGTACCTATAAATTTAAGGAGTTACCACTATTTCTCCGGGATCCCATTAAATGGAACTTTACACGTGTAACTGTCGAAATCACGGTGTATTGTATACGTCTGCGTACTCCCTCAGAGCATACAGGCATGATGTTACGTCATGATGTTGTATAAACAATAAACAACAAAGCGATTGCAGCAATCACTGTAGATTTGCTGTCTATTTTTGAATAGTTCCATTGTATATCTCCGAAGACCAGCATCAGATCTTCAGCAAATTAAAATGGTACCACACGGGAAGCACCAGCTTTCAAACAAAAAGAGAATCATCAAAATCGGTTCACCCAGTCGACAGTTCTGAGGTAACAAACACAAAAAAAAAATCAGACGAATTGAGAACCTCCTTTTTGGAAGTCGGTTGAGACAGATTCCCATACAAAAATGAGTTTAAACTGCTGTAAGTTTTTAGATAATAAGACCGTCATCTTTTTGGTGAGCATGGACCTAAAAGTTATAAGAATGGGTTAGTCTATAAAAAACTTTTCGAAATCTAGTCGTACTACATAATACTGAGTATAATATAAACCATTACAAGTGTAGGTCGCGTTGTATAAGTGGTTGAACAAATACTAATATAATGTGAACTTAGCTCATTATTGTTTTAGCCTAGTTAGTCAGTCTAGATTTCATTACATGACCTAGTTTTACATAAAGTTTCTTGTTTCTTCTTGCATTGACCGGCTACGATCCGCCATTTCAGCTGGTAGCTTTTAGAGTTCCGTACCCAAAGGGTAAAAACGGAACCCTATTACTAGGACTCCACTGTCCGTCTGCCTGTCACCAGGCTGTATCTCATGAACCGTGATAGGTAGAGCTAGATAATTAATGATTAAACGAACTTACCGTGGTACGTGAAGTTCTATCATAATTATACGAAGTGCTTAGTCTGAAAAGATTAGTACATTAGAATATTATTGAACACAATGTAGTATCGCATAGATATCACCACTTCAACACTATAGTTTAGAGAAATTGTTGCCATGAAGTCAACAATAGTTTTTTTTTTTTTTTTTTTTTTCTACCCCCACCATGCCTCGTTTACTTGCTACCGGACGGTCGCTAGCTCTTCATTTAGTTTAGAAAATAACACATACGATATTTCCCTAACAACTTGGGGGACCTAGGGAGGGTGGGTGTTAGTACTAATCTTTTCAGACTAAGCACTTCGTATAATTATGATAGAACTTCACGTACCACGGTAAGTTCGTTTAATCATTAATTATACTCGTGCTTAGTCTTCAAGATTAGTACATTAGAATATTATTGAACACAATGTAGATGTTGAGAGAGGTCAGGAAATATCGTTAAGTTTAAATAATAAACAAAATGATTATATTATAACATTATTTTATTCATTTGCCTTAACAAAAAATCATGTATTTCTTAACATAACTTATTGACATTTTAAATAATGTAATCATAACTTTCAATACAAAAGTATTTTAATCAGTAAGGACATTGGAACAGATTGTTCTTGCCAATGACATGTTATCCTCATTGTGGATAATAGGCCTATTATAGAATTTAGCAAAGGTAGTGGAATTGTCGCGCCACCCTGCTGTTTGCCGTATTAAGTCTATATTAACTCCTAGTTTATTAGCCTTGGAAGTCGCGGCATGGCGAGTGCTATGAGAGGAGAAAACAGACACGTCTATTCCACTATCTTTTAATGTACATTTGACCCATCTACTGAGTGTTTGCGAAGAAACACTTTTGTACGGTTTACGGTTACTGACGAAAAGTTCGTTAGACTTGCGTATATCTTTAGTTTTGTCTATATAAGTGATTAGGATTTTTGCAGGACAAATGCCAGGTCTCTCACTAAAGAAGGGTAAGTATAGTGTCGGTTGTTTTGAACCGACTTTAGAGGTTTTAATCAAATCTGTTATTCTTATAATAATGTGATTATTTAAAACGACTATCTGGTCAGTTTTAATTTTAGACAGCGTTTGTATTCTATGAGCTGTCACAAGTGCAAGCAGAGTAACACACTTTTTTGAAAGCTGTTCAAGTGAAAGTGTTTCATTGGGATACAATGATTCCAGGTAGTCTAGAACCACATTAGCATCCCAAGTAACATTGTAGCGCGGTAGCGGAGGTCTTAGCCTATAAACACCTTTGCAAAATCTCGTTATTCTGTCGTCATCTGAGATGTTTCCTACAATGAGGGAGAGGGCACATCGGTGGGTATTTATGGTTCCGTATTGACCACCCTCGTTAAATATTTTTGTCAAAAATTCTATAATCATAGGGATAGATGCTTCATACATGTTAATATTATTTTGATTGCAGAAAACAAACCATCGTTTGAGGCAAACGTCATACTGTTTAAGAGTATTGTCTGCTATTGAGGCCAGTACGATGTCTAAGGCGGAAGTAGGTACTAGTCGCTGCAGCATCGCCGTCCGGACAATACTCTGGCAACCAGGGTAGTGTGCTGGATGTTGCGGTGGCTGCAATTGGGAATAATGACATCACTGTAATTTAACTGAACTAGGCTTGAAGAAAGTAGTCGCATAAAAAGTGGATACCACGCTTGCGTGGGCCAATAGGGGACGACAACGATACCTTTTGCTTTATCGGATATGATTTTACGCAAAGTTTTAAGCACAATTGCTATTGGAGGGAACGCATAAAATGAATGTTTAGACCAATCTAATGTGAAGGCATCGATAGCGTAAGCATCTGGGTCTCTGTGTTGTGACACAAATAAACGACATTTTTTATTATTGCGGGTAGCGAATAAATCAATTTGCGGAACTGTAAAATTGTTTATAATTTTTTGAAACCCAGTTTCTGAAACTTCCCACTCAGTGTCGGGATGTAATCGCCTAGATTCCCTATCAGCGTTAACATTTTCTGAAGATTTTATATAGGAAGCAACTACAAATATTTTTCGGGTTTCGCACCACTGCCATATATCTTTTGTGACCTTGGTTAGGTGTGGGTATTGAATACCCCCCATTCGGTTGATATAACTGACGGCAGTGGTATTATCAACCCTTAGCAGTATTTGACAGTTGTAAAAATCTTTTGCGAATATTTTTAGAGCGAAATACGCAGCTAAAAGCTCGAGGAGGTTTATGTGCAACAGAGCTTCACTATCTGACCATTTACCGCTAGCTCTTTGTTCATTGCAGGCTGCTCCCCACCCAGTCGTTGAGGCGTCAGAATATATTTCCAGCATATAATTATCAATTCTAATTTTGTGGACCGCATGATCAATGACATTTAACCACCAGTTTATGTCTGGTAACAGTGACCTAGGTAAAGTTATATATCTCTCGTAATCTTGATTACCTTGTAAACTAAGGAACTTGCATCGTTCAAATTGTTTCGTGTAAAGCCATCCATATTCAATGGCAGGGCAGGCAGAAACTAACAAACCTATAAGTTGGGCGAATTTTCGAATTTTACAACGTTTTTGTTTCTTGATGTTCAACAGTTCTGATTTGATTCGGTCTCTTTTGTCTGAGGGTAAACTTAATTGCCATTTGTGTGTGTCTATTATATACCCTAAGTACTTGCAAGACTTTGATGGTATTGTAACACTTTTTTCAAGGTTAATAATAAAACCTAATGATTTTAACAATCCAACCGTAGTACTGACATTTTGCAAACATTCTTGGTAGGTATAGCCAGCTAAAAATAGGTCATCTAAATAAATTGACGATAAGTAGCCACAAGATCGTAACAATTGAATAACCGGTTTCATAAGCTTTGTAAAGATGTAAGGAGCTGTACAAATCCCGAAGGGAAGTACATGAAACTCATACATTTTATCATCTATACAGAATCGTAGGTATTTCCTTGACTCTGGGTGGATTTTAATGAGAAAATACGCATCTTTTAAATCCAAAGTGGCTGTATAACAATCCTTCATAATAAGTTTAAGCGCTGTGCGAATATCTTCTAATTTAAAATGTTGTGTCGTAATAAATTTATTGAGATGTTTTAAATTCAATATGAAACGCATCTTGCCATTAGGTTTTGGTACAAGGAATACACGAGATATATACTGCCCAGAGCAGGGTTCGCACTCGGAAATGGCACCGATAGTTAACAACTTATCAATGGATTTAACAATGTGTATTCTTTCGCAATCTGAAAATTTATTTGGAGTCGGCAGAGCAGATTGGTGAACGGGATGGTCAAAATTAATTGTATACCCATTTACCCATGACAAGATAGAACGATCTCGGGTTATTAAGGACCAAAACTCATGAAAGTGGGCAAGTCTGCCAGCATAGCGTACCGTATTTATTGTCGGCGGGTGTGCTTCGGTCGCTGCCTGTAGGTGTGCGACGAGGTGCCGCGCTGCGGCGCGCTCTGCGGGGCAGGCGGTGGGAGTTGGCGTGGCGGGTGGGCCGGCGGCTGCCTGCGAGCTGGGGCCCTCGCCTTCCAGTTTAAATATCTGGACGTGCTCGCCGTGGGCGTCTTTGATTTCTTTTCAGCTTCCGGTTTCAGGTCAGCGGATGACTTGGAAACTGCTTTAGCAGTTTTCAGGGTTTCGGTAAAATTGCTTCCGAAAAGGTATTTGTCTATTTTTGTTTTAGACAATTGTTCCTTCAATTCTTTCTTGACAGTATAAAGCGTAAAATTACGTCTTGTTTCTGATTCTGAATGTTGGATGTCGCAAAATATGCGACCTACCTCCATAAGATCCTTAATTAGGTCATTGTTTTTGTCCTCGGTAAGGAGCTGATCGGATATTACCTTGCCGAGGGCGGAAAGTCCTGCTGCCATTTGCTTCTGGCGTGATTCGATAGCCCTGTCTCTTTTAACCACTTGTTCGGTTAAAGCCGCCTTTATTTCTAAATTAAGTTGCGGTGCGTCTATACTTGTGCAGTTATTTGGCACCAAGAATTTCTTGATCAGGTCTTTGCGAATTTCCTTGTCCAAGCCAGACGTAGCAATGTGAGCAAATCTGCTAGCTACTTCTTTGTTTATGTCAGGACCGTACTCTTGGGTAATCGACGGGTCAACTCCCAAAATTTCTAGTAATTCTGTACTTATCGGAGGATCTTCCAGATCATTTGGAGCCATCACATTATCAGCTGGCGGATGTGTATCCTTATCTTGAATCAAGGATGGATTGATATTTCCCGCAGGGGGTAGTTCGGCATCGACTTGAACAGCACGTACAGGACACTTGGTTTCTTCTTCCAAGTCTAGACAAAGGGAGCAATAGGTTAATTCCGTGACGACGATGATGGTAGGTACGTTTAAGAAATATGAAATTATTTCAAAAAGTATGATTAAATGCGGCGAGATAATCCCTCAGATTAATCTGTTGCATTAAAATCAAGCTCGGCTATTTAGGGCCGTTCATTCAGTGCGGCGAATAGCCCTTCAGGCCACTCTGGTGCATACAATCGATTAAGGTTATGAATAACCATTTGACTAATGCGGCGAGATAGCCCCGCAGGCTATTCTGATGCATTTACTGAGCCAGAGGCATTTTTCTACCGTTTGATAAAAAATAATTGCGGCGAAACAGTCCCACAGAGTACTCTGATGCAATAATAATAAACGGTAGGTATCTGTCATTTATTTAGGCAGGAGGTACTTACTGTTTGGGATTTGATGATTTTCCGGCGATGGTGATCTTGATGCACTCGAAGATCGGCTCGAAGACGACGATGATGAACTTGTCGGAATACAGTTACTTCTTGGATGTCGTGATCGTTTTACTTCTTTTTCCAGTTAACGTAACTTGTTAACTATACAACATGTAACGTAATTAACGCACACCCTCAAACACCCCAATTAGAATATTATGTTATAATCATAATACATAAACTGAAATTTTAATTTAACATGTACATGCATTGTTATTTACTAAATTAGTTATAGCAATTCTTGGAGAACTTTTTGGTCATCCTACTACGCACGCAACGCACACAGTCGCACAAGAAAGACATTGCGCGCGAAAGAATATTCGATAACAATACGTAACTTCTTTCCGCCGAAGTATTATAATATCTGTGTTTCCGCTAATATTGCCCGCGCGTGACTAATGTTTACATTTTAAGTTCGCTTTCATCGTAGCCGCGCAAGCGGTGATGCATTGTGGCTATCTCGCTCTATCCTGGGCTTTTAGTTCGCAGCAGAAAGGGAACGAAAGTAGGCGGTTTATCGGCGTCCTTTGTCCTGTTCCTGTTAGTGTGTGCGTGCGGTCAAATCAAAGTTTACAATGCATTTGTAATGCAAAGACCTTATGATTCTTGGAATAAGGTTTATTTTTCTTTATTTTGTATTGAATGATGGAATTTGTATGAATACAAATAAAACTGCGATTTTAAAAGTCTTATTACTTTGACTTACGGTCCATTTCAATTTGTTTTGACTGTACAGGGTTAACATGACAATAATTTCCGTAGTTTTAATTATTATTGGGATAAAAAATTACCTATATTAAAAATGATATAAATCGATTCAGTAAACGATTCTGAACAAACTATTTTCAGGATGTGCGTTAATTAAGTTACATGTTGTATATTCTAACTGATTTTCACTTGCACGTTTCGGCATGATTGCCTACTGAATTTTAGTGTGATATTCCAGGAATGAAGTGAAGTGGATGAGCACTAAAAAGCGAATGAAGAGCTAGCGACCGTCCGGTAGCAAGTAAACGAGGCATGGTGGGGGTAGAAAAAAAAAAAAAAAAAAAAAAAAAACTATTGTTGACTTCATGGCAACAATTTCTCTAAACTATAGTGTTGAAGTGGTGATATCTATGCGATACTACATTGTGTTCAATAATATTCTAATGTACTAATCTTGAAGACTAAGCACGAGTATAATTGAAATTTCACCAGATGATAATTATATTTCTGTTGCGGTTATAACAAGAAATACTAAAACCGAAAAAAAAACAATATTTAAGTGGGGCTCCCTCCTGCAACAAACGTGTTTTTTTATTAAAATGGTTTATGGAACCCTTCGTGCGTGTGTCCGACTCGCACTTGCCCGGTTTTTATCTTATTAAGGCAGGTATTTTTTTGCATTCTTTGTCTGGAAGTTTGATCAATTAAATTGTATCTCAACGTGATATGAGCAGCTGTTTTCAATAAATTATTAACGGAATTTCTCTTTAGAAAAAATGTGCCGTTTCAGACTCCTAGCCGAACAAAATATATGGAAATTGTTTAAATATGTGATTTGTTAATCGCTTATTATCTTAAAATATTTAGTTTAGTAAGTTAGATAATTAAGATATTACTTTTAAATACTACTAAAAAGGTTATAACTGTTCTGTTCCTCATTTTGATAAAACTGTTATTAATAAACGTTTAAATGGGTACGCAACTTGTTTAGCACACAATCAATCAATGAAATGGTGATATTTATCTATAAATAACGGTGAGATTAGTGTCATAATCCGCAACGTTATACAAGAGGGTGCTCACTGCCTAGTGCTCGCGGCTAGTCGGGGGCAGTGTGTCAGCCGCTGACGTAACGCGAGCTCGACCAACTAGCCGAGGTGTCACTGACAGCGACAGTTACATAGCCGGGAATGGAACCGGCATCAACGAGCACAAACTGACAGCTGCATCATAGACAATAATACAGGATGTAAACTATCTCATTGCGAAACCGTCAACCAAGCATTCTGTACATCTTCTGTAAATGCTGGAAAACTATTTTTTTTGGAGTGAAAAATCATGTTTTGTAGTAGAACTAATGTAACGTCCTCAAAACATTGTGCTGATGAATGGATTGAATAGTACGGGAATCGTAAAGAAAAATTAATACACTAAAAACTTGTATTTAAAAAAAAAAGTGTAGAACAAATAGAACAAAAAAAATAACGCATTGACGGGGAGAACCAGTTCCTTTCAGATTCGTTAAAAGGTTTTTTACACCCTTTATAAAATTACCCGCACTACTGCAAATCTGTGCACACGACTTGTGCTGGTCATAGCAGGATGGACTATAACCATATTCTTCTCCCATACTTAAAAAAATCGGAAGTGATGTGTGCTTTTTCAACCGACTTCCAAAAAGAGGAGGTTCTCAATTCGTCTGTATTTTTTTTTTTTTTTTTTGTGTTTGTTACCTCAGTACTCTCGACTGGGTGAACCGATTTTGATGGTTCTTTTTTTGTTTGAAAGCTGGTGCTTCCCGTTTGGTCCCAATTTAGTTTGCTGAAGACCTGATGCTGATCTTCGGAGATATACAACGGAACTCTTCAAAAACACACAGCAAATCTGCAGTGATTGCTGCCATCGCTTGTAGGTTCATTGTTCATACTATATTATGACGTAACATCACGCCTGTATGCTCTGAGGGGGTACGCACATGTGTAAAATACACCCGATTTCGAAAATATTTGTTACCTCAGTACTTTCTGCTGGGTGAACCGATTTTGATCGTTCTTTTTTTATTTGAAAGCTGGTGCTTCCTGTGTGGTCTCATAATCATCAAATCAGTAGCTGATGATGGGATTCTGGAGAAATAGAGAGAATTCTTCACATTTTATAGGCACACTAGAAGGTTTAGGTTGTTTGGGAAGTTTTAGGAATTGTACTTTCTCGAAGTGATCCCAATTCAATTTGATGAAGATCTGATGAAGAACTTCGGAGATATGCAACGGAACTCCTCAATAAATGATAGCAAATGTACTAGGATTGCCGAAATCTCATATCTGTCTATTGTTTACACCAGTTCATAACCTAAAATCACGCCGGTACGCTGTGAAGGGGTAAGCACATGTGGACCACTAAAAAGTGAAAAATAAAAACTTTTTTACAAAAAATAAAACCGACTTCAGAGAAAACAAAAAAGTGAAAAATAACTTCAGAAAAAACGCTTCAGAAGTCGGTGACAAAAAAACTAAATCAATCAAACAAAGGTCACCGACTTCTGAAGCGTTTTTTCTGAAGTTATTTTTCACTTTTTTGTTTTTTCTGAAGTCGGTTTTTGAGGACTCTTCTTATGTCATTTTTGAGGTTCATAAAGAGCTGGTTATAATCTTCTTTCTATTGAATTAATTTTGAATCTCGCCCATAGGCTTGTTATTTATGTCCGTTGGCACATAGGATAGACTAATATGTCGCATATATTAATGTGTACGTGCATGTACCTATATTATATCCGCTGCATCATGCGACTTGAGTACCGGTATCGACTAACATTATAATTATGATCTTTTCATCATGAGAACTGAAGAGCAGTCTGAGATTCTGGACTGTAATAGAGCGCACGTTTTCTTTGGCAAAGAGTACCCATTTAAAGAATGTACATGATAAATAAATATAGAACGGCTACGAAATTGAGACCACTTTTTAAACTGGCAATAATTGCTTTATGCCCGTCGGCCCCCTTAACGACCTCAGGTAATGGCACAGACTGGGCGACCCGACCGCGCGTATCACTGTCTCCTCTGTGTGAGTAACGTGGCGTCGCAAGTCGCGTCTCTGTGACGTGTGGCGTGCTCTAATTATTTTTTTTTTTCCGCAAGACACGTGTAGCCCGCGCTCGCGACCGCTCCCGCCGCCCGTTGCTCGCTCTTAGTGAGAGCTCGCCTGTAGGAGTGTGCGAATGTGTGCTAATATTATGCGCTGCGTCAATATTACTAGAACCGGGCATCGCTCTCACTAGTCACTAATACCACTCTGTCATAATATGCTTCGCTAACTACTTCAGGATAATCGTGTAATTTAGTTCCGATTACGAGTAGGCTTTGATGCTTTTAGATCAGGTGAAGATGTATACAGGGGCTGGACATTACAATGAGCCCCAACATTTACTTTATATGACGTAAGGAACTCGATGTATCCTGGACAGTCAGCTTCTCCTACAACTTTAGCTTTGCTAATCAGCTAATATAAGCGTTGTTTTAGGCTTTCACGGTTTAAACTAACACCGGGAGCTCAACACAATAAATAATCACGGAAGATATCCCGTAGGTGACAATATAAGTTTAATATAAGCAAGTCATAAGTTTTCCTTATAAAGCTCATGGCATGATGAAAGTAGAAATCCCTAACTGCTGGATTTAGGTAGGTTTCAACAATGAGAGTAGTAGCTTAGTTGTTGGATGTACACCTGTATACCTGTAGAAACATTGCCAATCACAAGAGCCAGCTCGTGGCTAAATAATAACAGCCGCTCGAACCGACCTTTAGGTTAAGCCGTGCTTGCCTAAGTTGGTCTGTGGATGGGTGACCACCCTTACATACCGAGTTTTCTCCGTGCCTCGGAAAGCACGCTAAGCTGTTGGTCCCGGCTGTCATTTATCCATCTTTGGCAGTCGTTACAGGTACTCCAGTGACGCAATAAAGGTCTGACAACCAGTCTTACCAAGGTATCGTATTACCCAGTGCAGTGTTAACTTTGTTGTGGAGGTCAGATAGGCAGTCGCTCCATGTAAAATACTGGTATTCAGCTTCATCCGGTTAGACTGGAAGCCGACTTCAACATAGTTGTGAAAAGGCAGACATATGATGATGAACTGTCAAATGTTACAAATTGATTGAAATGGTCAATACGGTAGATGGATGACACACCAATCATCGACCTTCTTTGGGTTGATCAGGAACGGAGAGTATTTACATTATACTCCTATTATTGACTTACGCAACATATTCCGCCATCGGAGGTATGGTTCAAAATTGTAAATGGCAAAAAGAAACAAATGGTATGTGTTGCTCAGGTGGAAAAGATCCGTTATTTTCCCTTCCCCGGGCTCTTAGAACTCGACATCAGACGTTTCAAATCTTCGATTTTGACGACCCTGTTGTCGCTGGCATAAGCAACAGGATCCGCGTACGAAGTCGCGGGCATAAGCAACAGGATCCGCGTACGAAGTCGCGGGCATAAGCAACAGGACCCGCGTACGAAGTCGCGGGCATAAGCAACAGGATCCGCGAACGAAGTCACGGGCATAAGCAACAGGATCCGCGGACGAAGTCGCGGGCATAAGCAACAGGATCCGCGGACGAAGTCGCGGGCATAAGCAACAGGATCCGCGGACGAAGTCGCGGGCATAAGCTAGTTGATAATAAATCGGATTTTCAGGCTCAAAATGTGTTTTTTAGTGATTGGTGTCTTGGAATTATTGTTTTATGATGCCATCTACCCTATTCTTTCTGCGTCCATCGAACAATTGGTTAATTGATGAGGTAAGTACAAGTATGGCGCCACCTCAACATGTGTAGTTGATTAGTAATTAATAGTCGCTAGCAGGACTATAAAGTTAAGTCGTGTTACGTAAGGAAAACTTTCTCTTACCCAGTACTTGTTCTCATTTAACTAGCTAGAAAGATCACCACGACTTTGGTTGGGTTCTTGGGGGATGGAATCAGGTCTTTTAGCTGTGCGATTCCCAAGAAATCATGCTTATTAGTTATACTATTAATAAGCATAAAGTGACAGGCACTTGTTCTCCCCGACATTGCGATCATATTTTTGGTCTCCACTATATCTTCTAGTTACGGAAATATTGGAGGTCAAAATTCCAACATTTTAACAAGTTCCTTTATATGTATATGTCACCGTAAAATTGTCAAACACGTTATATTACAATATAACGTGTTTTTTCTCGCGAAATTGTAACGTGTCGAATTATTGTCAACTGAACATACGGAAGTATCTCTGCCCCCATAATCGGGACTTGGGGCACCCCCAGGTTAGTTAGGTTCCTTTAAACCCTGCACTCGGAAATAGGGGCCCCGCGAAGCGGGGCTCCGTCGACTATGCTTTTTAGGGGGAATATAAAGTGTTTTAAGGTTATGTTATATTAATCGGTATTTCTCAGGAATGGTACATTATCTTTACATGAGAGTTGTGCCACTGGGCAAGGGGGACCCCTCCTTCCCTCCACACCGCGTAAGTTGACTACCATCGCATGCATTTCACGAAAAATAATGCGTTTTGTTGTAAGCAGTATGTTCATTTGACAATAATTCGAGACTTTACAATATCGCTAGAGATATTACAATATAACGTATTTGACAATTTTACGGTGACATATATACAAGGTTTATCGTAGGCATTTTACTTTAAATAGCTCTACGACTCCCGTACTATTCAATCTATCCATCAGCACAATTATTATTTATTTACTAGCTTCTGCCAGCGGCTTCGCCCGCGTGATGTTTGAAATTGTCCCACGGGATCTTACTACCGGGATAAAAAGTATCCTATGTGTTAATCCAGGTTATAAACCATCTGTGTGCAAAATTTCATCCAAATACGTTCAGTAGTTTTTGCGTGAAAGAGTAACAAACATCCATACATACATCCATACTTACAAACTTTCGCATTTATAATATTAGTAGGATAGGATTAGTAGGATAGGATTTTTTTAAAGTGCGTTACATTAAGTTCTATCACATAAAATGTTGTATGATCCTAAAAAAAAGTCGTTTCCCAGCAATAATTTTTACGTAAACTTACTTAGTTTGGTCACAGATATTATAATACTTCGTACAGATACCCAATCCCATACAAAGAAATGACACCTCTCTAAGTCAGGTTATCGCTCCGGTTATACTCTTTCCTTCATTAAATCAACAGATGGCAGCTCCAGCGTATCGTATAATTGCCACAGATTGGAGTTTTACAACGCCATCTTGGAGTTCACCTCGATACTGGGTTGTTTCGATACTATGTGGCATTCCATTTACTAGATGGCGCTGTTTTATACAGATTCTTACCATCGCCGTGCGTTCAAGGACGAGTAGATAATTACAATACAACAAAAAATGTCTGCGAAACATATTCCTTTGTGTTAGTGAGTTCGCAATATTCACGCTTCATGTGTTTCTGAGTATTTCATTACTTAAGGTGGATGCTCAAGGGTAGCCCGCAAAATTCAAATTTTTCTTATGTTTTTTGCAATATTTGCAGGCCAATGCTAGTTTGTATGTTGATGAAAATATCGTTCGAGACTGTAAGATATATGTAAATAAAAAGGCAAAGTTGAAACTCTGCGAACAGCAAATTATACCGCGGCCCCGGAACATAAAGGGCGAGGAAGGAACATGGATGGGTTTTGATTTCCCATCTAAAAATTGTATCAACTGGTCTTGTCATTATCTAGCCCTGTATGGAAGCAGAATTGGAAAGAAATATTAGTTTGGAAGTTATGAGCGTATCATCTTTGGGCGCAAATAAGTAACGTAGGTATATAGTACGTACCTATATAGTATGAAAACGAAAAAAGGGATACCATACAGGGATAGATTAGTTATTAAAAATTTCAAAATAACTTTCGTTTGAACAGATACATCCAATAGATTATTCATGATTACCAAAGGTCTGCATAGAAAATTTCGCGCGCCCGTTTTAATTGTAAATCGCATTGCAATTCGCTGCAAGTTGGCTCCCCGGTCAGTGGGGAGGACGAGAGGCACGCAACGCGTGTGTGTGGGTGCACACATCCTTGTTTTGGCCCGCGCGTGGTTTTGTTTGCTATCGTAGGTACGAGTATGGCTTGAACTATGGAATCCGATATTTCTCTATTGATAGTTCGTGTTGAATTTAGAATTTGTCTCTAATTTTACTGAACCTGTCTTTGGACTTTGGATTCCGATTTAATAGTGATTTACGGGCGGCGTTTAAAATTGGACTTGTTGCGTCAGTGAAGTGATCTTCAGCAATTCAAGAAATTATGGGTAAGTGGAATCTTTTATTTTACTTTGTAAAATTCATGAAGGCACATGACGTGACTTTTATTAACAGTAGGTTTGACGAAAAAAAAAATTGTGCGTCAGGTAGTTTTAAAAAAATATTTGACCGGTATTTTTCTAGAAGATACGACGCTTTTAACATTCTCAATACGTCACGACTAGGTATAATTTTTAGCTAGTTCTGACGTCACGAGCTCCCACTCCCGAGTTTCGATGCGTTTTATCTTTGTGAATATTCATTGATTTACAAAAACAAAAAAATATGTGTCCATTATTTTAAAAACTTTTACTGACGGACTCAATAGATTTGCAATTTTTTGATACTGTCGTCATGCCTATTCTAATGTTTCACGCGCATTTTAGAATTATAAAGTACCGACTGCCTACATCTTTATATAAAAAATGACTTCCTTTTGTTTGTGTACAATGCTGAAGCCGGGCCAACTAAAGCTGCTGTAGGTACTTATAATAAAATTTGCGTTAAAACTTTTGTGTAGGACAAAAGTTTGTGGCATCATGTTTTGATAAAATTTAAAGCAGGTAGTAATTATAACTACCTTCTTACTTTTGACGCAATAAAATGATGAAAATCTATACTTCTATACTAATATTATAAAGCAGAAGAGTTTGTTTGTTTGTTTGGTTGAACGCGCTAATCTCAGGAAGTACTAGTTCGAATTGAAAAAATCTTTTTGTGTTGGATAGTCCATTTATCGAGGAAGTCTTTAGGCTATATAACATCACGCTACAATTATAAGGAGCGCAGCAGGAATGACAAATGTTGCAAAAACGGGGATTTTTTTTCCTTTCGTTTTTCTCTCTTATGTGACGCAGACAAAGTTGCGCGGGTCAGCTAGTTATATTATAGAGTCCAACTGTTGGACTGCGCGGCACCATCGCGTCATCGCATTCGTTTCGCTTAGAATTATATTTTCAGTCTCGAGTAATTTTAATTATGTGATAACTTCAACTAAATGATATGCTATAAAGGCCATTTTTAATATAAATTCAATTATCAAGGTAATGCACATACTTATATTTTGGATAAGGATTAATACGGAAAACGTTTGGCAAAGTAGGTCATATTTTTAAGATAAAAATGGTTACTTAGAGTTTATCATAGGATATATACTTAATATATCTCCTATGGTAAACTCTATGGTGTTATTATACATACATAGATATACTTATTATGTTATTACGGACTTTTCTCTCGCTTTTTATAAGTCTTTTTAACATAGTTTTGTAAAATGTAACAAGGGCTAGCCAGTGTACGCCATGAAAGCTCCCGAAATTGATACTATTGACGACTTGATCACGAAATATTGATTGTGTGTGTATGTAAACACCTTCCTCATATCTCACTCTGTCTATTTGTAAAAACCGCATGAAAATACGTGCCTCAGTTTTTGAGTTAGCCACGGACAGACAGACAAAAAGACAGATGCGGCGGAGACTTTGTTTTATAAAACGCAGTGATAGTGATCATTTCTAAGTCGGCGTTTTCTATTATGAACGAATAAAAAAGTTTTGGCAATATTTGCGATAGACTCGCTTCCGACACTCACAAACTCGGCCCGACGAGTGGCGGAAGCGACTACGAGTACTACTAAATTAAATTGTAGTTAGTAATTTTGCTACGGCATTGTAGTATATTTTGGATAGATTTGATTTCTTACAGAATAATCTTTTGTGTTACAGAGGCAAATAAGGATAAACGTATGGGCGAAAAGACCAGCCTATGGCCAAGTATCGCTCGCAAAAACAGGTGCAGAGTAAAAGGAGTTTTTAAATGCTAATAAAGAAAATATTCCTGCAACTAAGACTTTTTCTGAATCGTAATTTCTTTTTCAGTAAACCTAATTAAACGACGATACGAACGGCGTAGCGGTAGTGAGACTGCCTTACGTTCTTAGAGTCCCAGGGTTCGAATCCCGGTAGGAGCAAATGTTTGTGTGATAAGCATGTACTTACAATATTTTGTTTCCGAGTCATGGATGTTAATATGTACGATAAGTATGTATTTACAAACAAAAAGTATTTGTGTAGTGCCTATATCAACTACCTGGTGACCCGCCTAGTCCCTGTGGTTACACAATGTATTGTTGATAACTGTATGCTAAGAGATTATTGTAAACGCTTATCGCACTATTGCCCGCTATTGTAAATAAACAGCCAATAAACAGTTTACAAAATAGCACATTTTTTTATTTGATGAACCAACAACAAGCCTCACAGTCAAATAAAAAAAAAATCGAATCAATGAAATGATTTGTTGATAATAACAATATCTACCTACATTATTCAACGTATAATAATGTTCACACTTTAGCAAGAGAACTCATTGTCACGTAGGCAAAGTCGCTGGTAAGTATTAAGGTAGGAGTTTGACCATTCATAATAACAACTCGGTAAATTGGGTGCATATTTATTACGTTTCACACACTGATAATCCTAAGTTCTAACACCTATTTGTTTGAGTTCATGTTGTCATTCAAACATGAATCACACGACCGCCCGCGCTGTCAATTCTTCAATGAAATCACGCATACATGTATGTCTCACTCAGCGTCAGGACACAGATTAGTGCATATGTGTACACGCACTAGCTCCTTACTGCTCACCACAGCGTCTATCCCTTTCGCTCGTGATGTCGGATGATGAGATGGAGAGTCAAGAATTGACATTGACAGACAGAGTAACTACCTACTTCTAGAACGTTTCGTGTTATGTAGTTCCGGGTTTAATAAAAATCAGAAAAATATGTAATTATTTAGCTTGGAAATGTTACAAGATTTTTTAAATTTCTATAAACCGTAATACATTTATGTTGTTTTAAAGTTTAAATTGAATTAAAATGAAACAACTAAACGTAATTCAGTTACGATTGTGGTAATATTGAATGTGACAAATTGAGTAAAACGCCATCTACTGCAAACAAGTCTAAAGAAGATGATCTACAGATGGCTGACATTTGACAACTTTATCAATCTGCGGGTACGAATTATGTAAAAGGCTTTTTTTATCTATTTTGTTGAAATAACGTGATAAATGAGCGTAAATAGATAGATTAGCGTTAGACAAGGAACTTTTGATTTTTGCTAATCTTATTTCTTCCAAAATCTACCGTATAACGCATTTTAGTGATTGTTAATTTCATTACTGCTACCTATGCTGCCATCTATTGTTTTTTTTCAAGACTATTTATAATTTGTTCTAGTTGAGACCCCATGGTTTGGTGTACAGAATGCGTGGTTAACGGCTTCGTGATGAGTATGTTTACACCCTGGAAATAGCTTTAAAATGTTTATAAATACACCTATAAATACACCGGCACCCATATACCTTTCCCACTGCCACAGAGCATGCTAAGAACTGATACTGAAACATGCTCGGTATAGTGTAACACAGTTTGTGACAGTTGTTTTGTCTATGATAAGTCTCTTAATAACAACTAACCGACTATTTGCATAGGTCAAACACACAGACAGACGGACGCAGGCAGTGCTTTCTAACCAGCCATTGAGAAGGAAATGCAGCGACTGACGTAACCCCAGTTATATCACCGTGACTAGCTGGACAGTGGACCCTACCGTTTAACGCAATATTACTCGCTTACTTTGCAATCTAAGCTATTTATACTATGACTAGCTGACTCAACTTACGTTTTCCATTTTAATTTTCATTTTCTGGTATCCACAGCCACCAACGCTAGCTGAGAACCATTCAGGTGACCCCATCAGATCAAAAAAAAGTATATCAAAATCGGTCAAGCGGTTTAGAACAATTACGAGAACACACACCGGAATTGTATATTGTATAAGTATATAAAGATGATGATGGTGATGATTCTGCTTATTCCGCAACTTCGCTCGTTCGCAAACATCTCAACTCAACTCTCATCATCATTATCATTATCATCAAATACAGTCTCTGATGTGTTTGAGCGCTATGACTTCCCAAAAATTAAAAATTGGGATCTGATGATGGGATCCTGGAGAAATTGAAAGAACTCTTCAAATTTTATAGGCACACTTGATGTGTGATTTGGGTAGTTTTTGTAAGAGTACTTTCTGAAAGTGTACTCATTTCAATTTGGTGAAGATCTGATGACGAATTTCGGAGATAGGCAACGGAACTCCTCAATAAATGATAGCAAATGGACTGGGATTGCTGAAATCTCATGTCTGTCTCTTGTTAACACCAGATCATAACATGACATCACGCCGCTACGCTGTGAAGGGGTAAGCACAAGTGAACCACTAAAAAGTGAAATTAAAAACTTTTATGCAAAAAATTTAACCGAATTAAATCAATCAAACAAAGGTCACCGACTTCTGAAGCTTCAGTTATTTTTCACTTTTTGTGTTTTTTGGAGTCGATATATTATCGTACCCAAAACATTTCGAGATATCCGAATTCCCAATGAAGCAACCCGTTTTTAAAATCACCAGAACAAATAGATAGTTGTATAAAACCGTTGATTAATTACATTTTGTATAGTTATGAATAGTAAAATAAAGATATGTGCAGTGGAAGCGCGTATCGGCCGCCATTGTTATCAGTGCATTGATCTGTCACACACGACATACTCCTCGCTCGTGAACCTACCACTGTTATGTTAAACTCTCCGTACAGTTAATGATAACACATTCAGAAAAAAAATGTTTAGAAGGAAACCATCGCATCCCATAACACTGCCGCCATCGTGGGAATATCTTGTATGAGGTGGCACGAGAGCGTGGAGCTTGACACAATACCTAGCAATAGGTGATGTCAGGCTGTGGGTGACGATGATGTACGCATCCCAACCTCTTGGCCACGACTCTACGAGCTACTGACGTAAGTATGTGACAACGTGTCATCAATGAATTAAAGAGTAATTCAGCAACTCGTCCCACATGCCCACGGTCCATTTGGGACGAGTTGATGAAAATTAAAATAAATAATATTTCCATTCTACAACTCTTCCCACGTCACTTAAACGTACAATCAGTAGTAAAAGTGTTAGAGTGGAAAAATATTAATCATCTCAACATTTATCTGTCGTAAACCTAGCTTCTGCCCTCAGCTTCGCCCACATTAAGTACGATATTACCGGGATACAACGTGGCCTATGTGTTAATTTAGGTTATGAACTATCTGTGTGCAAAATTTCATCCGAATCCTTTTAGGAGTTTTTGCGTGAAAGAGTGACAAATATATACACATACAAACTTTCGCATTTATAATATTAGTGTGATGTTATGAAAGAAAATCATGGGACCGGAATATTGAAATATTTCATACCTTTGTTATGTACAACATGATTTTTATATATTGAGAGGCGAACAACAACAACTAAATACTTAACGTGTAATATAACTTCATCACTCCTGTATTCACTGGAAGGGTTAAGCAGAGATGTATCTATTGTAAGTGCACCCATATTTCGCCACATATGTTTTAAGTATGTACAAGGGAACGCGCTAGACCTCGGCCAATATCTCGTCAAGACCTTAATCGAAGTTTTACATTATCTGTGCATTTATGATCAGCACCCCTAGACCAACGAGAGCGGAGCGTGGAGAGTGGAGCTCGTGGCCGAATAATATCAGCCGCTCGGTTCGATCTTTAGGTTAAGCCATGCTTGCCTAGGATGGTCTGTGGATGGGTGACCACCCTTACTTACCGAGTTTCCTCCGTGCCTCGGAAAGCACGTTAAGCCGTTGGTCCGGGCTGTCGTTACAGGTAGTCAGTGGCCCCAAAAGTGTGACACCAGTCTTACCAAGTGGTATCGTATTTCCTAGTATTAACTGGGTTGTGGAGGTCAGATAGACAGCTCCACGTAAAATACTGGTATTCAGCTGCATCCGGTTAGACTGGAAGTCGACCCCAACATAGTTGGGAAAAGGCAGGCAGGTGATAATGATGACCAAATGTAATGGTGGCGCGTGCGCATGGACCATTACATTACCAACTAAATATGCACTGAAACTTCCTACCGCGGAGGCAACGCCTAGACAATACGAGCTTTGATCAGAAAGTTTGGTCACATACCTATTATTGAAATCAAATATAACAGCTTTAAACATCTTACGACCTATTAATGTTGATATTAATTTATCCGTCTTGCTGGGCAAATGGACCTATCTCAGTTGTAAACGTCTCTTTGCACCTATTGGCCTTGTTTCGTTCTGTCTCCTGCTGATATGGAGGGAAGTGTGGAAATTACGGTATTTTCCTACTCCTTCGCTAAACTTTTTGTTCCCAGAGAGTTATATTCTTTCTCTAGGACTTCGTCGAGCTTCATTGTCTCGGCGCTATCCGGATGTCCGGAGCCCAGAGGATTTTCAACAAGGATGTTGATAGCTAGGTGGATGAGAACAAAGTGATCATAATTATAAGGGTTCCGTTTTGGCCGACTGAGTTCCAACTGCATATTCAGCGACTGAAACAAAACTATTTAAACTGACAAATCTGACGAAAATTTTGTGGGTTTACTAAATCTGACGTAAACTTCGTGGACTCCCCTTTTATACATCCATTGGTTCTTGTTACAAAATGAAGAAGTAATGGCCGTAGCGGTTTCGGTCAAGTGCATATATAATGTTATCCCGTGTGTCGAGCTATAAGGATGACATTCGTCTGCTGCTCGTCAGATGTTATCTTACGCTACCGGAAGAATGCGCGCGCGGTGGTGCCGAGTGCTGCAGTCAACTATCATTCATCGATATGCTACTTTGAGTCCGACGCCCGCGCCGACGTAGTTGCGTAGGGCTGACAACTGATTGAAAATCAAAACTCATTTATTACATATCGGCAACTTTAAAAGTACATTTTATGGACATAATTACTGTTACTTAATAAATTACTAGTTGTAGGATTGAAGAGAAGATCTTTAGATGATGAATAACAATAGATCTTAATGATCTTACAGATAGTAAAAACGTAAGTTGTTAAAGCTTTACCTAAGTTAAAGTATATAAAATGAAAGACATTTGAACAGGTAAGTTAATATTCTTCAATTCGTTGCGACGTCCTCATCGACCATTTCACAGTAATATACTGTTTATCTTTATTTTGTCTGCCCTGCCTGACTGCTTGTGCCTGATCATTAATATTGTCCAACTGTCACAACAACTTTTTTTACAGCAACAAGACTAATGGAGCTTCACAGACAATTCTTTGACACTTCAGCAACCACTACTGATCCTTACAACCGAAGCAACTTTGTAGACATGGTGATAGCGACTAAAACAGAAAAACAACGTTTGGAAATGTTTTAGTAATTTGCTTCACTGTTATGTAGGTATACAAAGTTGACTAAGATCTACACCGATGCTTGGTAGATTTTGGTGCCCTGGGTTACAAAAACCCTCAGTTTCATCCCAGTCAGGAAGCTGTCTGTTAAAGCGTCCACGAAACCTAAACGCTTGTCTTATGTTCACTCAAGATAAATTACGAAAGAATTGAGTTAATTATTGCTTATCATGCATTATTATGTACTCAGATCTTCTATGTTTTGTAACAGTTTTTATTGATAGACATAGTCAAGTCCATTTCGAGCCTTATCACGTACTGTAGGTACTTACCATCGATGCACCAAACCTTTATCAACGTGTGACCTACTGCGACCTTCCGAATGAGACCGGTTGTCTAGTGATGTTACTTGTGAGTATGGCAGTAGGGATTCTTGCCGTTCCCTAATATCTCATCACCTGATCAAAAACAATAAATTACCTGTACATGGTTTTCTTTGATAAAAGTTGTCGAGGTTCCTGATTGGTCGATTCAGGACGTTAATTGGCATTATTTCCGATTATGAATTAAGAACCTTTATCTACTATTTATTAGATCAAAGTCAAAGTCAAAGAAAACCCTCCTCCGCATAATTAATGTTTATATCTGTTTGACAAATAAAATAATTCTGATGTAACGGGGTCAGTGACCGATATTGCCATCAGTAAGCGCAGGTGAGTTAGAGTCTAGTAAGTTCATTTTGGCAGTCTGCAGGTATTACATACTGCTGTCTAGTAACTATGTTATGTCGATACACAACCGTCGTCGGTCAAAAAGGTCGCAAAACTCATGGCTATGGGATCCCTTTTACAAACCACGGTTTTGAATAAGAACTTAATCTGTTCTTGTAGAATTAGGTCTTGACACTTCCAAATTCTAATACCTACCTATTATATATGTTTTAGATGTTTAGATTGCAAGCACATAATCATTTACTACGTTTTGGCGAGTCATCACAAATGTCATCACCCGAACGAATGTTGACCAACTTATTGATACACAAACACCACTCGACAACTGTCCGGTAGCATCCCTGCTCAGAAATGAAAGGCCGGTGTTATGCAAGCGTGCGCTGCGCTGCGCGGGCGCCGGTGGCGGCTGGTCGCGCATGCGTCAGTGCTCACCATGGCTCCGCCGCGAGCGACCTTCCTGGCGGTCCTCAGCGCGATCAGCGCCGCTTGCGCCTCGTCTGACATTATCTTCGACTTAAGCGGTACGGTACCAGTGCTCTGTGTTGTGGTTAAGATGATATTTCCTAGCTGTGTTCCCTAAGGCTGTGTTAGTGGGTCCAAAGTAACAGGGACTTTGGGCTCGCGGTACCTATACGCATTTGGAAGTGATTTTAAAGATTGTGTTTTGGCTGAGGTCGATTCTAGAAAGAGGCATTTTTTTTATTCATTACGGTATTGCAGTCATTAAAAGGTTTTTGTTGATTGCTGGAGTCCTAACGTCCCGCAGGGAGATAATCATTGGACGGATTGCGACATTTCTTTAGGAATATTAATCACTCAACTAGATCCTCTCTAATAAGATCTTGTTTAGTTACTACGGTAACCCCCTAAAACCTATTTAACGGAAACTGACCCGATGTGTACTATTTACCCCGTCGAGAAGTCCAAGCGTGATGTTTAATTTGAGTTTTAGTTATGACTTTGCAAGTCTTGCTAGTAAAAGGGACGGTCGTTTGCATTTGAAATTAGAACATTGCGCTGAATACTGAGCATCGGTTACGGTCAGTTGATCAGTTTTGAAATATTATGACTCTTTCCAAGAATTGTACCCAAAATGTGGGCACCAAAGGCAAAAAGGTTGCGTTCTAGCCACTGCCTACCATGCGCCATTACATAGCCCATGGGCCACATGTAATTATGTACTCCTTTGTGGGCCGTTAGTTTGGATACTTATTGAAATAGTTACAGGGTTACATCTCATCTGCCTTTTCTCAAATGTGTTGGGGTCGCCGGGTCGGCTTCCAGTCTTACATGGAGCGACTGCCTGTCTGACCTCCACAAGCCAATTATTACTGGGTAATATGATTACCGTTGGTGAGACTGGTTGTCAGACATTCCGGCCACTGAACACCTGTAAAGACTGTCAAAGATCTTCAAATGACAGCCGGGACGTGCTTTCTGAGGTCGGCGGAAACTCTATAATTATGTCACCGTAAAATTGTCAAACACGTTTGATTGTAAAATATCTAGAGAGATTGTAAACTCTCGAAATATTATAAAACGAATATATTGCTTACACTAAAACGCATTAATTTTCGTGAAATGCATGCGATGGTAGTCAATTCACGCGGTGTGGAGGAGAGGGAGGGAAGGACGCCCCCCTTGCCCATTGTGGTACCATTGGACCAGGGGGACCTCCTTCCCTACCTCTCATGAAATGTACCCATTCCTAAAAAATACCAATTAATATAACCTAGCCTTAAAAGAGTTTATATTCCCCTAAAAAGTGTAGTCGACGGAGTCCCGTCACGCGGGGCCCTTATTTCCGAGTGCAGTGTTTAAAGGAACCTAACTAACCTAACGTAGGGGTGCCCCAAGTCCCGATTATGGGGGCAGAGATACTTCCGTATGTTCAGTGGACTATATTTGGAGAGTTTACAACCTCGCTAGAGAGATTACAATCTAACGTGTTTGACAATTTTACGGTGACATACATGTAATGAGTGGTCACTCATCCACGGAGCAAGCTAGGCAAGTGCGGCTTAACCTGGAGATCGACCCGAGTGGCTGTTATCATTTACCCACGAGCTCCTTCATGAGTTTGAGTTTTGAGACACCAAGAATTTCGGACATACGAAATGATGAAAGAAATGTTGAAAACTTAGCATATTTAGTATATATTGTGTCCACTGCTAGGGTACAGGCTTACTAGAGATGAAGAGTGATCTGCAAAGTGATACTAATGTCCCTTATATCTATTGGTTTTAAGATCACTGTCCTCATGATGTTTTCTTTCACCGTTTTGGAAGCGATCAAATAAAACACACGAAGTAAGCCTGCTCGGGTTCGAACCCCTCTTTAGCTCACTGAGCCCTAACACCACTGCTCTCGTCAAATTACTTAGTTTACCCCTCATGTACTTTTTAGCTCAAGAAGTTTCCTCTAACATCTTCCCAAGTTTGATTGCATCAGACAAAGCTTTCATTTCAATTAAAGCATTTACAGCCTGTACTTTTGTTAGTGTGCAACCGCAGGCAAGCCTTATAGAGGATTGTCTAAATGCCTGCCAGCTGAGGTAGAAACAATTTTAACTCAGTAGGCAAAAAGGACATAAATGATTGCTGTTAGGTTTAGTAAGTGTTCCAGTTAGCGCGGGCGGGTGAGCTGGTGACGTGGTGACGTACTGCGGAGGTTTAGAACCGAATACCGCAGGATTTGTCGAAACCAGTCGTGAGTACTACACAACTTAGTGGGTACTTGTAAATGGTACGTTAGTCAATACTTCGTTTCGTATCCTACGATTTTCTAGTATAATTTTGATAAACTCTTCAGTAAACATCGATTAGTTTGGTTTTTTTTCTCATGGATTTTTGTACTCTTTCACAATGCTGTCCTATTTGACCCAATGGTTGACTGGTAGAGAAGGCCTTGTGGCATTAAGTCCGCCTATGTACCACTCTTGTACATGAAGTTTAGTAGTGCTTTATTATTAGTGGCTTGGATTGCACTTTGATAGTTACGCTTGTTATCATAACGTTAGGAGCTTATGTTACTGCGCAACGAGTGGGGCTTGAACTTACGATAACCCAACTAATGACAAGAATCTAAGTGCAATGGGAGCGTTTCAACTCACTATGATTGATCGGAATTATTCTGCGATGTTCCGCGCCCAGATTTACCTCTAGCCTAAGCCGCTGGACTTTGACTGTTTTACCTTTTGGACCTTGTTAGCACGCTCAACCTCAAATTAGTATATCAACAATATTTATGCAGCCTGATTAACGATTAGCACATATATGTTAAGCTAAATATTATTGAGGCTCAAATCAGTCTAATAGATGAATCGTGATCGTATTTTGATTGTTCGGTATATAGTAAAAGATAACATCGAACTTTCCTCGTGACTTTGATATTACTTATTCTTTGTTAGTGTTTTGGTATTTTGTGGTTTTATAACATTAACACCTGAAATCTCGGCAGAGTTAGGCGGGGAAAATATTTGTGTACCTACTTCCCATAAGCGAGGTATGTGCTTATGGGCAGCCATCCACACCCATATTTTTCCAGTCATGCTTAAGTGTCACATAAAAGGGGCATTACTTTTGTTAGCACCAACACACAATCAATCATCAATTATTGATCGAAGGGTTAACAACAATAAAATCAATTGCAGTAACCAAGTAGCTGAACTGAACTGCTTTTTAAACAGGTTTTTATAAACTGGAATAATGACCAGGCGCCAATTTACTGGTTTCGTTGTTTTCTAACATCAATGATGATCTTTGTGGTAGACATTCGGATCTCATGATCTTAGGTAGGATAATTAAACTTACGTTTGCATTTGGTTCATGTTACATGCAGTCAATAATACCTCCCTCTGCTGGGGGGCGGGTACACACGACCGCTCCCTGTCACTCTAGTGTGGGTTGGTTATGGTTATGTCACATATTTGGTACTAGGATTGAAGTAAGCTTTGACGTTTTCCTCCATCGTCGATGAAAATAATTACACAATGTAACCTATGTGCCTGCTTGATAATAACAAGCAGGACATAAATACAGTAGGTATTTATTATTATGTACTCACGAGCATTGTACTTAAATGGCTTCCAATTGATCTATCCATCCGTTAAATAACTCAACATTATAAGAAGAAGAGTTTCTAAATCTGAAGAAGACCTAGACCCAGAAAGACACAGCCTGTAATGTAGGTGAAGCAGCTAGTACCGAGGTACTATTGAACATTGTGGCTCAGTAGAAAGTCGGCTTCTACCTATTACTTAGCTTTACACATATTTTCTAACGGTTCGCGGGAAAGCGTCGTTTGTGCATTTTATCCAAGTGTAATAATGTCACTTTCTCAATGGCACTCGCTTTATTTGAATGGATTGAAATCTAACGAGCTTTTCTATATTCCAGTAAGTACATTATGTTATTAGCAAGCTTAGTGGTGGGACCGCCGCGCGCCGCCGTGCTGCCAAGTCAAACGTCTCAAGTTCAAACCTATTTCGGATTCAAGTGCGTATTTATTTATTTATTTAAATAACATGGGAGATTTACAGCTAAAACAAACAGATCAAGGACAGTAAAATAGTCTGAAAGCCAATTATACTTAATTGTATTGTATTATTAGCACTTGCTTCGATGAAGGAAAACATCGTGAGGAAACAAGCATGCCTGAGATATTTCTCGATGGCATGTGAAGTCAAGAGCCTCACCTGTTTAGGCACTAGAAACAAAAGAAGACTATGTTACTATATATATTATATAGCTCCAGTGTCTTACTATTGTTATTGCAGCCGGCGGTAGGGAAGTCGTGATAATATAAACATTCATCATGGAGGTACCCAAGCGATCCTCTTCAAACAAACTTGTTGTAAAATGATAATACCATTTCGGCACTTATCTACCTACTTATTCGTAGAACTGCAACTCAATGTTGTGTAATGCACGTTGATTTGATTACCTGAAATTATTTAAATTCTTAGTTTTATCTCACGTGTTTATCTTGTCAGCGCTAAATGTCGTCAGATTGGCGGCTGTCTTATCTTGTGAATTCTTATCTTGCGATCATTTATTATTCTTTCATTATAATTAGGGATTTTATCAGAGATAGTATCAACCAGTCGGTTCGTCTGCCAAAGTCATAGCCTCGTGCGCACATGCCTCGTGTGCTTAGTTCAGTTTTAGATGGTCGTAGTTTAGTGTGCTACAGACGGACACATCACAACTTTAGATTTTTGTAGCTAATCTTTTGGTCCGGCATGTCCAGTACTTGAAATTCGACGACATGTGACACCTACCAATCCGCACTGCGCCCGCGTGATGGATTATAGTCCATTCCCTCTTACAGAGAGGAGGCTGTGTTCCAGCAGTGGGAACTTTTGGTAACCATAGGGGGCGGTTGGGAATAGTAAAATAGTAGACGTCACTATTTAGTTATGATAAACTCACAACGTAACGCGCCTGACTGTCACGGCAACCACTCCTACGATATCCTTAAGTAATGATACCACCTAAAATCACAATAATTAAATTATGTTGATTACACGATTCCTTATAATTAAATGTGCTATAAAGGCTGCTCACATTGACCTCTGCATCCGGCGCACGCGCAGGCAGCACTTACACAAAGGAAGCGTTGTGCAAACTCACGCGTGCCAAGTTCGAGTTCACTTCATCAGCATTTCATTACGTTCACTATGTTTATGTAATTCATGAAGTATTGTGAACTGACGTGAAATATCAACTATGGGCCTTGATCTTCCGAAACATCACTATGAAAAGTTAAATTGATTAACTTTAAGACAAAATAATGCCATTGTTTCGATAGAAATATCAAAACAGTTAAAATACGACAAAACTCAACGACGTTAAAGTATAAAGTACTTAATCAATCAATGTGCAATGCAGAAGCGGTGAGGAAGTTATTTTAGAAACGATCGTCTCTCAAATAACTTCCTCGCTGTTCCTATTGCTTGGTGTCGCGCTGCGTCCACCCTGCCCCCGCGCCCCCGTACAGTGCAATAGGGTAAACAGCTGCAGCTCAAACTGATTAATATCTCAAAACTATTAGCGTTTCGTATTCCCATTTTTGCTCCTCGAAATCAGAGCCGATTCAGTAAATTTTGACTTTAAAATTTTCAGAAGGTGTATGTCTATTAATTTATTTTATGCCGATGCGGCCAAAAAGTACTGGAATGGCGACCGCGAATCAGAGAACGTTGCGTTGAAGGCCTCCCACTAGGTGGACCGATGACCTGGTGAAGGTTGTGGGAATCCGCTGGATGCGACGACATGGACTGGTTTATGTCGTCACTTGAGGGAGGCCTATGTCCAGCAGTGGACGTTTTTCGGCTAAAATTATGATGTCTATTAATTTCTATTAAAATGTCAAAAACTTTTCGAATTTGTCCCTCTAATCAGGGCCGAAAAATGGGTCAGTTTTTGTCGTTTTTGTCAGGGGCACATTTCTTCACTTATTAGTTGCTGGAAAAATGGAAATGACAGGGGACGTGTCTACTACTTACTCTTACTAATAAAATTCACTATAATGCCAAGAGAGAAATTCTTATTTATTTAGTAAGTGCGAATAGTGCGTTGCGATGAGTAGGGATTTCAACGAAGGTAAGCGTTGAGGGTCATCATATTAGTAACACTGCAATTTTATTGTGTATATTAGAAGTTTGTTAACATCAGCCGCGGCTGGCATTTGGAGCTAGTTTCCTAACGCGGCCGAAGTAGGGCTCCGCGCTACAGCGGCACTTCGGTCAGCTCAGCGGCGAACGTTACATTGTGTAAGGCGTCCCCGATCGCCGGCCGCCTTACACACGATGTTATTAAAACAGTGAAATATTGGCTATTTGCGCTAATTGCATTCGAGAAGTTACAGTTACCTTGTGAAAGGGCTCGTCTAAAGAAATATTAATCATACTTGGTTTACTCAAATGGCGGTAAACATGATTAAAGCACACACCACGCATGTGTTGGGTCCGTGTAATAGGGCGTCCACCTGACTAACAAGGCCGTCTGAGAAAAGTATAATAAGTAGGTAGTTATTGTTATCTATAATAGTAAGGAAAAGCTCTTACCAGCACATTCAGTGGAGGGTTACAAATTACCATGACAATGCCTGGACTATATCATCGCAGCGTACAGCTACTGTTGCATTCCGCGCGTCGTATACTACCCTGGTACTTTGTCAGTAGTTATACAGGGTGTCTCATTCAAATCGGTCAGTATGGGAAAGTCTAAAACTATAAGACATACGAAGATCTGTTCTGAGGAACCATGTCATCGATTTTGATAACAAGAAAAACTGCATTCATACATTTTAAAAAACATCTGTACTCCGTTCGGGAATCGAATCCGGTTATTTTGAAAAAAAAAACCTACTCTATTTCTATTCAGATATCGATCGTGTAGGTCTTAAGCAGTAAATGTCTGTGTGAAACATGATGTCTAAAATGAATAAAATGCATTGTTTCCACATACTTTAATTTATTTTAGTAGGTGCTTGAACTGACCACGTTTACAATATTAAACAAGTTCTGGTGTTTAAAATTGACTCTATGGTTGTTTGTACCTCTTTGCTGATGTTGCAACTAGATACATACACCGCTTTACATACATATGTCATTAGCATTGCATTAAACCATTCCGGAAGTTTTGTTATCTGCGATAATATTATCTAATATCGTGTTGAATGTTGTATTGAAAAAGACGGTGGTCACTTCGAGCACCTACTAAAATAAATTAAAGTATGTGGAAACAATGCATTTTATTCATTTTAGACATCTTGTTTCATACAGACATTTACTGCTTAAGACCTGCACAATCGATATCTAAATAGAAATAGAGTAGGTTTTTTTTTTTTTTCAAAATAACCGGGTTCGATTCCCGAACGGAGTACAGATGTTTTTTAAAATGTATGAATGCAGTTTTTCTTGTTATTAAAATCGATGACATGGTTCCTCAGAACAGATCTTCGTATGTCTTATAGTTTCAGACTTTCCCATACTGACCGATTTGAATGAGACACCCTGTATATTGTAGTTATCGTGTGAAAGCTTTTATTTGTTAGAACTCTTTTGTAGTATTTGTTTGCCACAGTCCTGTCATGTCGATCTTCGCTGCTCCCATCCATTGTTTAGGTTCCTCTTGATGTTTACAGGTAAATACTTTTCAGTGATTACAAACAGGCAGTAGGACGAACAGATTGATAGTTTATGTAGAAGATGATGTGATGTGATGTGATGTGATGACTAACAGGGCCTTTAAATAAACGACAGCAGGAACACGGCTAATGGAGATGTATAAAAAGCTCTCGGTGTGCTGGACACTTGCAAATTAGCTAAGAATTGAAAAGATAAGTAATACTTCCGAAGATTGACGATGGACCCTTGGTTGCAGATGAGGCGTACTACTCGATGCCGCAGCTGTTCTCGCTGGACGAGTGGCCGGGCTGCCAGGCGGCCCGCGCGCCCTACTGCCTCGGCAGCTTCGAGCTGGCGCCCGCCATGCGCCCGCACCCGCTTTTTGACGTCATGCAGGTCAGATCATCTACCACCACAAACAAAGCAACCTATCTATAGAGTTTCGTGGCCCAGGATCTAAGCCTCATTTATGCGACGAGTTTAAACATAAATGAGTGTAAATCTGCTCTGGAGATTCATAGATGAGTCCACCGTAGGCACTTATATCGTGTGCTGTTGATTGTCATAACAGAAATTGCCCCTAACAAAAGCGCCACACTCGTAGAGCTAAGTTCTGGCAGATTGATTTTGATGATTTTTGATTTCACGATCTCTCTGCTCGCATAAGAATAGTCGTAGTTAATAGTTAGTCGTGTATCTTCTCCAGACACCTGCACTCTACGCTCCATATTGCGTTGGCTCGATCGTGATCGCGAATGCAAACATTGTATAATAAGTTGTGATCCGTAACCCGAGAAAGGTCAGGAAAGGTAATTTTATTAAAGTTTTACAATGGCTGCGTGATGAATGAATCGAATCCCGCTCTGAGTCAACCATGAAGTGTGTAATCCTTTCATGCAATTGTGCTAAAGTAAAATAAAAAAATACATAGTAAAGAAGGCCTTATGCGATTAGCTAGCGCGTTGAGCAATCGCAACAAATATTATGTAGTAGGTATAGTATATCCTCACATTTCCGAGCACTGCCGGCCAGCGCGTGGCGTGGCGGCTCACAACTTGGCACGTTGGCCTACTAACATCACTTTCAGTTTCGTACGACCACTTTATTATTCAAATTCTAGTTGATGGGCTCATATTATATCCTCTTACCATTCTAAACTCTTAATCATTGTGTAACAAATTACGATTTTGAATTATATTACCCTTAAAAAAATACCTACTGAAAAAATAAATAGTTTCACTGGTGTTTTTAACTGTTTTTTTTAAATAGCCCATAGTTTTCGACATCTTGTTTAAATGGTAAAAAAAAATAAGTAAGTATATTGTTATTGTTGACAGTAAAAAGTTACAGTACTTATTCATTTTGACTGAAACGGCCAAAAAAAACGCGGTCAAAAAGAGCTTCTCACTCACACACAACACAAGTTATAATGTACAAAAGTTTATTAAATAACAGCTGAATTTCTTGAATAGCTTTTATGTTAAAACCATTTGTTATGTATGTGAACACTGATGACAGTTTTCACTCAGATTTGTATGGTATATTTGACTGACGACCTCAAGCATAAATAAAAGAAGACATTTTGACAATGACTTTACATTGTAAACTTGTGCACACATCATTAGTCAAATTAGTCTCATACAGGCGCCAGCGCCATATGTTCAAATTGCTGACAGTTTATCTTTTGACATTAGTTTGACAGCTCTATACTTCTGACAGTAATTTATTAGTATTGCGTTGACAGTCTGTAGGGAAGCGGCCTAGAACTGTCTAACACATTGCGTCGCTTAGCACGTTCTTGTAAAAGTGAAACCGACAGAGATTCATCTTGTCAGCTTGTCGTAAGTGTCCTGCCGACACTCCACACTAGAGAGTACCTACTCAAACATCAGATTAAGGAGGTCGCACAGTTTGTGTAATTGGCCAATACGACCAATGTGGGCCAGGTTCGACAAACAGTGTTTTAACATCTTTTCTCTTGATGAGCAGTCATCTTGACACAAACATGAATGTGAAGACCGTGTAGATTTTTTAAGTTTGTTGTTCATTTTTGGCACCTTTCTGGTGTCGAATTAGAAAAGTTTTTTCTTCTATGAAAGGTTGACTGATAGAGAATGCCTGGGCGGGGTCGCCTGTGTACCACTCATTGTACATGAGGTTTAAATAAATAAACTGCTAAACTCATATTGTAAACAGTATTCGTTGCTGATTTCAACTCCTCGAATAGTTCTTGTGCAAAAAATAATAGCAGTCAGACGATGATCCAATTATTTGCCACGGAGTTTTGTGTTATTCTTATAATGTAGTAATACCTATTATGAAGTGGTGTAAGGTATTACTGAAAATATGATGTGATTAATTACATGAAGGGAGCGGTATGCAGTGAAAGGAGCTTAGAGGGGGTACCTATCTGCGGGAGAGGGGAGGTCATTGAACCTAGCTCACGTGCACCGCTGATCGGCTGCGCGGAACCTTGAGCTGTCCGATGTAGAACTGTCCACCACGACACGATGAGCTGGTGCTGAGGGGCTTCAAGCAATTTTTGGAGTCTACTTTCAAACTAGGTTGCGCACTAGAACCACGATATCGTCTGCAGAGAACGAAGTATGACCAGAAACAGAGTGTAATCGATCAATTCCACACCACTGTCGATCCGGTCGATCGTCGTCGCATCAAAACGGCTGTCACTCATCACAACGTACTGGTTCATTCCGAATAGTCGATGACATCGATCGACATTGATATTTGGCCTTATTTAGCTGATGAGCTTGTGCATGGACCATCTAAATTGAGTCCACGCTTTCTGTATAAGTTCGGCGCCTTCTGAGCGTCCCTGTACCCTTCAGAATACATACAGGGCCTATTAAATGTCCCATCGTTTGTGGAACAGCGCTACAGTTTAATGTTACCTCCATTTGAATGTTGTGTTGCTTTGGCAAACAGAAGTGAATTAATTACAGTGACAAACACCAGTTTGTAGCATTTCTATGAAATCATACAAATGCTACAATCTGGTTTAGCATTAGTACTGCTACATATTGTTGTACATAAATATGTACAACAATATGTAGCAGTACTAATACTAAATCTATAATCGGGAATGGTTTCCCACGGGCACTGTGACATACAAGTCTATCGCCAGTGTTATTGACCTTACCGTCTGGTTGCTCAACCAGTCCGTTACCCAACCACGCTGAGTATCGACCTGAGCGCGAGGAGCCGGGTTCGAGTCGCGGTTGGGCAATCATATCTCGACTTGTGGCTAAATGTCGAGTACAGACTAGTTCCCGTCACCTAACTGTAGTTAATGACAGATATTTATGGTACTTTAAACAATTTTACCTTGCTTTTAGAAGTCTAAAACGGTTTGTTATAAACATAAATTAGTCAAGTTACTTCTGTAGCAGGAAATCATACTAATGAACATGACAGACCTTCGGAGACAAGTTCTGTACAGCACTCCTGTTGGTTTTGTAAAAGTAAAGTTACTACAGTTGACAAGGTAATAGAGTTGATATTTTTATAAATAGGAAAGGCTAGTAACCTAGCCTTTTGCAGGAGAATATTTCCTTAACTTAGAGGGCCACGAATATGACTAACTTATTTGGTATTCAATAATAATATTGTTGTTTTTCCCGTCAGCGCTACTCGGCGAACACAGTGGATAATTTCAACCACACGCGGCTGCACCGCGGGCTGTGCCTGCCGCGCAGCTGCGCGCAACATGCGCCCGCGCACACGCACGAGCTGCGCGACGACCAGCTGAAAGACTGGTATGTAAAAACAGTGTCGGATTGCGCCGGAAGGACCCGGGTGTCTCCGTGGCAAATCAGAAATTAATTAAAAATACAAATTATAAATTTTCAACGAAATATATTATTAGTAAGTACAGTTCCAATTATATTACAATAATATAACAAATATCAAGCTAGCCCGTGAAAATGTTGAGAAAAATAAATAATACAACCCTCAAAGTTTATAAAGGTCGATGAACTGTTTATTCAAGGCCAAAATCGTTCATAGACCTTTATGAACTTTATCGATGATTTTAATTCTGTAGCTACATACGTCTTACAGCCACGAATCATATTTGAATCAACATGCAACCTAGCACTGGCCTGCAAATTGCAAAAAAAAAACATAAGAAAATTTGCATTTCGCGGACTACCCCGAACCCGGAGCATCATCCGGCAGCCGTGTGTACTGTGTAATAAGTTACGTTGAACATATTTGTGAACGCGCGTTGATATCTTTTCAATGACGTATTCTCAGATGGTTATTGTTTTCTTTTACACGCTCGAAACATGTTCAGTATTGTGATCTTCATAAATACAGGATCTTACAAAGAGACGTGACTAAGGAGTTAGAGAGGAAAGGTAGAAGACATCCTCTAGTTATTGTGGATCTATATCTCCATTGAATTTATTTAAATAAGCAGAAGAAAGTAGCACTTTAATAGTCTAATTCAGCTATTCTTAAGCTCATTAGAACGCTGACAAGCACTTCACGAGGACGGCGTCACCTTCCCTTAAATTGTCTATACCGATACAGTTCCATCGATACGATAACAAGAAAAACCTGAATGCCTCAAGTTTAGAACAGAATAGAATCATTTATTTGTCAGAATAATGTTGTTAGGTTGAGACGATGACGATCTCGTGTACTAACTCCTGCACAACCTCAGGTTCGTGGCGTGCGTGAACGCGCAGACGTCGGTGGGCTACAACCTGTCGGCGACGCTGCACCGGCTGGAGTACTGCGCGCGCGCCGCCCCTGCCGCCCCGCTCTCCGCCAGCGAGCAGGCCTTCGCCGGCGTGCTCGCCGCGCTCTTCGCACTCGCTGTGGTTAGCACCGCGCTAGACCTCACCCTGCCCGACCATGCCAGAAAAGGTATGTTGGTTGTTCAGACTACGCTAAGTGATTTGGTCTGATCAGACGATGGAGGAAATTGTATAATATGATCAAGTTCAGTACCGTGTGTTACTGTTCGGTCAGAGCAATCGTTCCATGATTGCTCTAAGAAGCAAGTCATTGAACCGTGACCATCTTATCGTTTCGTGTGATCTGGCAATCGACGCTAATTCGACTGTTGACGGTACTTCAACGGGCCTTTAACGTAATACTACAAGAGCGAGTGAAGCAAATTTGAAATTTAATAGCCTTACCTCAAATTAGATAATTATATAAAATTCTACAAGTAGAAATAATTATCTAAACTCGAGTATTTCAGCCGATTAGGATAGGTTAGGTTTTGTTTTGACCATTCCAGCAGATACAGAAGTGATTTTGGCGACTTAAAGTTTCATTCAGAGTTCAGAATGCAAAGCGAGCAAAGCAAGCTCGAAAACACGCTCGATTTTGAATTTCCTAAATTTGAAATTTTATTATTTGACCTTGACCTTACCTTTAAGAAAAATATCATGCAGTTAACAGGTTGTTAAAATGAAGTGAATATAAATCAGACTGACTATCTCGATAGCACGTCTAAAGAAGAAATATCGTTGTACGGACTTGTACGAATCGCGCTATGCTTTCATTACACGGCGCAGTACTAAGCCCACAGAACACATACGGAATACCGCACGTTTCGGTATATTCATCGCCATTACTTTACAAGTACGACTGCCCTTACCATGGAGTCTCGGCGTTCGAGCCTGTAATAAATTGCGAAGTCAGTCTTCAGCATGGCAGAAGACTAATTTAATAATTTGTTTAATTTTCCTTCAGCTATCTCTCTTGCCACAATAGAACCGGCAAGACACGACCAAACTTCACATTATAAATTAGATTTTTGGACTATTTAATACTCAGTTGTCAGTTAGTAACTCAGTACCTACATTGTAATCTACGGCGGTTTTAACTGAGCGAACTGCGCCATACTCGGAACTACGAACCCAATTATGTTTGCCGGTCTGCGTTCACTTTCGTCCAGACGACCGGCGAGCGGGGGGTGCGGGGTGCGGGGTACGGGGGTGGTGTCGGATCAACAACAATGTGCCCATCTGTTTGTAGTCCACCGTGACGCGCGTAAAGTTGCGGCGCGTTACAGCATCGCTTGATTAATCATAATCGAAGCGCGACCAGCTTCGTTGTACAGTTTCAATTTGTTAGAAATAGATGTTGCAATGCAATGTTGGCTGTTTGGTTTTTGGCATCAATTGTTTTAATGTTATTAGGTACGTAATTATTTGCACCGCGGGAATCAAGAAAATAACAACAATATTCACCTGCTCATAACTCAAGATCGCTAATCTTTACATTCACCCTATTACTGAGTTAAACATATTGAATAGCATTTGTCTCGCTAAGTTGCATCACTCCATACGTAGTACTACGTAGGTATCATGTGCCTAGTGCCGCAGGATCTCCAATAACTTTGAGGTCGGCTTCCTGTCTCATCGTGTTTTACATGGAGCGACTGGCCATCTGACCTCCACAACCCAGTTAGTACTGGGTAGGTAATACGTTACGAACCCCAGGGTAAGGCTGATTATCAAACTTTCAGGATGCTGAACACCACTAACGACTGTCAAATAACTACAAATGACAGCCAGTAGTGTGGGATCAACGCTTTAATTAACGCGCATTTACAAGTTAACGGAGAAAACTGGATGTGTAATGGACGGTCTGGTCACCCATCCACAGACAGACCTATGCAAGTGTTGCTTAACTTTCAAGTGCGACCCGTGCGGCTGTTATTACAACAGAAATCGTATTTATCAGTTATACAATGTTATCCTTTCTTGCAGGATGTAATTTGGCAAAAATTAGCTCGTACGAGCTTATTTCGGCCAAAGTAAACCCTAGATCTAGGCACATATATCTTTGAAAGATTGTAGGTACATATAGACATTTACACTTTCACTTACATAAGAGCGACTTAATTCCCAAATTTACAAGGTTGTTATCTCTTTAGGAGCAGAATGGGCCCTGTCGTGGTCGATCCCATCGTGCTGGCGCGCACTGCACGCGCCCCCCCCACGCTCCGCACGCACGGACCTGGCCTCGTTCGACGGGCTGCGCGTGCTCACCATGCTGGTCGTCATCATCGAGCACGTCTGCTGGATCACCACGCAGACCTACCTCACTGACACCAAGATCTACGAACAGGTTTGTTCCTACTACGATACATTTGATTTAATTACGACAATGTTTCACTGAGGTAGACTGCGGCCAAGTACCTACAGCCATGTGCAGTGTGGCTGGTAGCAGCTGGATGCGAGAAGCGGAGGCGCACGATTGGAAATCCCGTATGTCTAACAGATATCAGTCATTCCAGCTATGTCTGGGTGGCCAAAGGCATGAGGAACAGTATCAAAAAATTGCAATTACTCCGTCAGTTATAGCATTGAAAATAGATTATGAAGATAGATTTTTTGTTTTTGTAAATCAATGAATATTGACAAAGATAGAATGCATCACAGCTCGGGAGGGGGGCTCATGACGTCAGAACGCACAAAAATTATACCAAGGCGTGACGTATTGAGAAACATAGAAGCGTAAAAATTAAAAATACCGGTCATATATGATTTTTTGCTTTTTTTGTCGGCAACCCGAAAAATGCATATTTCATTAGAGTCAGCATCTGTAATGACTAAACGAATCTAAGCGCAATTCCCCGCTATATAGGTACATAAGAATGGAAACGGACCTCCTCTTTATGTTCTCTTCCTAGATCCGTGGTTCAGTGGACGTGGTGCTGATGACGAACAGCACGCTGGTGGTGCAGATATTCTTCATCATGTCGTCGTTTCTGCTGGCTCACAAACTGCTGCAGCAGCGCCGGCGCGGCGAGAACGTGCCGCCCTTCAGCACCTTCGTGGAGACCATGGTCAATAGGATCATCAGGTCAGGCATTCCATTATTATTATTGACTAGATTTAACAGGCGAGGATTACGTGCCAGTGTGTGAACAAGTAGCAATAGATATTTTACACAACAATATCTTACTTAATTCTATTTCGCCAGTTATGTTATAAGAGAAGCGAGCGAGGGTGAGCCTCTTTTACAGTATTGCTACTTCTATGGTTATCGTTTTCAGAGCGTTTCGTATTTATACAAAATCTTTCAACAAGATCAATATTAAGCGCGGCGGTATATTTGATTGTCAATCGATTACAATTTACCTAAACTTTAGCATCATCTTAATCGCTCATGGAATCACAGCGTGTCCAGCCGGTCTGGTTCAGCCTATTTCAACTGGTTCAGCACAATGACATAAAAGCACAAAACCTGCCGATAACTACCGAAAATTAACGTTGAATGGCTTGTGAGGAATATGAGGATGCAATGCTATGGCTAGATAGAGAGCGTCAAGTAAAATAACGGCCAATAGAAACGTCTGTACGAAAAAGATTGTATGCTGCGCCAACCCCAAAGAATTTGAGACAACGAAAACCTAAATAATGATTTCTTGTGTCCAGGGTGAGCCCCTTATATTGGGTGGTGGTGTGGTTCGCAGCCACGTGGTGGGAGCGCATGGGGCGCGGCCCGCTGTGGGCCCCACTGGTGGGCAGCGAGGCCGCCGTGTGCCGCCGCAAGTGGTGGACGCACCTGCTGTACCTCAACAACATCCTGGACGCCGACGACAAGTGCCTCATTCAGACCTGGTGAGTTACTGGCACCTATTGAACATATATCCAGTGTTCTTCCCTGCTCTGGTTATACGATTCTTTATGTCGAGTTACCTATTAGCCTATACTGTTCCCACTGCTCTGTGACAAAAAGCCTGTACACTTTGAGAAGGAGCGGGCTGCTGTACACCACCTGACGCTTCCTCTATAACTTGCAATATCATCTCCCTACCTGCAGGTATCTGGCAGCAGACATGCAGCTGTATGCCGTCTGCCTGGCGCTGACGCTGGCACTGTGGCGCTGGCGGCGCGCGGCGCTGGCGGTGCTCACGGGGCTGCTGCTCGGCTCGGTGGCGCTGCTGTTCGGTCTCGCCTACTCCTGGAACCTCGTGCCCACCTATGTCATGCATCGCCCTGAGTGAGTTCATGAAAGGAAGCAGAAGACTTGAGAGCACTGGGATGTAGTACAGTCAATCAGTGGAGATGTCTGACGATGTAGTAGGACTGTTCTTTCCTCTCAATTCCAAGAATTCAGTTGCTATTTAATGCTCCAGTTGAAAAAGAAACGCATGAGTGCTGTTAGGAAAGTTTTTACTGTGAATGTAGATGGTTATTAGAGTAGGGTAAGACCAAAGAAACCATGAATGGATTATATGTGTGTTGATGACAATGCTTCAAATAAATTGAGATAAGGGTAGAATAATGATGATAACGACGGCTGTTATGTAGAGTCAAAGAGATGTAGTGCTGACGATGTGGTCCTGGTCGCAGGTCGGTGCGGCTGGCGTACCACGAGGAGTCGTCGTTCAACGTGCTGTACCAGTCGCCGCTCGGCAACGTGCCGGGCGCGCTGGCGGGGCTGCTGCTGGCGCACCTGCACCACGCGCTGCTCGACATGCACGTGCAGCTGGAACACTACAAGGTACCTGTCCGCTGCTAGACAACTGCCCATCCGCTACCACACAGTGCTGTCCCGGGCGCCTTCTATAGGACGTCGGCCCATGTGACTGTTGGATATACCACGAACTGCCACTCATACACTCGTCACCTCCATCAGTCATGACCGCGCGGTCCTTTGCCGCTTCAGCTAACTCTGCAATCTGTGTCAGTAACTCCTTAAATTGTCCTCGGGCAAGACTAATTTTAGCGAGTAAGTTGTCGCAAACCGCTATCCATACACCTAAGCTTATTATTCAAACCTGATACCTGATGTCTACAAGTTGCACGCGAGGAATGACATCATCATTTATAGATTAAGAACGTTTTTAATGGCGGCACGCAACGAGGGGTTGTTCAAGTTTCTTCAACCACCACCGTGCCATTATCTACCGTTTGATATAAAGATCTTTTCTCTGCGATTCCTGCTAATCTTTGTGCAATGCAACCACTTTAGTATGAAGTAACAACCGTAACGCACGCCATCGCGCCATTCCTGAACTTACGACTGTACAGACGGCAGCACATAACTCTACTACTATATGTCTGTGTGTTGTAGATTTTCGGGAAATTTTGACAGTTTCGAGTAGTTTTATGTGCTGGCGCTGTGCCTATGTCTATGCTCTGTGGATCTATTGCATACGTATCCTATCCTACACTATTCAATGAGCAATATTATTTGTAGATACGAGTATTATACTAACTTATAGTGCCTGAGCGATGGAGCGCTGCTCGGGTGAAAATGCAGAAAACGCACACCATCTGCAGGTATAGGTATAAGCAGTAGATAATCGTAGAGGATGTGGATCCTAAACAGTCTATCAGGAAAATATTTGATTGGGCCTTACAGAACCGGTCTTCTTCTTGTTCTTTGCGCGTCGTTGGATGATAAAACCCGACCAGTATGTAGCCACTAGCACGGTTCTATCGTTGAATTCGTTCTAATCTTGGAAGGTGCAAGAAAGAGGTCAGGCAATTCTACAGAGGGACTCCACACTGGCATTCTATTTGTAACAGATTGAGGAAGCCACATGGGGCCACATGGGCCCGCCATCGGTAGAGATTTCCAGCTTAGCCACTTCGGTATGTTTCCAGGAGGAAAGTATTCTGATGGATTGATGAAGTGATGAAGGGACGGATGTCTGTACCTCGACAGTTCGCATCTCTCATCTGACGCACTGCCTTCCGAGAAAGTCGTGCATCTTACGAAGCTTGTGTGACTTTTTAGGCCTAAAGGTGTCAAGTGTTGCTTGTACAAGATTGGCGGTTGTCTCGGTTGTAATCCTCCCAGAGTTTCCGTCAGATTCTCTTCAGCATCTTCGAAAGTAGGTGTCTGGGTGGCCAAAGCAATGTCGTCTGCAGGTAATAAACGTTCATTTGTTGGTGGAGAGCAAGGCTGGTCAAGTGTTTCAATAATAAATAGACCCGGGGTTAACACATTACCTTGGGGAGAGCTTTTCTGACAACGCCACCTGTTTGGTGTTAATAAAATATCGTGTCGTGTTGCAGATATTCGGGTGGATCTCAGTAGCGTCAGTGCCGGTGGCGGCGTGGTGGGTGGGCGCGTCGCCGCTGGCGCTGGGCCGGGGCCCGCCGGGGCGCCTGCCGGCCGCCGCGCTGGCCGCCATCGAGAGGCCTGTCTTCTCCTTCTTCGTCGCCATGGCGCTGCTCGGCGCCATGAACGGCGTGCCTTGTAAGTTATCATGTTTCGAAACATTCAAACAGATATAAATCACACAACAGCTAGCTAGACTGATGTTTAGAATGAATATTACCTAATTCTAGCGTGTTTTGATATAATGCATAATCTCCATAATGATCTAGTGCTAACCCCAGTAACGCGTACCGTGGTGGTCGGGGTGGTCGGCTTCCTATGCTATGATTGTACAAACTTCCTCGAGCTTGCGCAAGAGTCGACAGACGGCCGTCTTTCAGTATGTGGCGCAGTGGATTACGTAACAATACGACTATCAATAGTTCCTATGTTGTTATGATAATAAAATAGACATATACCTACTATTCAATGATAATATTTCTACAGAATTTATTCTCTTGACTGTATAGCCCGGATACTAAACTTTCTATTACCTAATGTTTTCCAGTGGAGTCGCCTGGTTACGAATTATGTGCACATTGCGATAGTCATTTGTTTCACAACCGACCATTGCAGAGTGCGGCAGTAATCACACGATACTTACCGCTCGGCCTGTGGCTCGGCGCTCACGATCACATTACCGCTAATACCACTTATTTTAACCAACGCGTTTAGTAGGTACCTATTACATGGGTGCCTACTCTGAAACCTTAGGTACTGTAAGTAGGTCGAAGTCGGAAATGGCCTGCACCTACGTACCATGCTTGTGCTTGTGTCGCCGGTACCTCCTACATGAAGGAAAGCTTCGTTACAAATGAAGTGTTCGGTTCCAGCGGCAGTACGGCGGGTGCTGTCGTGGCGCGGCTGGGCGTCGTGGGCGCGGCTGTCGTTCGGCGCGCTGCTGCTGCACATGCCCATCAACAAGTCGCTGGTGGCCGCGCGGCTCATGCCGTCCATGCTCGACCGCCAGTCCGCGGTACTACACCTACTGCTTTATGGAAATTATCTATAGTTGTGTTGTGGACGAGCCAACAGGAATATTTTAGGATCGATCGTAGCAAATCGAGTTCTGTGGCTTCTGCCTGCATGATATCTTCTAAAATTGATCTTCAAGGGTACCTGAACACTGCTCCATATCTTAGTCATGCTACCAGACAACCAGCAACAATAAAAAATGTGCTATGTATGTTATTAATGTTAGCATCGGCTGAATGAAAACATTCCACGCGATATTTCCCTTCCGAAACCGTAATTCAGCAATGTGTGGTTTTCCGTGAAGACGAGTCATGGTTGAGAAAATTTGGATAATAAATAAATATCGCTGGACATTACACACAGCACCATCTAGTACCACACTAAGCAAAGCTTGTGTCGTGACTACATATATACTTTTTGTTTGTAAGTACACTTATTATAAAAATAAACACATCCATAACTCTGAAACAAAATGTACGTGCTCATCACACAAACATTTGCTTCTACCGAGATTCGAACTCGGGACCCTTAGAACGTAAGGCAGTCTCACTACCGCTGCGCCATTCGGTCGTCGGGATCACTGACAATATTGTCACTTAGCAACTCATTCGCGACAAGCGTGGCTGAACCGTGTCTAGTATAGACGGATCGCCAAGTCGAGCGCGAAGCAAACACTGCCGGTACCATCCTTTACTGGAACCATTTCGCCGCATTTTCAGGCCCCTGTTTGAGAACCTCTGGATAAGACCAGAACGCAGAAATATTCGGCATCTAGTAAGCTATAATCACATACTTAAAATCCAAAATTTCACATTGAAAGCAAAGTTACGCATTTATGACACTCACTCATGATGATCAAAATAGAACTAGTACTTCCCATTAACTCAGAGAGCTAAAATTTGGTACAGAGTTAGGGTTTAATGGCTACATAAAGGGAAAACTATAAAAACTAGGATAATCGAAGATCGGGAGTACCTGGTGACCTTGATTAGAAAACACAAGAGCCCAACCAAACTATTAGAGGTCGACATCGCCTTTACAAAAAAAAGTCCATGAACTGAACCTGAAGTATCTGATGAAGAAACCTCAGCTGGTTTCAGCTGTATTGGAGATATGGTCCCCCTTCTACTATTGCTAATCTTTAAATATGCCCATGTTTCTACAAAAAGAAGTGAAATCCCATCAAAATCATTTTGTTAAAAACTAGCCAAGTCTCGATGGAGCTGCTTGTTTATCTCTAAAAATAATTAAATCTAGAATAAGTGTTAATAATAATGAATTCCCCAAAGATCCTGGAGTGGTTCGGCGTGGCGGCGGTGTCGTACATGACGGCGCTGCCGCTGGCGCTGCTGGTGGAGCTGCCGGCGCAGCGCCTGCACCGCGCGCTGTCCGCGCCCCAAGCGAGGGTGCGCCCGCCCGCGCCGCCCGCGCCCGGCGACGACAAACCCACCGACAAAGCCGACTTGTGAACATCTCGCGTACAGAGCAGTACGACACGAGTGCTTACCATAACTTCTTCACTAAAATGAGAGGTCATCCTGCCTGTCGTATGTTTTTCTGTACATAGCTAGGCACTCCGTTCCGTACTGCCGTGTGTGTGAATGTCGATCTTCAGGGGTCTCGGGCGACTTCTTTTAAATTATTCTAGGCTGGACCTAGTCGGGTATTGGTTCCAAAATTGTGGCTCCCTCCCACAACTGTAGCAGTGAATTGTAACTAACAATCCTTTTCAAACTACCCACATCCAAGGATAAATAAGTTATCCCTACCGAACATAATTTGACAGAAAAACTAGTAACTATTTTTCCTAAATTATGTACTTACAGAAATAAGTTAAAGTTAACTAAATTGATATAAAGTCCAGCATTGTAACTTTAGAGTGTTAACCAACTATTATTAACTATTTATATATTTCTACCAAAAAATAAGACAGAATGCTGATCAGCGAAAAAACTTGTAAACGAAAAAATCTGTAATATTTAGTGTGAACTAAGTATTGACAGAGTTTTCGGGATATCGTAACATCACAAAACTTGGCAACGCCAAGCTATTATGAACCTTTTTGTATTGTAATATAGTTAACAGTGGCCATATCGTGGTCCATTGTGCCTACAGGGTGACTTAACAGTGCTTGATGAACTGATTAACATAGATTAAGTTAGAAATGTTTACTATCGTGGAAATAGCCTCGTTAACACCTGCTTTATAGCCAGGTTGATAACCGTACTAGCAGCCAGTTGTTACTTGAGGCAACATTTTGTGATAGTAGATCGTAGCGTAAGGGCGCCGCCCGTGGTGATAGACTGTACTAGCTGTGTGTAACAAATACGTGTAAGATCTTGTCTGGACTGAACCTCAAGTGCACAAAAAGGCTTTCATAGAAAATATAAATTTTTCACACATTCAGGATTTATGCTATTGCCATTAGACTTGCAGACATTGTGAAAATAAATAGGAATTACAGGAAGTATACAGAAGCAAAAGTAAAGAGTGATATCAGTTTACTGGCTCAATGAAGCTTGATCTCAATTTAGGTACTAAAACACTAAAAGAGAAGGCGATTTTAATTTTGTGCTCTTGAGTTCAGTGCAATAAATCTGTACATAATATTTGTATTGTTTTATTTCTTTATTCCCCCTTCCATTACATGACATTCAGACCATTTTAATAGTAGATTGTATGACAAGGGAACAAAACATTATTACGGCGAGGGCGCTATTTAGAATAGAATCCCGAGCATTGCTAGTTTCTAAAATAGAATCCCGAGTGTAGGGAGGGATTCAAAGTAAATCGCCAGAGGGAAAAATATTTTACGCTCGAGTCATATACTTTTCTTTTCATCTCCGATGAGAAAGTATTTATCTCGGGATTTCGTAGGTATTAAGGTTTGTATGAAGTTCTTCTATTTTTAACTAGCCGATGCCGCGGCTTCGCCCGCGTAAAATTATATACGAAAACCTTTCTCTTGAATCACTCTATATATTAAAAAAAAACTTGCATTAAAATCTGTTCCGCAGTTTTAAAGATCTAAGCATACATAGGGACAGACAGACGCGGCGGGAGATTTTGTTATTATTGTATTGTAGTGAAGAGATGTTGATGCAGGAGTGAATGCACTATCACTTTCAGAATTCAATGTGGAACTCATTTTTTTGCAGTCCGTACCGATTACAAGAACAGAAGTAAATCTCGGGATTTTGTTTTTTTTTTGGTACCTCGCCTCCCCGCTCCGTACAACCAACAACAGGCGTGACGCATGACGACAGTATCAAACATTACAAATTTATCTAGTCCGTCAACTAGATCATTGAAAAATAATGGACACATATCTTGTAAATCAATGAATATTAACAAAGATAAAACATATTAAAATTCGGGAGTGGGGGCTCGTGACGTCAGAACTAGCTAAAAATGACACCTAGGCGTGACTTATTGGGAATTTTAAAAGCATCGTATATTCGTCAATTTTGATATACGTAACAAAATGGGTCAAATATTCTTTAATAATCTCCCTGACGGACTAATAGACTAGACTAGACTAACTTTATTTTTGTCGTCTACCCTATTACAGCCCGTAATTTATACAATTTGTGTTCGATTTCAATGAACAATTCATCTTCCAAATTCAAATCTCGTTACTGCCCGCAGTGCCCGCTAAAAAGCCAGAGGAACAAAAAGACACTTTTCTAATAGAATGGATGAAAATACCCTTTATCTGTGAACCCCAACCGAATCAGTCTGACGCGATTGTTTATTTGCTAACAGCTAATAAATTATATGATACCCTAGTGCTATACAAAAAGATGGTAATCATTTTTAGGACTTTATTCTGTATTTTACACACCACTTCACACAGGTATGATCACAACTGCACATACTAGACTTGATACATTTATCAAGAGGTCCCAAACCCAGTTTACACCACCAAAACAATATGAGGTGGAAGGGACACAAACACACTAATGGGACCACATTTCAGCCCATCATTCTGAACCCCAACAGATTTTTTTAACTAGAAGGTAATTTAATTTTCAATAAAGTTATACCCTACAAAAGTGCGAATTGTTTTTTATTTAACCTCTTGCATGCCGTAATTAGAGACACAATTAAAAAGCCATTGTGACTTGTGTAGATCTACGTTCCGGCAAACGAAGGGTTAATTACTGATGAAAAATATCTATGTACCGCTACATTGAAATTTTTCATCAGAAGGTTCAGAATGATTTACTCAATATGCAGTAATTGTTTATCAGTGTGCCTTATGCCCTGTATAATTAAATAGCTATCCAGCACTGTCAAATGACTATAATTTACATAGTCACTACGGCACACACACATTACACACTTAATACACTGATATGAGGCCAATTATAAATATGTCCTCAATGGCCCAGTGGCCGTGTGGCCCTGCCAAAAAGAACAAGATAGACACTTACGGGACTGATTACTAAAATAAAACTTAGAATAGCCTACTTAACATTATATATTAAACTTAGACAGGTATTATCACTGTTGCCACTCAGGGATACTGATGTAAGTAGTTACTTAGGTTTAACGTCGTGAAGGTCCTGAGCCACCCTGCCAGCCTCCCCGATGCCCCCCGCCTCGACCACCCGCCCGGCCCCGGCCAGCAGCTGGAAAAACATAATACTTACATTGAGCTATGCAACCTAGCCATCCAAGGTAGGAAGATTAATAAGATTTAACCTTGAGTTACGCCTTTTTACTTCAGTCCTATACCTAATTTCCATACAGGTAAACAATTTAGAAGCTGAAATTGCTGCCAAAATACAACAGTGCAGCTGTTTCTGGCACTGAACTAAAATCACCAGAGGAAACGAAATACGAATATTGGATATAAGGAAACCAATTTGTTATTTTGAATTTAATTTGGTTTAAGTTTATCTGGCCAATGACTTGTCACATAGCAACAGAAAAAAATGTTATCAAAACAATGTTGGTTTGTATTAATGCAGAAACGTTGGCTCATAAATCAGCCTAAGTTTATAATACTGACCTTGTGCTCGTAATATTGCACTTTTTCCGCGCCCGGCAGTTGGTTTATTCCCTTGTCGTTTGAACATAGGGGCATTTTTCAACATGTCTGGTAATATCAGGAACCTGATTTTGGAGCCCCTTATGTACACATTCTCTAGCTGGGCGACTCGTCCGTCCCTGTATGTCACGGTAACGAGCGTCATCTGGCAATTCATGTTATCCTCAGCCTCAATTAGCTTCCCGCGATAAACTTCACCGGTATTCGTTTCGCAAGTCACTACATGACCCTCCGCTTCGTGAAGTACTTTAATCGGAACGCCAATCGACATCGTTATAGCTTCAGTAACACTGACTCTCAAAATTAATTGCGATTTATCAGGTTTTATTCAGATGAAAATGGATTAAATTCCACAATTTGTTTATTACAAAAGCTAACCAAACAAAACAACAATAGACAACAACACTTTTTTTTAATTCATCACAGATTCCACAGAGTATATAATCATGACAGATTCCACAGAATATTCCACAGATTAGATATAAGTAGCGAATACTCGTAGAATCTATTTTACGGTGCTGTCAGCATCACAGAGGATATGTTTTTTACGCTTTGATTGTCAGTCAGCAGTTTATGAATAGATTTTATAGTTTATTCTAGCAAGATTTCTCTTTTTCTTTTCTGCAATCAATTTTGTAAATGTTACTTTTTCAAATAAAATTAGAACAAAGCATTTGAAAGTTCGGTCAAAGAAACCTCAACATAATAAGATGTTTCTCCGTTTTATGTTTTTTTTAGATTGTACGGCGTTTTTTTCTTTCGTCCTTTCGATGTTAGTCAGAAAACTAAAAACTTTGTTTTACTCTTTTACGACCTTCTGCGACTGTGAAATTCAAAATTGTTGATAGAAAAATATTATTTACGGCCCTTTACAGAATATACCGACTAAAAGCCAGGCTTCTCTCATGATCAATTTTAACAACAAAAAAAAAGCCAGACAAACCAACTCTATGTCAGCCTATGTCAAGTGACTAGGGATGAGCAAACTAAAAAAATATAACGATATTTTTCGTTTCGAAATTTTTAAACAGTTTCGATAATTGTCGGGTGAAAAATATCGACATATCGTCAGTTTTCGCATAATAATTAATTCCCAAACCATTGAAATTTCGAAAAAAGAATAGACGAAAATAGATTTTTTAGTAGACAGGACGGACACGTGCTACCGCTGCGGCAGGAACGGCCACAAAGCCGTCTCTTGCGAGGCCGTCACGCTGCACTGCGCGGTGTGTGCACTAGTGGCCGCCTGGCAGGCCACGTCATGAAGGGGAGGAACTTTAATGATCGAGTCTAATCAATTATATACAATTTAATCAAAGAAGTATCATCGGGATTTTTTAAAGTAACGATACGCGGATATTGTAAAATAAATATCGAATGTCGATATATCGCAATTGCAATTTCGACGATGTAAAATATATCGATGATTGTGTGGAAAAAATTGACATTTCAATTTATTGATATTTTTTGCACATGCCTACGAGTGACTTGACTCAAGTCAAACTAGGGATGGGCAAGTGAAAAAAATGACGATATTTATCGTATCAATATTGACGTGACAACGTCTTATAAATTGGTTTGCCGGGTGACACTTCAAGAAACTGCGTTACGCTCCGCTCACGTTATGCGCTCACAATGAGAGCGAGTGAGAGGCACGCGTCCCTTCCACTCGGGCATGGTTAGCCCGCCTAAGAGCGAGAGAGACAGACATAAAAAGTGAAAGGCACGCGTCCCTTGCACTCGAGCACAGTTAGCCCGCCTAAGAGCGAGAGAGACAGAGCGAGAGAGAGAGAGAGTGAGAGAGATAGGCATACACACCGGTTCATTTCATCCTTCTTCCTACTATACGAATGAATATTCACATTAAAATTATTTTACCACTCAAAGTCGTTGTCACGTAAAACTTTCGCCCGTATACCGACTTTACAGGCAACCAATTTTTTTTTGAACAGTTTCGATAATTGTCGAGTCAAAAATATCGATTTATCGATATATCGTCGGTTTTCGTATGACTATTCATACTTTTTTCCGAAGTATTCAAACTTCGTGAAAACAGTATTTTTATGAATGCTCGAGCCTAAATAATATTATACAATTTAATCAAAGCAGGAGTCATCAGATATGAAACCAAAACTATAGTTGCGTTAAAAAAATATAATTTGATATGAATTCGATACTCAAAAATAAATATCGATTGTCGATATATCGCGATGTAAAAATATCGATAATTGTATGGAAAAATATAAATATATCGATATATCGAATTCGATATTTCTCGCCCATGCCTTGCCCATGCCATGCTTTAGCTAGCTCTCGCTAGAGCAAAGACTACAATATATATAATGAGATAGACGGTACTCTCAACCGTATTTCCGTCATCATACAAGCAGCGCTCTCTATCCGTGGTGGTTAAAACAAAATCGAACAAAATAAATACAAAAAGTGTGTCGTGACCGAGGTTTGATCTTACGATCTGCAGCTCCTAAGTCATGGTAGTTCTCAACAGGCCACCCGTACTTTTGACAATCTGCCTAAAATAGCTGTTTTATTGCATGCTATGACAGTTGTCAGTTGGTGACAGATGGTTGATAGTGTAACCATGAATAAAATACGTTTCTATCATTGATTGATTTAATTCTTTTATTTTTTTATATTTACTTAGATTGGTGTAGATTAAATACATATGGTTTCTCAATCTAATTTATCAAAATTGTTATTTTAAATTAAATCTTATCACTGTTATAAAGTGGCAACCCAACCAGTAAATAATTTCATCCTCAGGGATAGCTGGCGCTAGTTTCCGTACAAAATTTTCGAGCAGGCTCCAATGTTCTAAGAGAGCACAGCATGCGCTAGAGTATATATGTTCTGTGAGCTAGCTACTAAACGTAGTGATTGTGGTAGTGATTATATACTCTGTGATAGCTACGAGCTTTTCTGATTCTGACTTGTCTTGTGTTTGTGTGTTTCAAACTGTTTTTGGACTGTCCTAGTTCTTCATTGAAGTAGAACTGCTAACTAATAATTTAAGTTAATAATCGGGAGCCATGGCAGCAGAAGTAATGAAGGTTGAGTTAGAGATGGAGACGTGTTGCGTCTGCGGCGGCGGTGGAGAACTACTGTCGCCGGAGGAGCACGACGCAGGTTCTCCGCCCATGCAGGTGCCACTTCGGACCATGTTAGTGCACCTCAACTCCAGCAAGGTAAGGAGACAGAACTTATTTAATTAAAGCGGTTCATTATCAAAATAACTTCATAACCTATACATATTTGGTGGTAGGCGGGAATCATCAAAGAGTGTTGCTGGGTAAGTTTTCAACTGTTTTGACTGGCCTTATAAATCCGCCCCTAAGACGATTCACTGACCGATCTTTTTACTTAAACCAGTCGAATTGAAGTCGATTTGTAATATCAGGGTTGATTTTCACTTTCAATTCAGTATTTTGTTAAAGTATGCAATTAAAAAAACTATTTTTGATTTAATTTTTATTGTGAAATGCCCCTTGGTTGGCAGGTGGTCCCCGAGGGGCGCCTGTGTGGCAGTTGCATCCGCCGCACGCTGGAGTCATATGAGTTCAGCACTGCACTGTCACAAAGAGGTGTCCCGCCACTCAGCGAGAAGATCCGAGCGCTGCGGAGGAGGTGAGCACACTGTGTCATACTACTACACAAGCAGGCTTTTTAACAATATCAATTGTTTTTGAAGACACTTACACTACACTACCTTTTATAGAGAAACAATGACATTAACAAACATATTCAAAACTTTGTGGCTGGAAATGTCACAAAATGTTGTAACAATTGTTGCCCACACGAAAAGTTATTTTGGTGTGGTGAGATCTTCCCACATACACACTGCCACTTAACCCTCAATTCACCAGGTGAAAGATACTAATGAAAACACCCACTATGAGTCCCAGGGACTCACATATATTATTTAGATTTTTCTATAAATAAAATAACAATATTTTCAAAAGCTTTTTCTAATAACTTCTTTACTATTTTAGAGGAAAACTAAAAGGAACACAATAAACTTAGCAAAACTCTCGAGGTCATCTTAGAAATAATTATAGGAATTAAAATTAACAGCCCAAAAGAAAATTGTCTTTTTTAAGTCTCATAAAATTGTCGAAAACTTCTGGGAAACAGTAAAAATAACAAAAACATATGCTTCTATATAAAAATAAAAATTGTGCAATGGTTTTTGACCAATACCCAAGAGCAGCGTTGACAAATCTTTTTAGAGCAAGACAAACACATTGGCTTCATGCATTTTTGCAGCAACAGTAAGAAGATTTGCAGCAACAGAAGGTTCAGTTGATGACTGCTACTTAGTTGACTATCATCTTTGTTGTCACTCCCAATTTCATCATCGAGTGCTTGTTGAAGCCAAGAATCCTAACTGAATTAGCATTTTCTGCATTTACATACTCTGATGAAGTTTTTTTTTTGTGTTTCATTTTGTAATTCTACAACAATAAAAAACATTAGGAGATTAATCGTCTCAGTCGTTCACTCTTGACAGAGTGGTCGTGGTCATGAGGGGTCGTTCACAGCTGCGGTCGCTGCCTTCGCGATCCTTTTCCACCGGTCTCTATTGGCCGCATGGCGAGTACATTCTGCCAGAGGGATCTTGGTGACAGTTTTAATGGAATCTGTCCAACGGGTTGGTGATCGACCACGTAGTCTCGTGCCTTCGACTCTACCCTGGATTGGAGATTGGAGGAGATTAATAAATTATCAATAATAAATAAAATCAACTAATAATGGCCAGAAATAAAGGCATTGAAAACATAAATCTATATAAATAAAAATGAATTGTTGTTCGTTAGTCTGATTAAAACTCGAGAACGGCTGGGCCGATTGAGCTGATTTTGGTTTTAAAATGTTTGTCGTAGTCCAGGGAAGGTTTAAACGGTGAGAAGTAGACAGGTAGGTAGGTAGGTAGTAGGTAGGTAGGAAAAAATGCATTGCAACGCATGCCGGGTACAGCTACTTTGAAATAAAAATTAGAACATAAAATACCACCATGAGTCCCAGGGACTCACTTGGCGTAATAACTCACCATACAAGAGCGGTACGCGCACGTCCGCTCCACCGCGCGTTGCCGCGACCCAGCAGGAAGGTACTGTGGCGGGGGGCAATGAAGTCGCGAAAACGAACGAAATATGGAGTTTTGAAATTTGAAAGTGAGTCCCTGGGACTCAGGTGGTGAATTAAGGGTTAACACAATTATATTTTACTGATATTTTCAACAAAAGTAAGGGAGTTTACTTAGGTACCCTTAAAATGTCCAGTAAAATTGAATATAAGCAAGACACCTTTTAACAAACAGACAAGCAATATAGTTATTATGTAAAATACTAAAGTAGGGTCATTGCGCCAGTTAGCGACCAGTTAGCTGGGTTGCCCACATAAGATGAGGAAAAAACATTTTATCGACACACAAAATACTATATGTTAATGTGAATTTGTCCCAAATATAATCTAGTTTGGGTACAGAAACATAAAGCTGGTTGGCAACCACTATTTTAAAATGAAAAATATGCCATTAAAACTATTGCATTGTATTGTATTGTATAACGGGCTGGTGTCCACAACTCCTCGTCAAGGCGAGTATTTTGCGTACAGGTGGGAACTTCACTTGATTCAACCCAACTCCCCAAGGAAGGCCAGCAGCGCCCGAAGTTGCCAACAGTCTCGCGGAGAGTACCTACCTGGATGACTGAAGTATTTTGCCCTATATGTTGCAACCAATGGGCAGTGTAGAAGCACGTGGGCCGCTGTTTCGTCCTCCTCCATGCACGCACATGGCTTCGAGAGCCGCTGTCGGAGTTGTCCTCATGCAGCCCGTGACCGCCATGCAGGCAAGCCTTTGCAGGCGTTACAGTTTGATGGATGCTGTAGTTAGTTTAGGGCGTGGCCACCAGACCACAGCCCCATAGACAATCAAGGGTCGGATCACCGCGCAGTATAACCAGAGTATAATTTTAGGGGATAGGCCCCATTTCTTACTTTTCATCCTCTTACATTGCCAGAAGGTTATGCAGGCCCTGTTTGTTTTGTTGTCTAGGTGGCTACTCCAGTTTAGCTTACTGTCCAGGATGACTCCCAGATACTTGACCTCATCGGCTAACTGGAGTTCTGACCCGAAGAGTTTGGGTAGGCGATAAGGGCCTAGTGTTCGTTTAAGGGTGGACAGGATAAGTTCAGTCTTCGTTGGATTCACTGAGAGGTCGAACTCTCTGCACTATCGTTCAACGATACGTAGACCTCGCTGAGTGAGGTCAAAGATCGTCCCCGTCACTTTCCCCGAGATGAGAATGGCGAGCTCGTCGGCATACCCTATTGTGTAGAAATGTTTCTCGTTGAGTTTTGTGATGAGGTCGTTAATCGCCAGATTCCAGAGGGGCGCGGATAGTACCCCTCCTTGGGGGCCGCCTCTAGCTATCATGGTCATTTGCTGTTTCCCTTCAAGTCGAACCACTCGTTTGCTCAGCATGTTAGTAATCCAGTCTATCAATATCTGTTCTACTCCATGGCGAGAGTATTGTATAACGCGCTGTGGTCGCTTACAAAAGAACTACAAAGAAAAGCTTTTACTTACCATGCTACATTCCAAATTGTAACAGTCCTGTATGCGGTTCTCGTCGGTTTGAGACCATGTGGTCGCTATCTAACGTTTTTGATAAATAAGCATTTCGATTACCGACCACTTGGTTTTATATTGCTAGTAATTTAAAAAATAGCAAAACACAACCAAACAATTACCAAAACTTATCAACTGTACAATTTAATATTTACAAATTTGACAAAGATAAAAGGCATCAAAACTCTTGTGATGTCAGAACTAGCAAAAAATTATAACTAGGCGTGACGTTGCGAATTTTAAAAGCGACGTATCTTTGTCAATTTTAATTTGCATAACAAAAGAAAAAAATATGGGCTACATATTAGCTGATGGACTAGTTAGATCTTTTTGTTGTCTACCCTATTCATAAATTCATTCATACCTAAAAAAATTAAATCTGAAGTCAGTCAAACAAGACTACTTGAGCACCTTGCTAGTTGCGGGACTGTTCGAAAAAGATACCGTGGCCCCGGAACATAAGGGCGAGGAAGAAACATGGATGGGTGTAAGTCAGTAAAAATCTGGCACTCCCTCCCGCTCCGCCCAGACTGGGAGAAGTCATTTGATGATTTCCCATAAAAAAAGCACCTTGCTAGTTTGTGTTGTGTATTCCCAGACTGCACGAGCTGACGCAAAAGATCGACGTGTTCATCGTGGTGGGGGGGGCGGGCGCGGGGGGCGCCTACTCCGAGGAGGACATCATCATGGTGGAGCGCGACACGCTGGCGGCGGCGGCCGCGGCCGACGACGACGACCTGGAGCGAGCCCGCAACGCGCGCGGGGACTCCGTCTACCAGTGCTCTGTGTGTCCGCTGTCCTTCCAGGTGCGTACGACTACGTACATATAGGAACAGTTCACTCGACGGTAGAAAGATGTGCTCATACTGTGGTTGTCCGCAGCGCGTGGCGGAGTACCGCGCGCACTCGGCGACGCACGCGGCCGACGCGCTGCACTCGTGCTGGACGTGCGGCGCGCAGTTCGCGGCACGCGCAGCCCTGCGTGAGCACGCCGCGCAGGCGTGCGGCGCCGCGCTGTGCTGCGCGCTGTGCGGCCGCGCACACACACACGCCGCCGAGCTGCGCCGCCACGAGGCCGCCTGTCCGCCGCGCTGTCCCGCCTGCAGTACGTATAGTGAACTATGTATACAGGCCTGCTACCTGCATGGTCGCACGTCGCACAGACGTGCGGCGCCGCGCTGTGCTGCGCGCTGTGCGGCCGCGCACACACACACGCCGCCGAGCTGCGCCGCCACGAGGCCGCCTGTCCGCCGCGCTGTCCCGCCTGCAGTACGTATAGTGAACTATGTATACAGGACTGCTACCTGCACGGTCGCACGTCTCACGCGCCGCACGTGTGCCCGCAGTACGTATAGCTCACCTCGTCTCACTCACACTGTACTCACTATGTATACCCCAGGCCTGCTACTGTCGGACCGCGCGGCGCTGTCGTCGCACGTGGCGGCGCTGCACGGTCGCACGTCGCACGCGCCGCACGTGTGCCCGCAGTACGTATAGCTCACCTCGTCTCACTCACACTGTACTCACTATGTATACCCCAGGCCTGCTACTGTCGGACCGCGCGGCGCTGTCGTCGCACGTGGCGGCGCTGCACGGTCGCACGTCGCACGCGCCGCACGTGTGCCCGCAGTACGTATAGCTCACCTCGTCTCACTCACACAGTACTCACTATGTATACCCCAGGCCTGCTACTGTCGGACCGCGCGGCGCTGTCGTCGCACGTGGCGGCGCTGCACGGTCGCACGTCGCACGCGCCGCACGTGTGCCCGCAGTACGTATAGCTCACCTCGTCTCACTCACACAGTACTCACTATGTATACCCCAGGCCTGCTACTGTCGGACCGCGCGGCGCTGTCGTCGCACGTGGCGGCGCTGCACGGTCGCACGTCGCACGCGCCGCACGTGTGCCCGCAGTACGTATAGCTCACCTCGTCTCACTCACACAGTACTCACTATGTATACCCCAGGCCTGCTACTGTCGGACCGCGCGGCGCTGTCGTCGCACGTGGCGGCGCTGCACGGTCGCACGTCGCACGCGCCGCACGTGTGCCCGCAGTACGTATAGCTCACCTCGTCTCACTCACACAGTACTCACTATGTATACCCCAGGCCTGCTACTGTCGGACCGCGCGGCGCTGTCGTCGCACGTGGCGGCGCTGCACGGTCGCACGTCGCACGCGCCGCACGTGTGCCCGCAGTACGTATAGCTCACCTCGTCTCACTCACACAGTACTCACTATGTATACCCCAGGCCTGCTACTGTCGGACCGCGCGGCGCTGTCGTCGCACGTGGCGGCGCTGCACGGTCGCACGTCGCACGCGCCGCACGTGTGCCCGCAGTACGTATAGCTCACCTCGTCTCACTCACACAGTACTCACTATGTATACCCCAGGCCTGCTACTGTCGGACCGCGCGGCGCTGTCGTCGCACGTGGCGGCGCTGCACGGTCGCACGTCGCACGCGCCGCACGTGTGCCCGCAGTACGTATAGCTCACCTCGTCTCACTCACACAGTACTCACTATGTATACCCCAGGCCTGCTACTGTCGGACCGCGCGGCGCTGTCGTCGCACGTGGCGGCGCTGCACGGTCGCACGTCGCACGCGCCGCACGTGTGCCCGCAGTACGTATAGCTCACCTCGTCTCACTCACACAGTACTCACTATGTATACCCCAGGCCTGCTACTGTCGGACCGCGCGGCGCTGTCGTCGCACGTGGCGGCGCTGCACGGTCGCACGTCGCACGCGCCGCACGTGTGCCCGCAGTACGTATAGCTCACCTCGTCTCACTCACACAGTACTCACTATGTATACCCCAGGCCTGCTACTGTCGGACCGCGCGGCGCTGTCGTCGCACGTGGCGGCGCTGCACGGTCGCACGTCGCACGCGCCGCACGTGTGCCCGCAGTACGTATAGCTCACCTCGTCTCACTCACACAGTACTCACTATGTATACCCCAGGCCTGCTACTGTCGGACCGCGCGGCGCTGTCGTCGCACGTGGCGGCGCTGCACGGTCGCACGTCGCACGCGCCGCACGTGTGCCCGCAGTACGTATAGCTCACCTCGTCTCACTCACACAGTACTCACTATGTATACCCCAGGCCTGCTACTGTCGGACCGCGCGGCGCTGTCGTCGCACGTGGCGGCGCTGCACGGTCGCACGTCGCACGCGCCGCACGTGTGCCCGCAGTACGTATAGCTCACCTCGTCTCACTCACACAGTACTCACTATGTATACCCCAGGCCTGCTACTGTCGGACCGCGCGGCGCTGTCGTCGCACGTGGCGGCGCTGCACGGTCGCACGTCGCACGCGCCGCACGTGTGCCCGCAGTACGTATAGCTCACCTCGTCTCACTCACACAGTACTCACTATGTATACCCCAGGCCTGCTACTGTCGGACCGCGCGGCGCTGTCGTCGCACGTGGCGGCGCTGCACGGTCGCACGTCGCACGCGCCGCACGTGTGCCCGCAGTACGTATAGCTCACCTCGTCTCACTCACACAGTACTCACTATGTATACCCCAGGCCTGCTACTGTCGGACCGCGCGGCGCTGTCGTCGCACGTGGCGGCGCTGCACGGTCGCACGTCGCACGCGCCGCACGTGTGCCCGCAGTACGTATAGCTCACCTCGTCTCACTCACACAGTACTCACTATGTATACCCCAGGCCTGCTACTGTCGGACCGCGCGGCGCTGTCGTCGCACGTGGCGGCGCTGCACGGTCGCACGTCGCACGCGCCGCACGTGTGCCCGCAGTACGTATAGCTCACCTCGTCTCACTCACACAGTACTCACTATGTATACCCCAGGCCTGCTACTGTCGGACCGCGCGGCGCTGTCGTCGCACGTGGCGGCGCTGCACGGTCGCACGTCGCACGCGCCGCACGTGTGCCCGCAGTACGTATAGCTCACCTCGTCTCACTCACACAGTACTCACTATGTATACCCCAGGCCTGCTACTGTCGGACCGCGCGGCGCTGTCGTCGCACGTGGCGGCGCTGCACGGTCGCACGTCGCACGCGCCGCACGTGTGCCCGCAGTACGTATAGCTCACCTCGTCTCACTCACACAGTACTCACTATGTATACCCCAGGCCTGCTACTGTCGGACCGCGCGGCGCTGTCGTCGCACGTGGCGGCGCTGCACGGTCGCACGTCGCACGCGCCGCACGTGTGCCCGCAGTACGTATAGCTCACCTCGTCTCACTCACACAGTACTCACTATGTATACCCCAGGCCTGCTACTGTCGGACCGCGCGGCGCTGTCGTCGCACGTGGCGGCGCTGCACGGTCGCACGTCGCACGCGCCGCACGTGTGCCCGCAGTACGTATAGCTCACCTCGTCTCACTCACACAGTACTCACTATGTATACCCCAGGCCTGCTACTGTCGGACCGCGCGGCGCTGTCGTCGCACGTGGCGGCGCTGCACGGTCGCACGTCGCACGCGCCGCACGTGTGCCCGCAGTACGTATAGCTCACCTCGTCTCACTCACACAGTACTCACTATGTATACCCCAGGCCTGCTACTGTCGGACCGCGCGGCGCTGTCGTCGCACGTGGCGGCGCTGCACGGTCGCACGTCGCACGCGCCGCACGTGTGCCCGCAGTACGTATAGCTCACCTCGTCTCACTCACACAGTACTCACTATGTATACCCCAGGCCTGCTACTGTCGGACCGCGCGGCGCTGTCGTCGCACGTGGCGGCGCTGCACGGTCGCACGTCGCACGCGCCGCACGTGTGCCCGCAGTACGTATAGCTCACCTCGTCTCACTCACACAGTACTCACTATGTATACCCCAGGCCTGCTACTGTCGGACCGCGCGGCGCTGTCGTCGCACGTGGCGGCGCTGCACGGTCGCACGTCGCACGCGCCGCACGTGTGCCCGCAGTACGTATAGCTCACCTCGTCTCACTCACACAGTACTCACTATGTATACCCCAGGCCTGCTACTGTCGGACCGCGCGGCGCTGTCGTCGCACGTGGCGGCGCTGCACGGTCGCACGTCGCACGCGCCGCACGTGTGCCCGCAGTACGTATAGCTCACCTCGTCTCACTCACACAGTACTCACTATGTATACCCCAGGCCTGCTACTGTCGGACCGCGCGGCGCTGTCGTCGCACGTGGCGGCGCTGCACGGTCGCACGTCGCACGCGCCGCACGTGTGCCCGCAGTACGTATAGCTCACCTCGTCTCACTCACACAGTACTCACTATGTATACCCCAGGCCTGCTACTGTCGGACCGCGCGGCGCTGTCGTCGCACGTGGCGGCGCTGCACGGTCGCACGTCGCACGCGCCGCACGTGTGCCCGCAGTACGTATAGCTCACCTCGTCTCACTCACACAGTACTCACTATGTATACCCCAGGCCTGCTACTGTCGGACCGCGCGGCGCTGTCGTCGCACGTGGCGGCGCTGCACGGTCGCACGTCGCACGCGCCGCACGTGTGCCCGCAGTACGTATAGCTCACCTCGTCTCACTCACACAGTACTCACTATGTATACCCCAGGCCTGCTACTGTCGGACCGCGCGGCGCTGTCGTCGCACGTGGCGGCGCTGCACGGTCGCACGTCGCACGCGCCGCACGTGTGCCCGCAGTACGTATAGCTCACCTCGTCTCACTCACACAGTACTCACTATGTATACCCCAGGCCTGCTACTGTCGGACCGCGCGGCGCTGTCGTCGCACGTGGCGGCGCTGCACGGTCGCACGTCGCACGCGCCGCACGTGTGCCCGCAGTACGTATAGCTCACCTCGTCTCACTCACACAGTACTCACTATGTATACCCCAGGCCTGCTACTGTCGGACCGCGCGGCGCTGTCGTCGCACGTGGCGGCGCTGCACGGTCGCACGTCGCACGCGCCGCACGTGTGCCCGCAGTACGTATAGCTCACCTCGTCTCACTCACACAGTACTCACTATGTATACCCCAGGCCTGCTACTGTCGGACCGCGCGGCGCTGTCGTCGCACGTGGCGGCGCTGCACGGTCGCACGTCGCACGCGCCGCACGTGTGCCCGCAGTACGTATAGCTCACCTCGTCTCACTCACACAGTACTCACTATGTATACCCCAGGCCTGCTACTGTCGGACCGCGCGGCGCTGTCGTCGCACGTGGCGGCGCTGCACGGTCGCACGTCGCACGCGCCGCACGTGTGTCCACAATGTTTCCGCACGTGCGACACTCCGGAGCTGCTGAGTGCACACTTACTGCGACATCGCCAGGCGAAGCAGTTCGTGTGCGGGTACGACGGCTGCATCCTGCGCTTTGGGACCAGGTGAGCAGCGTTACTCTTTCTATTTCTATGACTATTGATAAATCATAACGTAACTGTCGTTACTGAATGTAGTGTATTTGTATACCTGTACGGTTTCTTTCCTACTCCTCCGCTTTACTTTCTGATTAATTTCGTTGCGGGATCCAAGACAGTTAAATTCATTCTCTGGGACTTCGTCGAGCTTCATTGTCTCGGCGCTTTTCTGGTGGTCGCCACTGTTGATTCTGGCTTTCAGGAGTTACAGTGGTTTGGGCGTGTGTGGCGGGCTTGTCCCAATTAAAAAAAAATACCTGTACGGTCTTTAAAAAAATTGATGTGTGTTGAAACGACACTTTCTTTTCTACATTTTTTTTTTCGAGTCATGTTTGTAACCCATGCTGTGTGTGTAGGAGTAACCTGATGGCGCACATCCGCAAGTGCCACACGAGCGACGCGCCGGAGGAGGAGGCGGCGCCCGAGGAGACCACGCCCCCCGCCCCGCCCGCCCCTCCCGCCTCCTCCACGTGCGATGACTGCGGACGCACGTAAGTAACTATTACGTGTTTTTCATATACACATATTTGAACGAATGGACGATACGCCCCGATATTATTGCTTAAAAACATAATTTTGTAAGCTATGCTTTGTAATAAATGTAGTCCTCTTACCGTTACTGTAGTTAACTGTATTACTGTGACACACGAGTGATGTATACCCGCGGCAGGTTCGGGTCGGCGGCGGCGCTGAAGCGACACTCGCGCGTGCACCGCCCGGCGCGACACTACCAGCGCCAGCACCAGGTACAACTCACTACATCTTACTTAAATACTAACATCTTATCAACTTGACCTATTCTGAAAATAGTCAGGTATCACCGCACATCTACACTTCGTTTTTTCCGGGGTAACGAAATGAAGAAAAATTCAAAATGCCTGACTGACCGAAAAGGTATCGGGCGAAGGGGTAAGAACTCGACGCGAGCCGCAAGCACCAAGCTGTCCTCGCGTCACACTCACACTAGACGGCCGACTACCAGCACGCCTTAGGGGCCGTCTCCACGAGCGAGAGAATCGCAGCGATAGTATCGTCCTTGCCACGTTTTTCTATACACTCTTTTGGGGCGTCTCCACGAGCGAGAGAATCGCAGCGATAGTATCGTCCTTGCCACGTTTTTCTATACACTCTTTTGGGGCGTCTCCACGAGCGAGAGAATCGCAGCGATAGTATCGTCCTTGCCACGTTTTTCTATACACTCTTTTGGGGCGTCTCCACGAGCGAGAGAATCGCAGCGATAGTATCGTCCTTGCCACGTTTTTCTATACACTCTTTTGGGGCGTCTCCACGAGCGAGAGAATCGCAGCGATATTTTCCATGTGGCTCAGGTTGGCTGGACAAATCTTCAAAATCGCTCCCATTTTACTAGGTCAATAGGGCACTTTATGTGACGGCTAAACACCCTTATGTCAGAATTTGTGACGCTACATAATCTTAGATAATACACTTTTGTCTTCTATTGATTTAAATATCTACAGTTGTTCTTATTAGTATCACCAGTACACGGATTTTCGTCCATTAAAGAAAACACCATTAAATATACTTAGTCCTACATAAAACCTACAATATTGGTAACCCTACTGCAGTGTTTGTATGGGAAAATCTAAATGATCAATATCTTTGAAACTACACAAAGTTTCTCCGTCACAAATTCAGGTTATCATTATCGTCCCCGTCACAACATTTTGAACACATTTTGAAGGTCGTAGATCATCAGGCAGCGGAGATACAGGTGTTCAGCCAGCTTGAACTCAGGTTGGCTGGACATTAGGTTTTTATTGATTTCTCGTAAACCCTTGCATGTGACGCCATAAATCAAACGTTATTACTGTCACACATTGCGTCACCAAGTTTTAGTAAAGGAACCATATTCGAAAACGCTACCGTTATTGAGATTCGGAAGTGCCAGCCAAACGTTTTATACGTAAATTCAAGATGGCTGGCACAGATTTTTGCACTTTTCTACTAAACCACTGTCCGAATCACCAAACTTTTAGCTCGATGCCTGTCACAAACTTACGTGACGCCCGTTGATAAGCAAAAAGTCGTCAAAATCACTTCCGTTACCGAGATTGAGAGACCAGCGAAAAGTGGCTTTTCAAGATGGCTGGACCCGTTTTCGATCGATTATCTAAGATTCTTTAGCGTCACAAATTCTGACATAAGAGTGTTTAGCCGTCACATAAAGTGCCCTATTGACCTAGTAAAATGCGAGCTATTTTGAAGATTTGTCCAGCCAACCTGAGTGACATTATTTTCCTATCGAAATACGTCATATCGCCGCGATTCTCTCGCTCGTGGAGACGGCCCCTTAGCGTCCTATGCAACCGCACATTCTACAGTTCAGCAGTTTACGCCACATTCATTTCTAGTCACAATAATTATTAACTCGTTCAGTTCGCGTTGAGCTATCAGGTCAGCCAGGCGTTCTCGTAACAGCCAACAGGGACCGCATTTCCGCACCATCAGTCCATTAAACTCATTTTACTTAAAGTACCTTCTGGACAATATACAATACTGTTTCCGAACTTCACCTTCTTTTATTCCATTCACCTATCATCTGACAGTAATGTCTGGTCTAGCTATCATACATTCTTTTTGGTCCTTCGAGCCGGATTGAATCGGCGACCTGTAGGATGTCAAAGTTTGCGGGATCGCATTTTTTTTTTCTTTTGTAGTACACGAAATGAGGTTTGAATATAAAACAGCCTTTTGTTTCGAAAAATGTATATTTGTTTACTTAAATAAAAACATTTGACGTCATAGGTGTCAAATATCTAGGATCCTAGGTTGTATGAGCAGACGAACGCCTTCATTTCCTGGCTGATTGCTCTCCGCTTGTATTGCAGGAGGAAGGCAACGAGTCGCAGGAGGGAGAGGACATGGAGGGCGAGGTGGAGTACCTGGAGGTGGAGGAGCTGGACGAGCTGCAGTACCGCGACCAGGACGAGTACGAGCACAAGCCCGACCTACACCACATGCACTGACCACACACACACACATAATTATAATTATTAATGTTCTTTGAATTATTATTTCTCATTGACTATTTACATTGATTAGTTAAGATAGCTTTTATTGATGAAAATAAACTCCCTTTATAACCGGGAATGTTCTGCTGGCTGCTGCCCATGGTTATATTAATTGTAGATTATAGATAGCTATAAATATATGAGCCCCTTTGTAAGCCAATGCTAAAGACTGATGTACAGACGCCACTACATCAAACTGACAAATTTTCCCTATCAACCTTGAATCTAATTCTTTAGCAGTTAAGTTGAGAATCTATTAGAGAGAGATTGTAGTAGCTCGATGTGCTGCCGTCTGAACCTAACCTACTTGGTTAGGCATATTGATAAAAAGTGCCTGTTGCATGTTCTAAAACATATATATCTACGAAAATACATACTATATCTAACTTGTTCATTCTCGGAATAGTATAAGATGGTATAAAATTACTTTGTTACGAAATAAGTACATTATACTTTTAATGGTTTTCTTTTCTTTTTCATGTAATTATTGAAAATAAATATATGTTCATTTCCATTATTGTGTTATCATTGAACATTTTTTGAGAACATTATTAAAAGAAAAAACCAAAACAGAATACTATATTTTGTGAGTTTAAAATCTTAACTAACAGTCCAGAAATTGGTGGTCAGACGAGCTGGATGCGTCCCGCATGGGCCGATTCTGATGACGTCCTCGAGACAAGACGTCCTGGAAAAAATTGAGTGAGGCCTTTGCCCAGCAATGGGACAATACAGGCTAGATATAATATTATTCCCATTCCTTCCAATGATCACGATTCTGTGCTGTTTCTTTCCAATTCTCAAGGAAGATATCCAGTTCGTCCCAAAAACTGAATGGTCCGGCCATCTCTTTCGTGGTCGGACGTGACCTCGTGTCACTGTTTCAGGGCATTCCTGCGCCTTACGGGCCCACAGCCCACAGTTCGTTCGTCATGCGACAGACATGTCCTGCCCAGCCCCATTTAAGTTGAGCCACGTCGTCAGTATAGTGTTACGAATACGATCCGTTAATTTTACACCTAAGATACTGCGCTATATAGCACGTTGGCAAACCTTGAGTTTGGACCAACGACCATACAGCCTATAGACTCCTAATAACAGGCGACCGATATCTGTCAACACATAAGGAGAATAGATCTTATAACCGTCGTCACTCACCGAGTTCGAAGTAGTATCGACCACTCCTGTGAGCCGTGTACACTTCCGCATTACTCCTTTAAAAAATCGAGAAAATAGACATATATGGCCCCGTGTACAATACGTTGATGTGTTAAAGAAAGCCGGACTTCCAGTTTCCTGAAATACGGTATCACATTTCATCGGTAATTAAAAGTTCCATAATCTAAATAAGATTAATTTTCTGACAATATTTATCGGAGTTCATCTTATACTGGGCATACTTGATGCCTTTTATGATTGCGTCCCTTTCTTTCGAAAGTACTTTTTTCGCTATCTCTTTTCCTCGATGTTACGTGAACATAATTAGTGATGTTCCAAATTGTACGACCACCTCTGTTGTCGATAAAGCAAAACAAAAACCTATAACTATTTATTTATGCATTTTTTTTTAATAATTAAAAATTACAACAAATAGTACATCTGATAAATTGTAAAACTTTAATTTATTCATTTTAAAGATACCCACACGATCCTGATTTAAAAAATAAATGGATAATTACAACCAAGCGAGAGAACTGGATCCTGGTTCTGAATAGTGTAATATTATGTTCACGTCATTTTACCGAAGATTGTTTTATTCCTATGAAAAACCGTCGCCGCCTACTAAGTTCATATAAGTTCAGATATTTCACCTACATGATTAAATCGTAATTTGAATAAAGAAGGTAATTTAATGCAATTTGAGTATGTAAAAACAATTTTATTATACCTACAGTAAAAAATATCGATAATTTCTTGTTTGATTTAAAACTGTCCCATCCCTAGTGAAATGCAATGACCTTGAATTAGCCAATCAGAACGCAGTACCCCGTCCCCCTCGCGTACCTCGTACCTCAGCGAGTTGACAGAATAGTTTTCGTGCATTCGATCGTGTATTAGGCGTCTATAGGCTGTATGGTCGTTGGTTTGGACTTTTGGATGTTAGTCAAAGACCAATATTGCGTACGGTGCACAATCTTTGTCTTTGACTTTGAATACAGTTTTGTAAAACTTATTAAAATAATAGTGCTTGCAACTGAACGGTTCCAGTACAGGCGAATGCACGGGAGCGCCTTTATGTGTGCTGAACTACTGTATGCGAGCGATTCAGCTGCACACGAAGAGCCACATACATTGTTGATTTGATGTCACCCGAACTCGACCGAAAGTGATTACCGGCCGACTATAGCCTTTTCGGTGTAATAGTTCGCTCTCGTAGTTTTAATCTCTAGTAATAATTTATCCTTGGGGGTTGATTAATCAAACCAGCATGTCTTGTGTTCAACAATAATACTTTATATAGGTGACAACATTGAAATATTAAATACCTAATCGTGGATAAATACTTTCAAATCAAATTACAATATCACAATAGGTTAGGTAAGGGTCGCACGTAACTAATATTTGATATTAATTACTTGCAAACAATAAATATTCGTCGTCTAATAACACATCCTGCGAAACTGTTCACAGAACTTATAACAGAGCTGTAAGTATAATACTATACTAGACTAGAGCATTGAATCTGAATTACAACATTTTCAAAAAGTTCTAGACACTGAAATAACGACATTGTACTCGTATGTCGCAGCATACTCATTGAGAGCACGAACTTGACATTGCATGGAGTTTGGTAACTTACGACGAGATAGTCGCCATTCGCTGCGCAGTCGTTTGTCTCGTGTGTGGTTTCGGAAGAAAGCAGTGCCGTCAAAATGACTCAATAGAGAGAGATCGTTTTGTAATAGTAGTTTATGCAACTGTGCATAATGAAGGGCATTACAACACGAGTGTTGTAATGCCTAATTATGTATAGTTGCATACACTACTTTATCTACCCAAATATCATAAGGGCTCTATGATGGGTTCAGGAACCATAGGGAAATAACCTGTATTGTTACTTGGCCCTTGATTTTTGTGCCAACAGGTTATTAGTTGCATTCGTCGCTGCATTTACGATATCTGGCGGAGTATTCATGTCAATTTCTGAGTCACTATCACTCATTTTCGACAGAAATAAAGAACTTATCAGAAAATTTGTCTACTCGTAACTGGATTACTGGAAATAAAAAGCTAACGAACAAATGACAGCTCGAAATGGCGGCGTTTCGGATATCTGTCATTTTTTTTTAAATCATAGGCAAACGAACAAATTCACTATTCTTGTGTCACTCGAGATCAAAATGTCGTGCGATTTATAGTTAAAATCATACTGAATTGGGGTTTTTTTTTATCGATATCTGATTTAATGTAGGTGGTACTAGAATAGCACACTCACTTGAATTTGACACCTGTTCCAAATTTAAAACTCATAACACAACTGTTTTCAGTTGCGTTATGAGTTCATTACAGTTCCGTTTATTTCTGCAGGTTGGTAATGCTGGTCATTGCCTATGGTTTTTGAACGCATTAGAGAGGGTTTATGATATTTGGGTAGATAAAGTAATTTTGTCGCCGAATTTTGACCGCACTGCTTTCTTAGATGTCCAGTGTCCGTGGTAGTGCGTCACAGGTCACAGGTCGGCGTGTGCCCCGGGCGGCGCGTCGTGCGGGCGCGGCCGCGTGCGACAGATGAGCGCCACGCGGCGCTGGCGCGGCAAGCTGGACCCGCGCCACGCGCTCTCCGCGCCGCCCAGCACGGCGTGTGTGAACTCGTAGCGCGCCACGCCTCTACAACAACCAACACATATGTCGACTGCTGACTATATAACGACTGGCAGGACGAGTTCACACTTTTCTAACTATGTACAATAGAAAGGCGAAAGGGGTTGGAGTGTAGCCTTAGGGGCGCTATGGCGCGGGACTTAGAAAATTTTTCGAAAAATTTTTTTTTTTCGATTTGCTACCATACGCTTATAGGCACCATGAGCCGTGCAGAAAACAAAAAAAAAAATTTGGGTTAAAAAAATTTTTAGGACTTAGAAAAAATTTTGCAAGTCCCAAAAATTTTTTTTCTACCAAATATTTTTTTTTGTTTTCTGCACGGCTCATGGTGCCTATAAGCGTATGGCATCAACTTCCAAAAATATTTTGTGTGTTTGCCCCTAACCGTACTCAAGGTGAAAAGTAAGGAGAAATTTTTTAAGTCCCAAAAATTTTTTTAACCCAAATTTTTTTTTTTTTGTTTTCTGCACGGCTCATGGTGCCTATAAGCGTATGGTACCAAATCGAAAAAAAAAAATTTTTCGAAAAATTTTCTAAGTCCCAAAAATTTTTAAAACCAAAAAAATTTTTTTTTCGTTTTCTTTGCTTCTCATAGCGCCCCTAAGGATATACTCCAACTCCTAAAAATCCGCCCCTAAGGCTACCCACTGACCAATAAATGACTTGATTTCGAATGCTCGTTAATCCAATGATAGTCTAGTAAAGTGTAGTGAGTACTTACGTCATGATGTAGAGCGCGCGACGCTGCAGCAGCGCGTTGACTGTCATGTGCTTGTTCTCGCAGTGCACCAGCTGCATCACCGCGCTCGACACCAGGCACAGGCCGGCGATCACGTCGCCGCAGAACTGCACAGACCAACTCACCACATGTACCTAATGTGCGTATCCGACTGACCAGCACCTTGGCACCTGGCACAAAGCTTGGGTATTAATACATAACCCTTAACATATACGCTCCCGACGCGACACTGGCGCACTTGCAGGACTGTCAAAAATGTCTCTCTACCTGCACTTTAGAAGACTTAAAAAAAGTCACTGCTATTAACCATAATGGGCCCATGTAATTAGAATTTAGATATGATCGATATGAAAGAAGACAAATATTGAGCGGGAAAATGTTGCTTGCGTCGCAGGGCGTGATATGGCAGCAGGCTGGTGTGTGTGTGTGTGTGTGTGTGTGTGTGTGTGTGTGTGTGTGACTGACCCTGACGGCGTCCACGTGCGGCTTGATGTGTCCGGCGGCGGCGAGGTCCAGCACGTGCACGTGCGGGAGCGCGTCGGTCACGTGCGCGCCGAACGCGAGCGCGCGCACGCGCTGCAGCACCGCCCCGTTCTCCGCAGACCATTGCTGGCGCTCCGTCTCGCGGAACCCTTGGATTGCCTGCGACCGAGATAACATGGCTTTATTTTATAACATTCATTTATAAATACCTAAATTTTCATTGTTACAGTGATGGCCTTATAGCTAAACCATAATTACTGTTGAATCTGTAACTACTAGATACTAACATCTCTAACACATCAAAGAAGCCAAAGCCAGAAACTTGCTTATTTTGAGAAGTGCACATTTCGCGTTGTGCACATTCTGAGTCATCCCGACTTGTCGTCTCTGGCAGCGTTGTCGTGACCCTGCTGAGCAGCACCCAGGATGTGGATGGTACAACTGCTCGACAGGACCGATACATACAATACAACTGACTGAAAAACATCAGCCGATGATAACCACCCGGGGGATGGATCTACAATTCTCAAGCATTTTTGTTAGCCACCAAACCGTGACAAATAGGCTGCATGATACGGCCTACAAGCACGACACAATTACGTGCCTATGCGCCCCGGGAATCGCGCCCATAGAAAGGAATAGTATAGGTAAGCAACACTTAACATGGACCTAAGAGCAATGGGATAAATTTTTATTTTGCCATGAGGGTCCGGTTTGTATTTAAGCCTGATACGAGAAGGGTAACACTGTATTGACGTCTTAGAAATGCTGAACGGCTGAGATGATTTCAGGTAGTGCACCCTAACAGTGGCTCCGCAGTGATGGTACACCAAAAAGAGAAGGCAGTAAAGATATTACAAATAGAGCAAAAATTGACACCGAGTTTTAATTTAAACAATATTGGTCAATATTCTCAACAACAGGAGCATCAACCTTCAACATAGTTTGAACAATTTATCAAACAATGACATGTAATGGTGAATAAACTATGGGTAAGTAATCCATACAACCACATTTAGGTCCATGTTCACCAAAGAGATGAGGGTCTGATTATCTAAAACAGCTGTTTAAACACATTTTTGTATGGGAATATGTCAAAGTGACAGATGTCTTAGGTAATATCATTGTCTTTCCGGTGAACATGGACCTTAGAAAATTTTCTCTAGTTACTGACATTATCCCAGTGGTCGAACTCGTATCTCATGCGGCGCAGCACGGGCTCCAGCTCCAGCAGCAGGGAGTTCTCCTCGCGTTCCGTGATGAAGTCGGGGTACACTTGCATGTCCCGCACCACTGCACTGCGCAACTGGGGTGAGTCGTCCTCCTTCCACGACGGGCTGATCTCCACCATACTTGGGTCACCTGGGTGATAGATCTGATTTGGTTTATTGAAGTCACACAAAATATACCTGCTGTGAGATATCAGTTTGGTTCCCAAATACTTTACAGCAGCAGCTTGGGTCAAGAGTGGCGCTCTAAGTTTTGGTTTTTTCGGTTCAATATTGTTTATTTTATATTAACTTCATGGCAATGGCCAATAGACATCGTAGCCTAGCTCAAACCCTATTGAGATAGAAATTTTAACTTTATACGAGGCATCATTAACGAAGGAATTTTGCAAAAATCAACTTGGATCAGTGATAAACACAGTTCAGGAGAAATTAAAGGTTATAATTAAAAAAGACCTACGGAGCCCTATCCTATCTTTGTCTAGCTCCATGGCGCCGCTTATCCCGCGAGGAAGCCCGATGCATACCTTCTTGTATTTACAGGTTTTCAAAAAACTAAATGTTAACAAACGCATTTTTTTGCGTAAATAAAACTAAAACTTCCTCCAAAATATTCTCGTGAAAGAATGCTTTGACAAGCAGATGACAGAAAGAACTTTTATTTTGACACAGAACAGATGACTGCCGGGGGAGCGTTCAATTTAACTGATAGGTATTTCAAGAAATTACACGATTAGGACGATAAATCCAAGATAGTAATCTTACAAAATTATTTTTGATGATGCATGTTTCGTGTTCCGGATGGCATCGCTTCTGACAATAATTCTAATAAACACTTCTAGACGAAGGAGGTTCTCGTCAATCTCGTGGCTATTTAATATCAGCCACTCGGGTCGATCTTTAGGTAAGCCTTGGTTGGCCTAGTCGCTGGATAGATAGTGCTGATCTCGGTATGTTACTGTTAGGAACAGAACGTCACATAAATTTCACTTGGACCTAAATGATTATATTCGGAAGCGTAGGCAAACTAAGGTGTCAGTAAACGAGCGTATGTGATGTGTGTTTTTTCAAGCGATTTGGCTTTGCCACCGAGTAACGTAATCAGATCAACGCCATCTATCGATTTTTTCATTTACCCCAAATCCGCCATCTATCGAGTTCTTGGAAACTATTTTTTTTTTATTCTCAAAAAGAAAACCTCGCATGGTCCTACGATTTAGGGTTTTGCTGTTGGTGAAATTAAAAACCCATTGACTGGGTGATAGAACTTCTAATAATGAATGACAATTTGTTTTTATGTGAAAACTCATGTCATTCATTATGTTAACTCTGCCATTGCCGGTCCCAAGCCCGGATGAGAAAAGAGGAGGGTTGGCTGTGAACGACGTCAAATACCTAATAACATCTTGGTATTACAAACATCTAGACAGCCATAAAATAGACGTCAACGCCGAGTCAGGGCGGCGGTCAAACTAACCCTACCAGGCTACCGTGAGCCTTGAGGACTAAATATCCTCAAAAAGTACGGGGGCAGGTCCAGGGGAACAACCTGCTTGAATAATGTCCCGATACAACCATGTTTGCAGAACAAAAGAATGAACTACCCCAGGAGGGTACCGGCCGTGCCGGAGAATCCCTCCCTGAGTCTAACTCAGGCTGCCCCACGTATTCTGGGGGGGGGCAATGTGCTGCATCATATGGATCCTACGACTGCTAAAACAAACACAAAGAAACTAGTCCAGCAAGCATTCCACCCAAGGTTATTTATGTCTAGGCCTAGAAGCCAATCACTTAGCTCCGCGACAGATAAAACCACTGAAAATCAGACCCATTCAACTAACTTGAACAACCCTCACTTGGAAACAACATGCGCCACGACAGGCGCACAGCCTCCTAAGTGGCAAAGAGCACCAGTCTCAAGAAATGCAAAGAGAAAGAAAGTGTCTTCTCCGTCCCCTGAACGAACAATGACTGTAATCAATTTAGTGGACTCCCTGTAGATGAAACAGAAGACAATTTATCGCGAAATGCTGTCAAAAGCCTCGAAACCTCCACCAATCATTCTTTATGGTATTGAAGATGTTAATAAGCTAACGGAGCTTCTTGAAACTGTTGTAGAAAAATCAGACTTTATTTTCAAAATCACAAATAAAAATCAACTTAGGATTAACTGCACTACAGTTGAAGCATATAAAATAGTCATCAATACTGTCAGACAAAAGGGATTGATTGGACATACGTTCAACAGTAAAGAGAAGCGACCTTACAGAATAGTAATTAAAAATCTCCACCACACAACGCCAGTAACTGAAATCAAAGAAGCAATAGAAGAGACTGGTAACACAGTTGTTGGGGAAATAATAAATGCAAAGTATGGACCCGAAAAAAGTCCAACTTCTACATTCTTTGCAAACATACAACAGGGCCCCAATAATAAAGCCGTAAAAAACATTAAATATATCCACCACCAATCTATTACTATAGAAGACCCTCGAAAACGGAAAATAGTAGTTCAATGTCAGAGATGCCAGCAATATGGCCACTCCAAAAACTATTGCATGAGGCCATACCGCTGTGTGAAATGTGCAGAATCCCATAGGTCCTCTGAATGTCCTAAGACTGACCGCAACACCCCAGCTACATGCGCTCTCTGTTTCGGCGCCCATCCATCAAATTTCAAAGGCTGTGAGGTTTACAGGGAAATATATGCCAGGAAATTCAATAGAAGACCACGAATCAACCCTAAAGAAATAAACAAGAAAACTGCCGAGAACTCCAACAACCAGGTTTTACCACAGGCTAACCCAAAAGAAAACATCAGAACAAATACAATAATCCCCACCAAAAAAGATAGATATGCCGATGTAACAAAACAAAACCTAAATAATAAAGAAGCAGAAATTCCATCGCCAAATCATACAATAGAGCAAATGTTCCTAAAACAAGCAGAAAAGCTAGACATTATCCTTCAACAAATGAGCACTTTAATAAATCTCATAACAACTCTAGTGTCAAGGCAGTCACGATGACTTCCCTCAAGATAGCTACCTGGAACCTTGATGGCCTATCTCCAAATAAGGAGGAGGTCGAAATGCTATTAAATACTCACAACATAGACATTCTGCTAGTGTCTGAAACTCATTTCACTGAGAACAGTAGTATTAGATTACAAAATTATAATATATATTCTACTAACCATCCAGACGGCCTGCCCACGCTGGGGCGGCAGTTGTAATTAGATCCAGCATCAAACATCACCAATTACCACAGTTTAAGAAAGCACACATACAAGCAGCAACGATAACTATAGAAGACCGCAACGGAGCCTTCAACGTCTCTGCCATATACAGCCCTCCGAAACACAGAATAACTGAGGAGCTATATAACGAGTTTTTTAATACATTAGGCTCACGTTTCATAGCCGGTGGAGATTGGAATGCAAAGCATGTCCGTTGGGCCTCTAGATTAACCAACACCAGAGGTAGAGAGCTGAAGAAAAGCCTAGACGGTAACTGTCTTTCTACAATCTCAACGGCAGAGCCCACAAATTGGCCTACTGATCCAAACAGACTGCCTGACGTCATCGACTTCTTCATCACCAAGGGCTTATCTAGACTCCCTCATCAAATAGAAACATGCCTAGACACTGACACAAATCACGTACCGGTAAAACTGACAATTGGCTCCACTGTCCTCAATATCGAGAGAAATCTGAATCTCTACAACAAACGAACAGACTGGCACAATTTTCGGGAATTAATTGAGGAGAAACTTGAACTCAAAATAGCTTTAAAAACTGAGTCCGACATTGATGATGCTACCAGGACAATAACTACTCTGATACAGCAATGTTGTTGGATCTGCACCCCGGTAACCATCGAGCGTCGTCAGCAGCGTAAAGTGTATTCGGACACCATAAGATTAGAAATACTAGAAAAACGCAGACTCCGTCGAACATGGCACACTAGTAGACATCCCAGTGACAAAAGAGAGCTTAACAAAGCAGCCAAGAAACTAAAATCCCTTATATCGGATGCTAACGAAGCCGCCCTGGAGACATACCTAGAAGGTCTAACACCTACAAAAGACACAAACTATTCACTATGGAGAGCATGCAAAAATTACAATCGGCCATCGCTCCATAAACCTCCACTCCGGATACGTGGTGGAAATTGGGCTAAAACCGCACAAGATAAGGCTGAAGCATTTGCGTGTCACCTTAGCCAAGTATTTAAACCAAACGCTGCTTGTCCGAACGTAGATGAATCGGAGATAGACCTTATTCTTGACCAGGACTACCAACTTGATGTACCACTGAAGACGGTAACACCGGGAGAAGTCTCCAGACACATCAAATCCATGGACAACAACAAGGCCCCTGGGTTTGATCTCATTGACAAGAAGGTCCTAGAGGAGCTTCCGCGTAAGGGAATAGTTTATCTAACAACATTGTTTAACGCCATTCTGCGGGTAGGATACTTCCCGGATCTGTGGAAGGTCTCCCAAATCATTATGATACACAAACCTGGTAAACCTGCTCATGAAGTAACTTCTTACAGACCGATTAGCTTACTACCGATTATGTCTAAGCTATTCGAAAAAATATTTCTGCAAAGACTCAACAATGTCCTAAAAGAAAAGTCAATTATTCCTGACCATCAATTCGGCTTTCGTAAAGAACATGCCACTACAGAACAAGTCCATAGGGTGACAAGAGTAATAAGGAAGGCATTTGAGAAAAAAGAATATTGCTCATCAGCTTTTCTGGACATCCAGCAAGCGTTTGACAGAGTTTGGCACAAAGGGTTGTTATGCAAAATTAAATCCTTATTACCACATACGTATTTTGAAACGCTAAAATCGTACTTAGCCAATAGAATATTTCAAGTCAAAGAAAATGATTGCACATCGGACTTTTATGAAATGACCGCGGGAGTGCCTCAAGGGTCGGTTCTTGGGCCCGTCTTGTATTCACTGTATACATCTGACCTACCAAAAAGCCAAGAGTTTACAGTCGCGACTTATGCAGATGATACAGCTTTACTCGCCTCGGACCCATGTCCAGCTAAAGCATCTGAACTCCTGCAGTGTGGACTCCATAAAATAGAGAAATGGATGTCAAAATGGAGAATTGCAGCTAGTGAGTCCAAATCAGTGCATGTAACCTTTACACTCCGCAAAGAAAACTGCCCCCCCGTAACTCTAAATAATACACAACTGCCTCATCAAAACTCGGTAAAATACCTAGGAATGCACTTAGACCGCAGACTCACTTGGAAGAAACATGTGCAAGCAAAAAGAGATCAGATTAACCTCAAGTATAAGGGACTCTACTGGTTGCTAGGTAGAAACTCAAAACTAGCAATTGACAAAAAGGTTCTCATATACAATGTTGTGCTAAAACCAATCTGGACCTATGGCATTGAACTATGGGGCACAGCATGTAGCACCAATAAAACAATAATACAAAGGGCGCAAAACTACATTCTGAGGCAAATTTCAAATGCGCCATGGTTGATTAAAACAAAGGAGATCCATGACATCCTTAACCTACCAATGGTTAAAGAAGTGATAGACTACTTCGGCTCCAGCTACAAGTCAAGACTACAAAACCATCCAAATCAGCTTGCAGGACAGCTCACTATCCCTGAAACAATTCGTCGACTGAAGAAACGACGAGATCTCTTTGACGACATTGTCGCTGATGGTTGACAATATAAAACAAAGGGTGGGCTCCGCTGGGAGTACTCTAGCACCCTACACACCATTAAATCATCATCCCATCTGCTTATAGTCCACACGACTGATTGCAAGATAACTGAAGAGAAAAAAAAAAAAAATGTGAAAACAAACGCGTTAAAGCACTTTTTGAATGAACAAAAATCATGGATCTCGCGTGACCGCCACGTAGGTACGCTTTTCGTAGCACTTGTAGCGATCGTGGAACGCTGCATCGCTTCTGTTTTCACTTCAATCGGCCGTCCATAAAGACTACGGGCATATTTTTTTTTTCGTTCACGGAGTTTGACCGAGGGTGCTTTGAGTGTGAGGAGGGCAGGGCTCCAGTCAGGGTAAAAACCTTACAAACTAAGTGACTACTGGCAACCCTTGAGGGGTAGCTACGATCTTCGTCTTAGGAATTCACTGGGGGAGGACAGCAAAGGGACAGGCTGGATCTGAGTGGGTCAATTTTCCGATGACAGCTCTGCTTATATAGCGGTGCTTATAAATCGGATTTACATGTGTGGTGTGCATAATAATTTATAGTCGATCTTTATAGATGTAGTGCAGATAACTCACAGGGTGGCGCTAGTTCAGATTCTTACCCACGAAGATTGTAGATGGCGTATAAATGACTTGCTGTCTCCTATGTACTGAACACCGTCATCGTATAGTCCGGGAGGTACCGTTGGATTTTAGATAGTGTTTTTACCCCGATCGGTTGCTATCTTGTTCAATATATCTCGAATGACTGATAAATAATCCCAGCGTCAGCGGACGCACCCACGGTGGGTGTAGGTAGGATTGGAAGGTTAGGATAGGTTAGAAAAATAAACATAGTACGCCGGCTGAAACTTTTCTCATAAATAGTTTACATCATACTGAGCCTAAAGAAAATCGTCCGCTTTAAAGTGGTTTGCGGATTAAGTGTCAGTCGCTCGCATGTACTTAAAAAAATTATGCACGCCTGATAAAAAAATAAAAGCAATCTATCACACACTCTCTACTTGCTTATAGATTGCTTTTAGTTTTTTTTTATCAGACCTACAGTATCGAGAATAACTATCAAATTGATCTAATCGAGTCCTATCGAATCCTATGTACTTGCACTCAGCACTGCTGTATCATTTACAAGTTCATGCGAGTGGCTGACACAGATTTCCCCCTCCACCATGCAGCTGACGACGATGTTTTCTAAGCTCATTATGATCTAAACTATATTAAAAAAATAGTTTCACCTGGCGTAGGTACTATGACTTAATTTTTAGTTTTTACAACTTCCGTAACCTCCCAAGTCCCAATCCTAAACCCACCGCTATTTGAGCAGCTGACGGTTGGTTTAGTTATTGGTAATGTAAGATCGACCTTTGATGACAATAATATCAGCCGGCTTTTTATGACTTTTTTATTTGCAACGGTACCTTCCGGACTAGTTGGTTAGGACGGGCAGGATAAACGCATCGATGAGTTTGGGTTTAAAGGAGATCGGCACATCTCCCTTGATAAGCGTCTTCATCGACCAGTAGCATTTAAGTATATTGTAGTTATCATAACACTGTTTTGTTTTATTAGCTATCGCGGTTTAAAACTCAACTGAAAAAAAATCACTTACGTGATATCCTCCTTTTAACTTAAAACTTGGGTATAGATCTTGGGTGTCATAATAAAAATGTTTATAGGTATATCCATAAGCTCTATTTAAGTATTTCGTTCATTTTGGCTAAAATTGTCACTTTAGGGCAACGACCATACAGTGTCGTTGCTCAAGGGATATCATCCGTGATTATTAAAAATAATGAATGATTACTGAAGATATCCCATAAGTGACAATACAAGTAGGTATAGGTATCATTATTATTTATTTAAAACTTGGGTCTATATCTTGGATGTCATAATAACAATGTTTTTAAGTAAGTGTATCTATAAGCTCTATATTTTGGTCGTTACTTTTGAAAATAGCCCAGACATGTATGGAGGCAGGGTGATCTCCTTTGTCAGATTGTAGCTTGATTGATGTGCTGGCGTCCGTACCTACTTACATACTTCTATTCTTTGCAAAACTTGCACTATAATGCGAATTTACCCCGCTTTTGGGATTTGCAAGTAGTCGGTGTCAGTCTACCTACGAGTACATCATTAGAACATTAAAAATCGCTGTACGTTATCCTATTAAATTTGAAGAGTTCCCTCGATTTCGCCAAGATTCTATCATCAGATCCCGACTTGGTGGCTATGGGACTATTTGGAAAGTATACCCTTTCCACAAAAAAAAAAAAAAATCAAATCGGTTGGCAAGCGACAAAGTTATGCGCGAACAAACATAAAAAAAAGTAGAAACATCCGAAGAACCTCCTCCTTTTTTAGAAGTCGGTTAAAAATAATGTCCTGTGATTAGTCTCAAGTCTTAATGTTCTACGTCTTAGTTTAGACCACTAGATGTATTCGAATGAATGTTTGTATGCAGACTGGGAACGTCATGGCTCATGGCTTCATGCATGAGCTATAAACAGTTTAATTTATACTTCCGCGCCACTGTATGGTATCTCAGGCAAGCAACCTGGCTGGCTTCATCGATGTTATGATGATGGGAGTATCGGGGATAAACGCATTGAGTAATTATTTTATTAGCAAGTTTTGAATACGTAGGTAACATATTATTATTTCACTTAGGAAAAGGTAAGTAGGTACTTATTTATTAGCAACCAACACATGCCAATGATTCGGGTGAAGATGTAGGTAAGTACCTACTTACTGGTTGGTATTGCACTGTGGAGATTCATTTTACCATCTTATTAGTTTGGCAATGGGGAGCCATCAGCCATTGTGAAATGTGAGTACTATCACGCAACGCATTCTCTGAACCACATCACATTACACATAGGCACCTACATCTACATATTGTATGGCCAAGCGTTTCTTAGCTATTATCAAATTATGCACTATTGATACTTTGCTCAATAGTTTTGTAAATTGTGGAGGTCTGAATACCTACTAAATAAAATTTACCTAAGACCAAACTTCAACAAAAGGTTCAGGCTAATTATATTAGATAAACGGACCAACGAAAGTTTGTTAAGTTCCTATATTTATTCTTTCGCTAGATGGCAAGTAGTTGATACTGATTTAGATAGGTAAAAGGGTGTAAAACACCTCTTAATGAATCCGAAAGGCACTTCTTGTTCTCCCCGTCCGCGTCATTGCGATATTTTTTTTGTTCTACACCATACCTGGAACTTTGACCCCCATTTGATATCTCCGTAACTAGAAAGTCAAAGTTCCAACTTTTTGACAAGTTTTTTTTTTAAATAGGTAAGTAAGTACCTACGTAAGTTTTTACTGTAAGTTTCTCTTTAGACCAATTCTACGACCCTCGTCTATTTAATCCATCTATCAGCACAAATGGTCTGATGTAGGTACTAAGGTCCATGTTCACCGAGAAGATAACAATATGATTATCTAAAACAGCTGTTTGGGCTAGCATACTGCAAGTTGATATCTTCACATCCGTGGAGCCAGTAATACCATCCATACGTTAGCGACGTAAAGGGAGATACACCAGAGCCATTTTTTGAATTCCTGACTTTAAGTTTCTATGAGAATGGAGCTCGATTTCATGGGATCATCTTTCACGGGGTGGTATTCTTGAACTGAATGAGACGAAATTTAAAACATGCATTAAACGCACACTATGTGAGCAAGCATAGTATAAGTTGAGCGATTATATCGCTGATAAAAATGCTTGGCTCAATGCTGGTTCTGCTCCACAAGGACAGGGGCGCATAATTGGATAACACAAATTGTATTGTTGGAGCTGCTGAAGATCTATCTTAGCATTGTATAGATTCAATCTCTTTAGTATTATATAAACGCATAGCCAACCATTTAACAAGATTGGAATTCATAAGTAATAATATAATTTTACATAAAAATATACCAGCACATACCATGGCCAAAATAATCCACAAATATGACCCTGCTAAATTGTTACTTGGGCGAAATTCAACGAGTTAACACAATTACAAGGTGAAATAGACTCTTTTAATGTTGCTGATTTTGTCGTCTGTGATGCGGAGGACTGTACCGGTCTGTTACCAAACTCCAAAAACTGTTTTAAAATGATTCAACAAAATATTCGGAGTATCAAATGTAACCTACCTGGATTATTACCAATAATAGCCAGAACTGCGGTGGAGTGGGACTGCATTGTTTTGACGGAATGCTGGTTGTCATCAACTGTGTTCTTACCCTCTCTGGACGGATATGACAGTTTTGCCACTACTAACAACCTTACGCAGAATGAAGGCGTTGTTGTATACTACAAGAACGGTTTGTTTATATCAGTTGAAGAACCTGTAATTGAGGACGCAAACTGTCTTGTTATTACCCTAAATAAAGATACAGTGGCCTTGGCCATTTATAGGCCACCCGGGCACAGAAATACTGACAACTTCTTGCAATCTCTCAATCAGGTACTTTTAAAATATTCGCTTATGCAAAATGTCATATTATTGGGGGACATTAACATCAACATAGCCGAGCACAGTACTGACAGCAATCTTTCTGCATATCTAGATATGATGGCATTCCACGGTATGATGCCTGCATACACATCTCCTACGCACAATAAGACATGTTTAGATCACACGTTTCTAAAGACAAAACTAACGGCTCGTTGTCTTATACTACAAACAACAATTACAGATCATAATAGTGTTGCGTTGTACATAGCTAGTCTTCCTTAACAAAAACCTGCCAAGACTATAAATTACTTAGACCACAACTCTCTAAATTTGGAACTTAATAGTGTTAACTTTGGTCCACTATACGCAGTTAAAAACGCCAATGAGGCTGCTGATTTCCTTCATAGTATCCTATATAGTGCTATCAAAAACAACACTAAGGAAGTCAAAATATCAAACAAGAAAATAATTCTAAAACCGTGGATAACCCCAGGCATTCTAAAGTGCATTAGAAACCGCGATAACCTATATAAAAAAGTAAAGAAACACCCAGACAATGAGACACATAAAACTACATACAAACGATACCGAAACTTTTGTTCGTCCTTATTAAAAAAACTTAAAAGAGACTATGAAAAGTTACAATTCGAAAACGCAGGGAAGAGTAGTAAAAAAATTTGGAAAATAGTTAAAGAAATTACATACTCAACTAAACCCAAAGACAGCCTGACTGATCTTATAAGCACCAATGACCCCCAAAATTCGGCAAACAATGTCAATCAATACTTTGCAAATGTTGGTAAAACTCTAGCAGAAAAAATCATGAAGAACAATTTACGAACGGGACCCATCACCAATAACTCGTGTAGCCACTCTTTTTGTCTGCTCCCTACGGATGAAGCTGAGGTTAGGTCTTTAATATCAGGGTTAAGGAGTGATTGTTCGGTGGGCCTTGATTTGATATCTGGTGACATCTTGAAATCTAATATGGACATCTTAACAATACCTATAACATACATCTGTAATTTATCGCTCACAACCGGTGTATTTCCGAAGATCTATAAGAAATCAAGAGTTCACCCGATACATAAGAGTGGTGACAGAGACTGTGTCAATAATTATAGGCCAATTTCAATTCTCCCTACCCTATCAAAAATTTTAGAGCGCATCATTAACAAACAACTTGTTAACTACTTGGAAAGTAAAAATCTTCTCTCACAAGCACAATTTGGTTTCAGAGCCAAGAGATCCACCGCCGACGCTGTGTCAGAACTAACAAATTATATAGTCAACAACATAGATTCAAAAAGAAAAACGATTGGAATATTTTTAGATTTAGCAAAGGCCTTTGACACAGTCTCTGTCCCTATTCTGTTAACAAAACTCGAAAGTCTGGGTGTCCGGGATCTTCAACTAGAACTTCTTAAAGATTACCTAACTGACAGAACTCAGTGTGTTAAGATCGGTAACATAACTAGTGAAGAAGTCCCAGTGACATTTGGAGTTCCACAGGGCAGTATTCTTGGACCGACATTGTTCCTAGTCTATATAAATGACATATTATTATGTCAGTTAATGTTACCAGATTCAAAAACTGTTGCGTTTGCTGATGATACGGCTTTACTTTTCAGTGGGAGCTCCTGGCATGAAGTCTTTGTCAAAGCTCAGTTAGGCATGAACACTGTGATCAGTTGGTTAAATAAGAATTTACTTACATTAAATGTAGAGAAAACGAACTTCATCACGTTTACCATTCAAAGTAATGACAAACCGGATCCCTCTTTGAGAATTGTCTGCCACTCGTGCCCAAATGCAAATGACACAATTTGTCAGTGTCCCAACCTTAAAAACACTGAGTCTACAAAATATTTAGGAGTAATTATTGATAGAAATCTTAAATTTAGTGATCATCTAAATCTTCTAACAGCGAGAGTGCGTAGACTTATGGTAATATTTAAAGCCTTAAGAAACACTGCACCAAAATCTGTGTTAAAGTCGGTCTACTATGCTCTGTGTCAGTCTCAGCTTGAATACTGTATCACGACATGAGGTGGAACATGTAAAACCCATCTTCTAAAAGTTGAGAGAGCACAAAGAGCACTCCTAAAGGTTAGTTTGTTTCTACCTTTTTATCACCCCACCACTGATCTCTACTCGAAATGGGAGGTACTTACTGTGAGGCAGCTATTCATCCTGAGAACGGTTATGAAACAACATGCCCTAACCACTTTTGAACCAGAAAGATTCAGAAACAAACGTCGCAAACATGCAGTCTGTTCTTCATCGTCATTCAAAACTAAGTTTGCACGTCGGTTTTTCTGCTACCAGGGTTCAAACCTTTACAATAAATTAAATCGATCATTGGCGCTTTACCCCTTGCCAAAAACCAAATGTAAGTCTTTGGTTTCGGACTGGTTAAAAAAATTGGATTATAATTTTACAGAAAGTCTACTTCATTCAAATTAGATTAGAACGATATACGTTTATAACTTGCACCACAACCCTCTCACGTACACATCACACACACTACACCTGACACTCAACACTACACATTAGCATTATACACTCATAGACACACACATACACACAGGCACAGGCGCCTTGATTATCTTTACTAACTTTTTGTTGATAGTTTCTTTTTAACTTCTACCCCCAATATTATTATAAGTTTTTAGTCTTTAATCTCCTTGTCTATAACAGTGTATTGTAATCTCATATTTTGTTAAGTAATTTTTTCCGTTCTTCCGTGGGGTGGGGACCTGGTGATTTGTAATACAGGCATTTTACGCCTAACTCAGACACCAGCTCCTCACATTGTTGTTAATAAACAAATAATAACATGTGAAAACTAGATTAATTTTGTCATTGTGAGGAGAAATAAAGAACTTTATTATTATTATTATATATTATAGCCCATATTGTGTGAGTACTATGTACCTACTAGAAAGCTATCATTCACTGGAAACCTACTTCAGTTTTTGGGTTGAATGTGCCCTGGCGGTTGAGAGTATGTCATGCTCACTCAAATGTCTCGCTGATGGTGGCGCGTGTGTCGGACCATTTAGTTCCCTTCAAAATGGTTGAGCTGAATGGTGCTGATCCATGCGTCATGTTCGTGAACGGGCGCTGTCGGTTGTGACTACTTGTGACTGGTCATCTCTTCGTTGCCATGACTTATTTGAATGAATTATTTTGTTTTTTCTATGGACACTTTTCACGTGCAGATCTTGCTACATTGTTCTCACATAATATACCATCTCAACATGAATGATGTAACCAAGATTTTGTAACAATAATTTGGATTTAAAAGAGTGTCCATGGAGTTTCTTGCCCGTTCTTCTCCGTAAAGATCTACGCTAGAAAATGGGCAACTACAGCAGTACTTTCACACTTTATATATCTTGTGACTGGGACTGTAGTACCTATATTTAATTTTCATCATTGTTTCGACAGTTCAGAAGTGCCTGTAATTGGCATAATAGAAATAAATGCTTTGATTTTGATTTTCGATTTCCAGAGCACTGTGTGTGCATCGCGGCAGCGCGGCGCGGCGGCGCTGTGGTTACCTTTTCATGTGTGCACGGTCTTATTGTTATGGCAAAGATTCTCCAACAAGAGTACTTATCTGTGAACTGTAAGCAGATATTGTGAGTATTGTGACCGATCATGCTGATATTACATATTGATGCTTTTGTTTCGCCACTCAATCTGAAAATATTTGCAAGTTTTAAACACGTACCGAACTCTTATGTTTTGTAAATAAAGTTTGTGTTCAAGTGATGGTTGACCTGCTGCTGCTAATGTGACGACGTGACAGAGAGTAGAATATAAGTAAGTACCTACTTATAACGCAACTATGGCGGCTAAGCTGTGTTGTCAATACTTACCCTGCGTCGGCTGCGTCTCTCCCTGATGAACTTCAAATACCTATTTACCTACGTACGGTCAGTACCCATCATTATGAAAGTCTACACCAGTGATTCCCAAAGTAGTCCAGGTGGATTCCCAGAGGTCCCCGGGAGACCTGTCAGGGGTCTACGTTGGCGTGAAAAAAAAATAGGGGTTCACAAGTTGTAAGTGGGGGTCCACGAAAATGTATCTGGTTTCGATACTAAAGAACAAAAACCGGTCAAGTGCGAGTCGGACTCGCGTACGTACCATTATCTATGCAACATTAAACAAAACGGTTATTTATTTTTAATCACTTTAAAAGTAAATAAACGTTTTGTCTAAATATAACTAAATATTTTGTGAATATTTCAAGCGTCTAGTACCCGTTGCCGTTATTCATATCGAGCATAAAACGGAAACGCAGCCTTTTAATACATCAATGAAAAAACGTCACGTTTGTTGTACTTATGAGATCCAGAAATACATCATGTGATACAACTGTCTAGCTACTGACAGGAGTAATGTCCAGCGATATTAAAAAAAAAACCTGACAGGCAGACAGACGGACAGTGGAGTCATAGTAATAGGGTATCCTTTGGGTTCGGAAATGTTCCGGTGAAGACTGGTTGTATTTCGGTGAAAATGGTCGTATTGGAACTTTAAAAATAACAATTCCAAGCTATAAGATTCTCAGATTATTTGCCAATAAAGAATTTAGGAGCTAGGTACGCGTACGTCCTAACGCGGAAAAATAATAATTACCTGGCTTTTCTTTTTTGGTCCACGGGCTTGAAAACAATGCAGCAGGAGTTCCACCGAAACCAGAAAATAAAAGTGGTCTACCAGGAAAAACACATTGAGAACCTTTGGTTTCTTATTGTAGATAACAGGATAGGTACGCCAACGCGAATGTCGCCGATCAGTCTCTCCGAATAATCTAATCACGTAATGATTATCACTCGAGTGACCTTTAGTAAACAAAAGCGTGTGAGGCGCTGCACAATGTGTGACTCAGTACTTACCAAACCCATTGATACGCGAGTAGTGATAGATCACTGAGGACATCACAGATGGGTAGTAAATGGAGTGTTCACTTTATTATGACGTTTCCTTTGTTGTGACACTCACAATTTCCCTTTATGTAATAACCGAAGGTGAAGCCGGGACTTTATATAGCAACCCAAGCGCCTTATGAAAGGAAAATGTACTGATAACTACTGTTGTGTTGTCCGCGACCGTCCTTGCAATCTTCGAAGGCAGGGTGTGCCTACCCACCAAGTACACCCACATTTCGCCAGTTACGTTTAAAAGTCCCGTGTTATAGGGAGCGAGCTTATTGCCATTTTTTTTTTTAAGGATGGGAAATCATCAAATGACCCCCCCCACTCTGGGCGGAGCGGGAGGGAGTGTCAGACTCTTACTGACTAAAAACCATCCATGTTCCTTCCTCGCCTTTTACGTTCCGCGGCCGCGGTATCTCTTTCGAACAGGCCCGCAACCCCGGCAGACTTCGGCCCTTGCGGGCCCCTCTCCTTTTGCTGACATCTCTTTGAGGCGCGCGTGGAACACGAACGCGCCGAGCTTATTGCCATCAAGCGAGCATAATGCCGTTAAAAAATATAATGAATTGGTTCCGTGAAAAAAAAATTAAAACCACTGAAATTGTTAACATAAGTAATCCGAATCAAATAGTACCTAATAGACTGATGTACCTTTCCAATACGATGTGCTATGCGGTACCTGAAATTTAATACTTATATAAATGTCTTTCTTAATACCATGTCTGGTCTGATCGAATTGCCTGTCCCAATTCATATCTCAACATCGAAGCATTCAGATCAGGGCCTTGCCATCAATAGGTACTACTAGAATGTATTTCCATCAATGTAACTTCATCAGTCTTCACCGAACGCACCCGAACGTACTCGGAGGTAACAGCTACGACGCGGGCGACGACGCGGCGACGTGTCAAGCATAGTTGAGCGTCAGTTCATCCGCTGTGAGGTGACACTCGCAGCCACTCGCGGCGTCACACTCCCTCACCGTCGTCAATGCCGCGACCTGCTTCCGTCGCTCGGTAATTAACGCTCAATGAAATATTTCGATTGTTATCGCAATTGTTGTCATCTGTTGGCATTGAGAGCGACCACCACTAGATACTGTAACAATGAACGTAATTTAAATTATATCAAATTATAAAATTACTTCAAAGCTACCAGTGAGGCAGCAGTGGGCGGATATAATTTATCGTTGATAGTTACTCAGTGCAGACATAGGTACCTTACATAGTATAAGTGATATGAAGGCATGACATAGGGATCACTTAGCAACACAGCAACATCAACATCACCAACAGTGATGCGCATCCAAGATCCTAAGTCACGGAGCGCACTAGCGCACGCAGGCACGGCACACAGTGCAATGTAGGTATCTCATGTTTCATACATCATACAAGTAAACTGTTCGTGGTAGTTCAGTACATACAGGTATGTAGTGTGTCATATGTGTTTGTCCAGTGCTGATTGCCAGTCGGAATGGCGCTGCTCGGAGTCGTGACAGGGTGTCGCATGGCGATGTCGTGCCGGCGACGATTAGCTCGCAGTCAGCCAGGCGAGGCGGTAATGATCACTATTAAATTAGCGTTACATTGTTATTATATAACTACTAATGACTCTCCAAACTACGTAGGTACTCTTTACTAAACATCCAACAGTTTATTTCTATCTCACAGAAAGGCGGTTCTCGCAGTTCAAGCTATCGTTCACGTGCATTTCTAAACTCCAGCTGTAGCTACGAGACACACGATAACAATCGCTGGTAATGTAGGTACCTACCTAGTTAGTTAATTAAACACGCATAGGTACCTATATTAAATCGGCATTACGAGCAAAAATAAAGTACACAGGTACAATGCACTTATTCATTGGCAATATTAGAGCTAAATTAGAGCCCTATTATTGAATGCATCGATGTAATCTCTCGGTTGAACATTGTGTCGAACTGTCCTGTGTTGAGCTAGATAAGCATATAATTGTGTGTGTGTACAGACCCCCAAACTATCAAAACTTTTCCATATTTGAATCTATAATGGAAGATGTCCTGGCAAAACTTGCAGCCAGTAATAAATATAAAATAATTTGTGGTGATTTCAATATCAATATTTTAGAAGAAAATTCAAATAGCAGTCGGTTATTAAATCTTTTTAAGTCATTTGACTTGACTAACGTGTTTATTGAACCCACTAGAATCACAACTTCTTCTGCTACTTGTATAGATAATGTTTTCTGCGATTGTGATTACTTAGATAAAGCCATAATAAATTGTTTGCCGTCTGACCATAGCGGACAAACTGTAACTTTTAGGTGTAAAACTCCAATGCAAAAAGTTCAGATTAAATTTAGACCTATAACTTCTTGCAAATTAAAGAGGTATAATACTTCCCTACAGAACAAGTTAAGTGTAATGAGCCAAGAGGATATTAATATAAATCAATTGTATGATCGTTTCTTTTCATTAGTTCACACGGAATTCAACAAAACTTTTGAAAAGAAGACAAAGAGTATTTGCCCTAAGTTTATATTTAGTGATTGGGCAACTAGAGGTATCAGAAAAAGTAGGGAAAGGCTATTTGAGCTTTACAGCCTTAAGCCTTTTATAAACACTGAAACTTTTAGCAAGTATGTTGCTACGTATTCAAAGATTTTTAGAAATACTTGCAAGGTTGCTAAAGCCCTGCACATTAGCAACAAGATCAAAACAGCGGAAAATAAAATAAAGACCGTTTGGAAAGTTATAAATAACGAGACCAACAGAAAGAAAATACGTAATAATACTTTTACATTAGATACAGCATGTGGTCTTAAAAGCTCTAATCAGGAAGTAGCTCAAGAATTTGTTAATTTTTTTACCGAAATACCAATAAAAACTACGGAGGCTTTTAATTCCTCACCTGAAGCCTCAATTGGCTTATTAAAGGCGAATGTGTCTGGCTGCCTGGCTGAATTTAAATTTAAACACATTAACCCCATGACAGTTATTAAAGCTTTCCGGCAAATTAAAATCAAACTGACTGAAGATTTATGGGGAATGTCTATCAAAGTTTGCACATCTATACTTGAGACCATAGCCCCGTACTTAGCTTTAATTTTTAATTTAGGTGTAGACCAAGGAGTTTTCCCTGATTTAATGAAATACAGTAAAGTCATACCTCTTTTCAAATCCGGGGACAGTAAAGATGCCAATAATTATAGACCTGTATCTGTGTTACCAGTTTTTAGCAAGGTTTTTGAAAAAGTAATGCTTAATCAAATGCTCTATCATTTTAACACCAACAGAATCTTCCATGATCAACAGTATGGTTTCACCAAGGGACGTTGTACAACTGACGCCGGTGTAACCCTATTAAAGCACATATTTGCTGCGTGGGAAGAGTCCCAAGACGCATTAGGAATTTTCTGTGACCTCTCCAAAGCTTTCGATTGCGTAAATCACGACACATTGCTTTTGAAACTGGAGCATTACGGACTGGGTAAACTTGCACTTAGCCTGCTAAAATCTTATTTGAGCGATAGAAAACAACATGTTCAAATAAACGGTGTTAATTCAAAGGGTTTGAATGTAAAAATGGGGGTTCCGCAAGGCTCAATATTGGGTCCTTTCCTTTTTCTAGTCTATATAAATGATCTACCCTATTTGTTGAAACACCAATCTCAAAATATGGTGTTGTTTGCTGATGACACTTCTCTAATTTTTAAGATAAATAGACGGGCCAACAATCTAGATGACGTGAATGATGCCCTACTTCAGGTCCAAAATTGGTTCACAGCAAACAATTTGGTATTAAATGAAAAAAAAACTAAATGCATAAGATTTTCATTACCGAATGTTAAAAGTAGTGATTGTGAGATAATATTGAATAAAGAGAAACTCGAATTCGTAGATAAAACGGTTTTCCTGGGGCTTACGCTTGATTCAAGGCTACAATGGGGTTCTCATTTAACATCTCTTGCGGGGCGCTTAAGTTCAGCAGCATATGCCATTAGAAAAATCCGTCAATTCACTGATGTGGATACCGCTAGACTGGTCTATTTTAGTTACTTCCATAGTATAATGTCTTACGGTATTTTGCTATGGGGACGGGCTGCTGATATTGAGTCTATATTTATTCTGCAGAAAAGAGCCATCAGAGCCATATACAATCTTCGTAGGCGCGATTCTCTAAGGGAACTATTTAAGGATATTGGCATCATGACGGTTCATTGCCAATACATCTACGAAAACATAATGTACGTCAGAAAAAATCTGCATCTTTTCGGTAAAAGAGGCGACAGACACAATTACAGTACTAGAAATAGGGACCAACTAGTTCAGCCAGGCTTTAGACTCGCTAAAGTAGACTCATCTTTCATGGGGTACTGTTTGAGATGCTATAATAAAATTCCACAAAGTATTCTTGAACTGAATGAGACGAAATTTAAAACATGTATTAAACGCACATTATGTAAGCAAGCATATTACAAGTTGAGCGATTATATCGCTGATAAAAATGCTTGGCTCAATGCTGGTCCTGCTCCACAAGGACAGGGGCGCAAAACTTGATAGCATTAAATGGTATTGTTGGAGCTGCTGAAGATTGTACAACTATCTTTGCATTGTATAGATTCAATGTTAGTATTATATAATAGCATAGCCCATATTGTGTGAGTACTATGTACTAGAAAGCTATCATTCACTGGAAACCTACTTTAGTTTTGACTTGAATGTGCCCTGGCGGTTGAGAGTATGTCATGCTCACTCAAATGTCTCGCTGATGGTGGCGCGTGTGTCGGATCATTTAGCTCCCTTCAAAGTGGTTGAGCTGAATGGTGCTGATCCATGCGTCATGTTCGTGAACGGGTGCTGTCAGTTGTGACTGGTCATCTCTTAGTTGCCATGGCTTATTTGAATGAATTATTTTGTTTTTACTATGGACACTTTTAACATGCACATCTTGCTACATTGTTCTCACATAATCTACCATCTCAAAATGAATGATGTAACCAAGATTTTGTAACAATATTTTGATTTAAAAGAGTGTCCATGGAGTTTCTTGCCCGTTCTTCTCCATAGAGATCTACGCTAGGGAATGGGCAACTACAGTACTTTCACAGTTTTTATGCCTTGTGACTGGGACTGTAGCTACTTTAAATGTTCATCTTTGTTTCGACAATTCAAAAGTGCCTGTTATTGGCCTACTTGAAATAAATGCTTTGATTTTGATTTTGATTTTGATTTTGATTTAATAAATGTCATGTGTTTATGCCGTTGCATAGTCATTGTTTCGGTATATTATGTTCCCAGAGCACTAGTCTGGGAAATACCAACCTCAGGAGCGGGACGTGGCGCGAGGAATCATCTCTAGAGAGACGCAGATCGTGCCCTTTATTCCAAATGACAGTCACTATTCATTTCCGACAGTCACTATCGGCCTGACGCTGACGAAGGTAGTCGCCCTCGCGAGTCTAGATGTTAGATCAGTTCATCAGTGTCCAGTGTCCAGTGACCGCTGTCCACCGCTGCCGTACCTACTCGTTCCGCTTCCTCGCGCGAACATTATGACATTGACTTTTTACAGAACATTCGGGAGGACACTTGTTTCATTAAATTGAATTCAATTTAGATACAAATTGTTTCCTGAATAAACTATGTTTTTATTCATAGGCCACTAAATATAATTTCTCTATACTTACCTGAACAAAAATATTTTTTTTGTAGTTGAAGGTAAGTAGGTACTTTTTAAGAAAATTATGAGTGGTGGATGTTGTATTGGTACTTGCCATGACCGATACTGCAACCTAAGCTTGAAAATACATCCGTTAGTCAAATAATGGTTTCCCTACGCCCTTCATAGTGGCTTACTGATAAAATAACAACGTATCGTATTGACACTTGTTAAGTTCTTACGATCACGAACAAGGTCACCTCTTGCAATAGACATAGTACTTGTAGATATATAGGTTCCCTACGCCCTTCATAACGGCTTACTTGTTTATGAATGCACTTCAAATTAAAGCATGTGTACTCTTCTATTATTCTGTGAAGATTGAAACGTGGTGGCACTAAAAGTTACCCGCACACTTGACTGTGGAAGGTCCGTGGCCACACAATGCAACCTGGACAAACCGCTTGGCTCCATCTTGTTACTGCTGGCATCAGTTATCGCCTTATCGTAGTGTGCGCGCCCTATAAAAGATGGTTCAAAACTTGCAACTTCTTGCGGTTTGCGTGCTTGTAATGACTCCGAGACAGTGTGCAGTGGTGAGGAGAGTGCGCTGCGCAGTCGCGGGGGGCGGGGCGTGCCGCGCGCCGCACATCCGGCGCGGCCGACACGCGCCGGCGCCGGCGGCAATACTTCTCAATTAGAAGGTGCAAAACTTCACGCACTCGGTATTAGCCAGTTTGGTTTGGAGATATTACAAAAAATTGTTAGCAAGAGCATGACAATCTGTCACCCTCTCACCTCCAATCCCTGCAAGCAAACACTACAGCTTCAACACACAATCTCTTCTGACTATGGCCAGTCAAGCCAGTCATGTGAAGACTGAAGAATTGGTTTCAAGGCAATCAAGTAGACGACCTTAACAACAACGGCTGGAACAAACCTGGCCCTGGATACGGATGACAAAAAACCGTGTGCTTTGGCATAACTTGAGAGTTTGGGAGAGGCCTTTGTCTAGCTTTAGAGTGCAATCGGCAAACTTAACCTTCTGCAGCTCATGTTATTATGCGGGGGACGGAGTAGTCTCTCTAACTAAACACTATTATAAGCACGGCTGGTGTTGCGACTTGCGACTCACCTACCGGCTAACTATCGCGTTACTGGTTAGTAGAGGCGTTACCTCTCGTTACTTGCAGCTGATACTTGACACACATACCAAACAACAAGAATATCCTTCACGCTCGGTACACAGGGAGTAAGCAGTGTCGGCGTGGATACCGCCCACAATTCGCTGATGACGGTTCTTAAGTCTTATAATATGGTAAAGCATAGGTAAGTATTATAATGTATCGGTAGTTAGTAGACCGTGAAACAGATGGCGCTGTAGGTCGCTCACACTTTCGAAACTTCCAATAAGTTGTGAGATGTGCCTGTAGACAGATAATGCACGCTATAGAACAATGGTTCCCAACCTATGGTCCGCGGACCACCGGCGGTGGTCCGCAGAAGCCTCGAACATGGTCCGCGAAAGGTTTAAAAATGTTATTCGTACTTTTTAACTTCTACAGTAGATTCAAGCTCAACCCAACCTAATTGAACCTACCAGAGGAATTACACTACCTTAATTCTAAAGGTTTTCATCCTATTTTCCAATTTTTTCTTTGTGTGAGTTAAAGATTCACTACCCTAGACATAATCCTGTCGGTGACCATGTGTATCGCAGACCTTATGGCCCCTGCTAACAATAAAGACACCAAAGTGGTCCCTGGTCCAAGAAAGGTTGGGAACCATCACTGCTATAGACAATACACTTACTGGCTGCGTTACAGACTAGAGATTAGAAGGGAACTCTCTCAATCACATCGAGCTCCCGGCACAATATGTGTGTTAGGTACTGTAGTTCTGAAAACTTTGAGCCACCGTTCAAGATCTTCTAGTTGGTAGTTTCCCAGTAAACAATGTCATGCCTCTCAGAAGATTTTATTGCTCAGACCTAGCCGTTTCGCAACTGTCGTAAAATACACGAAATTATTACCTTCTACGATTTGCATGTTTTGTAAAGAGCATCGTGTGTGCTGACCTTTTAAATGACATTCTGAATGCTATTTAATATTGTATGCGGGTAGTGAGTCCGTCGTAACTCGCACGACTATTTATCGCGTACAGCAGTCATGACAGCAGTGGACAATAATTATCCTCCTTTTAAGGACGTTCTTTGAATAAAAATGTTAATCGATTGGAATGGCAGCTCATATAGTGCGTGAGCGCATACTGTTGTCTTTGTGTTGAGCTGTACTTATAATGTCAGTCATAACTTTTATTTATTGCGGGGTCATAGAGACTCTAATAAAGCGTACAGTAAAGCGTGCCTCAGTAATTCATCATAATTCTTCAACACTTGTTTCTGGTAGTCTATACTTTAATCGTTATTCACTGGTTTTCTGTCGCGGTACCAGTTATAAAATGTATGCAAACGGGTATTTATCTCGATCTACACCTTTAATTTAAGACCGTCGTTTCGACTGAATTGCACCAGCCCGGTCGCAGGAAGACCAAGACCAAGTTCATTTTTTACCATTTATTTGGTATCGTCTCTCTCCCGTCGCGCTCCGTTCTGTTGTCGGTTACAAAACACAACACGGCTAACATCATAATGTGTGAGGGGGTGAGCCTGATGTCGCGACCTTTCTCCTTCACTTCCGTAACTTACGAGTGGGTGAAAGTTCAGACCTTTTGGTTACCACCGCTGAGTGTATTTGGCTGGACGCAGAGGACGCTTGGATCCGCTATAAAAGCAAGGACAGACAATGAAACATAACTTTGTATGATAGAGAAACCTTCAGATCCGCTCTGTTTCAAATTAAATACTAGGCCTCATGCGGGTGCTAATTTATAGGTTAATACATAATTCATACATGCTACTTAAATAAATGAGTAATGATATTATACTCGTATTCACGGCTGCGGTCGCTACACTCATTAGAATCAAGCGGGGAGCGTGCCGTGACAAATAGATAATCATCAAACACTCAAAGTCAAACGGTGTTGATTGTTTGTTTTGCCGATTAGCCTCGTATCAAGGCCGTAGCAGCCCTGTCTGTACTTGCAGCCGGGCCGTCGGGGGGGGGGGGGGGGGAGAGAGGTCAGCGTGAGCAAGTCACGAGCAGCCAGTCACAGCGCTCTGCGACCCCCTGTGCCCCCGTGGAGCTGCCGTGAACTGTGGGTCAAACGTAAGCAAGACGTAACGTCCTGGGAGATTCAAAGAACTTTACCAATTTCTGAAAGACTATATCTAACTGCCTACCCAACCTAGGGTTTGGGCTATAGGTGTACCTACTCTGTGTTCTGTAAATATCTGTTTCTGGGTCGTGCAAGGCATTCGACACCCTGCGCGCAGTCTGTAATACCCATTTGTATTCTAAATTGGAAAGAATACTGAAATGAGAGACATTAATTACTTGGATATCATTTAATGATAATTATTATCATGATTGGACATTACCTTCATGCGAAATGATCTCAGTCCAGTTTTGGGTGTTTCTCGAGGAAGTTTGCTGGGCCCAACTTTATTCCCAATCTACAATCAAAATTATGTATTATTAGAATAAAACCGGTTAGAATAAAGTCGTTCTTTCTCGACCTTTGTTTGATTGATTTAATTATTTTGTCACCGACTTCCGAAGCTAAAGTTAGTTTTCACTTTTTCTTTTAAGTCGGTTTTATTTTTTTGCAAAAAAGTTTTTAATTTTCAGTTTTTAGTGTTTCACTTGTGCTTGATACACATTACACATGGAAAGTGCATACCATTACAATTACAACAAGCCCAAACACGACTAGGATGCATTGTCTCATTATGGAGTTCCGTGACTCTTGGCTTCATCATCAGATCTGATGGTAGAAAGGTTCTTATCGAACGCAAATGCTTCACTTGTCGTAGAAAATATCAAAATCGCTGTACGTTATCCTATAACATTTGAAGAGTTCCCTCGATTTCGCCAAGATTCCATCATCAGATCCCGACTTGGTGGCTATGGAACCATTTGGAAAACATACCCTATCCAACAAAAAATATTTTTTAAATCAGACGGAGTTATGCGTAACGATCAAACATAACGTACGGTAATGAACAAACATAAAAAAAAATAGAAACAACCCAATTGAGAACCGCCTCCTTTTTTAGAAGTCGGTTAAAAAATAGAAATATCCGAATTGAGAACCTCCTCCTTTTTTAGAAGTCGGTTAAAAATATTATAAGTTGCAAAAATAATAGCCGACTGTAAATATAACTTCCTATCTGTCAAATCTGACAAAAATTAAATGCGAAAGTAAGTTTGTTTGCATATAATAGGCTGTCAGGTGTACACTTGTACAGCGACGGGCATAGAGGTCTAGGGAATCTTTCACCTCGAAGGAAATAGGTACTGTTTTTGAGCAAAACAACAACAACTTTCTTATGATAATAATATCTTTCGAATCTTGATTAAATTATATTATCATCTAAACTAATATTATAAAGAGGAAAGATTAGACTTTTTGTTTGTTTGTTGGTTACGATTTAACTCAAAAACTACTCAACTAATTTTAAAAATTATTGCACTGTTAGAAAGCTACATCTTTACCGAGGAACATAGGCTGTAAATCATATTATTCCTTATTGATATCTAATTTTCGCAGTCGAAGTCGCGGGTCATGTGCTATCTAATAGGTGTATAAAAATCTCGTATCACAGTGTTTGTTATCGAACTCCTCCGAAACGATTTGAACGAGTTTTATGTGTTTTTTTGTGTTTATTCTGAGAAAAGGTCGTAGACTATTTTTTTTAGTCCCACACATGCACATCAAAATTTCCACGTGATCGAAATCGCTGTTAACAGCTAGTTTTATTATAGAAACTTTAGTAGGGTGAATTGATTGTTAAATTCTAAAATAACGCAAGCTAGGCCAAGCCGTCACCAAAAGCTAGTATCATAAAAAGAACGACGACAAAAACCTTTGACTCACAGTGATTGTTAGTTACTCATACTAAGTTAAAATACTGTTCCATCAGGCAATTATTCGGTATTTTTATAGATATGATACAACGTTAAGAATGTTATGGTATTCATTCATCTCGGTACCTGACTGAACATGCTTCCAAGAATGTCTATCTGCGGGATGTGTTCGTGCACGATCCATTGATTGGCCACGTGTGTCAGTATACAGGTAAAGTGGCTATTACGTCTCACAAGTAAGCAGAATCAGTAGAAACCCAGTCCGTAATGATACGATGACACACGGTTCTAAGAATAGCAAGTAGTTACAATGTTGTCGAATCACTGCGATTAATCCTCGCTTAGCAATCAGCTGCGTCGAATACGACGACACTAACTAGTTTCTTGATTGTCATGCACACAATGTCAGCATAAAATACATATTCTGCTGCAGCAGTTACAATACAAGCGAAATCAGCGAGATGGAAATTTGACTTCATACTCAAGAACCCTGGGTACTCACACACGATCGCACACAATTGTAACGTTATCCATGAGGTGCATAGAGGTGAAATGCGGGGCAAATTTGCCAATGACGTGAAAATGAATGTAGGTAATCTACATTTCAGTTTGTGTAGGAGATAGTGACGTGTGATGTGTCTGTCTGCTATGGTACTGTGGCCAGCCTTCGCGCATATCATGTGTATATGTCTGAGTGAGATATCCCGCGCATCCGATGACCGACAGCTCATGAATAACTGCGCGGCCTCACGGCCTGGCTGCCCGGAGGCCTCGACGGTCAAGTTCGGCGCTCATTAACATTCCTGCGTTTTTATTTCAACGTTCCAGCAGTTTCACGCAGAATTTGTGAATAGGCTCACTAAATTACCAGTTTGAACTAGATTGTATCAACTATCAAGCGAAATCTGTATCGGTATTCTTTACACGTTATGTTATAAATATCGGTAAATGATCAGTAACAAACGCATTTGCATTCGATAGGCTATCGACGTGAATACATAACCACAATCATCATGAAAATGGATTTAGAGCAGCTGTTTACAATAATTCCGGTGCGCGGTGGTCGGAGACGCTGAGCTGCGGTTTGTGATTTGATTGGTGGTATTCGTAATAATCGCCTCTGACATCATTCACAAGATGAAAATAATTGTTTTATTCTTTATCACTTCTCTTACATCTATAACAGATGCTCCAAATGTCAGTTTATTCTCGCTGGTGCTCCTACGGTAGGCCTGAGTTTACGGCGAGAGATTATGGCTGGGATATTATGTAATCTTCAGCAAGAAAACGAGGCTCACAGTTCAAATAAGATATTAGCATACCTATACTGTAACTGCTATCTTGTCTACAGAGGCTCAATGCTAAGCTTAAGCATAAGTATCTGGCACCAAGTGACCGACATTGCTTAGCAAATAAGTATAAAGCCGTTAAGCACCGGCGGCAGTAAACACAACACGTCATCACAAATGTAAACATTTGTGACGATGAAGAAAGCTAGAGTTGTGCGTGCGACCGCAGTGTTGACCGCAACGTTGACCTCAGCAAACATTAGCATAATGTAGGTACATCCTCATTTATCAAGTACTTGTTAAGTGTTAGGTGAGCAAACAACCCGGCCGCACAACTGTTGAAAGTTGTTACCGCCTCCAAGGAACTGCACAATATTAATCTAAAATGGATGAAATCTCGAAAACTGTTAAACTGCGTCTGTAATATAACTCAACTATCGTGTCTTTAGTTCTCACCTAACGTAACAGTTGTTTCACACCCTGTATTCGCCTGCACCCTCACTATACTGACTGGTTGCTGATTGGTTACCATCCCTGTACCTACGCAGCAAGTAAAGAGTGGTCTTCATTTATTATCTTTATTTCGTGTAGTTCTGTAACTCTATTTGGAATGCGAAGCTTAGTCTTAACACAACCGGGGGCGGACGAGTTACACAGATGGATCGTTTGAAACTCGTTGACTTTCTAAGCTTCACCTCTATGCAGCACGGTTGTACCGCGACTTAGATAGGTGCGTTACATAACGCTCACTTCCTCACGATCACAGCTCAGGGCGAGCTTTCTAAGTTCTTTACAAAGATTGTGTATAACTTAAATCTTCATCCTATGTGTTCCTCCTATCGTTATCAGTGTTTTTCTACTTAGCACAAGTGGAAAACTATGCATTTGCATAGCGTCGCTTTCTATTTAGAAAACTAGCAGCGTGCCAGCACAGTTCAAATACACATTCATGATCTCTACGGAGATGACCTAATATTAGTTAGTACCTCCGTGGTCAATGGACTGTTGCAGCGAATAGTACAAACGACTTGCCTTTGCTTTTCATCTTCTACAGTATCGGATCTAGTTTAAGATAACTTCGCCGCGTCTCAAACGCCGTCTCGTCGCGTAACCATCCGGCTCACCCAGTCTGTCTGCTGCAGCAGTGGGGCCGCTGATGACGTCGCTGGTTCGTGCTGCGCGTGCGCCTCGTGCTGCGTACGCGCGGCGTGCGACCTTGTGCCTCCCCGCGACCCCGCGCCCCCCGCACGTCACACGTCACGCCCCGCGCCGACTTCCACGTTACGCCTCCACGAACTTGCTGGATGACATATGAGGAGGCAGACCAGAAGGCTTTCTCTATCTATGTACGCTTTTCTTTGGCCACAAATTCTAGTAACTCTCGTATGAACCGTCACAACTCACAGTCCTTGCCTTAATGTTGCCTATTTTTTTTCTATGGCGTTCCTCTTTTAATTGCTTTTACATACTTACATAGGTACTGCTACATATTACTTGTATATTGGGTGGAATAATACTTTAAATTATTTAAATACATGGCTTGCAGACACCTCAGCTATTTGAAATTCCCACCACCTCACTTTTCTGTTGAAAAAACAGAACTGACCCATGAAAGGAGGCCTCGACGGTCAAGTTCGGCGCTCATTAACATTCCTGCGTTTTTATTTCAACGTTCCAGCAGTTTCACGCAGAATTTGTGAATAGGCTCACTAAATTACCAGTTTGAACTAGATTGTATCAACTATCAAGCGAAATCTGTATCGGTATTCTTTACACATCATCATCATCATCATCATCTCAGCCGAAAGACGTCCACTGCTGGACATAGGCCTCCCCCAAGTGTCGCCACATTGACCGGTCCCTTGCTACTCGCATCCACCGGATTCCCGCAACCTTCACCAGGTCATCGGTCCACCTAGTGGGAGGTCTTCCAACGCATCGTCTTCCGGTTCGCGGTCGCCACTCCAGAACTTTTCGGCCCCATCGGCCATCCGTTCTGCGAGCAATGTGCCCTGCCCACTGCCACTTAAGTTTAGCAATTCTTCGGGCTACGTCGGTGACCTTGGTTCTCTTGCGGATGTCTTCATTTCTGATTCGATCACGCAAGGAAACTCCGAGCATAGCCCTCTCCATTGCCCTTTGGGTGACTTTAAGCCTTTTGATAAGGCCCATTGTGAGCGACCACGTTTCGGTCCCGTATGTAACCACTGGCAACACACACTGGTCATAGACTTTCGTCTTGAGACACTGCGGTAAGTTGGACGAGAAGATACCGCGCAGCTTCCCGAACGCTGCCCAGCCGAGTCGGATTCGACGATTGACCTCTTTCTCGAAGTTAGACCTACCTAACTGGACCGTTTGTCCTAGGTATACATAATCGTCTACAATTTCGAGTGTAGAGTCTCCGATCTTGATAGGAATGGGTGTGACATGGGCATTCAACATGACCTTCGTCTTGTCCATGTTCATTTTTAGACCCACTCTTTTGGAGGCTCTACTGAGGTCATCGAGCATTGTACTGAGGTCCTCCATGGTCTCAGCCATGACCACAATATCGTCGGCAAACCGAAGGTGAGTGATGTACTCGCCATTGACGTTGATGCCTAGCCCTCTCCAGTCCAGAACCTTGAAGACATCCTCCAGTGCAGCGGTGAACAGTTTTGGAGATATGACGTCTCCCTGTCTTACACCTCGCTGCAGAAGGATAGGTTCCGAGGCTTGGTCCTGAAGTCGGACTGACATGGTGGCGTTTTTGTACAAACACTTCAACACCTCGATGTACCGATAGTCAATTTGGCACCGTTGGAGAGACTGCAGTACAGCCCAGGTTTCGATCGAATCAAAGGCTTTTTCGTAGTCCACAAACGCTAAGCAGAGAGGCATTCTTTACACGTTATGTTATAAATATCGGTAAATGATCAGTAACAAACGCATTTGCATTCGATAGGCTATCGACGTGAATACATAACCACAATCATCATGAAAATGGATTTAGAGCAGCTGTTTACAATAATTCCGGTGCGCGGTGGTCGGAGACGCTGAGCTGCGGTTTGTGATTTGATTGGTGGTATTGAGCCATGAAAGTAGTAGTCAGTAGTATGATCTATTCTTTTACTTAATCAATTTTTCATTTTTTTACATTACAAAATAGGCCTGGTGGGGCGTTATGGGAGATTTGCCTGGGATTCTTATTGTCCTAGGTCAAGGGTCAAGTGTTACCAAAGATGTGGCGCTTAGCCACCTCCGAAGAGGTACACATTGGCTGTCACCATGCAATGGTTGTTCCTGTGCTTGAGGCACATCATTTTGGCAGTCTGTTTGAGTGTCACTGATGTAAGTCTGGCAAGGCTACGTCTATATTTCCTTACTATGTAATGCGCCTTCTGCGCCTCTCTGGCGTGCGACATGTTACGATGTGCGCAGATGGCCGACGATGATATAACAGCACGAGCCGACTGATGGCATCATGCCCCGGCTCTTTGTGCAGGATGTTCAGTGAGCATCAGTTGTATCATCAGGTAACCTTTCCCAGGCTCGCGGCGGTTTCCGGGCGCGCTCGACGCGGATGAAATACGACGGAGATTTGTATTACAGATAGCCTGCAGCTGAATGGGCTTTTGAACCCTGTTCAAACATGGCCAGAGCCGAGATTATTGTAATTAATAAAATGCCACGCTTAGCCGGCTGGTGTATTCCCGTTGACCCCACTGCCCGTAGCCCCGCTGGTCCCCACCAGTTGTTCCCATGAACTGGAAACCTACTTTAGTTTTTGACTTGAATGTGCCCTGGCGGTTGAGAGTATGTCATGCTCACTCAAATGTCTCGCTGATGGTGGCGCGTGTGTCGGACCATTTAGCTCCCTTCAAAGTGGTTGAGCTGAATGGTGCTGATCCATGCGTCATGTTCGTGAACGGGTGCTGTCAGTTGTGACTGGTCATCTCTTAGTTGCCATGGCTTATTTGAAAGAATTATTTTGTTTTTACTATGGACACTTTTAACGTGCACATCTTGCTACATTGTTCTCACATAATCTACCATCTCAACATGAATGATGTAACCAAGATTTTGTAACAATAATTTGATTTAAAAGAGTGTCCATGGAGTTTCTTGCCCGTTCTTCTCCATAGAGATCTACGTTAGGGAATGGGCAACTACAGTACTTTCACAGTTTTTATGTCTTGTGACTGGGACTGTAGCTACATTTAATTTTCATCTTTGTTTCGACAATTCAAAAGTGCCTGTTATTGGCCTACTTGAAATAAATGCTTTGATTTTGATTGATTTTGATTTTGAACGCTGCTGTCCAAACTCTCGACCGATTTCCCTCGCCGTGTTCGACAAAACCAAAGACGTTGTTATCCTTTTCTTCGGTAAATGAAAACCCAAACCATTCGGATGATTTTCTACTAAAACTTTCATGGCGATGATGATGAATTCCTTATCAGTTCATCTTTACATTGTTGTAATTGCGGCAGAAGCGATGTAACGTAATGTCACTCAATTGTACGTGAGGCCACCGGACGCCGTACGCCCGGCGCGCGGCGGTGCCGGACACCTTTCGCCATAGATCTCACCGGATCACTCCGATTACTGCCTGAAGATTGATTCTTTGGAGCGAGGAAAGTTCAGGGCTCAGGGTCCGCCATACGAAGATGGTATTGAATTGAATCTTAACAAAGGTCACCAGACATCAGGGTTGTAGGAGGATGGCACACTGCCCAATTGTTTTACAATCGAGTTCAGGACCGTTGCTTAACCTCCAACATTGCTATATGCGCGGGGGCCATTCACATCGTGTTCACACGATTCGCCTTTCCTTTCCGATTTGAGAACGATAAACATCAGTGGACTGCCAGACTATAAATAAATCTGTTGAGTTCGCGTCGATTTAGTTAATGATTTCCTCATTTAGAGCGAATGTTCGAGTAATAAATGGTAATACGTGGTGAGCAGTGAGCAGCCGGGTCACGACGTGCTCGCGCGCTTACGACGAGTGACGTCACGGAGTGTCAGGGGCGCTGGGAGCAGCTGAACACACAAGTGATGGTCACCAAAAGGTGGAAGTACAATTTACACTGATAGTAGCGTGTGCATAACATGCGGACACAAAGTACCGCAAATAAAAATGAGAGCGTAAGTAAACAACGCGTAACATAACACTTCAATTTGATTTTAGTACCAAAACTACCAACCGTTGTACAATAACAAACAATGTTTGCTTCATTTGAAAACATTCCAGTGCTTTGTACAAATCTTTACATATAATCTGAGAGCATATCGAAACATTGTGCCAATCGCACGAAGTAAACGACCAACTAATTTAATCTTAATTGTTCAGAGATGATTGGGTAAACAATACTTATAAACCGGTTCGTACCTTGCCGGTGTTGGCCTCTCGATGTATTTACAGTAATGTTTAGTAAGACCGCCAAGGTTTCAAACGGCCGTATTGATGTGTGTGTTGCTAGATCTAAAACCCGTTACAGAAGTGGGTCCTTCCACCTAACGGTTGACAGAGTTGCTGCGCCATTTTGTTATTTATTACATGCTGATAGTTAAGAGTCCAGAGCCCCGTGCTTCAACAACAATAATTCTTCATGTCAATGTCGGCACGGCCTTCAGCTGGGCACAGTGTGTGTTAATAAATCGTGGCCCGCTGGGACAATCATGCACATGGCGACAATCTGAGCGTCTCAAGCACATACAGACGTCGCGCGGCGGTACAGCATTAGTTTAAGTCAGCCTCTAAGCTGCTGCAAACAGAAACTTGAACATAACTCGCTGTGCACAAGAGTACTGCATATTATATGATGTTCAGTGCAGGCACGGTCCTAGCTCCAAAAACATATACGACCCTACTGACAAATTATAGCTTTATTCGGCTATAAAATATTAAGTTTCTGCATTATGGTTCAACAAGAGTAACTTACCTTATTGTTAATTTATTTTTTTATTTTTTATTAATTTTATTTTATTTTGTATTTAAATTTGATGCTTTTTGCTGTGCCCTACAGGGTCCATAATTGTACCTAGCTATAAGCCTATTATAAGATCTGTAAAACTAACATTATGGAATGCAAATAAAGATATGAATATGAATATGAATAATACCTTGCAGAGTCAGAATGCTAAAATTTTCTCAGTCGCTTCGCTCCAAAGCCAACACGTGAGTTCCGGACTTCCGACTATAACTACGCCATAAAAGTACCACGTAGCTGTATCCACTCCACTTATGTACTCCAATGATCTTATTATAAAATTAAAGTGGTTGGTAAATTAAAATACCTGTCTCAAACAACAGGCAAGTCTGTCTTGGTAATAACGTGTTTGATCAAGATTAATATTTGTTTCAATTTAACGTCCGTGGAAACCACCAGCTGTTTACATTGAAACAGATGGTGTCTGAGGTAAAATGCGATGTGTACCGCCAACTCCATACCTACCCGAGCTTCAAATGAGCGACTCCGGCGCATCACGTTCACGCGCAGTTTCAGTAAACGCAAACATTAGGACTCAAGTATGCAGGAACAACTTCGAAGTATTATTGATTTCATACAGCCGCTAGCCGGGGCGCGGACGATCGAGTAGTTTCTCATAAAACTTTCTGCCTTTCCCAAGATTGTGTTGTCAAAAACGTTCATTACACGTTTCGGCTCAATAGCTCCATTGTTTCGCTTTTATATTTCCTTAGTGTTCAGAATCGAAACACAATGGTACCAGAATGAATAATATGGTGCTTGAAAAATGTAAGACGCGACTTGGTGCTTCAAATGGTGTTAAGTTATCAGAATGTCAGCGCACCACGGCCGCGGCTTTGAACTAACGAGGAATGTGAGCACTAATAGGAATGTTTTCCTCGTTTGCCCAAGGCCAAAGTTTTGTACATTCATAGCATGAAAAATACTTTGCTTATTTGCTTGGTTTTCCTTCCAGTTTGAGGCCAACAGTTTTTAGAAATTACCATTTTCTTCCTTCTTCGAATTTATTTAGGGTCACCGAAGAACGTGTCCAAATCCGTCGTGTCATCGCTATGTTTGCTTCGGTCTGTTTCTAGTTTCATTTGTTACACAGTAATTGAACATGTACCTTTCACCAAAAAAATAAATAAAAAATATTAATTATTTAGCGATCGCAAGTTTGCGACAGCGTCGTTACTAATGTGAGACTTGTGATAGAAAGATGAGTGTAGGGTTAGATCAACTTACAAGAAGTCATTATTGTAAATTATAGGACTATGGTTATTTTGTTATTTCGTAGCACTCGTAGCATTGCGTAGCGTTGATGTCGTAGCATACCGTTACGTAGTGCGTAGCGTCTCATTACCCATTCGTAGCGCTACGTAGGGTTGCACAGCGTGTCACACTACATTACTTGTCGTAGTGTGTCATAACTTTTCTATGCAGGCGTAGTGCTGCGCGAAGGGCGCAAACACAAAAACTTGTTGAATACAGTCACAGGTGACTAGTGAGCGTACTCTGCCATGACTAGGGCATACTATCCAAAAAAAAAAAAAAAGTATCCGGATACCAATTGCATTACTATCCGCATAACGAATAAAAGGTTCAGGTTTGCCAGAAAGTCACTTACTCGCTGCGGTCTCTCTATAGATTTAAACATTTCCTCCCATCTAGCACTAAAATAACTTTGGTCCAGGCGCTTGTGGTTCCCATGATCGACTATGCTGATGTTTGTTACTCTGATTTAACCCAAGAACTTCTTAACAAATTGGATCGTCTTCTGAACAACTGTATTCGTTTCATTTTTGGCCTTCGTAAATACGATCACATCTCTTCATCGCTCTCAACTTAAATGGCTGCCTATCAGACTCAGGAGGTCCCTCAGATCTCTCTGCTTACTTTTCACCACTATGAATGATCCATGTGCTCCTGAATACTTAAAACATATTTTAAGGTGTTGGGTAGTTCTCACAGTCGGAACCTTCGAGTTTCCAAAAACATAATCCTTCAAATTCCCTCTCACCATACTGGTTGTATGTCCTCTTCTTATGCTGTCTCCACTATTAAGCTCTGAAACGCGTTATCCCTTGGCATTAAAAAAACCGAAAGCAAATTAGCTTTCAAAAGAGCAGTTCGGAAGTTTTATTTGAAGTCTGTCTAAATTGTTTACCAACTAGCCTATAATTATTAGAGTTACTTTGTACTAATTATTATAAGGTTTCTCGTATTTCGGACTATTTGTATGTATTTTAATATATATTAGTTTATTTTATATGCTTATTTATATATTAGTATGTAGGTACCCATTTATGTGTTTGATTTTATTCTTGCAAAATGGCATGTTTCTTTTTATTTTTATTGTACTGTATCACAATGCTGTCTTATTTGACCCAATGATGGTTGACTGGTAGAGAATGCCTTGCGGCATTAAGTCCGCCTATGTACCACTATTGTACATCATCATCTTCCTGCCCTTGTCCCTCTCACCTGTACATGAAGTTTCAATAAAATGGTCAGTTTTGGTTTATTTTATTTTTGCATTTTTACGTGTTCATAAAGGTCGATTGAATAACTTTTTCATGAAATACTCATTTGATCGACATTTATGAACATTGGAGGTTGTATTGATGATTTTCATGATTATAATGCTGTAACTACTTGAGTCAAATGCAACAACTCGATATTTTACCTAATTTCCATGAACATTTTCATTTTCAGATGGGAGGCGGCAGGGTTAGCAGGCAGTGCTGGGGAATCCTGTGGCATGGGTACACTCTAGAAAAGGCATGGAAGTCCCGATGACGACCTTGGCGTGTTAACGCCATATGTTTTACTACCGCGAAGGCCTCAGACCTGGTATCGGAGGAGTTGGCTTCAGAATTAACAAAACCCTAAAGCAGTATGTGGTTGAAGTAAACAGCATTTCAGATCGCGTTGCTTATGTGGTTGAAGAAGACTACGAAGACTAAGACTCAATAAAATGTATAAAATAACAATTTACAAGCATATGCCTCAACATCAGGCTACCAGGAAGAAATTATAGAAGACATGTACGAAGAACTATGAGCTCTGAAAGAAATTAAGACCAAATATACCGTAATAATGGGCGATTTCAACGCGCGAGTTGGTAACGAAGAGAACAGGCGGAGAAACTAGCATAGGGAACCATGGGCAAGAAATGCTCGAAGACAAATGTTCCTCAATTTTCTATAAGCTAACTTGTGAGGAAACATCTTCAAACCGATATCAACCTACTGCAAGCTAACGAAGATCTATATAAGAATGCTGTTGATGCAAAATTCAACTGCGAACGATTAACCACCATGACTATTGATGAGATTAATGATCAACTCATTAACTCACGTCCTTGACGATATCACCCCAAGTGCCCTACCAAATAGACCGACTAAATTAACACCAGCAGGGCTATTACGTATCTTCCTTCTTCCAGTGACTAACGGGCTTCGGTTGTTAGTCGAACTTTGATAACAATCGAGAATGTCATAATATTGGTATTATAACACATTGAATGGATTTCAATTTACGGTGACTAACGGCCTGGGTACGATTGTCATCGCATCAGTAGTTCCCCACTCTAATTTTTATCGACTATTATGCGGCTAAGTTGAGTAGCGCTCTTTGAGCGTTACAATACTTGGTTATAAGGAATATTTTATATTAAGCGGTTTATATGACACGTGACGTTGTTTTTTTAAATTGTGTTTTGATTGTGCTAACCTAAAAATAATTTCTTTAATAAAATTATTACCTTTAAGAACCTAAGTAAATGTTTGACCAATGTGATAAGTTGTTGTGTACTTAAGCAGGTTTATATTGTGATGACTCGTAACATTCGATAATGTTATGTTCCAGCTGTCAACTTTTGGAATTTGAATTCTTCGAACCTGGGGAGTATTCTGTTTTAATTTACATATTATTGTTGTATCATTTACATACTACGCATCACACAGACACGGAGCGACGTCTAGTAAATTACAGCTACAAATTATGTCTTATTTTGCTTGTCAAATTGTAGACGCAAAATCGAGGACGAAAACACTTGTCCTATTATGAACATTCACTACAAACCCTACTTCACACATAATATTATGGTCTCTATAATAGTTATGCTCTAAATATTATAACTAAACCAGTTAGTTAATTGTAAAATACATAATATTTAAACTTCTTCCCACATAGAACTTGTGTTCATAACAATCCTTTAATCTTAGCTAATAAAATAAATTGAAAAATAGCCTTTCTGCCAATTCGAAATTTAAATAAAACCTTTGACAAGTTACTCTTTTGTGACCATGTTTCAGAGTAAAAGATCGTTCCATTTTTAAATTACTTTTTACTCCCTAGGGAATAAACGGTCACTTTAATCCCGCTTCGTAGGGCTATAACGCCGTACTTTTAGAGCATGAGAAGTGAAAACATAATATTCTCTTAACATACTCAGCTGTTTCTTGTCACATTTCAGGTGTTGCAGGCATTATGATGACCTGCGAAGCTACGTTTGTGACATGAGTGACAAAATGAAAGTAGCGCTGAGGGAGCTAGATCGATGTAGAAATGAGTGCAGTGAACTAATGCGGGAACGGGGAGAAACTGAAGTTGAAATCGAGTCAATAGTAGACGAAAACCTCCATCAATACTCTGAAAGCTAGCAAAGAGATCATTGACACCAATTACCTGTCTATTGAGCTGATTGATGATGTATCCGGACTGGAGTGTGAGCAGCCCACCATCACCATAGCTTTAACTGGGGACGATACCATAACTAAATGTCCAATTTTAAGTAGCCATAATAAAATTAAGAAATAGGTACCTATATGAAGTTTTTACTGCTACTTTACCCATCTAAATCATACTGTAGCTTTGAAGCCCACCCAAAATAATATCATAGTGTATTCTGATGGACTAGGAATAGGTTTTGGATCATTGTTAATCATTCTAAATATACGGTTTTGTAGTAGTTTGTACTCAGACGTAATTTATTACAAATTAAAAAAGTTTGCTGTGCAGCATTTTTTTTTATTTATTGTTTTTTTCCAACATTTTTCACAAAACAATATACTTTAAAGCTTGTAAAAGTATTACGAGCTATTTATAAAACTACTTATAATGAAGGTAGTTTTATCACGCTTGAAGGCTTGACTGAGTATTATTTAATAAATCAATCCTTTTAATTTGTACAATGATCAAGGATCTGTACAAGGATATTTTGCACGTGGTGGCTGAAATCAGAACTAACGAAACCATTCCAAAACTTCAAACTTTGTTTTCGCTTTTCTTCAGCTAATCCCAGAATTATTTAGGTGCCATACTTCACCACAAACACAAATTACAATAAAACAACAAAAGATGTAACGTTTACATTTGAAACCGGCTTCGATGTATTTCACAAAATCCTATCATGATAGCTATTAGAGACTCAGTTGTTATCAATTAGATATCCATTAGGCGTACATAATCGCAATAGTATAAGTATCGATATGAAAGCATCTGTCAAAATGAGTTACGGTGACTAACAACCACGAAAATGACGTCATATTTGATCGCGATTGGTCATACACAATACGAAACTAGCCTTTTGACAGTTAATTGATATACGCTGAGCCCAATTACTATCATTTCGAACTGTCAACCGAGTTACATAAAAGCCCTACAGACACTATAAAGATGATGAATCAATGAGGGTCACTATGCAGTGAGAGAAACATGGATAGTCAGGAATACAGAGACCTACAGAAGTGCATCCGTTAACAGACTCGGAACGACTTGACTGACACCAACCTCATACAGGAAGCGTTCGAGAAGAACAGCAGCCGAAGTGTTCTTAAATTGAAGTTGATCGAGGGCAGGAAACAAATCTTCAAGCTTCTCAACGGAAATCGGGAATAAGTCACAAACAAAGAGGCTACTTGCAATAACCAAAGAGTACTATGAAACTCTTTAAGAGAGCGGAGCAGCACCGAGCCAGACAATAGCAACACTAGGGCAACTCCGATTACTAATCCAGAATGTAGGTTCCGAAGAAATTCCCGATGTCATCCCAGATGAAGTAATGCTATACAACAACTTAAAAATAAGAGAGCACCAGGGGAAGACGGCGTTTTACCAAAGACGATTAAAATCAACGGAAGGGTCGTCAGCAAATGTCGTGCGGTGTCCCACAGGGATCGGTTCTGGGACCGCCCCTGTGGAACATCGGTTACGACTGGGTGCTGCGCGCGGACCTCCATAGTGGTGTCAGCGTCGTCTGCTACGCAGACGACACCCTGGTGCTGGCACATGGGAGGTCGCACGAGGCGGCGGCCGACAACATGACACGCGGGGTTGCGATAGTCGTAGAGAGGATCCGGCAACTGGGTCTCGAGGTGGCGCTGCACAAGTCCGAGGCCATGTGCTTTCATGGGCCTCGGAATGCGCCACCGTCGGGATCCACACTGACGGTAGGAGGGGTATCCATCGGCGTCGAGCCGACGTTGAGGTACCTAGGACTCGTGGAGCATTTCCGACGTTTGGCCCCCAGGCTGGAACGGACAGGGGCTGCCTTCAGGCGGCTCCTGCCCAACCTTGGGGGGCCGAACGCCTCCTGCCGCAGGCTCTACGCGGGAATCGTGCGGTCCATGGCCCTCTACGGGGCCCCAGTGTGGGCGCGTTCGTTGAAGCGGCGAGCCGCTCATCATCTGAACGCGCCCCAAAAAGTGGTGGCCGTAAAGATGGTCCGTGGGTACCGCACGATCTCTCGCGAGGCGGCGGGCCTGCTTGCCGGATTGCCGCCATGGGATCTGGAGGCGATAGTCCTCGCGCGCCTACACGAATGGCGCGCGGAGGTACTACGCCGCCGGGGGGAAACTCCGCTGCCGCGGCAAATTGCCGCTCAGCGGACTGACCTCCGGCGCGATCTCATAGCGACATGGAGAGAGCGACTGTCGCAACCCCGTGCAGGGCACGCCACGATAGTGGCGGTAAGTCCCCTCTTTGAGGAGTGGCTGGAGAGGCGCCACGGCGTCCTCACCTTCCGCCTGACGCAGGTCCTCACCGGACACGAATGTTTCGGGAGGTACCTGCACCGAATCGGGCGGGAGGAAACGCCCGGGTGTCTCCACTGCGAGGATCGACCGACGGACACGGTGGAGCACACGGTGGAAGTCTGCCCTGCGTGGGCGGAGCTCCGCTGTGTCATCGTGGCGGCGATCGGCGGCGGCGACCTCTCGCGTCCGGCCCTGGTTCAATCCATGGTCCGGAGCGAGACGGAATGGGAAGCCGTCGCCTCCTTCTGCGAAGCAGTCATGCTAGCGAAGGAGGTGGCGGAACGAGAGAGGGAGAGATCCTCTCTTCCCGGCCGCCGCGGGAGACGCAACGGGCGTCGGGGGCCACGTGGTGGCTACCGGCCACCGTAGATGCGGGCCTGTGGACGGCTGGCTATGGGCTAGATAGCCGTCCGGCCGTCTAACGACGACGACAGGCCGTGTCGACGGCGCGTTCGTGTTCCACGCGCGCCTCAAAGAGATGTCAGCAAAAGGAGAGGGGCCCGCAAGGGCCGAAGCCTGCCGGGGTTGCGGGCCTGTTCGAAAGAGATACCGCGGCCCCGGAACGTAAAAGGCGAGGAAGGAACATGGATGGTTTTTAGTCAGTAAGAGTCTGAGACTCTCTCCCGCTCCGCCCAGAGTGGGGGGGGTCATTTGATGATTTCCCAACCTTAAAAAAAAAAAAAAGGGTCGTCAGCAATGTGCTCACAGTATTATTCACAAAATGCACTCTTGGAAACTAAAGTACCTGCATCATGGCACAACGCAATAATCAGTGAATCCCTGATCCACGAAAAAGGGGATATCAAGAAGCTAGCACTATAGACTCATTAGCCTGTTGTCACATATTTATAAGATCTTCTCGAGTCGCCAAGAGCTATTTTTCCAATCAAGAGAACAGGGAGGATTTCGCTCAGGCTTCAGTATCAATACCACCTACGAACACTTAAAACAGTCTTAGAGAAATGTAACAAGTACAGGAAACCACTTCGACTACGAAAAAGCAGTTGACTCGATAGAGTGGTGTTTCATAGATAGAGCCATAATCAGATACCCCATCGATGAAAGGTACATACAATTTCTAAATCACCTCCATCAAAACGCTACTGCCTGTGTCTCCTTACACGAGATAATCGAGAAATTCCATCTACAGAGGGGTGTCAGACAAGGGGACACAATCATCATCAACTCGTCGTTCGGCTTCCAGTCTAACCGGATAAAATAAATATCGCTGGACATTGGATGCAGCTGAATGCCAATATTTTACATGGAGCGACTGCAAGGAGACACAATATCATCAAAATTATTTACCCTGGCACTAGATATGCATATTCCAGCAGATGCAGTGGACTGTGAAAGGGCTAATGATAGATGGAGAGAGACTGACAAATCTGAAGTTCTGTCAATTTAAAGTAATTTCGGCATAACAAATATTGATTCTTTTGAAAAATCTTCATTAACATTTATACAATAATTGATTGGTACAATTTCTGTGAAGTCGTGTAATTTCCGTGGGCACCCAGATGCCACGGAAACCACAGAAATTGGCCCACGGAAATTGGAAACGTGGCTATTTTTCCAGAAATACAAGAAACTACCAAGGATATGACTATTGTTTTCTATAATCTTAAATGTGTACCAAAGGCTACTTAGCATGCTTAAAAGTGATACCTTTATTTCTTGCAAAAATCCTTTTCCGCTGGCAAATCTTTGTAGCTTCTCGAGGTCCTTTTGGGCTGTGCTACTCATCCGAATTTTCCGGATCCAAAAATGAGCGGATAATTGCATGCCCTAGCCACGACTGAATTAAATACTTACGACACAACACCGCATACGTTCAGTGTGCTCTAAGCCACGAGCTCTGTGTGAAGGTCAGCCCCAATTTTCACCGAAGCGGATACGAGCGGAGCAGAGAGGATTCGTGCAGCAATTGACCAATCACATTGGTTAAAGTCTACATCGCCTCTCTCGTCGCTCCTGGGATTGGTCGGATCTTGCACATCTCTTCTCCGCTCCGCTCTTCTCTACTTTGGTGGAAACCGGGCCTAAAGATAAGAGATTATCAATTACGTTCCAACTTAGTTCTGCACGTGTTGTAATTAGCTAAGCAATTGACGCATTCGCCACGCCCCCCCGCGCCGCTGCGTGCGTGATCCGTCGCTCATTACTGTCCAAATGATCGCCGGCTCACCTTCGACTCGCAAACGATTATTGAATCACACAGGAAGGTTTTGGAAGTTAGCCAATTAAACTGCACCTTTGACCCTCGCTTGACCCTCTTAACGTATTGCTAACCACAGCCACGTAAGTGTAGGTTCTATGTAACCATACAACGCCATCGCGCCACTCCTCTGAAGGCTGACGTGTAGCAACTCGTTGTCACCCGAGCGGATCTGTGTCCTGGTCGAGTCAGCGATGTGTGCGTATCAGAAACATTGGGCTATGTGATGGAACCTGGGAGAGTATCGGTATGCCAACCTGTACGTGACTGTCGCTCCAGTCACCCAGTGACAGTGATATTGCGCGGCACATCCCAATGTTGTTGTGGCAACTAAGCATTGTGTGTGTGTGAACAATCTGTGACTTTCTCACATTGTGAGGCACCGCGTGCTACTAGTGCCGCCTCTTACCGGCGACGTTACGTGTACGTTGTACGTCGCGTTATGTCACGCGTATCGGCGTAATGAGCTGTTATCTCCGTCATTACAGGCCGCAGTTACGGCTAGTTGCTACCAACTACTGCATGTCACCATAGTTCAGAGTTAGGCAGTTATTGATGTTGTTCACACCCAGGTGGGGGGTGTCGCAATCGTGTAGTGGATGATTGTAAGTGCTTACTGGCTCACACTACGTTCCTCGAGGTACAACTGTGGTCTGTTATTGTTTATACTGATTGATGTGTCAGGTTAGATCAGACACAATGGGGAGACAATTGACCACACTGTTACAAGTTTCATAAATACTCAATCCATCAATGTTTACTGTAACTCAATCCATCATTCGAAACGTTGACTTGTTTTACTTTTAAAATAGTTTTCAAATCATTTTTTCTCATATTTTGCTCAGAATAGTTACAGCACTGATGTCAATATTTATGTCACTTGTTTAATTTAGTTCTTTAATTATTATTTTTTTCTTACCTTTTTATAGATGCTTTTTTACCTATTATTTGTAAATGAGTGAACATTGTAGGCTTTTTAGATTCCCGGATGCTGTTTAACTTTTGTTAAATATTCCTTTTGTTAAACATTTTTTGTATAGTAAGCAACGACCTATTGTCGGGCCTACGCTGTCCCCCCATACTTTAGTACTAATGCTGTAATGTAACATAATAATATTGTAATTGGTACTTACCAAATGATTTGAAAAGTGTAACCATGGAATTTCTTGCCGGTTCTTCTCCATGGAATCGACCAACGCGAACCGTGCACCTATTTCGACGTTTTATAAGTGCCCCTCTAGGCCTATGTGAAATAAAATATCTTTATTTTGATTTTGATTTTGGAGACAGACCTGAAGTTGGTGTATGTAGATACCCCGTTTATAATGATGGATTTATTATTTTCAAATAACCAACTAACTAGTTAGGTAAGTAATAGCCAACAGTAGTTGCGGTCATCAACCCTCGTTAGCTGGTGAACCTTCTGATTGGATCAGCGCCGCGCGTCGCGTGCGCAGCGCACATTACTCAAACCTCTACTAGGGTGACGCGGCGATGCCGAGGACACTGCAAAATTATAATTCACTTGCACAATTTATTTTCTTCTTTAATCGTGATGTGTAACAAAAATTATTTTCGTGGACAGTACGATATATAGAATTGTCACAAGGGCTCAAATCTATTAGCTGGTACTGCCAGTCTACAATTTCGTATCGATCTGTTTCAATAATTTGAATGGTGTTCGGATAAGGGCACAGATCAGTGATCGCATCAGTTATTCGCCGGCGGGCGGCGGGCGGCTGTCTAACGAGGCAAATGGGTCGCTAACTGTACCTTGCTCTCACGCGAGCCTCTGGGCCCACAATCCCACATGCACTCGTACTCAAGTGATCTTAAGCTCTGACCCTATGAGTCCACATCTACTCGGTATCTCGTCCTCTTCGACCTGTGGCTACAATCAATGCTCTGTGAGCACGCAAGCAGCGATGATTCGTGATGGTGTTTCACTTATTCACTACTTCATTAGAATCACTTGCTACTTAACACGTTCGCGCGCGGTGCTCACTTTTTCGAAACCTGTGATAGAGCACTGTTTTCCCCCATACATTTTTTTTAGACGTTTATAAACGTTCTTTAGTACCTCTATTTATTTGAGTAATTAACTATGATTATAACGACATTATACGTCGACGTATGGTGACGTTCCGCAACATACAATCATTTTTATTTTTTTAAATTAAACACAACGTGTCGATACGTCGACGTGCAGTTACGTTCTGACACATTTTATCTTTTATTTTATCTTAAGACGTATGAAATTATACAAAACGTAACTGTACGTCGACGTAAAGAAACGTCCTGCTTCATTTTATTTTACATTACTTGATATGTTATTCGCAACGTGTCATTACGTCGATGCATTGACACGTTTTTAAATTTTGTCTCATCTATTCTATTATAGTACACGAAACGTTGATTGAAATACATTAAAACAAACACTTTCTTACGTAGGTATGTATTTATTGTTATTGAAATAAAGAAACAGATCCAAAAATACAAAGCAAAAGCTAAGAAAACTTTCCGTACGGAACGTTAACCTGTCCCACCAAAAGACATAATCCAAGAAATTTGAGCATTTCATGTCGATTTGTATCTCTGAAATTAGTTGTTTTTTTCTAGTTGGTCTTCTTTTTGTAACAGAGTGCTTGCCCATAAGCATTTCAGCTATTGTTTCTTCCCATGCCAATTCCGGTCGGGGCGAGGCTTCTACGGATGGATCACCTTCAGGGCTCGCAGAATCTGATATCTACATGTGGTTATGCCCGAAAAACATGGTTGTGATGGATCCTTGCTTGTTTTTTAATACTTTTCTTTCTTCTCGCTCGCTTGGTTTTGTTCAGCTAAAACAACGGTATTTCTATAATTGGAACTAAAAAAACTACTCTTGTTGCTCAAATATGAAAATCATTATTGTATTCTACATACTATATACACACTATTATAATTCAGTAAAAAATATGTAATAACTTACGATTTAAAAGTTTCGTAACTCGAGAGCTCACTTCACTGTGCACGTGCGTCGCGTAACGGTGCACAGCCCAACTGACAGTATGGCGGCGCATACTCCAGTTGACGACTATGGACGTTCTGCGTTTGCGAGTAGGTGTCTTTGTATGGGTGAGAAGCACCCACAAAACCCTTTAAATGTCGATGCTGTGTGACACTACGAAATCTATATTTTGATATGTTGTGGCACTGTGACGTCACTATAGGAGCATTATATGAGAAACGGACGTTTCCTTACGTACTGACTGAAAGGGAAACATACAATTTGACGTATCGATACGTTGTGCGACATCGTATCTCGATTTTTTTACGTATCCATACGTTCTGCACGCGAATGTGTTAAGCTAATCTTTACCATTGCAAAAGTGAACGTCAGGAATCAGGAAAATCTCGTTTGTCAGTGGATATTTATGAGAATCTACCTCATTATATGTATATCTAGAAATATTCATTGGTAACAATGTTTAAAATTCTTTATTGTGCTTTTGTGCGCAGTCACCCTGAATATTGTTCACCAGTATGGTATCCTATTTAAAGTACTTACATTAATCGCATCGAAAGTATTCAAAAGAAGTTTTTGAGGTACGTTCAGTATAGATCTAATATTTATTTACACAACTATCACAGTCGCTGCACAAAGTTCCACATTCTTCCACTAATTGAGCGGAGAAAAATTGCTGACATGGCATTCTTGTTTAATAAATATAGCTAATGGTTCAACCGATTGTTCTGAATTGATTGACAAAATTGGGTTACGTGTTCCAACCATTAACCTTAGGAATCACCAACCTCTATATGTTCCCTCGGTGCGGTGTATTTATAGACAAAATTCTTATATGATAAGAGCTTGCAGTGATCTGCAAGCTACACAGACTGAGTTGATTATGATTATTAGTATGATTACAACTCAGTCTGTCAAAGTGTTGATGATCTTGATTTATTCACAACCAGTGTCACTAAACTAAAAAAAAACATTATGTAACCATTTGTTCAATATTCACGGACACTTCAAATGTTATTTTTTAAATTCACTCCGAGTTCTTTTACTTTCTTTTATCTGTCTACTGTCTTTTATGCTAACCTAATGTTGTCAGTGAGAACTTGTAATTGGCCTTCTTACATTATATTTCAACTACCTGTATCCTAGCTGTAAGTTCTCCTAAGATAATAAAATAAAAACCCGGCCAAGTGCGAGCTGAACAACGGGTTCCGTTCCGTGGCATCAACCAGTAACAATATTTTCAACGATCATTCATATGCCAAAAACTACATTTGTTTTTCATAGTATATTAATGACCTGAGATCCAGAGTAGATCAGAGAAATTGCAACACAAACTGGAGAATTTTAGCTTGAAAATCTTGAAAACTAAAACCGAATACATGTTCTGCGATATTCGGCGGTCTCTCCAGTCCTGGAGTCATAGCGCTAGATGGCGCGCTTGTTCCTGTCTGCTTCGACTTCCGGTATGTCGGTTCACTCGTGCAAAGCGATGGATGAAATGGCGACAGGTGTCGGGAACAATTTGCGACTCCCGCATTTATAAAACAATGGTTAAACCTGCTGTCTTGTATGGATCAAATGTTGGGCCACAAAAGTGATGAATGAAACGTGTGCGTACGCGCAGGAATGTTGTTGAATTGAAAGATTTTAATTATGCAGATATTTAGTGTATGACGTCGTATAATTGTGTATGGTAAAAAGAAAATTTGTGCACGCAACCATTGTGGAGAAATTCACCAAAAACTGATTCCGCTGGGCGAACGTTGTCCTGGCGGAACTTTTTTTAATCCATAGACTTTAGAAGAAAAGAGATGTGTCCAAAAATTAGTGTGTATTTGTGTGTAATTGTGTATGTATGAATAAAACTAGTGCATGCATAAACTGCGGAGAAATTCAAGTTTCCGCTACGCGAACGTTTGGCCATTAGCTAGTTTTCATATAAAGCGCTTACATAGAGAGCTGTAGATTTTTACATACGTTGGTTTGAATTTGTTTATATTTGATTAATAAACAGATTTAGAAAAAATCGTAGGGCTTAAAAGATAAAAATATAAACGTAAAATACGCTTATTAGGTCTTAGTTCTTAAAGTATGCACTTTGGGGTCTAGATTTTCACGTTTATACAAACCTTGTAATTGTCTGCAACATGTTGCCCAGTATCAATGATGTTCCGTTAGTAACTAAAGAGTTATAGGACAAATTTACCATGAACAGATCACTGTTTACAAAGCAGTCAAATATCACGACGTTCTGAAGGAATTGCATGGTAATATGTATGTCAATAATTAGTGTATTCATTCAACTATTCTTATGCAAAATTTCATGTCATTAAATTCAGTAATTAAAGAAAAACAATTATAATACTGACGAAGCATCGAAAACCTACATAACCCGACCAAGTTCGGATGGCTACAAAAAAGCGGCCGTGCCATATATCTAAGAAACGTTCTTAACCTTCCAATATAGTATTTATTAATATGGTACAGTTGCGTACACAAGCGTTAGGAAAAAATAAAACAATTGCATTTCTTGAATGAAAAATATTTTTTTAATAATAACGCCACTATCTACGATAAAAGTTCCGCCAGGACAACGTTCGCCCAGCGGAATCAGTTATTGGTGAATTTCTCCACAATGGTTGCGTGCACAATTTTTTTTTTACCATACACAATTATACGACGTCATACACTAAATATCTGCATAATTAAAATCTTTAAATTCAACAACATTCCGCTGCGCGTACGCACACGAATGAAACGCATTTGCATGTCGCGGAGATGAGAATGTTAAGGGGGATGTGTGTGGTTATGCACATGGACAACATAAGAAATGAGGACATAATATGAGGAAGTCTGAAAATGGCGCCGGCCACTGAAAAACTGTGCGGTAATCGTTCGGCTTTAGACGCGAATATCTCATCAAAAAAATGTTTCATAGTCTCCTAGATATCATTTCTCAAAAGCCACCAGTAACTAGAGGTTAAGAGATTTGTTTTGTTAACCCCCAGCAGTTACATGTATGGTATTGGAAGGTCTTCTCCTACATGCATACTTATAGTTTTTTTCATAATTACACTGCAGTTTTGAGTAACGGTTTATAGAAGACACCTATCCTGCATTACTTTCAAATGTGTGGTTGTATCGGAGTAAAATGGCTTGACATACGGCAGACAGACAGACAGACGTTAGAAACGGAATACTAAAAAGATATTTTCGAGTTATTTGAGTAACTCCCTCACGTTAACATTACATACCTGTACGACACGTGTACACGTGGTATGGTTCTGCTGATCGAAGGTCTTCCACCCTGCAACGTGAAACAACGGACATTCGATCCGCGCGCGTTCATTACGCTAAGTAATGCGAGTTACAAGTAAAAAGTAATATATAAATCATGACGATTACACTAGATTCGTGTATTAACTATGAGGTAATCATTGAAAGCATTGATCTCAATTCGCAATCGCTCGGACGAATGTTACTTTCATATTTTAGATCGTTTACTAGCTACACAATAACGTACGGCTGAAAATGATTGCAAGCTCTAGAATTCGGTTGAGTCACGTAATGCAGTATTTATCTAATACTTGTTTTATCGGAACAACCCAAGCTTTTGGTCAAACCAATGGACCTGAAAGGGGGCTGCTAAGCAAGGGTGTCGCCTCCTTTTGAATTAGCCGATACAGAAGTGCGAAAATCTAATGCCGGCTCCACACGCTCGGTGTTTGGTCAATAACACCAAACACAACACAAAGAAGCATCCTCACGCTCGGCGAATACACAGAATAAATAAAACATTTATTTTTGACGTGACAACGTCTTATAAATTGGTTTGCCGGGTGACACTTCAAGAAACTGCGTTACGCTCCGCTCACGTTATGCGCTCACAATGAGAGCGAGCACAGTTAGCCCGCCTAAGAGCGAGAGAGACAGAGCGAGAGAGAGAGAGTAGAGAGATAGGCATACACACCGGTTCATTTCATCCTTCTTCCTACTATACGAATGAATATTCACATTAAAATTATTTTACCACTCAAAGTCGTTGTCACGTAAAACTTTCGCCCGTATACCGACTTTACAGGCAACCAATTTTTTATTCTTAAAGTACCAAGCGTCTGGATACATTGCAAACTGTTTGCCGAACATTCTTTGATTTGTGAAGAAAAGCCGACACAGGTGCCGAACACGGGAGACCACAAATAAAAACAGGCAAACATTAACAAACACCTATCCACATGTTCGTGTTGGTTGTTTGCTGTTTGCTGTTTGCCATTGTTCGCCAAGCGTGTGAAGCCAGCTTTAAGTTTACCTACTAAATGTACGAATGCAGCTGTAATTCCTCTAGGAATCTGAAATGCTATAGTCACCTGAAAAATGTAACCGCCGGAAAAATACTTCGGATTGAAAAGGCTCTAAGAGTGAGCGGAGCGAGCTAGAACATTTCTGCGCTCCACCCTTCGATGGTTAGAACTGTTTCGATCCCTCATACAGGAGTTACTTGGTCGACTTTTAGACAAAGTTAAGATTCACGGAAGAGCGAGTGAAGCGAGGTTTTGCAGACCCATCCTTGCACAAAACATCCTACCATGTCCATGGTCACTGGACACTTGGACAGGGTTGGGTTTCGACTCCGGAGTCGAAACCTGACACTCACTCCCGCTCCGCCCAGAGTGGGAGCAGTTACTTTGATGATTTACCATCCAAAAAAAAAAAGGGTAGCTAATCGTATGCCAACATTATGACTGATCACTGATGTGGCGAGGAGGCGAGGAGCGGTTCACCGAACAGCGGCTGACGGCTCAACGGTGAACGGAGGCTGTGGATGACGATCAAGCAATACTTTGGTGAATGTCATTAACATCGACTGGTTTAATCACTTTTTCATTTCCTGTCGATTCGACCTTCTGTTGATTTGGTGGCCGGAACTCTGTGACACCTTGAGTTCATATAAAATAGTTTCAACATCTAAGCTAAATCTAGTGACATAATGAGTTTTCGAGGAGTCGATCTAATTTCTGATTCTACCTGGTTGAGATCGTCCAACATATTTCCTTGCGTGCAGCGCCACCCTGTCATCAGTGTGTCCCCACATAAGATGGCGGCGCGGCGGCATGCGTCGGCGCCCGCGGGACCCGCAGGACCAGCGCGACTGGTCGGGCCGGTATCGCCGGTATAATTACCACAGGACTATTATATAGCGTGTCCTGCCATGTTGTAGTTGTGGCATCACGTTGCAGATGCGTTGGGCAGAAGACCTATTCTAGACGAGTTTCAATTTATAACGTGTTGTGGTGACAATTACGTTAGGTTAAGTGTTTAACATTTTGCTGCCCCTGTCAGAATAGCTTTTTAACCGACATAATTTCAACTGTATTTTTTTTTGTGTTTTATGCCTCAGAACTTTCGACTGGGTGAACCGATTTGGATGGTTCCTTTTTATTTGGAAGCTGGTACTTCCCGTGTAGTCCCATTTCAATTTGGTGCAGATTGGATGATGATCTTCGGAGATATACAATGAAACTCTTCAAAGATAGACGGAAAATCTGCAGTGATAGCTGCAATCCCTTGGATGGTTATTGTTTATACAACATCATGATGTAAAGTTAAAAATGATTTAGTTTTTTTGTCACTGACTTCTGAAGCTAAAGTTAATTTTCACAATTTTGTGTTTTTGAAGTCAGTTTTATTTTTTGCAAAAAAGTTTTAATTTTTCACTTTTTAGTGCACATGTAAGTTCACATGTGCTTATCCCTTCACAGCATACCGGCGTGATTTTATGCTATAAACTGGAGTAAACGTTGCACAGTATAAATGTTTGGTTTATCTGTCTCTCCAACCTATCTGCAGTATGTTGTGGATTGCGGTAGATGTGATGCTTTTGTAGTCGCATGTAGTGTGGCGTGGAGCCAGTGTACCCGCAGTACCCGCACTGCCCACTCTGTACACCGCACACTCAGTTATTCAGTATCAATATTCATGGACTTCTGTATAAACAGCTAATGACTCGTGTGCTGACAACTATCGCTTACTTGATAGCACTCAACTTGTTTGCGAACAAATTATTGGAATAATAATTGAATTTTGTGATAGCGATCGAACTCTTGTTGGTTCAGCTGTTTTGAGGAGAACTACTGACATGTACATTTTTCAAGGTGTTTTTGTACAAATATTGAATTAGCGCAGATCATTTCATCATTACAGGTAATTTTAATTTTAATTTATCTATTCCTACGTTGTATTATGTGTATAAACTTGTCTTATGCAAATGAGAACGGTTACAATTGACTGATTACGATCCAGTAGTACGCGGGCACCTTGTTATGACGTAAAAACCCACATCTAAATTGTGTGTTTTGATGTTTATCTTAAGATTTAATTTGTGTTATTAATGTTAATGTACAATAGCCTTACTTAAATAAATACAACTTCTATTAGCTAAACTAAATAGTAGGTAGGTAAATATTATTATTTAAAGAGGAAATAATTAACGTCTAAAATTAAATATACTACACACTAAAGATGTGAGTGCGAGTGAGTCAAACGACTAGGTGAATAGAATATGGGTGGGCAAAGCAAAAGTACTCGTAACTCATAAAATAATGATGATTTTCCGAAAGGGAATAATGCATGTGTTTGTGTAGCTTGAGTGAAGCATGAGAACAGGCGGGCTCGCTTCGTGGAACTACAGGCTGGTACAGTGTACCACTACTACCACATGTGTACACGAGCGATGCTAATGTGCAGTGCATCTGAATCTTACGGCTCGTAATGCGGAGTGTCGCGATTCTGACTTTATAAGTCTGACCTATAGTAGTTATAGCCAGTAATGTTACTGCGGGGCTAAGACGACGAGTTACACAAGGATCCCCACTTCCCCAGGGATTCACAGGGCTCACACAAGGATATGTTCTGTCGGTTCACTCGGTTCGTCACAACATGGCTATCTTTGTCATATTTTACACAAAAATGTTAGATGAATTAGGTACCTACCTCATCTCGCCAAGATAATGGGGATAAGTTCCCTCTTTGAGGAGTGGCTAGTGCGCCACGGCGTCCTCGCCTTCCGGCTGACGCAGGTCCTCATCGGACACGGGTGTTTCGGGAAGTTCCTGCATCATATCGGGCGGGAGGAAACATCCGGGTGTTTCCACTGCGAGGATCGACTGGAGCACACGGTGGAGGTCTGCCCCTCGTGGACGGAGCAACGCCAATCGCCGCTCCGTCGAGAGTGGGAGCAGTCATTTGATGATTTCCCATCAAACAAAAAAAAGGGATCAATCTCATCTAGGGAATCGTGGGTATTATAATGATTCTCTCGAACAAGTGAGCGTCAGTTTATTTATGTATTTAATAATGTCACCAAAACATTCGATGGGTTACAGGTATAAGTATAGGTTTTTATAGTATGGGACTATTGAACACATTACCAGCATTCACAAAAATAAGTGATAACATAGAAAAAAGAAAAAAGCCAATGAAGCGTAGGAGTTATGGAGAACTACTAAAGATAACAAAAACTCTTCATCACCTTCAAAATGTGTTGGTCATAAGTACCAAAAGCCCGTCATCAATTTGCTGTGTTAAGGAGGTTGGCGCGTCAAGTAGTATCCTGGAAGAGCCGGAACTGCAGAGTTGGTGGTAGTGGTGTCGGATGCCGGATGATAGCAGTGCAGTTGTTCTGTATCTGTGGTGTACGATGGTCACCACCCAGAGGACACGGCAGTGGTTTGCCCCGACTAATGAGCCCAGAACTCGAAAGAAAAGAAGTTTTAAATGAAATGGTGTGCGTATACAGGTTGATTTATTGAGATAAGACAGGGAGAAAAGGCTTTAAACTTAAAAAAAATAAGGTTTTAACGAAGTTCTATAGACTTCAATGTCACATAGAGAATAAAACTGCACTCACATGCTGTAAGCTCCACCGTATAGGTACCTGGCATTGCATGGTATGAATGTATGGTTGTTATGAACCGATGAAGTGAGTATAACTGACCTACCTCAATGAATCACCCTGTAAATGATTTCCCTTATCGCTACACACAGTATGCTGGTGAGCTTATCAATGACCCATGATGCGGCCATCGCGGTTACTATTATGATACATTGGGTTTATCACCGTGTGGATAAACTCCTGTATTACGAACATAGACAAAATTGTATTGTTTAGACATGGTGCCGTGTAAGTACATGATACATAACATGCAAGATAAATGACAATGAGACACAGGAAAGTTCAAACATGTTCAGCCGCATATCCGATATATTCCGATTAGATGGCTGATACATGATTGTAAAATGTAATTAAATGGATTTGTAGCGATAAGGGCAATTACATATTGGATGTTTATCTATTCTATTCGTATAAGTAGTCCGGTAGCGCTAGGTTTTGTGGCTTCAAAAATGTTAAAGTTGTTTGTTTTTCACATAGGTATAGTTTCCGGACCATTTTGCCCATCCTACGACATAATATTTTGTATCATTTTATGTACTTGCGTTTTTCGATCACCACCTATTAGACGAAATTTTACTTTCATTATGATAACGAAGTAGCCACTGATATAAATAGGCATTTTGTGTCAAATCAGTCCACGGGAATCCTGAACACGTCGCCGAACTATATCTAAAAAGAATATTACAATTGGTGTTATGGCAACCGAAAACGTACACCGTCGCGCTCCGGTTTGGAACAAAAATCATGAAAATTCATGGCAGGCTTACTTCACACGTAAGTATACGTGGAAGCATCAGATAATAATAATTACAGCTAAAGGTATAGGCACATATCGGTACGTGACCGTACATGTATCGTACAGTTGAACAAGCTATTTGGTTTACATTTTACAATGTAATTTGTGGGTTAAACTGTAAACCAAATAGCTTTGCCGACGTACATGGCACATACAACCATAATAATCTAGATTCAGTCCAGGAGTCCAGACTAACCACTACATTTCCTCAATGCAGCATGTTCACTTCAGTTGGCACCGCGTGCACCGGTCCCGATGCGTGCTCCCCTTACTTCACAGCATGACGGATGGCGTCGCAGTCGCAGTACCAGCTAATAGAGCGCACTGCTCATTACACCTGGCTCAGTGACACGTGCAGAGTTCGTTGGGACCCGACACGGTGTAATAATAAATTGTTACTTAGTGTGTGTTGTGATCTCTATACGAGTATGTCCCGCTTGTTATCAACAAAGCCGACGTACAAACATCGCGCCTGTAATCTTCGCAGAGTAAGGTAGAGGTACACTCACATATCACCAGTTATGTTCAAGTCCCAAATCCAGACTCCGTGTCTGCTACGAAGAAATTCCTAATGGAAAAACCCAATAACACCTCTTCAACTATTTCATAATAATAATTATAGATAATCATCGAATCAACAGCGTGTGTGTAGACGTTGTCGTCGATGTGTCGTCAACTACGTGTTTTTCGAGCCTTGCGTCGTCGTAAACACAGTACAAATTCGTAAACCTGACGTGTTATCATAATGACACGTCGACAATAATTATCATAGTTACGGTGTGCTGTCACAGATTAGGTGCTGTGGTCTGTGCGCGCCACTACTGCCACTACCGCCGCGCCTCACTTGTGCCAAGTAAGCGAACACGTTCCGCGCACTACTCATTTGTTATGCTTCATCAGATTCTCGAAATTTTATTGTTTGATAACTATCTCGGTTAAACAGACTCTTTCCAGTACTTAATTTATATTGTTAGCTGCGTCTCCAACCTACACCCCTCCAGGAAGCCCGGAACATCTGATCGAGCCTATATAAGCCAACGGGTAGCGTGGCAAGGGGCTCATTCCCATATCCGGCGCGCGCACTCATTAACTGTTGCCCTTGACTCTGTTCACTTGATTTATTTTGTTTGTAACGTAAATGTATCCTTTTGTTTGTGTTTAAATAGATTACCTACTTTGTTGTTTGTGATGGTTATTTCATTCCAATTCCTAAAAATATTATAATTGGCGTGTTGGAGCTACTCAGCATTAACACGCCAAGATCAAGTTACAATTGAATCCATCGTGTAGGTACCTATTATATTTATAGCGGCATGCGCCACGCTTACACATATTAGTAACAATTTGTTGTAAATTATTTCCATAATACAACATACCGTCAATGCGTCGCAGTACCGAGTAGCTACTCACTTACAAACCTCGCCACCTGAACATACACGAGTGCACGCAAATTCAAGTAGGTACCTATTTGAGTACACTCGTGTTACGTTCAGTCTCTCGCTGAAAGCGGAAATAACAGACGAAATAAATAGAATGTTGGACAACAACCACAAGAGACATTGCTTGTAGTTGACATTAGGATATCAAATTGGGACGACATAAATAGGTTTATGAACGAGTATCTATACTATTCTATACTGGAAGATACTTCTTCTTCTTATAGTATCGATGTTCCTTCCAATTACACGCTATAGGCGCAGTAAGTATAGGCCGTGGGGTGACGACTATTGCAGCGACAGAGGCGCTATTCAGGTCGTCAAGAGGGCAGAAACGTACACTTGGGACGCTCCAGCAGGTAGGGCATTAATTGGTCTGGAGCGCCGCACTCGCACTCGGTGTTGGAGGAACCAATAATAATACCCCATTTCGCCAGGTTATGTTTTGCAGCGACATACTTGGGTACGCAATCGATTCCGAGCTTTCCATACAGGCCACTGTGGGTCACTGCCGGAAGCTAGGTGTTCTTGGGGCTTCAAGAAGTCGTGAGGTGGTTGCCATAGCTTGCTAGTCTTGCTACGTACTTTTGGTGGCCTGGCTTGGATTAGTTGGATGGCCTGAGTGGTGCGTAGAAGATTTTGCGGTTTTTTGGTCTGCCCGGGGTGCGACCAGTACGAATGTGGATGGCTGGCTACCGGAAAATAAGCAGCTAAAATAAACTATAGATGGATTGTGTAGCTGGTAGGGAAGCTTATTCTGAGGTGTCAGATAAAAACGATGTAGTGTATGCAAGAAACAGACGCTTACTTCACCGGCCCCGGCAGGGGTAGGAGATGCGAAAGCATATTGTTTTACTAAACTCACATACACAAACAGCCAGACCCGGAACAACTATTTGTAGCCATACAAATATTTGTTCCGTGCGGGTATCGAACCCGCGACACGCGGCGCATCAGTCAATCGCTCAGCCACTGCGCCAACCGCGCTGTCCGACCGATATTGTAGCGTCACTCGCGCTACAATAGCTAATATCGGTACTACTTCCACTCGCTGGCGCTGAATGAAGCTTGTCGGTCTGACTGACGTCTGAATGTATGTACTCGCAGGACTGTCACCTGTCCGCACACGTGCCTCTTCAGCACCATCAGCTGTGTACACAGTTGTGAATGACGGAAGTGCTCCATCAACAGGTTGCAGACATCGGCAGCTGAACGCACTACTACGTAACCACTAAACCGCTATAGCATTGTTTTTGTTATCGGCCAAACCCAATTTCCTAGGCCAAACTACATAGTTTGTCCAAGGCCAAACCGGTTTATCGGCATCTGAGTCTATGGAGTCCCGGTCGACTGAGCCCTGCTTCGCGGGGCACCTACCTACTTCGGAATAGTTTATAAAAAATATCGGTCGGTACAGTTTAGCCTGGACAAAACTAGTTAGTCCTGAAATCGGGTTTGGCTGGTAACATGTTCATAGAGAGGCGCGTTTAATGACAACCTCTCTCTATTGTTATTAACATAATGAACGACTTGCTCCACTTTTCGACCATTATACTTAATTCATGAAGCAATTTAAATGCTATGAACTTTTTATTATAATGAACCGGACTTATTACTGCGGAAAAGAAAACAATTATGTTTAACGAAATAATGTTCATTAATTCATGCCGCTTTTAAATTCAATGGCAAATGTTTGTGCACTAATCAGAATGGAAAGAATTAATACGATTTCATTAATTAGTTCCGAATAGTTGACGCGCCGTGTGCAGCTCATGAGCGGTGCGTCCTCGAACTGCTCACACTGCACACACTATCCGCACACTGGACACAGCACTGGACGTGGTCGATGTTCGGCGGCGGCGCATTACGTCAAGTGTGTCACGACACGCTCCGCATCACCAAGTGCTCAGTTTGCTAACTGCTTACTGTAAGAGCAAGACCTAATCCCGTTCGGCTCGGTTGTGCAAGGAAGATGTGCGCGGAGGAGATGCGGCCGCGGCGCAGGAATGTGTTGCGACAGTGCGCGGGCGCAGGCGGGGTGCGGGCGGCGCGGCGGAGAGGTCGCGGGGGGGGCGCACTGCCGATGTGTCAACAGAGCTATGTGCACTACGTGTGCTGCAGCTCTTACTGCATGAACTGAACGAGCTTCCTTGGAGGTCGCTGCGCCAATAGGTCATAGTTAGTCACATGATGCCAAAATGTTTACACCTACAACATGGCCTAGAATAAGCTGTTTTTGTGACAACATTGAACAACAATCTATTCAACACATAGATCTAAGCATAACTTACAGTTACAGCGAACGTTACATGTGAATCTTACTGACTTAACTGAGGCGATCGACACACGCACAGGCTGAGGCACTGTGTATACGAGAAACATATCGTCAGCAAAGATGTTAGTCATGACTGGGAGCTTTTAAAACAACGCTGACGTGATACCGTCTAATAGCGATCGTGACTCCCTTTATACGAAGTTTTTAATAATAATCGTGATCCATAGATTTTAAAATTTTACCGAACTCAACCTTCATCATTATAGGAAGAAGATGTTGTAATTTATGTATTTACACAGTTCGTCAAGTCGTGATGAGTTCGACGTGAGCTTCGTTTGGGCGCACAAAGCGGTGATCACTTGAAGGCTGCGTGTGCGCAGGTCGCAGTTGACGCGTGTCCGCTAGCTGGCAATCTCTAGCTATAGTGCGTGACGAGCTGCCAAATAAATACTAAGATATGTTAAAGAACAATCACCGAACATAATAACAAGCAATTTAAATAAATTGGTCTTGTCTACTAATAGTACTCGTATAATCCTCTTCGTAATATTTAAAGTTTAAATGGATAAATATTCCAACAGTAGAATGTAAATAAGATGGGACAAACCATCGTCAACGACGCGACGTGTCTGTGAGACAACTCACGGGTTGTGTGGAATGGACCTTCTTTGCTTACCTATGAAGTAGTCAAGGTGATCGCGACAGCAGCGCCTAAATAGGTCGTCAGTCGATAGTAACGCGACAAACACCTCCAAACACTATAATTACGTTTTAGATTAGCAAACTGTTAGTTAAAGTAACCGGTTGGCTTCAAGACTAACTGGTTTTTATCTCAAGTAAAAACCTCGTTTATATTACCGCTAATAACGCTAGGTACTACATTCAAACGTGTTCGTATAACTCGTATTAGAATTAGTATAATGTTAGAGACTGCTGTAGCACTGTAGGTAGGTACTCCGAATGTTTCTTAGCAAGTAAGTCGAGTGTGAATGATAGCGTTAGCCACACTCGGTGCGCATCAATTGGGTGGTGTGATGGTGTCGCGGTAATCAGAGCATGTGATCGCGCTAGCCGGATCCTCGCGTGTCATGCGTGCTGGACGCGCTCGACGCTCGACGTGCTGGATGTGGCAGCTTGGCCGCTGTGGCCAGAGCGTGCTATAGAGTCCACTCATGCCGTTGATTATCATTTATTTGCCGTGAAGTTGCACATCATCACCTTCCATATAATCCTTGCGAGTCATATTTTGTAATCTTATTATCTATCACGCAGTTTGTCTATGGTTACTTAAGTAGGTATTTAATACCCTAGCCCTCACAATATTTTCGTCACAGCTGCAAGCAAATGTTTCATTTTTTGTTTTGTATTTTCTTTCTTTCTTTTCGTTTCCGTCATCTTTTGTGTTACCCATTGCCCCTTTTCAATAGTTTGTGCGAGTGCTTCGGCGGAGCTCTTAAGTTTATTAGTGCGCGCCAATGTGGACTCGTTATTTTAGTTGTGTTTTACTTCTTACTTTAGCAATACCGCGGAGTTAACACAGAAAGTCAACTCGGTGTCTGTGGACGAAGTAGCGGAACAAGCTCCGAGATGTGCGTCATTTCAAAACTAGCCTCTACTTACTACAGTATTAGGTACAATGACGCATGTTACGGGGCAATCTTCAGAATAACGTTGTTATTCCGACACGAGGGTAGGTCTTACTCGGTTACTACTCCATAAGTGGAAACTTTAGCCTCAGGCGCTAATCACTATTCAATATCAGCAGCTCCCAGGTATAAAGAATTTACGGATACATCTGCGTCGCTGTGACACTCTGACTGTTCACAAGGATAGTGGCAAAAGTGGGCCTTTTGAATGTTCCCGTGAGGTGACGAGGAACGAGTGGCGAGTGCAGCTGAGCACCCCTCACATAAACTGCGTTCTTAGAAACCCGACCGTCTCGGCGGAAGTGCGCACAATAACATTATGTATGACTGCTCCGGGCATCGAGCCCCGGGCAGTGAGGCTGTGCTCGCTATAACATAAACATTAATAATACAAGAACACGCAGCTGACAGACCTGATCCGGAGCGGGTCAACGACCGCCATGTTTTGACTTATGAATGCTCTCAATCTCAATAAAGCAGCAGACTTGCACTTAATTATGAACAAATGAAGCAAAGTCGTATGTTATTTGTCTGAGTATAAGTCCGAGGGTCTCGTGCAAATTGCACATTTGTCAAACATGTTTACTGTGACGTTTCGTAATGTGCTCGGCTAACACAACGTGAACTAGGATGTGGGTCAACTCAAATGGCCCTGCTGCTATATTGCAGCTGATGATCAAACGGTTGTGCTCATCAATATGCCCGCATGGCCTTCCTGACTGATAGTTGGTCGAGGTCGCGACATAGCACAGTCTGGTAGCGATCACTTCGCCTCCACAATCTCCACATGCAGCGCTGTCGCTAGGCTCACTGTACAGAAGTGTACTGTCAGCCACATGTCCGAAACAGCAGATTGACGATGACAGTGCTTTTAGCTGGTAGTAGTTAGGCTGGTATTCTCAGTTCTAGTGTTATTGCTGAAGCATGTGACGGTACAGCTGTACGGTTACCCAGCGGAACTGGTCGCAGGGCACCGCCTCCCCCACGCCCCCGCACCCCCGCACCCCCGCCTCGCGTTCTTAGCGCACGGAGGAACCTGTTTGTTCCATGTCTTGCTAACTTGCGTGTCCGTCTAGCTACGAGTATGTCTGTAGCTGTACCTTCGTTTGTATTTTGTAACTTTAATGAAAATTGGATAGATTGGTCGGTGATTTATGATTACTAACAATAATATGATGTAAGGCTGAAAATTAACTTCATCTGACATCCATCCATCTATGTATTATACATGGTTGTATGGTATACATGGTTGTATACATAATGTATACCTACCTTGTGGATACAGTTTTGTAACGTCATGATTTACACTAATTGGACTGTCATTAGAGTTTTTCAAAAGTCTGAAGTAACAAAAGACAGTTTTCAAATAGCCAGCATTAACCAGTTGCTACGTGTGCGAAATGCGCACAGCTCTGTGCTCATCGTGAAGTGTTCCGTGCTAATTAGTTTAATGGGCGCGTGCTCGTTACATCGCACAGCAGCATCGCCACAATCACCACCATGTTGTCAACCATGTCAGACATACGCAACCCGCATGCCTCCAGTTGCAGCTACCCTGTGGTACTACTTACCACCTGCGATCGTGATGAGGGACACGAAAGAGGCGGCCTTGCAGGACAGCACTAGAGCAACGAGTGCAACAATATAAAAAGTCATACAAGGCGTCTGTTAAACAGTGATGCAACGATTCATGCAAATAGTTTTGTTTGTGTTTTAATATTCGCATAACTGGCACTTAAACTCCTTATGGTAAATAAATAAATGACCCTTCACACAAATGTGTGACACATCGCACATTACCAGTTGCCACATCTACGAGGTACAAATAATGAAACAAGCACAGACCTTCACCAGGCTATCAGAAAGTACGCAGTCACTTGTTAGTTCCAAGTATTAGCGTTGCATGTTCTTGGTAGGTATTGTTTGTAAAACGTCAACATTATATGTATAAGGCAGTTCCACCTCCCGTACCAGACCAGTCGTGTGTCGTAGTCGACAGCCTCACAAATCGCAAGAACCTAGCCCAAGTTCCGTGTCCTGACGATTTCTGACTATCTGAAGAGAATCAGTCATTGTCTCCTTTGTGTGTACCTGTACACCCGTCTGCTTTAGTATCTCTGTCACCGTAAAATAGTCAAACACGTTATATTGTAATCTCTCTAGCGATATTGTAATTAATTATTGTCAAACGAACATACTTCATACAATAAAACGTATTATTTTTCGTGAAATGCATGCGATGGTAGTCAACTCACGCGGTGTGGAGGGAAGGAGGGTCCCCCTTGCCCAGTGGTACCACTCTCATGAAAAGATACTGTACCAACCATTCTTGAGAAATATCAATTAATATAACCTAACCTTAAAACACTTTATATTCCCTTAAAAAGATAATTTGTATATCTTATGTCTGCTTTTTTTAAATTTTAAGTGTAATTACCTAGTTTATCACTCACACCGTTCTTTGTATTATGTTTCGTTAGTTAAGTAAACTCTTAATAGGTAGTAAGGTTTACTATTTGTATTTCATGTCTTGAGCCACTCATCTTATTGTTATTTTTTTGTCAAAGTTATCACTTATTTTTGTGAATGCTGGTTAACCTATAATTGGCGACTGTGTAAGTCCAAGACCTTAAAACATTTTTATATCTAAATGCTGTACACAGAAGCTGTTGGTGAACCTATGATAATAAATAAATAAAAGTGTAGTCGACGGAGCCCCGCTCCGCGGGGCGCCTATTTCCGAATGCAGGGTTTAAACTTTTAAAGGAACCTAACTAACCTCACGAGGGGTGCCCCAAGTCTCGATATGGGGGCAGAGATACTTCCATATGTTCAGTTGACAATAATTCGAAAGTTTACAATAACGCTAGAGAGTAACACGTTGTATTGTAATATAACGTGTTTGACAATTTAACGGTGACATCTTTTTATTAGACAAACTTTCACGTAAATTAGTCACTTTATTATCTTTAGTTACTGCACACCGAATGCAAACGTTATCAAAAAATAATATAAATAATATTCAAATTCATACAGATAAGATCACTATTAAAATACCTGATATGTATGGTCAGTTGCGAAAACGGCCGGAGGGGTAAACTATATGTACCTAGCCACCCCGTGCGTCCTCGTGGTCGAATGCAGGCTGTTTATCTGCACGGCACGTTGGCAAGCTCATGCAACGCTCTCCTGTTTGCTCCCGGCCGGGCGGCCGGCCGGTGGCAGACCTTGTCCGACTGTACCCTCACCTAGCGGACAGCAGCAGTACAAGTCACGCAACTACCACAGACGTGCAGTTGACTGTACGTGGTGCATGTGTTGCGTACCCTCATTGTTCGCGTTTCCTATTACAAAGAAATCTTGATTACTATCTAATAATCCTCCACATTTTCTACTACCTACTAACATGCGATACGGATTACTGATTTACTTACATAAACATATCCGCATATTATTAGACTGTACGAAGCCGACCTTCATATACATCGGAGCGAGTTAGAAATTATTGAAAATACATCGTAATTACACAAAAAGTCTCTACGGACTTTCGTACACATCCTATTGTAAACCGGTGCCGGTGACGATAAACTTCAGCTCTACAATCTGTGTGATTACTGTAATCACCTAGTTGATGACCGTCTAATCTCGAAGAACATTAACTACTTGATAAATATTTGGTCGTTGTTACGAATATGGGTTAATGACTACACTGGTGTTAGCCGTGGTATGCAGGTAGCGAGTGATGGCGGTCGCGGTATACGGAGAGATGAACACAGAAGGTTTGCTCCATATATACCAAATGTGTGAAAAGATGCAGGGTTTTTGATGCTTTTTTTACAGTTATAATACAATCCACATGATAAATATGCTGGAGTACATACGTACCTTCTTCACTATCACTACTTCTACGTGCCTCGGAAAGCACGTTAAGCTGTTGGTCCCGGCTGTCATTTGTAGAACTTTCTTTGGCAGTCGTAACAGGTAGTCAGTGGCCCAAAAAGTCTGACAATCAGTCTTAAGAGGTATCGTAAGCTAAGCTGCCTAAGCCAACGGCCACACAGAAAAGACGCAAGACCAGGGCGGGGCGCGGACCCGTCGCGAACAGGGCGCCGTCGCGACTTTTTAACGCATATAGAAAAGACACGGACCCGTCGCAGACAGGGCGCCGTCACGACTTTTTATGGCGCGCACTAGAAGCTTTACCCGGCATTCAACCGTCCGATTTTGATACGACAACATGTCTTCTTCTGAAGATGAAGATGTATTGGCACTGGTATATCTCGCTAATCTGCAGAGGGTTAGACGTTACTGGGTACATCCGGTATGGCTAAGCAATGGACAGAATAGATTTTTTTAAATAATGGAGGATCTACATTATTATCCTGATCGTTTTCAAGAAGTATACAAGATGACTCCACAATGTTTTTACATTATTATGTCCAAACCTGCCCTCCGCGCCCTTTTCCGCTCCCCCGCTTGCGCCCGTGCAGGCCCGCGCCCTGCCCGCGCCTTGTCCTTTCTATATGTTTTCCAATAGGACGCCGTCGTGACGGGCGTCCCGTCTTTTCTGTATGTTTTACGTCGCGACGGCTGTATACATTTTATATGCAAGTAGATTAAACGGGCGCCGCGACTGTGACCCGCGTGCCGGGTCCGTGCCTTGCGTCTGTTCTGTGTGGCCGGTGCCTAAGGCATCATCATCATCATTTCAGCTTAAAGACGTCCACTGTTGGACATTGGCCTACCCGCGCGTTTCGCCACATTGACCGGTCCCGTGCGACTCGCATCCAGCGGATTCCTGCGATCTTCACCAAGTCATCGGTCCACCTAGGAAAAATTCGAGATTACTCGACATCTGGTAACACTTAGCCTTTGTGAGACTTCTGCACTTCGTGTCGGTGTCTGCGTTTCGTGTGTGATATGTTTGGTGATCAATGTCGGTGTCGCCCGGCGCGAGGCACTGACTGATAACACATGAAGTATCCGTAGAACTACTAATTGTTGCTATCCATGGTCAGATCTACCTTACGATCCATCTGATCAGAACCTGCATCTACACGTGTGGTCCTACTTCAAAAACAATTATTACACCGCAAAGGCCGGAAGTTTCGCGAGAAGAGTTTCAACAAAAGCTAAATTCATCGGATGCAAAATCGTTGAAACTGTACTTATTCATCTGTCCGTAAAGTAGTAGGTATTTAGTTCTGAATAGATCTAGTAGTGTAAGCGTCAAGTTTTGTTTCCCTCAGTCGGGTTTACATTCGTCCCGGATTTATTTTTTGAGGGTTTAGTTGTTCATGCTCACAGTTAAGCTTGGTAAAAAAAAGACACTTTTTTCTTGGGACAAGTCGGCTACCCTTTTTCCAAACCACTGTAGCTCCTGGCCCCTTATTCACAACCATTCGATACGTTTCCGTGTCGGTAAGGATCCGTATTCGACTATCTCATTTCCGAACCGAAGAACTGTCAAAACGCTATTCACAGATCCGAACGGATGCGCTTTTTTCTATCCGATTGAGATAGTGTTTATGGGGAATGCTACAAAATGGTAGTAAATAGATAATCGTGGCAGAAAACTTAAGATAGTAATTAAAATTGGTTTATTTGAATATTTCGTTCTGTTTAATTAGGGAATATACAGCTAGTAACTTAATAGACAGCAACGATACAAAATTATTTTATTATTTAACTAAAATTAACTAAAAAAAAACTGTTTTCGAATAAACCTGCTTTGTAAACAGCCGTCTATGAAATTGCCATAGCGGAAATTTTTTTTTTTTTTTATTAACACTATTGTTTTCTTTTTTCTTAAAAGGAAAAATTACTAAGTATTTGATATCAGTTTGTTAACTAAAATATATAACGAATATTACATTTCTGTAAACACATAGATTTTATGTAAATGCGGAAACATCATTAAAATTCGGTCAATAAAACAACTAATAAAACATGAACAACACCAGACAATAATAAAACTTCATTAACATACTTCAGGCAGTGTTTAAAAAGTTTAGTACTTTTATTTTACTGAAATACGCTAGAAATATGGTTTATTTCTTCGTTTAAATTTTGTTCGATATGACTCCCGATAGCAAACAGCTGTCGGAAAGATTCGAGTCTTCTTATCGAATTGAACTGTCAAAATTATTCGTTTTCGGATTTGTGAATAGCGTTTGAAGGACATCTTCGATATCTGAGACGTTCGATTCGGTTCGGAAGCGAGTCGAATGGTTGTGAATAAGGGGCCTGAAATCCAAAATCAACGAAGCGACCTCTAGAAAAGCGTCGAAATAATGCAGCTACGAAAGTGAGTACGAAATAACATGATTTCCTCCTCGTGTAGCGCAGTTTGTTCCGCCATTTACTCAACTGGACCGCTCGAGAGCGCTCGGCGCATCCTGGACAGTCACGTCACGTTACATTTATCACTGGCCAATTCTGCCCTTGCGGTGGTAGGGCTGACGAGCACCCTCCCACCGGAGTCCGGCGTCAAGAAGCCTACTGTGTTTAGTCTGCGTGTGGGAGTTCCAGCGCCTTAAGGAATCCGACAGGTGGCAGTTGCGTTGTTCATGACTAGTCTCAGTCCAGGAGTGAACCTCGTCGTGTCAACTCACTTTGAAGGGTAACGGGATCCGAAGCGAATTCATAATTATTATCCTATTATGATTCTGCTTAAGCGGTCGTTTATTACCTACGATTGTTTGACGCACAGGAAACTTTCCGCAATCATTAGGAAAAAATTATAACAGAGAACCAAGATGACGTGTTGTAAACCCAAGTTTGATTTTACCGTATTACAAGCAATCAAAATCAAAAATCAATCAAAATCAAAGCATTTATTTCAAGTAGGCCAGTTACAGGCGCTTTTGAATTGTCGAAACAAAGATGATAATTAAATGTAGCTACAGTCCCAGTCACAAGACATAAAAACTGTGAAAGTACTGTAGTTGCCCATTCCCTAGCGTAGATCTCTATGGAGAAGAACGGGCAAGAAACTCCATGGACACTCTTTTAAATCATAATGTTGTTACAAAATCTTAGTTACATCATTCCTGTTGAGATGGTGCATTATGTGAGAACAATGTAGCAAGATGTGCACGATAAAAGTGTCCATAGTTAAAACTAACAAAAACAATTCAAAAGTAAAATAATTAATTAAAAAATAAAAACAAAAGCCGTGGCAACCAAGAGCTGACCAGTCCCAACCGACAGCGCCCGTTCACGAACATGACGCATGTATCAGCACCATTCAACTCAACCATTTTGAAGGGAACTAAATGACCCGACACACGCGCCACCATCAGCGGGACATTTGAGTGAGCATGACATACTCTTAACCGCCAGGGCACATTCAAGTCAAAAAATTAAAACGTAGGTTTCCAGCGAATGATAGCATTCTAGTACATGGCACTCACACAATATGGGATATGAGGTTATATAATACTAAAGATATTGAATTTATACAATGCAAAGATAGTTGTACAATCTTCAGCAGCTCCAACAATACCATTTAATGCTATCCATTTATGCGCCCCTGTCCTTGTGGAGCAGGACCGGCATTGAGCCAAGCATTTTTATCAGCGATATAATCGTCCAATTTGTAATATGCTTGCTTACACAGTGTGCGTTTAATGCAAGTTTTAAATTTGGTTTCATTTAGTTCAAGAATGCTTTGTGGAATTTTATTATAGCATTTCAAACAGTACCCCATGAAAGACGAGTCTACTTTAGCGAGTCTGAAGCCAGGCTGAACTAATTGGTCTCTATTTCTAGTACTGTAATTGTGTCTGTCACCTCTTTTACAAAAAAGATGCAGATTTTTTCTGACATACATTATGTTTTCGTAGATGTATTGACAATATACAGTCATGATGTTAATTTCCTTAAACAGTTCCCTTAGAGAATCGCGCCTACGAAGATTGTATATGGCTCTGATGGCTCTTTTCTGCAGAATAAATATAGACTCAATATCAGCAGCCCGTCCCCACAGCAAAATGCCGTAAGACATTATGCTGTGGAAGTAACTAAAATAGACTAGTCTAGCGGTATCTACATCAGTGAATTGACGGATTTTTCTAATGGCATATGCTGCTGAACTTAAGCGCCCCGCAAGAGATGTTAAATGAGAACCCCATTGAAGCCTTGAATCAAGCGTAAGCCCCAGGAAAACCGTTTTATCTACGAATTCGAGTTTCTCTTTATTCAATATTATCTCACAATCACTACTTTTAACATTCGGTAAAGCAAATCTTATGCATTTCGTTTTTTTTTTCATTTAATACCAAGTTGTTTGCTGTGAACCAATTATGGACTTCAAGTAAGGCATTATTCACGTCATTTAGATTTTGGGCTCGTCTATTTATCTTAAAAATTAAGGAAGTGTCATCGGCAAATAATACCGTATTTTGAGGTTGGTTTTTCAGTAAATAGGGTAGATCATTTATATATACTAAAAAGAGGAAAGGACCCAATATTGAGCCTTGCGGAACCCCCATTTTTACTTTCAAGCCCTGTGAATTAACACCATTTATTTGAACATATTGCAGTCTATCACTCAACAATCTCAAAGAAAGCAGAGTTTCATCAATTGGTACAGGATACGGTTGGATGTTGATGATTAAAATCAATCAATTAGTATATCTGTTGATTATAAAAGTTAAAACACGTAAGTACGTTACGTGGGTTTACATTTGGGTCAAAATTAAAACAATTATTAATGACAATACAAACGTGAGTGTTCGTCTCATAAAAGTGTTTATCTTTCTGGAGCAATCACTGAAGAGCATTCATTCAATTATCTTGATTGAGTGGGTCAACAGAGTGAAGCTGCGCCTACGAAGGTCCGAATCGTCAAACATTGTGCCATCGGCATGTAATGAGTTAATTAGCGGCCTCCACCCGGCACAGGCCCGTCAGAGATCGTGTCGTAAGTGATCATTGTCGGCGTCATTAATTGGCTCGCAATCAGGGCGCGTGATGATGCGGAAGGTCGCACCTCGGCGACTGTGAGCTGTGAGCGGTGGCCTGTGAGCCAACCGAGCGGTGGCGCAACGCTTTGTGTGCCTGCAGCCTGCAGTCTGCTGCCTACTGCCGCCTGCAGCCTACTGCTAATCTCTACAATACTAGGGGCTTGTCCTTCAGGAATGGATCCGTAAGGGCCGATGCCTGTCGGGACGGCTGGACCGTTCGAAAGAGATACCGCGACCCTGGAACACAAAGGGCTAAGAAAGAAGGAACATGGATGGGTGATGGGTTTTAGTCAGTACAAGTCTGACACCCCGTTACGCTCCGCCCAGAACGGCAGGGTTAATTTGATGGTTTCCAAATCGAAAATAAGGTGCTGGTCGACTTTAACAATAAATCAAGTATGAATGGAGTACATAAGGATGGAACATTTAGATCATGTCACGATAAGGAACCACAAAGTTTTACCTAAATTCTTTTGTTTTTTATTCTATTAAAATTAATAACGGAGGTTATAGATATCGGTAGGAGATCGATTGTCCACAGTGTAGTAGTGGTTGAGGTCGCATGAGTCACCGAGGTCAACGCCCTAATGAACACATTCTCGGATGAGCTTAATGAAGCGACGAACATTCCCCCGCGGTCAGCTGTGAGAACTGCTCGCTCGTCCATCACGCTGACTTACCGACTAACTCATTTACGTACGTATCGCACATCGCATTCCTTTTACTTTCATTTCATGTCAATTGGACAGTATTGTTATGTCATCGTTTTTGATTGCGCAAAAATACACTAGTCGCCGGAAGGAAGAGTAGGTAGTAAATCTGCTGCAGTGGCGACGTGGTTTGTGTGTCTAACTGTCTACTATATACCTAGCAACCTATACCTACACATATTTTTAGAATGTCATAATTGTTTTATGCAACAGTAGCTTATGCCCGCGACTTCACTCCCATCGCGGTTGGACTTTTAAAAAGTTCTGTATTCGACCGGAATGTTTTTCTTTTTATTTAGTCCGTCAGTTAGAGTATTGTGAAAGGTTCCATCTATCTGGCAGAATCTTGTTGCTCCGAAATTCATTTAGCATAACACACTTGGCATAATGTTCTTTAAACGAATATCTTAAAGGCAAATTTTTTTTAAAACATACTTATTGTTTGGCTGAATGTGTGTATGTCCGAATTTGGAATGGCATAATTTTAGATGGCAGAATTTTATTTGGCATAATAATACATATAATACCTTTGGCATTGTTAAAATTTCGCATTATTTCGTTTAGAATAATGTTTATTTAGAACGACGAATATTTGATATAATTTCACTTGGCATACTATGAAGATTGCAGAATTTCATTTGGAATAATTTTATTTGGCAGTATTGCCATTTTTCAATGGCACGAAATAGCATTTTTAACCTTAATTTAAAATTAAAATATTATCTTAAAATGTCAATACGTTGTGCTAGAAAAGTTAGTGACAGAAACGAATCGCTCCAAAACCAACTCCACGTAGTCTTGTCTGCCCTACCCCTAGAGTGTAATAAAAAACGCGTAGGCGCGGAGGGGCGAGCCGGGCCGTGAGTTGAGGAGCAGGTGGTTGTAACACTCACCGCCGCGGCTGAGGTTGGCCGGCGATTTTAACTGTGAACTCTCTGAGATATGATAGTTCTGCCTTTAAAGACTATCGATATGAAAATTATGCCAAAAGATGATTCTGACTGTGAACTTTCTGCGATAAGATGGTTGTACTTTTGAATCTTATGCATATGAAATTTATGCCTAAAGATGATTCTGGCTTACAAAATTATGAGTATGAACGTATGATAAATGAGTATCTGCCAAACTATTTTCTGCGAAATGAAGTTTATGCTATCAGCTGGTATGCAAAATAATATTATGACATAAAAAGTTCTGCTATAAAGGGTGGACCCTGTTGTAAAATAATGGACACGTATTTTTGGTGTTTGTTATTCAATGAAAATTGACAAAGATAAAACGCATTAAAACTCGGGAGCGCCCCGCTCATGACGTCAGTACGCTCTAAAAATTATACCTAGGCGTGACGCATTGAGAATTTTCAAAGCGTCGTATCTTCGCCAATTTTGATTTAAGAAAACATACCGGTCAAATATATTTTGATAATCTAACTGACGGTCTAATTTGATTTCTTTTTATCAAGCCAAGAGCTGATACGACTGTCGTGTCGCAACAATGATCGCTGAGTCCACTTACTATACGTCATGTCAACATAATTGGCGTATCTTTCTCGGCTTTCATGAGGTTCTCATCATGCCGGACCGTTGTATCAATATTCATTGCGCCACCACTACGTACATATATCAGGCTTGTTGGCTACAGTAGTCCTACCAGTGATGATGAATTGATCCCAGTAGGTATAAGGTGATAAATTTATTGCTATTTTCGAGAACTGGGTCGGGCACATTTAGGGTTGCCATCCGTCCGGGTTTCCCTGGATTTGTTAGTTAGTTAGAGCTAGTTGTTTGCTAGTTTAGAGGGCATTCGGGGAGCGTCGCCGTCGGACGGGACTTTATTTTTGTAGTCCGGGATTAAAAATTTTGTCCGTGTTTAAAAATGTCACAAGTCCAAGCTCAAGGTTTGCCAACTTGCGATGGAGCGCAGTAGGTATTCTAGGCTTCAAACTTAATGACCATGTACGCAACACCACACTGCGCTCCAAAACACAAATTACTGACGTTTGCTCAAAAAGCCGCAAAGCTAAAGTGGGAGTGGGCTGGCCATATCTACCGTATGCCCGACGAGCTGTGAGCCAAATAACCACAATGTGGAGCCTTGGCACAGTCAGAAAGCGACGTGGTATATCTCGAAAAAGATGGCGGGACTAACTCCTAACCGAACACGGTTGTTTCGGGAGGTCCCTGCATCGAATCGGTGGAACACACGGTGGAGGTTTGTCCCGCTAGGGCAGACCACCGCCGCGCCGTGTCCTTATAACGGCGCGGCGGTTGCGCGCGTCCGGCCCTGGTGCAATCCATGATCGGTGAGGCGATTAGAGGGAATGAACCTCATGTCCGCCCAGAGCGGGAGGGGTCATTTGATTATTTCCCATCCCAAAAAAAAAGTCTGAAAATAAATAAAAAGAAGAATTATGAAATTTTCAACTGTTTTATTACACTAACTATGTAAGAAAAATCAAAATCAAAGCATTTATTTCAAGTAGGCCAGTTACAGGCGCTTTTGAATTGTCGAAACAAAGATGATAATTAAATTTAGCTACAGTCCCAGTCACAAGAAAACTTGTTGACATGTCCTGATGTCCGGTTTCTGGGCTCTAAAATCCGGGATTTTCACGCGTCTTGTCCTGGTTGCCACCCTAGGCAATGTATTAGACGGTACTTCCTATTTGACCAAGCTGTATTTTCGAGCAAGTTCCAGATGGATAATCCTGGCTATAAGGTTGTGTCCATGCAACTACTCTCCATCCGTTATCCAGATTAGAACACCCGGAGATAGTGTGAAAGATTGTTTCGCCTCTACGGTGGTATGCCCGACGTATCATTGTCAACCGTGCCGTCCTTCACAATAAATCTCGGTAGTAATTCGTCATAATAACTTCATCCTCAATTCCATAGACTAAAATCAAAATCAATCAAAATCAAAGCATTTATTTCAAGTAGGCCAGTTACAGGCACTTTTGAATTGTCGAAACAAAAATGAACATTTAAAGTAGCTACAGTCCCAGTCACAAGACATAAAAACTGTGAAAGTACTGTAGTTGCCCATTCCCTAGCGTAGATCTCTATGGAGAAGAACGGGCAAGAAACTCCATGGACACTCTTTTAAATCAAAATATTGTTACAAAATCTTGGTTACATCATTCATGTTGAGATGGTATATTATGTGAGAACAATGTAGCAAGATGTGTACGTTAAGTGTCCATAGCAAAACAAAAATAAAATACAACTCAAAAACAAAATAATTAATTCAAATAAACCATGGCGACTAAGAGATGACCAGTCACAACTGACAGCGCCCGTTCACGAACATGACGCATGGATCAGCACCATTCAGCTCAACCATTTTGAAGGGAGCTAAATGGTCCGACACACGCGCCACCATCAGCGAGACATTTGAGAGAGCATGACATACTCTCAACCGCCAGGGCACATTCTAGTCAAGAACTGCCGTAGGCTTTCAGTGAATGATAGCTTTCTAGTACATAGTACTCACACAATATGGGCTATGCGATTATATAATACTAACATTGAATCTATACAATGCAAAGATAGTTGTACAATCTTCAGCAGCTCCAACAATACCGTTTAATGCTATCAATTTTTGCGCCCCTGTCCTTGTGGAGCAGGACCAGCATTGAGCCAAGCATTTTTATCAGCGATATAATCGCTCAACTTGTAATATGCTTGCTTACATAGTGTGCGTTTAATGCATGTTTTAAATTTCGTCTCAGTCAGTTCAAGAATACTTTGTGGAATTTTATTATAGCATCTCAAACAGTACCCCATGAAAGATGAGTCTACTTTAGCGAGTCTAAAGCCTGGCTGAACTAATTGGTCCCTATTTCTAGTACTGTAGTTATGTCTATCACCTCTTTTACCAAAAAGATGCAATTTTTTTCTGACGTACATTATGTTGTCGTAGATGTATTGACAATGTGCCGTCATAATGCCAATATCCTTAAACAGCTCTCTTAGAGAATCGCGCCTACGAAGATTATATATGGCTCTAATTGCTCTTTTCTGCAGAATAAATATAGACTCGATATCTGCAGCTCGTCCCCATAGCAAAATACCGTAAGACATTATACTATGGAAGTAACTAAAATAGACCAGTCTAGCGGTATCTGCATCAGTAAATTGACGGATTTTTCTAATGGCATATGCTGCTGAACTTAGCCGCCCCGCAAGAGATGTTAAATGAGAGCCCCATTGTAGCCTTGAATCAAGCGTAATCCCCAGGAAAACCGTTTTATCTACGAATTCAAGTTTCTCATTATTCAATAATATATCACAATCACTACCCTTAACATTCGGTAAAGCAAATCTTATACATTTGGTTTTCTTTTCATTTAATACCAAATTGTTTGCTGTGAACCAATTTTGAACCTGCAGTAGGGCATTATTCACGTCATCTAAATTTTGTGCCCGTCTATTTATCTTAAAAATCAGGGAAGTGTCATCAGCAAATAACACCATATTTTGAGGTTGGTTTTTCAATAAATAGGGTAGATCATTTATGTATACTAGAAAGAGGAAAGGACCCAATATTGAGCCTTGTGGAACCCCCATTTTTATTTTTAAACCCTGTGAGTTAACACCATTTATCTGAACATATTGTTGTCTATCATTTAAATATGATCTTACCAAACTAAGTGCAAGTATACCCAGTCCGTAATGCTCAAGTTTCATAAGTAATGTGTCGTGGTTTACGCAATCAAACGCTTTGGAGAGGTCACAAAATATTCCTATAGCGTTTTGGGACTCTTCCCACGCAGTAAATATGTGCTTTAATAAGGTTACACCGGCGTCAGTTGTACAACGTCCCTTGGTGAAACCATACTGTTGATCATGTAAGATTCTGTTGGTGTTAAAGTGATAGAGCATTTGATCAAGCATTACTTTTTCAAAAACCTTGCTAAAAACTGGCAACACGGAGACAGGTCTATAATTGTTAGTATCTTTACTGTCCCCGAATTTGAAAAGAGGTATGACTTTACTGTATTTCATTAAATCAGGGAAAACTCCTTGGTCCACACATAGATTAAAAATTAAAGCTAAGTATGGGGCTATAGTCTCAAGTATGGATGTACAAACTTTGATAGACATTCCCCATAGATCTTCGGTCAGTTTGATTTTTATTTGCCGGAAAGCTTTAATAACTACCATAGGGTTAATGTGTTTAAATTTAAATTCAGCCAGGCAGCCAGACACATTCGCCTTTAATAAACCCATTGAGACTTCAGGAGAGGAATTAAGAGCCTCCGTAGTTTTTAATGGTATCTCTGTAAAGAAATTTTTAAACCTTCGGCTTCTCTGAACATCGGCCGGGAATTCATTAATCAGTATTATTTTTTATATTACATTGCAAAGAGTTGATTTTCGTGACTAAATATTCTTCTCTGGCGTTTTCTCGTCTGTTTTACTCGAGATAAGTCTATTTTCGATTCACCTTCTCAACATTTGGTTGACATTCACAACAACACGAGTGACGGCATTTGCGGTCGTTAGTGACCTACGTGTTTTTTAGCTATTTGCATCGCAGAGTACTATTCAATGACTTTACCAACTGATGACCACAAAAAACTGTGCATACTGAATGATGTACTAAAAAGCGCTACGACTACTATTACATAATTATAGTAGACATTTGAACGTCCTCGACGCGACGGAGGTAATGATGTGCCTACTGCGGAAGCACATCGTTAATGGTTAGGTATTATTGCAAGTGCTATCTTCCTACCTTTACCTACGTTGACTGTTTTTTTCAAATGAGGGTATAAAAAGTTTACGTCTTTGTTTACGCCGCGCGCGCGCCGGAGGCAGGATGTAGTCGTAATTTGAATATCAAATCTATAAATATTCGTTTGCGTGTGTGGTGCAGGTGACACTTCATCATCATTATTTTGTCCGTATCTCAATTCATTTGGGGTCGGCGCAGCATGCTTTCTTGTTCCATATTTCTGTATTTGTCAGCATGTCATCAGATATTCCTTTCCTACCATGAACATACCTGTAATTGTCTATATGTATTAGAGAGTTACCCGAACGGGTACACGCACAGTTACAGTAAATAATGTAACAGTTTACATTCACGTGTTTACTCTGCGCTTGAACTGAGATGTACAAGTGATGCCCGAGAACTCTTAGAGCAGGAAGGGGATGCGGAGAATGCACCACATGACCGTCCAGTTCTTTCAGAGTATGGAGCAAGACGCCATGGCTAGCAACAAAGAACCGTCACGATCCACGTATACACCGCGGATATGTGGAAAATAATTTTATAGAAGAGTTGAGAAAACTAGACGACGTGGTCCGCTTCGTGGCACGCGTCCCTAAAGCCCAGCAAACCTTTCAGACGAGGTTGTGCTCATCACAAATTGCCACGCTTATGAAGACAACAAAGCATGCGTTCTTTGGGACCTTCAGCATTTAAGCCTCAAGAATACAAAAATGACCCTAGGAGAGTAGTGCAATGTAAGAAATGTTTCCTCTTCACACATGCGACATCGGTGTCACGGTGAGAAGAAACACCCCACCTCCACAATTGAAAACGAAGAAGGCATAGATATTGAAATATGTACAGCATGCAAAATACCGGGCCATGGACCCAACCAAGCCAAATGCGAGAAGTGAAAGAAGGCAGTGGAGAAGAAACAGAACTGAAAAAAATAGAAGTATATCAATACTGCGTGTCTGCGTTCAGCTGAACGCAGACACGCAGTATTGAGATACCGTCACGAAAACATAACATGTCTCGTACATGAACATAACCTCCACTTCACAATTTCCACCGTTGTCCAAACAGGAGCCCCAATCACAACAACAGCGCTAGCTAAATGCAACAACATAACCACACAACAAATAAAGAAAGCAGCATGGAGCCCTTAGGGTAAGAGCTACAAACAATTATGAAACAAATATTAAACCAGCTACAGCTACAACATGAAATGCTCAAGGATTGAAAGGTAAATTACTCGAACTAAAATCCTTAATCGACCGTCACAAACCACATATAATCGTAGTCAACGAGTGTCGGGTGGACTTTTGCAAAATCTGCATGAATCCCCTGAACTATGCTAAGATCACGCACTCGATAGCGTCGCACCGAGCCATACAGCCCATACATGTGGTGCGAGGAATACGCTAGAGTCAGACCGATGTAACTTCAGGTACCGAAGAAAGAGACCGCCTCATCGAAGGCGTCGCTATCAACCTCATTTATGATCAACTGACCGGAAATTCCATAAAAATTAAGGGCATATACACACCGCACAGATCAGAGCACTTCGACGCCGCAGTGCTTAATGAAGAGCTAGAAGACATCATAACCGAAGCTCCACACATCACCATCGGAGACCTGAACCTTAAAATGACCGCACTCAACCAAACGAGAGACGAAGGGGCGGGAATACTCGTCCGCGACCTCTGTAACTCTGACGTCTCTACCATATACCACACTGGCCTACCGTCACGAACTAACAGTGCGGGCTATGGCATCCTCGATGCAGCCATCTTCTAGCAAGATGCGCAAGCTTTCAACACCATAACAAACACCTAAGAACATAAGACCAACCATATTGGTAGATAGAGAGAAATTACTGGTAAAAAATTCCTGCGCTATTGCCAGCAACGACAAATTCATACACCAATTCCAACAAACCCTATGGAATAAAACCACACTCCTACCTAAAGAAATCACAACAGACGCAGAATGCGAGGAATATATAGCACAACTAGAAAAAGCCATCATAGAAACCTTGGATGAGTATGCGCCACTACATGAAAACAACAGAAGAGATCAACTTCCAGAAGATGATAATGAATTGATCGACAAAAGAAACGAAGCAAAAAGTAAAGCGTGGTGACTGCGCTTCAACCATGACAGAATAACGGAACAAAAAATAACCTACAATCGTCTGAAACCTGTAGGTTATTGTCGGTTTCCAACAAGCACTCGTGGAATATAGCAGCGAAAAATAGACCAGGATATTAAACGATCCACAGAACAACAGAGCCCAGATGTGGCAAATCCAACGCAACCTGAATGCTCCAGTACAGAGACTCCCTCACATTGAGGGTTGCAACAGTGAGAAGGATACCATCAACGCCCTGGTCGACGCAGGGTTCGTCACAGAAGCCGAGATAAACAACGAAGATAAGAACACAGATAAGAACCTATTGGACACCATTGTCACATATACGTGACAAGGAAGCGCGTGCCCTGTACGCCAAACGTCACAAATATGTCTGGTGCGTGTGACATTACTAGTATATTATTATCTGTGTTCTTATTGAAGTAGCTATTAATAGTAATTGTAGTGTTTTGACAACATGGAGGGCAATGACATTTAGAGTTAGCAACAAAATAGTTTGTAGTAAAAAAGCGGCGCTTGGCGCGGAGCTCTACGTCGCGTAGACATAGAGTGGGTAGGGAAATACGACGCGATTGACGTAGCCTATTTTATTAACTACACATTTTTTGCGTGTATCTCCACACCACCTTGTCACTGTTACTCAGTAAATACAAAAGCTTGCTCCTAGGTGCCCATCATCATCACCATCTATCTGCCTGCCTTGTCCCAACTACTAGGATTATTTATTAGTATTATGTTGGGGTCGGCTTCCAGTCTAATGGAATCGGATGCAGCTGAATACAAGTATTTTACATGGAGCGACTGCCTATCTGACCTATACAACCCAATTAGAGGAGGAGGCTACTAGGTACCCATGTATGTAATGTAACGAATGTATCAAACACAATTTAATTGTTCCTGATAAATAAATAAATAAATTCACACCAAATAAATGGAACATGAACTTGCACGTTACAATTGGCGCCAATGTAAATGTGATCTCCAAAGCCTTTGATTGCGTACATCATGCATCAGCATCACGCATGTCAGACTTCTACTAACTGTAACCACATCGGTGGTACAACAGCAAGATCTCAACGTTGAATCTTCTTTTGCGTAAATAATAAGATCGATATCAATGGGGTGAAATGTTCCGGCCTACAGATCAAGAATACCTCACTGTGCTTCCGAGTCTGGGCTCAATTTACCATTTCATGACTCCTTAGGGGACGCTCTTTAAAATACGGAAAGCGATATAGGTACGCGGGGCACAGTCGCAGCTGATTACCGTCTGTAGAGTGTGGCGTGTTGTGGATACAGTGGGCGTCGTGTTATTATGATCCTACGCAGTGTGAGCCGTCAGCGCACCACACTCGCGGTAACCGGAGCGCGCGGCTCGGGTGTCACGCGCCGCGCGGAACAGCCGCCGCGTGTTGAACCTCGTCGTCACGCAGCATGCTCATCGCTAGTCCATTGTTATATTAATTTGTTATCACCACATGATGCTCACAATAAAAACTTCCCTAGACACAGATGTCTGCCTCACCAACTTCATATCGGTTCTTCTTCTTCGTGTCGATGATTCCCATGGTCTTTTTATTAAATTTGTTTCGACCAGAACTCAGCCACGTCAACGGCGCTGGTGGTGGCTTCGGACAGGTCCCTTAGAGTGCAGGTGGAGTTGCACAAAGAGCATGTCAGGAGGTGGGCCATGGTTTGAGACAAGGCTCCGCAGTCGCACTCAGCTTTATCAGAATACCCCAACCGGACCAAGTTGAACCTGCAGCGGCCCACTTGGCTTCTAAGTCGATTTAGAGTCTTCCAGGTGGGCCATGGCAGTTGGTGACCCGCGGGGAGTTTTTCTGCAGGCTCAACATAGTGAGCCGGAGGAGGATATTTAAGGAGCCACAGCTTTTTGCGGGCTTCACCAACCTTAGTGTGGTCGATTGGTGGAATTTTCGACCTAAGGAAGCTGTTCCGACTCTTCAGCCTGCCTTGCGAAATCTCCGCTTTATAAAGAGAATGGCGTTTATCTGTCTCTTGTTTATGTTTTTCGAAGGAGCAGGCCACCTCTCTTCGAACTTCAGGAGGAGCCACTCCTGCAAGCGGGACTAAAACCGAAATTAAAAAGAAATTGAATTTTACTGTTGAAAGTCAAAGTAATTTTAACCAAAAAATAAAATCTAATTTTCTGTTTTAACTTTTTGCGAAACAAGTTACGAGTTCCTCAACTCAATTACAGCCAGTAAAGTCTGCGAACGAAGCGAGCTCGAAAATAAGTAGCGGCTTTTAGACGTATACAGCTACAACGTTATAAGTATTATAACCATCAAAATCATCAATACAATCAGTTCATGAAATGAAAAAGTCATTCAATTGACTTTCATGAACTTGAATTTGATGATTGATTTTGATGATTATAATTCTGTAGCTACATGTCTTACAGCCGCGCATTATATTTTAATAAACATACAACCTAGCACTGGCCTGCAAATTGCAAAAAACGTAAGAATATTTAATTTCGCCGACTACCCTGGAGCATCCACCGCCTCGCGTATTTGCAGAAGCTTGTTGAATAATACTTGTATCCTTCCCACCACTCGGAACCGCAATTTAGAGCGAGCACAGAGTTAAGAGCTATCGCAGTATCGACAATGCGCTCGGTGGCTAACTCACGTTCTGCAAAACAACTGTAGTTTATGTACATGACACGGGTCGCGTCGTGATTACAGCATTAGCGAATAGCGGGCCTCCTCGGCTAAATAGCCTCGTTTGTCCTGTAATTACGTTAGGCGCGGCACCACATGTGACATGCCAGTGCCACGCGCATGTCATATGCACACAGATTGGACCGCGAGCGTTAGTAGACTTGTTGGTGTGCGCACTACTTAGTTACTTCACAATGGACAATCACGCGCATGTCGACTCGCATTACGCTATTTTGTGCTAATGTGCATATTTGTTTATATCGAATTGTATAATAACTGTATGTCATGCCTATGAATAGGTATATCCGGATTTACGATCAAGTTCCCGTTAACTTACTTGACTGATAGATACATTCGCACCCTTAATAATATAAGGGCACAAGTCAAAATTTTTGAAATGTTTGATTTTGAATGCTAAGGGCACAAAACGAAATTACCTACCGGCTACCGCTAACAGAGAGAGAAAAAGAACATTAACGACTCAGGAACTATACTTGTGTCTCTCTCACACTCCCCCCGCTCGTCTCCTGTTCTTTCTGCTATAAGGTCGCAACCAGTAACGTGTCCATACTTGTCGAAGGCAGACCGTTCAAACGTTGTGCAATTCGTGTTTGTGCCCTTCTATGACAATAAAACAGGTAAGTTTTATCTTAATCATTTTGTATTATATAGAACAATTTGTAGTTGTGCCGTTATATTATAAAAATATACTAATATTTTTGGGCTTAATTCATAATAGATCACTATATTGTAAAAAAAAATAATATTAAAGGGGTTTATATCTTAATGGTTCATTATAGTAGGTAAATTGTTTTATGTGCGATGACATATTTTACGATAGGCCTTTATTTACTGAAAACATTCAACATTTTTATTACTTCGGCCTTTAAAAAGTGCCAGTTAAACAATAAAGTTTAGGTAAATTACAGAAATCCAAGTAATTTTTACTAGATAAGTAGGTGGTTTAATTCCTGATCGTTGTATAAATATTTTAAATTTAAATGTTACACCGATTCCATATAAAAAATGTAGGTAGGTAGTGAATTTCAAGTGTTTTCCTAAGTAGATACCTACACTAGTTAAATAATATTCTTAATATTAAGTACTTACGTTAAATTACTCAAATTATTTTTAGAAAAATGGATTCCCGGGCACGAAAAATTATGCAACTACTAAATTCACCAAGTCACCATAGATTGGAATGCAGCAGTGGGAATGATCGATCTTTAGCAACCGAAAACGTAATTATTACTATTTTATTTTGTAATTTAAATTATTAGTCATTTATCATACCTAGTGATTTACAGGTTTTTTTTTGCAGGTTATTTGTAACGAAGAAAAAGAAAACTTACCGTTGGAACCTACTAGTCCAGAAAAAAATACAACTGCTGTTACTCAGCAGCAACCAATTGGTTTTGATATTTCTGAAGAGAAAATACCATCACAGTATAGGGTCACTCCTGCTGTAGGAAGTGACGAAGTAATAGGAAATAGTAATAAGACCTCTCCTCAGAAACCCATCACGCGCCGTCGTTCTTCTAGCTCAAGTTCGTCCAGCTCTAGTAGCTCTGGCAGTTCTAGCAGTAATTCTAGTAGAAGCTCTTCTGACGATCAGCGACCATCTTTAGATGAAAACGCCGAACCACAGCCTAGTACTTCGAGAGCCAATGTTTCACCATCCTTAATGGCACCAATTTGCAACGAGTCGCCATCAGTTAGACCCCGAACAGCGGCTCGTAATTACTCTATTTCTCCACTTCATTCGGGAGAAAGTGACGTAGACCTCAGTGATGACGATCCCACTTATAATCAAAATCAAAACCTTCGTCAACGTTCACCGAGCCCAGCAGTTATAAATTCTAACAAACCAAGAAAACGTAAAGCAGATAAGAATAAATGGATGCAAAACGCTCAAAAAATTAAACGAAACTTAGGTCAAAGTTATGTAGCTGTACATTCGAAGAAATTGGTCCCTGCACGTAGTATTAAACCACCTTGTGCCCAAAACTGTAGACTAAAATGCTCTGATCGAATAAATGATGCTAAGAGGTTGGACATCTTTAATTCATTCTGGGCATTAGGAGATAGACAGTTACAAAGAATGTATATTTTATCTAATATTACAAAGATTACACCTAAGTACAAGTATACCAATGCTGAGAACCCACGTAATCCAAACCATGCATTCTATTTTACAGTGGAAGATGAAAAATTAAGGGTATGCAAAAAGTTTTTTATTAATACTCTGGATATTTCACATAAAATGATCCGAACCGTGCAGATTGACAGCAGAAACACTGGAGGTTTCATAAAGGATGATAAACGCGGCAAACACAAAAATCATAAAACTGCAAGTGATGAGCTTATTAATGACATCATTAACTTTATCAACTCCATACCTCGCATTGAGTCGCACTACCTAAGAGCATCTACGTCTAGAGAGTACATTAGTAGTGGCAAAAGCATTGCAGAGCTCTTTAGAGATTTCGAAGTTTTGCAAAAGGACAGGTCTCGCCCTGCTGGACTCTATCACACCTTTTATGAAATATTTAACACAAAATTTAATTTAGGCTTTTATCAGCCCAAAAAAGATCAATGCGATCTTTGTCTACAGTTCCACAATTCTACTGAACCACAAAAGCAGCAACTGAGAGATAAATATAATACCCATTTAGAAGAAAAGGAATTAAGTAGAGAAGACAAAAAGAACGATAGAAAGAACATTAATGAATGCAATATTTGTGTATGCTACGATGTACAAGCCATTATGCAAAGCCCGAATGGTGAAACTTCGGCATTCTATTATAAATCAAAACTTAATAGTTACAACTTCACTATTACTGAATTAAGTAAAATTCACGAGGATAATGAGTCAACAATGGATATCTCTAAAAGCTATGAAACTGTACATTGTTATTTTTGGGATGAGACTCAAGCTAAAAGAGGCGCTACGGAGATAGGTAGCTGTGTTTTCAAATATTTACAGATGGTGTGTGAAGAAGCTGGGGAGAGGGAAATAAATATAACATTCATATCTGATAACTGTTGTGGCCAAAACAAAAATAAATATCTCACTTGTTTATACTTATATGCTGTTGCCAATATAAATAATTTATCATCAATAACTCACAAATATCTTATAAAAGGTCACACACAAAATGAAGCTGATAATGTACACAGTTTGATTCAAAAGCAGATAACAAGAGATTTAAAAACTGGACCAATTTATTCGCCACTTCAGTACATATCAGCAATCAAAAGAGCAAGGAAAACTGGTATTCCATTTAAAGTTCACAGTTTAACCCATAGTTTTTTTTATGATCTTCAGAAATTGCAAGAAAAATGGGGCTATAATTTTAATACCGATGAACAGAAAAATAATGTAGTATGGAATAGCATTAAAGCACTGAAATTTACCAAAGAAGACCCCTTTTCATTTTATTACAAGTGTTCATACAAGGATGATTTTAAGAAAGTTAATGTTCGTAATAAGAGGAAAAGGTTGCCAGATATCGAGGAAATAACAATGCAAAAGGCATACTTAGAGCCACTTCAGCTTAGTACTGCTAAAAAGAATGATCTCAAGGACCTTATTGATAAAATGCGGCTTCATCATCATTAAGTGCTACTTGCATTGGTTGTTAGTTATGTCACCGCTGCACGCTGGCAGGGCAGTGGTCGCGGTTGGCTGAGGCCCGGCGGCGGCGACGCTGCGCCCGTACTGGCTGTTGATCAAGCGTGCGTGCGCCGTCACTGCTCGAAGGAAAACATCGTGTGGAAACAAGACATGTGACATCTACCAATCCGCACTGGCGCTGCGTGGTGGATTATAGCTCATTCCCTCTCAAAGAGAGGAGGCCTGTGTCCCAGCAGTGGGAACATTAATAGGCTGATGATGATGACTTGTACTCCAAAAATTCTTATTGTCTGACAACCTGTCTTACTAAGTGGTATCGTATTACCCGGTACTAACTGGGTTGTGGAGGTCAGATAGCCAGTCGCTTCATATAAAATACAGGTATTCAGCTGCATCCGGTTAGACTGGAAGCCGACCTCAACATAGTTGAGAAAAGGCTAAGCAGATGATGATGATGACTTGTACTCGCATGCAGCAGCGCAGTTCCGTCGCAAGTCGTCTTAGTATCTTTGACCGTGACTAACGTTTAAAATAAATGCGCGACTGACAGTAATTGAGCGTGTTTGCATGCGGCGCATACTCCCTAGTGCCTGCACCGCCTCCATTTCATTGTCCAATCTAGTTCATTGGTTAAATATAGCGCAGCTGGAGCGAGCGCACGACCTTCGCGAGACTCCTGCGCGCCTGGTACCTACCTACTTGTAACGAGCGGCTTCCTCCACAGTACCACACTTGTTATGTGCCCGTGCACGGCAGTCGATGAAGAGACCAATAATACACAATCATGCCATACAATATCCGGAAATTAATAGCTACGTAATAAATACCACCTACCTACCTAAGTATACGTATGTTTGCAGAGAATTTTGAATAGGTACAGCTGTTAAACTTAAAACAGACGTCAGAAGCGGATGTAACATTAGTACAGTTTATTATACTTTTAATGTTCACTTGCGAGCATCGTTCTGAAATTTTGATTAAAGAACGTACATAAAACTTAATAGGTAGTCTCTGAATAATTAGTTTAGGGCGGGTGGCGCAGTGAACGCGCGGGTCGACGATGCGCACACGTAGTGACGATGACGTTGCCGCTCCCGAGTGCGGCACCACCACATTTTTTAATTTTTTTTTTAAGATGTAATGTATGAAACTCGTCATCGTCCAGCGAAATTAAAATATTAAAAAGTCATAAATAGGTAATAAAAATAATAAAGCACTTTCAATTAAAATAATGTTCCGAAGTTCTGATCCAGTCGAGCCGCCTCGATGGTGACACTGGTGACTGTAAATTGTGCAAGCAGCTGTTTGTGTAGGTTCTACTTACTGTGAATATTATACTGATGTATCCCTAGACGGTTTGCGTTGAATCACCGCCAGCTATCTCCTAAACGTTGGAGTACACGGAGACACGGCCACGCGGGTGACTCACTGAGATGACGTGTTAAGAGCGGGGGACTTCGAAAAACTTACCTCGATGTTATTCGCTTTTTCTTGAAATGCAATTTGCTTGAAATGCTTTTGGTGGAGCCCACAAAATGTCACCGCAACGCTCGCGGCTTTCAACGACGGCGCACGTGACGTTGCGTTGTGTCCAGTTTCCTGCAGTACTCCGGTCACGGAGAAGCAGCGTGTAAACCGTGGTGATACCCGCGACGGAGCACGCGGCGTCACACGCGTGGACACGAACATAATTTGTGATGCGGAGGAATGAGGAAAATGTGAGTATGAATGTAGATGGGTATACGAGTAGAGGAAGACCAGAGAAACTATGGATGGACTGTGTGAAGGGTGATACCGCAGTACCGCTGGAGAGGAGGGGACTGCCGAGGTGCCTTGTGAGAAGGGGAGGACGATGATGATGATGACTTTCAGAATATTCCATGCAACACTATTTCTGGGTTGCGACTCGCGACACCAACGACGGTGCGTTCCGAGATACGATATAATCACTCACAGCGCACACAGCAAAATTTTGCGTACCGTGTTAGTTTTCACGATTATGACAGCTAAGATCTGTCATTAGGTCATTTGACAGCACTCACGGTGATATTTCTTTGGGGCATGGTCGGTGTTATCGCAAGATGGCGCGTGTCATGACGTCATCTATGACGACTCAAGGAACATCGATATCGCGCTTATGATCGCGCTCACGGTATCTCGGAACGGGTTTATGGACGCTCATAGCGTTTACAGTCTATCTCGGAACGTGGCCACAGATGCTTTCTGCGCGTATCGCACCGAGAGATGCCACGCCGCGCCGCCACGCCGCCGCGCCGTGACACGCGACACGCGGCGTGACGCGACAACGCGCCGAAATATAAATATTCGGGTCACCGGCCCGCGCCCCCGCGCTCTCTAATAATAGATCGCACTCGACGGGCCATTCACTAATACAGATAATTGTTTTGTTTCAACTGATTGAGCTTGAAATACTACTATAGGTATATTCGTAGACATGAGGAAACTCACGGCCCGCGGGGAAATGTATTAAGTACAATACAATAAACTGAGTGAATAAGCATTTAATTTAATGAGAATCACAATGCAGCTCAAGTCTCTCTACACAAACAATAACAGTCGTTCATTTCACGATTGTGAACTGAATCGGGAGTCACGGAGCATGGACTGCGTTGATTGCATTTAAAACCAAAAGAAATAAGCGTGAATTATTTAATTAGAACATGGTGACATTTTCACACTTCACGCGATATCTATGTAAAGTTATACAGTAGACCGTGCATACAACAGTGAACAGGACGTTACTCTGCTCTGTAGTTTAACATTCACGAAAACCTACATTTTGATGGCTTATTTATAGCTCATACGTATATAAATTAAAACATATAAAGCGGCGAGCGAGTGTAAGTGCGCCTGTCGAGCTGACGGTACACGTGTACACGTGGGGGTGCTGCCAGTGCTGCTGACTAGTGCCAGCCAGCCCGCTGGAACTGCCTGCAGGTGACGTTCACTAGTTGCTAGCTGTAACGTCCCTGGTCACAGTTACCCGCTGCGCGATTTGCGGCGCGACTTGCGGTGCGGGTAGAGACGCGCGAATGAAACTAATGAGCGAGTATCGAGGCCGGAGCTGTCATGTCTGTGGGCGGACTCGGCATCGCGCGATAATTTTGTTTTTATCGCGCGTCCAGGCGCGTCCAGGCAATGAACTTGTATTTAAAAAAAACTTGTCAAAAAGTACTTTGACCCCATTTCTCCGTAACTAGAAGGCTCCCAGGTATGGTGTGGAACAAAAAAATGATCACGATGATGGGGAGAACAAGTGCCTTTCGGCTTCGAGAAGAGGTGTTTTACACCCTTTATATTATACGTTCCCCGCCGGCTGACGTCGCCGGCGTCGCCGAGACCGCTACTAGTCGAGCCACCATACCACCGCGAATCGCGCCGCAAGACGCGCCGTGATTCGCGTAGGCCATGAGCTGTGACCAGGACGTAACTCATTAATTAGTATAACGGGACGATTTCCGCAACTCAGTGAACTCACCTGAGTTCGTATTTAGCGTGCGAAGTTATAAAAGACTCGATCTTCAAAAAGCAAAACAAAGATGACGTCCAGTAGACGTCCTCTCCTTATTAACCGGCTTCAAAAAGGAGGAAGTTCTCTTTTCGATGTGTTTTTTTATGATGCTTGTCTTCGGATATACACAATGAGACTCTTCAGTATAAGACATTAAATCTGTTGTGACTGTTGCAATCTCTTGCATGTTTATTGTTTACACAACATCATGACGTAATATCACGCCTGTACATGTAAAAAAGTTGCCTAAGTACCTATTTAATTCCAGACCACCTATCTCTGCCAAACATCCAGATCCGTTCAGCCGTTCTGGCGTGATTGAATAACAAACACCCATCCATCCAAACTTTCGCATTTATATTCGCAAAATCTTAACTTAGAAGATTGTTTCTTTAACATTTTAATTTTCTTTTCTCATAAATTCTCTAATTTTCATCAGGGCAAATTCGGTTGCAAGCATCATTTACGAGAAATGCGTCTAGAATGTATCCTAGACGCATTTCTCGTAAGCATAATTATTGCAACACACTTTATTCGTTAGTAATTAGCAACCGAAAGTTAACGATTTCGTCGTTATCTCTGTCGAGACTGGGGCCAGTCTTACATTTGTTGTTGACGCTTGTTTTTTGTCGCACGTGTGCTGTAAGAAATGTCTTATAAAATATTGAGTACCTTTGTGTTCTTCTAACACAAAGGTACTCAGGTAGGTAAATATACAGGGTTATTTTTTGTTTATACTAAACCCGAAAAGGGGTCATTGTACTCATCATTTTGAACAACTTTTTCTATGGGACGAACCCTGAAATCGCGAAAAAAAAATCAGCTGTTCCCTACATTTTGACGAGTTATGCGAACATAAATGTAGGGAACAGCTGATTTTTCAGCATCAGGGCTCCGTCGACTACGCTTTTTAGGGATATAAAGTGATGCATCATTGTAGGTATTTTGACCATTTGAGATTTCAAATGTCGGTGTATCAAACTTAGTTGTGTGTTCAATCAGTATTTTAAACTTAGGTAATTCGTAGAAGGTGAGTGATACTTGCTTAGGTATGTAGGTAATACGAACTTTTTTGCAAAAAAAAACCGACTTCTGAAAACTCAAAAAAGTGAAAAATAGTTTTAGCTTCAAAAGTTGACCTTTGTTTTATTGATTTAGTGTTTTCGTCACCGATTTCTGAAGCTAAAGTTATTTTTCACTGTTTTCATGTTTTTAGAAGTCGGTTTTATTTTTTGCAAAAGGATTTTTAGTTTTCACTTTTTAGTGGTTCACATGAGCTTACCCCTTCACAGCGCACTGCCGTGATATTATGTTATGAACTGGTGTAAACAATAGACAGACAGGAGATTTCAGCAATCCCAGTCCATTTGCTAACGTTTATTGAAGAGTTCCGTTGCCTATCTACGAAGTTCTTCATCAGATCTTCACCAGATTGAAGTGGGACCACTCCGAGAAAGTACTCTTCCAAAAACTACCCAAATCGCTTCATCATTCTTCTCATCAGCTTCATTCGAAATCGAGGGAACTCTTCTAATGTTATAGGCACGCCTATAAAATTTTCGACTATGGAACTATTTGGAAAGTGTAGTCTTTCCAACAAAAAATATTTTTTTAAATCGGTTGGCCTTGGCAAGCGACAGAGTTATGCGCGAACAAACACAAAAAAAATAGAGGTATACGTATACAGTGGTATGTACAGCACCACAGTCGGCAGTCGGGGTTGCCGAGTTAGCTTCGCGTCCCTCGCTGGCGCTGCCCCTGCACATGTAAGTACCTGCTATGTCACATTTATTATCAGGATCCTGACAAACTTGCGGACGGGATGTGTGATAGTACTTTGAGTTGCATTGACTGCATCACTGCATCACTGCATCATTGTAGTTGCTCAGCTGCTCGCGAGCGTCTTGACTTGTACTCGCAGTTAATTGGGCCTCATCCGATGTAATTGTGCGTATCGGTGTCAGCGTTACGCCACACCAATAACATCAGCCTGTCGAGCGCCACACGCCACACGCCACACGCCGCCGGTATGCAGGAAGAAGGCACACCACTCACCAGCACCACGCACCGCACGTCCTACTGCACTCAGTACTTCTGACTAGGCTGTAGATTCTCACGGATTTCTAAATCAAATTATTTAGTCCAACAGAGACATAAATATACAAGCTTTGTGAGGGTATCCCAACTAAATATGTTGGGGTCAACTTCCAGTCTAACCGTGCATGCAGGTTATCTCACCTCCACAACCCAGTTAGTACTGGGTACGACTACGATACCCCTTGGTGAGACTGGTTGTCAGACTTTTTAGAAGACAGTAACGACAGTAAAAAATCTACAAATGACAGCCGGGACCAATTGCTCAACGTGCTTTCCGAGGTACGGAGGAAACTCGGTATGTAATGGGTGGTTACCCATCCACCGACCAACCTAGGCAAGCACGGCTTAACCTTAAGATCGACCCCAGCGGCTGTTCTTATTTAGCCACGAGCTCCTCAAAGGGTGTTTTTTTAGTTTTTTAGTTGGTTTATGGGTGTTTGTCTATTAGGTGTATTACTTACATAATTTTTTATTTAACTGAATTGGTTGGTTCAAGCCAGCAGCCAGCAGCACTAACACTAAGGCTCGGTTTCCACCAAAACGGAGATCAGCGGAGCGGAGAGGAGATGTACAAGATTCGACCAATCACAGGAAAGACGTGAGACGCGATGAAGTAATGTGATTGGTCGAACCTTGCACTTCTCTCCGCTCCTCTCCGTTTTGGTGGAAGCCGGGCCTTACAGAACTAACTGGATTGTGGAGCTCAGATAGGCAGTCGCTCCATGTAAAATAAAGGGCGTTGCTACTATTGTGTCAACCTGCGCTGCGGGAACTGTGCTTGAGATTGTACAGAACGGCGTTGTTAAACTGTGACAGTTTGTGCTGCCGACACCGAGCAGTAAGTAGTAGCGCGACGCGCTGCCGCTGGCGGCTGGACTACTGACGAGAGGAATTGCGAATTACCAGAGAACTAAAGACAAAGGGGCACACCGCCGCCGCACCGCGCCGCGCGCCGCACCGCATCAACAGCATTATAAAAGCTCATAAGACAGAGTCTCGGCGCCGCCCCCGCCGGCACAGACATTATTTCGTACGCCCCAGCGGAATTAGGTCGGCGGAGCAATGATCTACTTACACATGGAGCGCACGACCTCACCCACTCGCCGAGCGCCGAGCCGCTGACAGACGCACCACAGAGCGTCTCGTACTGACACTCCACGAATTCCACGATCCTTTACCATTTACATAAGTATGTTCAGATGAGCGACTCGCACCTGTGATGTGGCGTCACTGATGTCAGCGGAGCGTAGAAGTCGACTGGAGCAGCAGCGACCTCCTCCTCTAGTGGAATCTGCTCTATGTCTTGTCGCCAACATCCGCGTTCCTGCACACAACTGGCGACCACATAAAGCCTTGCGCAGAGGAACAGTACACGGACCAAAATTAAACTAACGGAATGTCGAGTAAACTTGTTTGTGTACGTAGTTCTACAATCTAAAATAATATCTGAATACACATAATTCGAACAGCATTCGAGTTGCCATAACAGGAACATATTGACGTCAAAAGAACAGAAACCAGATGTGAGCATCAAGGGGCGTCGCGGCGTCGATGTGGTGGTAAGCTGTCACTATGAGTGCGACCTTCGCGCCCTCACAGTACCCGACTCGTGTACTCCATAGATATAATAATAAGTTGACACTGTACTAGACTACTAGCACTGTTCCGTGAGGCCGTGACGTCAACTACCGTGCCGGTAACTTAAGTTTACAAACAGTTTTTTGAACAGCGTGTCTAGGATAGTGGGCGTGGCTAAAGTAAAAGCCATTCGGGTCGATCGATCAAGGTTAAGTAAAATCAAAATCAAAATCAAAGCATTTATTTCAAGTAGGCCAGTTACAGGCACTTTTGAATTGTCGAAACAAAAATGAACATTTAAAGTAGCTACAGTCCCAGTCACAAGACATAAAAACTGTGAAAGTACTGTAGTTGCCCATTCCCTAACGTAGATCTCTATGGAGAAGAACGGGCAAGAAACTCCATGGACACTCTTTTAAATCAAAATATTGTTACAACATCTTGGTTACATCATTCATGTTGAGATGGTATATTATGTGAGAACAATGTAGCAAGATGTGCACGTTAAAAGTGTCCATAGCAAAACAAAAATAAAATACAACTCAAAAAAAAATAATTAATTCAAATAAACCATGGCGACTAAGAGATGACCAGTCACAACTGACAGCGCCCGTTCACGAACTTGACGCATGGATCAGCACCATTCAGCTCAACCATTTTGAAGGGAGCTAAATGGTCCGACACACGCGCCACCATCAGCGAGACATTTGAGAGAGCATGACATACTCTCAACCGCCAGGGCACATTCTAATCAAGAACTGCCGTAGGCTTTCAGTGAATGATAGCTTTCTAGTACATAGTACTCACACAATATGGGCTATGCGATTATATAATACTAACATTGAATCTATACAATGCAAAGATAGTTGTACAATCTTCAGCAGCTCCAACAATACCATTTAATGCTATCAATTTTTGCGCCCCTGTCCTTGTGGAGCAGGACCAGCATTGAGCCAAGCATTTTTATCAGCGATATAATCGCTCAACTTGTAATATGCTTGCTTACATAGTGTGCGTTTAATGCATGTTTTAAATTTCGTCTCATTCAGTTCAAGAATACTTTGTGGAATTTTATTATAGCATCTCAAACAGTACCCCATGAAAGACGAGTCTACTTTAGCGAGTCTAAAGCCTGGCTGAACTAATTGGTCCCTATTTCTAGTACTGTAGTTGTGAGAGTGAGATGGCGCTATCGCCCGTGTAAACATAAGCTCTGTATTAAAAATTGTTTTAAAAATAAAATACTCGTAAACTAAGTGTAAAAACATTATAATTAGTGAAAGGACACAACAATATACATGTGACATTGTTATGCAGTGATTATTGTGACAATTTGTGAAGATTGAATCGACGAAAACCAAAACATAAAAGACGTACTTAAATAAAAACCGGACTACAAGTTTAAATACTCATCTTTAGTGCGTGTTATAATTCCATAAACTATCTCAATGTTAATTCCTGTCTTGCTCCAAGTTAAGTATTGGTCAAAGTGTGAATGCAACAAAGAAACATCGGTGAATTATTGTGTTTTTCAACCTTCAATTTAACCGTCAATCGTATCGTCACTAGAACAAAGAAATGACCTTTGGACCACACTCGACACATCAACCAACCGAAACCCAGATACGATCATCAATTTCAACCCGAACTAACATGTTCGCTTGGCCCGGCGGTCAAACTACCGAGTAACGAAGCGAGACTTGTGGTCGCAAGTTCGATTCCGGCACGGCGATAAACTTTTACCATTACATTTTCTAATTCTAAGTAATTTAATTTGTACCTACGATGAATAGTTTCTTCGAGAACATCACGCTACGTAGAACACGAACTCGGTCGTTGGCGGAGACTACATTAGAAAAATCTTACATAAATAACTCAACGCTAGATGGCAGCACAAATAGTCTACCAAATACGTCCGACGATGATAGTGAAGTAACACAAGATCTAAAATGTCAAATAGAAAAACTTAAATTGGATTTGTTATCAGCCCAAGAAGAGATTAATGTACTCTCCATTGAGAATAGTAGTTTAAAATCATCACTGCTTGAAATCACAAACAAATGTGAGCTCTTAAAAAAAACAGCGAAGATGCTATCAACCGACGACGTAGGCTCGCCAAATCCCGAGACAAGTGAGTTGTTAACTCCAATGAAACAGTTAACACAACAAACGACTGTTGAAGATGCAACTTCCATGAGAAAATCTGTGGCTGATTCGGGAAGACCAACATCAACCACAAAAGGATCCAGGAATAATCAACGCGAATGTACAGTAAGCGTTCATAAGCGCACAGGCACGCGAAGGATCATATTGCTGTGAACGCACGGCCGAGCGTCCGTGCGGCTGTATGTGTAAGCTGTCTCAATACAGTACCTACGCACACCACAGCCACAGAGTCGCCTACTGTCGCAAGTTGTCGCGTCGCTCTCCACGAAACAAAAAGATATATATTACCGTCTCTTTTGTTATACACGCAGCAAACGCATGATCGTATTTGCATTGGATAGGTAAACTTCGATCATATCTACCAGGTGTTGATAGCTGTTTAGGTTAAGCAGTGGATTCACGATCAACGTGTCTTGAGTTCAAATCCCGTTTACATACGGGTTTTTTTTTTGTAACCACTTTAATTTATATTTGTATTTTATACAAAAACTATTTACTTAGGTATTTATTTTGAAATGGGTTCATGCTCATTATTTATTTTTTATAAAGATTTAAATATAAGTTAATAACCCATCATAACTATTTATGAGATTGTGTAATATTTTTTCGGTGTTGGAAGGTGGAAAAAAAAGTGCTGACAGATAACAAAAATTGTTTTATTCGTTTCATTTATTCATATAATTAACAACTTTAATAAGATTTGTAACGTCACATTCCTACCTAGATATAAGAAGTTCTCTTGTTACCGTTCATAAGATTTTTTTGTGTATCTGGATACCCACTTTTAAGTCATTTTTTATTAACATAACAAGGATATTCTAATAAAACAAATATAATCGTTGATACCCACTTCTATCTATCGGTATTCAACAGAGCTTACTGAAAACTAACACATAATTTATACTTCGTGAATATGTTTTTTATGTGACGTCACAATAAATGTAACTCATATTGAGGTTATAGTTTAAGTGTTCATTTTCCTGAAGAAAAGAAGATTGAAACTAAACCTCAATTTAGGAATTATTAATATCGCTAAATATTTTCTAACACGTCTAATTAAAACTAGAACATTAGGGATTAATATTTTGTATAACCCCCATTATTTTCAATGCAGTCAAGTAGACGTATGCGGCTTAAAGTCACCCAAAGGGCAATGGAGAGGGCTATGCTCGGAGTTTACTTGCGTGATCGTATCAGAAATGAAGACATCCGCAAGAGAACCAAGGTCACCGACGTAGCCCGAAGAATTGCTAAACTTAAGTGGCAGTGGGCAGGGCACATTGCTCGCAGAACGGATGGCCGATGGGGTCGAAAAGTTCTGGAGTGGCGACCGCGAACCGGAACAAAATGGAAGTAATCCAGTGAAAGTCTAAATATTCCCGTGCGAAATGTAATCGTTCTTCTTTATGTCTTTCTGTCAAGAAGGGCATTTTAGCTGATCTTCTGTGATGCAAGCCTTCAGCGTGGAGGGCACGGCGAACAGTTTGCGGTGACTCCGAGTGTGTCGTAGGTGTGAAACCATTGGTTTCATACTCGCCCACGATATGTTGTCGCTGCGCTTCGCTAGTAAGCGACGACCTTCCACTTCGCTGTCTACTTGCAAGGCTCCCTTCTTCCTCAAACCTTTTGATCCAGAGACTTACTGCATTTCTCTAAACAAAAAAAATGATGTTAGGCAGCTGTAATAAATACTAAAGTGACTTCATTCACTCTGCATTTATAAATCCAATAATAAACACTAATTATTTATCTTGCATGATAGATTGAAAAAAAAAATAACGAATTAAGTAAACCACAGGTCACCAAATAAATGAACAATTTATAATACCCATTCGTTTTTAAATTTTTAATGTTTAAGTTACAATTCATAAATAATTATAATACTCACATTTAGTCCTATTAAGGCCACTTTTATGAAGCGCGGATAATTCGCGATAATAGTCGCCCTCGCCTTAATATTAATATTTGCCCGCATTTTAAGAATCACACCAACAACAATACCGCTATCTATTAAACCACACGTCACTGACCATCAAATACCACATTATATAGTGTATTCTGTATGACTACAACCAAACGACAAAGTTCATTCCGATCAAGTTAAAATATTCATAAAACTCATGTCTACCTCACAGAAATCTAACAAAATTCTTGACTTATTTTTCTATCTACCTCCCTAACTTTACGAAATGTGTGAACAAAGCAAACAAGTTAAATAATATAATATTTCTGTAGAGTAAAAACTTACAAAAAGACTAAAAGTAACTGTGCGGGATTTGAACTCACGGCTTACTGATTCGCTCTTAATTCTGGACGGGCCCAACCGCTAGGCCATCATGTCTTAGATATTGGCATTGAAATTATGAACTACAACTAGTTGCTGACAATATCTATTTTGTTGAAAGTAGAAGGTCGTAAGTCAAACTAAACGTCAAGCTATTGCTTTGTGAGATTGCTTATCGACTTTTGGTCGGCACTGTACTCAGGAACCTCAAGATACTTATCAGCATAATAGTGTCACTCCGGAAGTACATACATTATCGAATGTTACTAACAACCACCTCAAAACGTCATCTGAAATCGAAAACAAACAATTACTTAAACAATATTCAACACGATTAAAAAGAATAATACACTTGACACAGAAATCTAAAAACAGTCATATTATAAATAGCGCACAAAATAAAACCAAAGCTACTTGGAAATTAATTAATAGATGTAAATCTAACTTTCCCCCGGAATCTGTAAAGCAAATTTTTAATGATGATAAGCTAATCAAGGATCCTAAAGACATAGCTACGGCATTCAATGATTATTTTATAGATTCGGTACATCCTGCAAATAAATCTGCGGGTGGTAATGCAGTATCTTTTGTAGCTCAACACCCAAAGACCCTTTTTATGGCACCGACGGATGCTATGGACATTTTTAAAATCATAAATTTGCTAAAAAATACCAATAGCACGGGATTTGATGAAATTTCTACAAAAATTCTGAAATTAGTGTCGCATATAATTGCACCCGTACTAAGCTTTTTGATTAATTTATGCATTGAATATGGTCATTTTCCAAACGCATTAAAAACGACTTTGATTAAGCCACTTTATAAGAAAGGCGATAAAGCAACCATTTCAAATTACCGTCCAATAGCCTTAATACCGCTATTTTCAAAGGTCTTTGAGAAAGTAATTTATAAATCCCTTAACTCTTTCTTTGAAACTAATAATATACTCGCTAAAGAACAATACGGTTTTAGTAAAAATAGAAATATTATCAACGCAGTCTATGAATTGGTTGCAAAAATTATTGATAATGTTGACAAAAAAAATCCTACTGCCGCAGTATTCATGGACATGTCTAAGGCATTTGATCACGTGGATCATGAAATATTACTGGGTAAATTAGAACGTTATGGTGTCCGAGGAAATATATTGAGCCTAATCAAAACATATTTAAGTGGAAGAAAACAAATTACAGTTTTATCTAGAATTTGTCCCAACTCTAAGAGAGAAGTTGCACACAAGTCATCCATTAGGTATACAACTTGCGGAGTACCTCAAGGGAGTGTCCTTGGGCCGTTGCTGTTTCTCATTTTTATTAATGATTTGCCGAAATGTACCGAATATCAAACTGTCTTGTTTGCCGATGATAGTACAATCATTATACCGTGCAAAAGTTTAGAATCTCATGAAAATGATATAAATGATGCCATCCATTGCATTATTAACTGGTTAAATAATAATAAGCTTAAAATAAATTTAGAAAAAACACAGGTTATGACGTTCGAACAAAGGAAGAAAAAACAAAATCTAAATATAAAATACAAAGACCAGAAAATACCGGAAACCGCTTGTGCCAGATTTCTAGGACTTTACTTGGATAGTCACCTTAATTGGAAATGTCATGTGGAAAGTGTGTGTAAAAAACTAAACCAGTATTCGTATGCGCTTTACAATCTTGCGAAAATTTCAAATGAGTCTGTAGTTCTGATAGCATACAAAGCGTACGTCTCATCAACGATACGTTTTGGAATAATATATTGGGGAAATTCCACTGAAAAAAACACTGCGTTCAAAGCTCAAAAGAAGTGTGTCCGTGCTGTGTTTAAGCTGAAAAAGACTGATAGTTGTAGGCCATTATTTAAACTATATAAACTCCTCACTTTGCCCTGTATGTACATCTACGAGACGGCTGTATTCGCAAAATCAAACTTGCATTTATTTCAAACACACAGATCGAAACGACGCAATAGAGAGATATGTGCTATTCCACACAAGACTGCACTCTACTCAAAAAGCTTTTTAGGAATGGCACCTAAGTTATATAATAAGTTGCCCATTAGTATAAAAGATCTTGACAGCATACACCATTTCAAAAAGGCTCTTCTTAATTTACTTTGCGAGAAAGCTTACTACACAGTCAATGAGTTCCTAGAAGACAAACTGTAATTTAATGACATTTTATTTATTTCAATTTATTTGTAAGTAACTTAATTGTTTTGTTTAATCTATTTAATTTAATAGAATAGAATAGAATATTTATTTGCGTAAAACATGGTATACAAGGGTGTTATATACAAATTGAGGCACAAGCATGTTTAGCTAAGATAACACATAGCATGCAAAATTTAAAAAAACAAGTTAAGCAACAACAACCTTTTTTTTAAAAAAAAAAACATCAACATTTTTTATCTATAAATTCTTTTAAACTATAAAAACTACACTCGATTAACCACTTATGAAATTTTATTGTAAATAATTTTGTGTTTAAAGCTTTGAAATGCCTTGGTATTTTATTATAAATGCTCACACACATTGCCAAGCAGTTACTATTGTATTTAGACAGTCTAGGCAAATCATTTAACACTAGTTTATATGGATCTCGTCGATTCCGAGGATTTACATCATTTGCAGTCTTAAATAGTTGCTTATTTTTCATAACAAAAACACATATTTCGTAAATGTAAAGCGACGGTAACGGTAACAAACCAAGTTTTTTAAATATTGGAATAATATTGGGCCTAGCACACTTCCCTGTGGAACGCCATATTTATTATGTTGAAATTCCGATGAATAGGATATTATTACATTATTTTCGTTTTTTTTATTGATAATAACACATTGTTTTCTATTGCTTAAATAGGACGACAGCCACTGAAGTGCCGGTCCTCTAATACCAACAGCTTCCAATTTTTGTAGCAATATGTCATGAGACACTAGATCGAAGGCTTTCGATAGATCAAAAAAGAGGCCTGTAGTTATATAATTATTATTTATATTTGAAAGTATAGCTTGCATGAGGGAAAAAATAGCTAACGATGTGGACTTGTTCTTTTGGAATCCAAACTGCTGGTCACTTATAATATGAAATTTATTGCAAAAGTCAGTTAACCTTTTTAGCATACATTTTTCAAAAATTTTAGACAATATGGGTATAAGAGTTATAGGTCGGTAATTGTTGATGTCACATTTATCTCCCTTCTTGAATAAGGGCTTTATTAAAGATAGTTTTAATTTTTCAGGAAAGGTGCCTTGTGAAAATGACATGTTTATTAAATGCGTCAGAATACCAGTCAGCTCGTTGCAACAGGCTTTGACGATTTTTGTATTGATCTCATCATAGCCCTCCGACCTAGTGTTGGACAGAGACATTATTTCCTGTCTTACTTCGTTAGCTTCCATTGGTCTAAGAAACATAGAGTTGACACTCGTACTTTTGAAGCGGTTTTGATTTGTGTTTCTTTCCCCTTGCACATGCGTTAAATTAACATAATTGTTATTAAATATAGTAGCCATTCGTACAGGGTCTGTAGTTATTGTTTCATTGAATTTAATACTTTCTATGTTGTCTTTGTGAGTGTTACTGTTTATTTCGGTTTTAATGACATTCCATGTGGCTTTACACTTGTTATCATGATTATGAATATATTTTATATTTGCACTCTTTTTTGAATTATAAATACATTTATTTAGTAGACTGGAGTAGTTTTTATATTTAGTTTTATTAATTACATTTTTATTTTTATAATATGCGTACCGTAGCATCCGTTTAGTTTTACAACTTTGTCTCAAACCTTTGCTTATCCACTTTTGTTTGTTTTCCTTATTACTATTGATTTTAACTCTTACTTTAGGAAAACAGAATTGTTCTGCTTGTCTGGTAAAATTTATTGTTATTTTATTTAATTAATTTAAATGTTTTGTTTCGTTTTGTATTGTTATAATTGAGTTTAGTTATTAATCTTGATTGTTTCTATTATTTTTACCTATTATTCATAAGAAAATAAATTATAATTAGAATATTTGTACGCCGTTGACGGCAAGACATAGCGCTCATTTTATAAATATTGACATCTATACTTTTGTTACCTATGTTCTACAAATAGAAATATTTGAATTTGAATTTAGTTATGTCTGTCACCTCTTTTACCAAAGAGATGCAAATTTTTTCTGACGTACATTATGTTTTCGTAGATGTATTGACAATGTACCGTCATAATGCCAATATCCTTAAACAGCTCTCTTAGAGAATCGCGCCTACGAAGATTATATATGGCTCTAATGGCTCTTTTCTGCAGAATAAATATAGACTCAATATCTACAGCGCGTCCCCATAGCAAAATACCGTAAGACATTATACTGTGGAAGTAACTAAAATAGACCAGTCTAGCGGTATCTACATCAGTAAATTGACGGATTTTTCTAATGGCATATGCTGCTGAACTTAGCCGCCCCGCAAGAGATGTTAAATGAGAACCCCATTGTAGCCTTGAATCAAGCGTAATCCCCAGGAAAACCGTTTTATCTACGAAATCAAGTTTCTCATTATTCAATAATATATCACAATCACTACCCTTAACATTCGGTAAAGCAAATCTGATGCATTTGGTTTTCTTTTCATTTAATACCAAATTGTTTGCTGTGAACCAATTTTGGACCTGCAGTAGGGCATTATTCACGTCATCTAAATTTTGTGCCCGTCTATTTATCTTAAAAATCAGGGAAGTGTCATCAGCAAATAACACCACATTTTGAGGTTGGTTTTTCAATAAATAGGGTAGATCATTTATGTATACTAGAAAGAGGAAAGGACCCAATATTGAGCCTTGTGGAACCCCCATTTTTATTTTTAAACCCTGTGAGTTAACACCATTTATCTGAACATATTGTTGTCTATCATTTAAATATGATCTCACCAAACTAAGTGCAAGTTTACCCAGTCCGTAATGCTCAAGTTTCATAAGTAATGTGTCGTGGTTTACGCAATCAAACGCTTTGGAGAGGTCACAAAAAAATCCTATAGCGTCTTGGGACTCTTCCCACGCACTAAATATGTGCTTTAATAAGGTTACACCGGCGTCAGTTGTACAACGTCCCTTGGTGAAACCATACTGTTGATCATGTAAGATTCTGTTGGTGTTAAAGTGATAGAGCATTTGATCAAGCATTACTTTTTCAAAAACCTTGCTAAAAACTGGCAACACGGAGACAGGTCTGTAATTGTTAGTATCTTTACTGTCCCCGGATTTGAAAAGAGGTAAGACTTTACTGTATTTCATTAAATCAGGGAAAACTCCTTGGTCCACACATAGATTAAAAATTAAAGCTAAATATGGGGCTATAGTCTCAAGTATGGATGTACAAACTTTGATAGACATTCCCCATAGATCTTCGGTCAGTCTGATTTTTATTTGCCGGAAAGCTTTAATAACTACCATAGGGTTAATGTGTTTAAATTTAAATTCAGCCAGGCAGCCAGACACATTCGCCTTTAATAACCCCATTGAGACTTCAGGAGAGGAATTAAGAGCCTCCGTAGTTTTTAATGGTATCTCTGTAAAGAAATTTACAAATTCTTGAGCTACTTCCTGATTAGAGCTTTTAGGACCACATGCTGTGTCTAATGTGTAGCTGGTGTTGCGTATTTTTTTCCTGCTAGTCTCGTTATTTATGACTTTCCAAACTGTCTTTATCTTATTTTCTGCTGTTTTGATCTTGTTGCTAATGTGCAGGGCTTTAGCAAACCTGCATGTATTTCTAAAAATGTTTGAATACTTAGCAACATACTTGTTAAAAGTTTCAGTGTTAATAAAAGGCTTAAGGCCATAAAGCTCAAATAGTCTTTCCCTACTTTTTCTGATACCTCTAGTTGCCCAATCACTAAATATGAATTTAGGGCAAATACTTTTTGTCTTCTTTTCAAAAGTTTTGTTGAATTCCGTGTGAACTATTGAAAAGAAACGATTATAAAATTGATTTATATTAATATCGTCATGGCTTATAACACTTAACTTGTTCTGTAGGGAAATATTAAACCCATTTAATTTGCTAGAAGTTATGGGTCTAAATTTAATCTGTACTTTTTGCAATGGTGTATTACACCTATAAGTTACAGTTTGTCCGCTATGGTCGGACGGCAAACAATTTACTATGGCTTTATCTAAGTAATCACAATCGCAGAAAACATTATCTATACAAGTAGCAGAAGATGCTGCGATTCTAGTAGGTTCAATAAAAACGTTAGTCAAGTCAAATGATTTAAAAAGATTTAATAACCGACCGCTATGTGAATTTTCTTCTAAAATATTGATATTGAAATCACCACAAATTATTGTAGATTTATTACTGGCTGCAAGTTTTGCCAAGACATCTTCCATTATTGATTCAAATATGGAAAAGTTTTGATAGTTTGGGGGTCTGTACACACACACAATTACATGCTTATCTAGCTCAACACAGGACAGTTCGACGCAATGTTCAACCGAGAGACCTACTATGTCATTACGTTGCTTATATTTAAAACTATTTTTTATTAATATTAGGGAACCTCCACGAAGCATCGTTTTACGGTTAAAGCAGCTACCCACCATATAGTTCTCATAATTAATAAGCATTTGGTAATCCTTTAGCCAATGTTCAGTAAGACAAATAATGTCAAACTTACTATTTTCTAAAAACAATTCAATTTCTAATAATTTGCAAGACATTCCTTGGATATTTTGGTGGAATAATTTTAAGGTGTTCTGCTGAGGCCCTTTTTTAGTAACTAATTGAGTGCAAGAATTAATAATACCTTCTGTTGTCTCACTTTCTAGTTTAAATTCATATTAATATTTGGCGTGAGGCCGGAGACTCCCGTGCCATCCTCAGACAACAAGACCCTATCACTAATAGACCCTAACTGAGGATTCACCACGGTGACAGATGGATCCTCCTCTGAGCAATATTTGTAAAGATTTATAGCACTACTGCTATATTCATTTAAAGTCACCTGTACATTAGTAGAATTACTAATAGTCGCAGTGTTAATTATAGTACTAAACTTAGACATACTATTTATGTCTGTGTGAATATTAAAAGCTAATAGCGAAGCTATTTTGTGTCTACATCTAATAGGTAGATACACCTTACCCCGTGTCGACTTAAGTTTACCAACAAGAGTGTTGATATCTAGGTATATAAGTCTGTCACTATAGTGACCTGCCAGAAAATGTACATGGTTATTTAACATATGTATATAATTGTTTTTTCTACTACCCAAATTTTTAAAATAGGGAAAAGCACACAATATTATTTTACTACCTAACTGAGGATTCACCACGGTGACAGATGGATCCTCCTCTGAGCAATATTTGTAAAGATTTATAGCACTACTGCTATATTCATTTAAAGTCACCTGTACATTAGTAGAATTACTAATAGTCGCAGTGTTAATAATAGTACTAAACTTAGACATACTATTTATGTCTGTGTGAATATTAAAAGCTAATAGCGAAGCTATTTTGTGTCTACATCTAATAGGTAGATACACCTTACCCCGTGTCGACTTAAGTTTACCAACAAGAGTGTTGATATCTAGGTATATAAGTCTGTCACTATAGTGACCTGCCAGAAAATGTACATGGTTATTTAACATATGTATATAATTGTTTTTTCTACTACCCAAATTTTTAAAATAGGGAAAAGCACACAATATTATTTTACTACAGTTTAACTTCAACAACTCTGATACACAGTTAGTGATATCTTCCTTTTTTAACTTAGAACTATTACCAACACATATAGTAATGGTGGTACTAGGATCACAAACACTTTTTGTTACAGATGCCATAATCTGTTTGTAGGTTGACCCTGGCATACAATTGTTTTGGGTACAATAACTCAGGTTATTACTAATTAATTTACCTAGCCCCCTACCCATACTATCAGAAAACATAACTGATTGATCACAAACATTACTACTCGAAGAGACAAAATTATCAAACTCAGGCAAACTATCATATAACTCAGGCTGTACCACGTGTAAATGATCTTGTGTTATATTAGGTGATTGTATCTTCAGAGTGCAGTCCTGAGTCAAATTCTCAACCTGGTATGGGTCCTCCATTACCTGAGGCTGGATAATATCATGGTTGGTAACTGTCTGGCAACTACATTGACCCATTACCAACTCATTTGCCGCATAAATATGTTCCCTAATTTGGTTTTGAGAAATCTTATACCTACTAGAAAGGGAACTTAGTGATTCCTGAAGTCCCTGAATTTCAGACTGCAGCTGCTGAGTATCAATTTCATAAATTTTTATACTGTCCTCTAATTTTATTTGATAATTATTTAACTTATTAACTAAATCCACACGATCTTTCCTCAGTGGAATATATTTGGAAAAGCGTTTATATTGCTTCCTAAATTGATAACACGTTTTAATAATTCTGTTTAATTTTGCATATTTTTTAATCTTCCTATTGCTAACTATAAAATTCTGTTTGAGTAAGGAATCTTCAGTCAGATCAATAGTTATTAAGGAAGGGGGGTTACAATTACTATTTAATAATTCATTATATAAGAGGTTTGTTTCATTAACCTGAGTACTTTCTTTTTCTTTCTGTAACTTCAATATACAATTATTGGCACGAATTAAGTCATCTTCCAGGTCCCTAATTTTAAACAAAGCCTCCTCATACAATTTACTACAATTATTGAAACCATCTGTGACCACCTTCAGCTGATCCCGTTCATCAACAACGTCCAAGTATTGCTGATGTAGGTCTACTAGCTCCCTTTTTAAGTTTGAAATTTTGCCATTAACTTCAACGACTTCCACCTCACTCTCTTCTCTCTCCTGTAACAGCTGTTGGACTTGGAGGTTGGATTCTTTGAGTTCATGGAGAGCCGTTCTCAATTTTAACTCCATATCCAGAGCAGTAGCTTTACGGGTCATCACAGGCATGGTTTTAGGATTGGTTACTGAAAATTAGAAGTAAAGAAACGGTGAGAACTTATAGAATAGACCAATAAAGGAAAGTTAGTGGTGAAAGGGAAAAAACAAAAAAGCAAGAAGATTTCAGTTAAGAAATTAAATGAGGTAGGCTTCTTATTAGTTTTATAAATAAAATACTTGGATAGAATCTATATTTATATTTCTCACAATTTCTACAGTCTTTCTCCTTAAACTAGTTAATGCTATCCGCTTGAAGGCTGAATCGAGAGTGCCCGAGAGAGTGCCAGCAGTCGACAAGCCATTTCGCCCTCCACCGAGGCCACCGATAATGATAGTTCCTATTTCTGCCGGCTTGGCGCTGCGTGCGCTCTCAACCAGTAAAGTCTATTCACTACTTTTTAATCCTATTATTAATTAGTTAACCACTATTTGTGCTAGAATTATGAATATGTTTTATTAAATATTAAACAAATCATTACATTCGGCCATCTGAACTAGTGCTACCTCCTGGTGCACTAAGAGTGAGTATATCAATTTAATTTATTCCACTAACTAACCTTACGTTCGAGTACACAACAGTTTTAAAACAAAAGAATAAAAAAAACTAAAAAGGTAGGTACTTAAAACTAAATTGTATAACATTACTAAATATAAATATCTAAGGTATTTACTATTCAAAAACATCATAACCAACAGTATTACATAATTCATTACCATAAACACAAACCAACTCCAATCAAATCTTTTGTCAACTAACTCACATCTGCATTGATTCATTAAAACAATAATTCCAAATTAAATCTACTAAATTCAAAGTCTCACTCAAAATAATAATACTTTCAACTTCATACTAACCATGAATACAACATATCAAGACAGTATTCATACTAATACTTCATACTAATCAAGACAATATTTAGAGTAATGATAACAATATTTTTATACATAAAGCAGCATTTATAGCTTATATTATACGAGTGTAGGTTTACGTAACAAAACAATCATTACATTCGTTTACTAAATCGTAAAACAATCTGATTCTACTTACATTACCTAGCTATAAGTATAAACATCTAATCTAACCTACTACAAGTCTACTTATCGGTGTAACCTAAGTTTGAATTTAACAATGATCTCGTGTTACATCCTCCTCATCTGTTTCACTTTCGCTAGTTGTTACTGCATTAACATCATTATTCAAGTTTAGTGATTCAACATGAATCCAAGGTCTCATTCTATCTGCAGCAACAATTGTATTATACAATCGTGCTGATTTAAATCCTGGTACGCTGGAAATATTATATCTATCATTTCCTAATTGTTTTATTACTTTATAAGGCCCTACAAATTTAGGCATAAGCTTTTTACTCTTTCCATCATTATTAAAATTAGTCTTAACTATCTTTACTAAATCACCTTCTTTATAGATTTTAGCAGGAGATTTGTTAGCGTCATGCAAAGCCTTCTGCTTTTCCTGAGATGCTTTAATGTTTTCATATGCTACCTGCCTTAAAGTTTCCCTATTTGTAGTTGCATCTTCTGAACTACCATCTTTACTAATGCCAAATTTATTCGTAGAAGCATTTCGAAGTTTTACACCAAATAGAAGCTCTGAGGGAGTCTTCTTCGTCGTTGCGCTAACTGTGTTGTTGATACCCCATTGTATGCTACCTAACTGTTTGTCCCAGTCTCGCTCGTCATTATTTAGATTTTTTGAAGACAATGCATTGAGAAGGGTTTGGTTAAAACGCTCAGCTTGTCCATTTGAACGTGGGCTAGCAACAGCGTTTAATATGTGTCTTACACCATTTTTGACACAAAAGTCTTTAAAGAGGTTTGATGTGAATGACGATCCACGATCAGAAATAATTCTTTCAGGCACCCCAAAATCGTTAAATATATTTTCTAATACTCTAATAACATTTTTAGTTTTGGTGTCTTTTACGGGCTTAGCAAACAAATATTTTGTAAAACCATCTACGATGGTCAGAATGTAGCTATTTCGAGATTTACTCTTAACAAAAGGTCCTAAATGATCTACATGAAGAGCATAGAACGGAATATCTTTTTTTTCGATAGGGTACAAGTATCCAGACTTAACTTTAGCGGCGCTATCTTTAGTATATGCACAATTAATACATGCAGCCACGTATTTTTTTACGAATCGTCGAAGTTTGGGAAACCAATACTGATCTTGAATTCTCTCAAGCGTCTTTGCCTGTCCGAAATGACCAATATCGTCATGGTTCATCCTACAGACTTGCCATCGAGCATTACGTGGTACCACTAACTTTAACTGATCTCCAACTCTTCTGTACAAAACGTTATCTTTCATTGCATAATTCCTTTTTATTTCAACAACTTCATTATCTGTTTTAGGTTTAAGAATTTTAGTTATTCTAACGAGTTCAGGATCAGCTAATTGAAGTGTTATAAGCCAGTTCTCGGTGGAGATGTTATAAACGGTTAGAACTTCTCTTTCGTTGGGCCCTCCTAAATCTAAATCCTCAACTATCGGATTACGACTTAACGCGTCAACGTGAGACATTCGACTACCCGCGCGATATTCAATGCCAAAGTCATATTCGCTGATCTGCAACCACCACCTTGCAATCCGAGGAATCAAGTCTCGTTTTGTAAGGGTGGTTCTTAATGCATTGCAATCTGTAAACACGGTAAACCTTAAGCCTAACAGGTATACGCGGAATTTTTTTAGTGAGCAGACCACAGCTAGTGTTTCCAACTCGTAAGAGTGAAAGAACCGCTCTGCTGGTGTGGTCTGCCTGCTGAAATAAGCGACTGGTTTTAGAACCCTTGGATTAATTTGCCATTGCAAAAGTATACCACCCAAACCTAAAGCACTTGCATCTGCATGTAATTCGGTTTCTAATGTAGGATTGTACAATGCCAATATCGGTCGCTCTACTAAACGACCTTTTAACGTTAAAAAAGCTAAATTCTCATTTTCACCCCATTGCCACGTAGACTCCTTTTTTAGTAACACTGTTAAAGGTCTAGCTATCTCTTCAAAACTTTGTACAAATTTTCTAAAATAACTGGCTAGACCTAAAAATTGCCTAACCTCGTGGACATGTCGAGGTGTAGGAAAGTCTTTGACAGCTATTATTTTCTTTTCACTTGGTTTGACGCCTTCAGCAGATATTTCGTAGCCTAAATACTCTAGCTGAGTGTCAAAAAACCTGCACTTAGACAATTTAAGAGTAAGTCCCGCATCTCTCAACAATTTAAGCACCTCTTCTAAATGTTCGAACCCTTCTTCTACAGATTCCGATGGTATAAGAAGATCGTCCATATAAGCCAAGGCTGACGTGAACCTGCGCGATCCAAGAACTTTATTTATCATTTTTTGAAAAATTGCGGGAGCGTTTGCTAAACCGAACGGCATACGTTTAAATTCGTAATGGCCGTCCGGTGTAACAAACGCAGTCAGATGACGACTCTCTTTTGCCATCGGTATCTGGTAGTATCCCGATGCGAGATCTAAAGTTATGAAGAACTTATTACCGCTCAAATTTGAGATTTGATCTTCTATCAGTGGAAGCGGGTACTTGTCTTTTACAGTTTTATTATTTAATGCCCTGAAATCAATACAAAGTCTATAGTCACCTGTTTTCTTTTTTATTAATAACACTGGACTAGCATAATTAGACTCAGACTCTTGCACAATATCATTATCAATCAATTCATCTACAATTTCCCTGACTTTGCCACGTTCATGAAACGACATACGATAAGGCCTATATACTACTGGTTTGTCGTCATTTAGTTCAATACTCATTTCAGCTTTTTGTGTGCACCCTAGCTCACTAAGGCTGGTCGCAAAGCATGACCTATATTTCTTTAGAAGTTCATACAGTTCAGTAACGTGTTTCTCATCTAATTGTGATCCTATCTTAATGTCATTTTTGTCTACTGGCAGGAAACTTTTAGCACCTTCCGAATTGATTTGAAGGGTTTGGCTTTCAGTTATGGGTTTGGTTCTAGCAATCAAAACATTTTCATCGAAAACTATAGGAGTACTGGTCAGTGCTGTAACAACAATAAACCCCCTTCCTTTGTCTAACCTATAACAGCCACTGTGTAATCTATACTCTTGGTTTGGATTTAATCTAGTATCACCTTCTAAATAAACGTCATTTGTCTTATTTTCTCTTGAACTGACCTCTATTAATCCCCCTTTGTTTATCACTGTTCTATTGACAACGAATAGGTCAATTTTGTCGGTTGTCACATCATTCGTCGCTAAAGTAGGACTATTGTAAAAGTATAGGGTTTCCTTATCCTTCAATACCATAACATTAGGTAGCTCGGTAAAATTTCGGCCAACAAGCACAGGCGTATGTAAATATTCGTCGTTTACAACTAAAACTTCTACACGAGCTTCTATATCGTCTAACTTTGCGTTGATCAGGGTTTTGAACAAAGGTCTAATGGCCGTATTGCCAAAACCGCGTACTGTTGGCAGGTTATTTCTATCTTCAATCACACCAAGTTTTTTAGCATCCGACAATCGTATTAATGTGCAGTCACTACCAAAGTCAACATATGCCTGCAATGATGTATCATCAACATACACGATCTTATATAATTTTTTATTGGATTCTTCAATATTAGTCTGTATAAGTTCCGGTACCGCTGAAGATATCTTTAAAGTTTTCCTAACTGAAGTTTCCTGCTTTGGATCATAGCTTAATAAGGGTTTCTTCGTACAATTACTAAGGTCGTGACCTACCCTACCGCATTTTTTACATTTAATCACAGGCTTAGGGCACTTATGGAAAGTGTGACCTCTCTCTTGGCAATTGTAGCAGATTGGACCTACCCTACGGCCTGAATCGTTAGCATCAGTACCTCTAGTCGCATTAGATGCGTTACTTCCATGAGCATTAGAATGGTCTTTCCTTCTTAGATGACTAGTCGTTTGGAACCCAATCTGATCTTTAGATTGTTGAGATACTAAATAAACTAATAGATCTTCTGGCTCTGTACACTGTAGTGCTTGGGCTCCATTCCTTATCGATGGATCATTAATGCCATGGACTACACAATCTACAGCCTTACGCCCTATAATTTCGCAACGTGTTATCAACGACAGTTTTTCATAAAAGTATTCCCTAACATTTTCACCTTGACGACAACGCCTATTCAACATTTCCTGTAAAATGATGCCATAATTTTCCTCGCTTGGAAATGACTTTCGCAACTTAATCTGCCACTCCTCCCAGGAATAAGTCAGAGTGGAAAGTGATTCGTACCACTTTTTGGCTAAGCCACATAGCTTTTGTAAGGAAAAGTGTATCGTCTGCTTTTCGTTCCATCCATAGATAGCCGAACATTCATTTACCTTTACTAACCATCTATTTACATTTTGTGACTTATTATTGGGATCAAACTCTGGAATTACATTGTGCTGATGGTTAGCGCCTAATAACTTGTTAGGGTCACCTCGCAACGAAGCTATAATTTTCATAAGATCTTCAGCAGTCAAACTCTGCATGGAAACGTGTGTTGTATTACTAGATTCATGATCACTGACTTCTTGCTGATTCTCGTTAGGACCATCTTCTTTCTCAGACTCCGATGATGTCGACGGAAATCGCACGTAACGCCCCTTCTTTCTTTTGGGAACATATTCTTCGTCGGAACTCATACTGGAACAAGCCAGATCATCATTTAAGTTTGTGTCGCGTTATTAATTTTTATAACTACAATAATGCCAGAATAATGTAACTTTTAATATAGCCTTGAGTAACTAAACAAATGCAAGTAACTAAATCATTCTAAAATTCATTCATTCATTGATCAATTATATTTTTTTTCATTTATCATTTTTATCTTTTTTTTATCATTTATCATTTTTTATCATTTATCCTTTTTATCATTTATCATTTTTTATCATTTATCCTTTTTATAATTTTTTATCATTTATCATTATTTATCATTTATCACTTATAATTTTTTATCATTTATATTTTTTTTATCAGTTATCATTTGTCATTTACCATTTATCAATTATCACAATCTATCATTTATCACTTATCATTTTTTTTATCATTTATATTTTTTTGTCAGTTATCATTTGTCATTTACCATTTATCAATTATCACATCATCAAACTCAAACTCAAACTCAAATAATTTATTTCAACTAGACCATTACGGCACTTTTGAATGTCGATAAATCATCTATCATTTATCATAAATCATAAGTTGCATAATTTATTATTACTAAAGACACAAGTCCCAACAATTAACCTTCTATGATAACATTAAAGACACCTACATGTCTAGAATAAAACCTACATAAAATATTATTGAACACACGCACGTAGTGGGTACTTGTCCAATTTTATGTTACTGAAGACCTACATTATTCAATTTCCAACTAATTTCATAGTCATAATTGAAAACACATACAGGTCTCAACTATAAAATTCTCAATTCATTATATTTTAAGACACCTACATGTCCAAATTTAAACTTCATAAAATACTGTTGAAAACACATACATGTCCAACTTTAAACTTCATAAAATACTGTTGAAAACACATACATGTCCAACTTTAAACTTCATAAAATACTGTTCTTCATAAAATATTGTGGAGAACATATACATGTCCACCTTCAAGCGGCATAAATATTTTGAAAACACATACATGTCCAACTTTAAACTTCATAAAATACTGTTGAAAACACATACATGTCCAACTAATTACTTCATAAAATATTGTGGAGAACATATACATGTCCACCTTCAAACGGCATAAATATTTGAAGACACATACATGTCCAACTTTAAACTTCACAGTATATTGTGGAAAACACCCACCTTTAAACTTGATTAAAATTGTTGAAATACATACATGTCCAACTCATACATAAGATAATATTGGATGCCATGTATGCGTCATACATGGCTTATTTAAGTACATGATGCAAGTTTAAATTAAAATCTTTAGATTATCCCTTTCAATAATGTTTTTTTTTTAATAGTTATATTCACAACATTAGAATATCATTTTATTAAAATCTGACGATGGAAACCACACCCACAAAAATTTAATAAATAAATGTAGGTAGGTACAACGTATAAAGTTACATTTCAACAATCAAAATTTGATTTATGCAATCGTTCCGTAATATTAGGTACAATTAATTTAGCATGCCTGGGAACCTAAAAATGCACATTTCAAAAGGGGACTGTTCATAATCTTAGTAATCAATTTCTAGGAACGACCATGATTTAATTAGTGAACAAACAAATATTACCGACACGATCTGACTTAGCATAAAAATTCTCTTATCTCCTTCTTCAAACTCTGAAAGTATTTGGATTAATATGTACATTAATCTAAATGGTACTAAATCTTAACATTAAAATACAGTTCTGATCATATTACGATTTATTTAATTTAGTTAAAAATCTCCTGATTTTATTTTTCAACTACCTTCCGAAAAATAAAACTGATTAACGGTTATGAACAGGCCGGATAACATGATTTCAATTGTAGTTACCATGGGGTGGATAAACATGATTGCCTTTTACGATATGAAAAATAATATCAAAGCATTCAAATATAATATAATCATGGTACTTACGTTCAGGATGTCACCAACCACTTTGTAGGCTTGAATTTACGATTTCACTTCTGAGATTTTATAAATAAAATACTTGGATAGAATCTATATTTATATTTCTCACAATTTCTACAGTCTTTCTCCTTAAACTAGTTAATGCTATCCGCTTGAAGGCTGAATCGAGAGTGCCCGAGAGAGTGCCAGCAGTCGACAAGCCATTTCGCCCTCCACCGAGGCCACCGATAATGATAGTTCCTATTTCTGCCGGCTTGGCGCTGCGTGCGCTCTCAACCAGTAAAGTCTATTCACTACTTTTTAATCCTATTATTAATTAGTTAACCACTATTTGTGCTAGAATTATGAATATGTTTTATTAAATATTAAACAAATCATTACATTAGCTTAATCTAATTCAAAGAATCTAATTGAATCTACTTATATTCAATATCAATGGTTTTATTATCTTATGGATTTACTTTTCCTATGTGGGTATGTTGCATAGAAAAAAAAAAAAAAAAGTTTAAACTGATCTTAGTAAGTTAATAATTACGTAACGCTAGCCGAGGTCGGTTGGTGGATAGCTGACCGTCTAATCTACGTCATACCAAGACGCGCGCCGAGGTAAACCGTGTTCAACAAAAACAAATATTTGAAAAGTTTGAAAAAAAACTACGAAAAGCAGCTCATTTGTGAGGTAATAACAAAAGTAAGCTTAGTAGGGATGGAAACATGAAAAAGGTAACGCACAGTTTCAGTTTGATAAGAACCATTCTACCATCAGATCTGATGATGAAGCCAAGAGTCATGGAACTCCACAATGAGACAATGTATCCTAGTCGTGTTTGGGCTTGTTTTAATTGTAACGGTATGCACTTTCCATATATAAAGCACATGTGAACCACTAAAAAGTGAAAAATAAAAACTTTTATGCAAAAAATAAAACCGACTTCAAAAAAAAACAAAAAAATGAAAAATAACTTTAGCTTCTGAAGTCGGTGACAAAAAAAACTAAAACAATCAAACAAAGGTCGTTTTTTTTTTGAGGTCGGTTTTATTTTTTGCAAAAAAGTTTTTGGCATCTTTCACTTATTAATTGTCTTCGGAAGTGAACACATCGGCATTGTTGTTGTAATTGTCATTTGTTGCTCAATACTATTGTTTATTTGAAGTATTTGTGAAATGGAATTCCAAGAACAAGGTATGTTTTTTTTCATATTTATTATATTTGGTGAAATTTTTTAACATTTTTACATTACCTATTGTTTTGCTACGCCGCACAGACTTTTGGTAAGTTGTGGAGAATAAGCTGACATTGAGAGTACCTTCAAAATAAAGGTAAATCTAAAACAAACATATTTGTCTGCCGATAGTTGACTATTTGTGATTTAAAGAGGTGCTACATCGCCGTCAGTTTCTTGTCTTAGTGGTCTACGAACCAATTGACTTATTGATTTGTTTCCTTTTCAGGACTTTGTAGAATTAATGTACTTTTTCAAGGATGCATTTCCTTGAAGTTTGAGTTAATGTACGTGGTAAACTTTAACATTGTTGACCAAGTTTGCGGATTGGCCAACCAAGCACATTTACTGTAGATCGCGTGCGAGGGCGGCCAAAAAAAATTTTTCAAAAGGAGAACGAGCAAACTTCTATAGACTTTGGTCCAGGAAACGTTGTTGATTCTAGTATACTGGTAAAAAGGTAAAATAGTACTTTTTTGTAAATCAAATTCTTCATTTCTGATTATTATATCATCAGTATGAGAAGTATGAAGCCTTCATCACTTCATCACTAATAAACATAAGCGTAGCCTGCACGACTATAATCCTTAGAGGGGTAAGCAGACAAGTTCTTTGCACGGCAGGTTACAAAATTGTTCGCAATAGTTACTACGAGTTGAAAACGATCTGTTTGCTAAGTCTTGGAGACGAAATCTTTACGACTGTAATCCTCAGAGGTGTATGCAGACATGTTCTTCGACCGCCGGATTTCACAATTGATCGCATTAGTAATTATGAGTTCAAAACGATCGGTTTGCTAGGCTTTAAAATGATGTATGGCTGAATCACCGACGCTCCTTATCTTTAGAATTAGGAGTCAGTTTTTTGAGTCACTAATAATTGTACAGAATTATAATGGTCCCCCGGCGCCGATTCGCTTGGGACCTTAGTAAAGAAAAACCCTCTTCTTACAAGCTTTTAATTGATGTATGTATGTCTGAACCACCGACGTCGCCGCCGTTTGTAATTAATGCAATCGTTAATCGTTATTCTTCATTTTAGAAAGTCAACAACTATGTATAGTTGCATACACTACTTTATCTACCCAAATATCATAAGGGCTCTATGATGGGTTCAGGAACCATAGGGAAATGACCTGCATTGTTACTTGGCCCTTATTTTTTGTGCCAACAGGTTATTAGCTGCATTTGTCGCTGCATTTACAATATCTGGCGGAGTATTCATGTCAATTTCTGAGTCACTATCACTCATTTTCGACAGAAATAAAGAAGTTATCAGAAAATTTGTTTACTCGTAACTGGAAATAAAAAGCTAACGAACAAATGACAGCTCGAAATGGCGGCATTTCGGATATCTGTATTTTTTTAAATCATAGGCAAACGAACAAAGTCACTATTCTTGTGTCACTCGAGATCAAAATGTCGTGCGATTTATAATTAGAATCATACTGAATTGGGGTTTTCTTTTTTTATCGATATCTGATTTAATGTAGGTGGTACTAGAATAGCACACTCACTTGAATTTGACACCTGTTCCAAATTTAAAACTCATAACGCAACTGTTTACAGTTGCGTTATGAGTTCATTACAGCACCGTTTATTTCTGCAGGTTGGTAATGCTGGTCATTGCCTATGGTTTTTGAACGCATTAGAGAGCGTTTATGATATTTGGGTATATAAAAAAAATTAACAGTCTGCAGAGTAATGTGAGAAAAGAAAAGAAAAAATGTAATGAGTCCACAAAGTCAGGAGCATCTGCAGACGAAGTTTATAAACCAACATTGTGGTATTTTGATCTTTTTAATTTTCTCGGAGATCAGGATACTCCTCGCGAATCAAGGTCTAATATGGATGAACATGATGAAGTAAGTAAATAAAACATTTTAATTTTTTTAACGCACATATATTTTAGCGTTATTTAGTAATATTTAAAAGTGAAAAGTGATAGAATATGTAGACAGAAGTGAACATTTCCCTAAATAAAATAATCTTGCCACGACACTTTGCCTTCATTAATGAAGTAATTTGCGAATTCAAGCCTCACATTTTTTGCATCACTCATAATATTTCCTTGAGCTCGTCGCTGTAAATTTTCCATGTTTGTATTTGTAGTATCATACCCCGTGGTAATAATAGTGCCGCTCTCAGAATTTTCTTGATAAAAGCAATTCCGAGGAGCATAAGAACTTGGTGTGTGCTCTATCAAAAAATTATGTAGAACGCACGTAGCCATAACAATTTTCTCTATGTTCTCTGGCTCTACATTTATCGCCGTGTGGTATATTCGAAATCTTGAAGACAAAATGCCAAATGCGTTCTCAACGATACGTCTCGCTCGAGACAATCGATAGTTAAATATTTTGCGATCCCGTGAATCCAAATCTGCTTGTCGAAATGGTTTTAACATATCAACTCGTAAAGGGAATGCGTCATCAGCGACAAATACATATGGTAGGCACCTACATCTATTTTTGAGAGGTTCGCTCGTTGGAAGTTTTAATGAGTTATTCTGCAATTTTTCAAAAAACTTAGTATTCTGTAGGACACCTCCATCTGAAATCCTTCCATTGGTACCAAAATCAGCTAGTAAAAATCTGTATTTTGCATCTACTATCGCCATTAGAATCATGCTGTGTTTCTTTTTGTAATTGTAATAAAAAGATCCACTATCACTAGGTGGCACTATGTCAATATGTTTTCCGTCAATCGCACCTACGCAATGAGGAAAGTTCCATCTATCTTCGAATAGATCCGCCACCTCCTTCCATTTTTCAGTTGAATTAGGAAACTGCAACAATATTTTTTTTTTCAGATTAACTCTGTAGGCATGAGTACAGAAAATAATAATACTGAAAATGATGACATAGAAAATAATTTAAATTCTACCAACGTCCCTACAAACGAATCAACACTTGATGAACAGCAGTTGCCAGCCAAAAATAGTCAAACACGTGGTTCTAGACCTCCAAAAAAGATCAATGAAGATAAATTAACCAACGAAGTATTAGTTTCCGTGAACGAACATTTTAAACGTCCTGCGCCACTAGAAGACCGCTATGATTTGATGGGAAAAACCATAGCAATAAAATTAAGGGCCCTAGAGAAAACGCAGCGACTCATAGCTGAGAAAATAATAAATGACACGTTGTTTGAAGCTGAAATGGGACATTTAAATCATGACAGTTATGGAGGCAAAAATAAGCCTCATCAGTATCGCACGGGCCGATATATATCTACGCCTAGTCCAACATACATTTCTTCACCACTAGCCAGCCCCATCACTTGCTCAAGAACACATAACTCTAGTTCGTCACTGATGCAACAAGCTCAAACCATGCATACACAATCTTATCAATATAACCAACTTCACTCAGACTCATCGCAAAATTCGTATCTCGTGCAATCACCACCTGTGTTGTCAATTCCAGAAGATACAATGTCAGCGTCGTCCTATTACTCTAATGTTAACTTTGACAATTTGTGAATCCTGCCATTTTTAGTAAACGACTAAGTCTAATCTAACCTACTAATGTTTAGTAAATACACGTCTAAAAAGCTTAAATAACAGTCTATTAGGTATTTTATCTACACCCATGCTATAAATCCTCCATAAAAGTATCTGAAACAATTAGCTTATTGCCAACATTAAAACAGCCAGTGTCATAATATCCATTATATCATCCAAAAGAGTGTTATAATGTTGTACTAAATTTTATTATGCAACTCCTTTCAAAAAAAGAACAGTGTGATGCACGCGTTTTTCCGCGTAATTTAAAAAAAGAACATAGGTTTTATTCGAATTCACGACGCGCGTCGTATCCCGCCATTTTTGTTCGATATTATTAATGATGTTTAGAAAAATGAGTGATACAAGTTTTGACAATACATCACCAGAAATTTCTAATGCCGCAAAGGACATTTCTAACAATTTATTACCGGAAAAGTCGAAAAAACAATACGAAAAGGCGTACCAAGACTTTATAAATTGGAAAATATCAAAGAGTAGTACATCATTTTCTGAAGATGTGCTATTCAAGTGCATTTTAATAATTGTATAATACATACGATACAAAATGAAAATAATTATTACAATAAATAATTATAATTACGTATACATTGTTTGTATTAAATAGGTACTCAGCAATTAAACTTTCCATGAATTTAGTAAATTCAATTTACATAGACTTCTTACAACACTGCAACTCCCAATGGTTTCAGAAACTTTTATGGAGGATTCATATCATGGATGTAGATAAAGTCTTGTATGCAACTGTACATAATTAGGTATTAAAACACTCATGTGATACTATTATCACATTCGGCTTCGCCTCATGTGATAAACCCACACTCGTGTTTTAATACCCCTTATTATACAACAGTAATTGCATAAATAACTATTATAAAACTTAGTTCGAATTATTTGCAAACATTTTTTATTTTTTCTTTTAATTAAGTCATGCGCGTATGTTAGCGACTGTTTTGCTAAAGATATCCAACATTTTTTAAAATTTTCAAAAAAAACGAAAAAAAAAGTTTTGTTATAATATAGTAAAGTAATATTAAAGTGATTGTTATAATATAAAAAAAACCGGCCAAGTGCGAGTCAGACTCGCGCACCGAGGGTTCCGTACAAACCTGTAGGTATATAAGTAAAAGTAAAAATTTAAGATTTTCGGAATTTTTCCTATATGTGTACTTTATAACGTTGCTTCATGCCAAATTTCAAGATTCCAGGTCGTCTGGAAGTATCCTTTAGGTTTTGATTCCCTTGCGAGTAGTTGCGAGTTTCAAAATATGCGGCTTTAATTGCTGTATCTTTTGATTGCGTTGACGTAGAAGTTTGATTTTGTTACAGCTTAAAGATATTATATACTTGAGTATTTGTTAAGAATTTCAATATAATACCACTACGCGTTCATGAGTAAAGGGGTAATAAGTTTAAAATTATTAAAAAATTTTATTATATGATGTAACTAAAAATTTATGCTTTTCGCAATTTTTCCTTTATCTGTGTTATAAGACGTTGCTTCGTACCAAATTTCAAGATTCTGAGTTCACGGGAAGTACCCTGTAGGTTTTGATTCCCTTGCGAGTGTCGAAAATTTGCGGCATAAACGGGAGTATCTTTTGATCGCGTTGACTTAGAAGTTTGATTTTTTCACAGCTCCAAGAGACCATAGACTTGAGTATTTGATATGAATTTCAGCTTGATACCTCCACGCGTTCCTGAGAAAAAAGGTCTTGACAGACAGACAGACAGACAGACAGACAGACAGACAGACGGACAACAAAGTGATCCTATAAGGGTTCCGTTTTTACCTTTTGAGGTACGGAACCCTAAAAAGACTGATTATACATTACTTATTATTACGTACCTATATGTGATGATTATACCTACGTTTTGTAACAACAATAAAAATCTAAATTATTTAAACTTGATTTTATTTTACATACCTTCAGATAATCATTTTTTAAAACCCGATAAATGGCATCACAGGTTTCAGGTATGATTCTGCCAAGAGCTTGAGGTGATATTATAGCAGAATATTTGAGACATTCGTATGTTCTCCCTGTTGCAAGGTATCTTAACGTCACTGTTAGTCTTTCATGAGGTGATATAGCGTTTCTCATTATTGTATCCTGCTTCTCAATTAAGGGAGTCACCGCTGATAACAGTTTCAGATACGTCTTTTCATCCATTCGTAGATAATTGCGGTAATCTTGCGGCTCAAATTTCAATTGTTTCAATAAGTTGACATGAGAGAACTGTTTTCTTTGCAGTAACCATGCTTTGCACCATTGTTCACGGTGTTTTCGTTTATATTTCCTTTTCTTTAATAAAACAAACAATAAGCCTAGTAACGCTATTGTGTCGAGATCAAGCGCCGCTGGCGGGGCCATGGTTTCAACTGAGTTTTTGTACAGGTTTACCGCTACGTGTATGGTCTCTACCCAGCTCAAGTTTACCTGTACGGTTGAACTGTACAGGCAAACCTGTCAGGTACACCCTAGCGTGTATGGCCTGCTTAAGTGATGCCATAAAAGGTGCAACGTGGCCAGTCTCTTGATGGCACATTCTGCCACAGAACATCAGACATATCCTGATTACCTCACCCCATTCATCCGTAAACATCACATTCAGGGTTGGCAACCAGAACGACCTTTTTGAGCATCAGTGTTGGGGGAGCGGTGTAAGGGCACAGGCAGTAGATTCTAGTTTGCTCCGAACCAGAGTGATGTTATAGTCAATTGTATTGAAAGTGGGATAGAATCGAGATACCTATTCGTTTCGAGCTGTCTTTTCGTTGATTAGTATCAGAAATTGCTTTGTGTTTGCATTATTATTTTACCAAACAATTTGTTGCTTATTAGTTATTACCAAGAAAGGTCCGTCACTCTGTCAGCAGAAGCTACACCATGATATTTAGAAAAGCTCAGAGCTCTCATCGTATCTGTTGGCATGCTCGGGCCAAGATAGCTATCAGATAGCAACAAAAACAAATTGCAATCATGATCTAAGGGCGATTGTGCACTACAAGGAATTTTACTGTCCGGCAGTCCGATTTTTTACGGTCCGATATGGCACGCCATATAATATATATACTAGTTTGTGCACTATACGTAATTTTACCGTCCGACATTTTACTTTTCCCCATTCCGGAACGGTTTTTTCCGGTCCGAAATGACAGCAATGAAAAATGTGTTTTAAATACTTGTGCACTACGTCCGTTTTCATGAGCAGGCGGGGCGGGCGCGGGGAAGGAGGGTGCGCGTGTTTCAAAGACAGAGCTACCCTAAACTGAGGCGTATCATCCGAGAAAAGACGGACAAGTGCACAAGCCAATCATCCGTTTTTTTCATGCCACTTCGGACCGTAAAAAATCGGACTGCCGGACAGTAAAATTCCTTGTAGTGCACAATCGCCCTATGGCGTGCCATATCGGACCGTAAAAAATCGGACTGCCGGACAGTAAAATTCCTTGTAGTGCACAATCGCCCTAACGGTAATGACTTTCGCCGCGAGGCATCGCGCGTCTGTCGCCTGCGCGGACTGCGGACACCATCACCCGCCAAGGAGGCGAGCAATGGTGCGGATGCGCCGGCGCACTCAGGATGTGCGCGGGGCGCGGCGCGGCAGGGGGCGGTCAAGGCCGCCGGCGCACGCGGCGCCAGGCCCCTGCGCCCGCCGGTTCAGTTCGCCCCGCGGTCCCCCAACCAGCGGTTGTGCCGCGCTCAGTTCTCGCGAAGTGAAGTGTGTGTTGTACAGTTAGTTACGTGCCGTGGCGCAGCAACAGGTCGACGACCGCGCGAGTATGAGCTCGCGCCCGCTCCGGCTGCCGCTCCCACCTCTCCGCTGACCAGTGATCGGGACCCATACAGCCGTACAGCTCACGTCCTACAAGGTGAGCTGCTGCGCTTCCTACCCCGACATCGACAGCGACAGGCCGAGCCGCCGAGCCGAGCGATGCTAACCGGTTGTGCGCTCTCCGCGGAACACACGCAGCGAACGTGAAGACTCCGCTGTATCGTTATTATATTAAATTGTCCTAATTTGCGGCTGGCGCAGTGGGCACGGCGGTCTCGGCACTGAAGCTTCCGTCTCGTTGGACTGTGAAGCTGAATCAATCAAACAAGCTCCGATGGTATTGATAAAACATTGTAGGTACCTTCGCTCGATGCAAGTCGGGAGGAGGCGCGACGGCCGACGCTGTCAATTCAGTTATTTGAGATTGCCTATTTGGAAAACGGTTATGCACACAATGTAAACTCGTCCGCAGCGGTCCAATAGCTTGCAAATTTCTGTCAGTAAAGAGATCGTTGGAGAAGTTACTGTGGAGTCAGTGTAGTGGTGTCGCATTGTATCCGTGAGACGTTTAGAAACTGTGCGCCTGGTTTAAAACCAGTTGCGGTAATGGTGTCAAGGTACGGTCTTTCTAATACGACTGACATATTTTTCTCACTTAACAATATTATAAGTAAAAATATAACAGACGTTGTTTTGTTAGGTACATTCTAAACATTAAAACAAGTTTTTAGAATGTAACAAAACAAAACGACTGTAACAGATCAGCGATCTCGAATGAGCCAGTTTGCCGTGCACAGGCACACAATACGTGCAACGTCCCGAGTCAGTCTATATTTATTACAAACTTAACTCCGGAGGGGCACCGACTACCTGGAGAGTGTATTCTCATCGCCAAACTCGATTCTGTCGTCGCTCGCGCCGTAGTAGAGGAAGAGCCGCGATGTTCAGACCTTCGTTATTTTATAAAACCTAAATTTTCTCTGTGTATGCCCTAATACAGGTACCTATGCTCCCCTAGTAGGTATGAAGTTTAGATCACGGTTCCTTTGAAAGGTATGAGGTAGCAAAGGTGTATAAAGTTGATCCTTACATAGTTTAGAGCCAGTTTTGACATATTTTGTTTGGAACGGGTCCAACCGGTGTCAGACCGGGGGGCGTTCATACCTCTATCAGGGGCATTCACAGATAAAGGAGAATGGGCGCCAATATATAGGTATTTACCCTGAAGTCTAATAGACATAATTATGATACCTATATACCTACCATTGAAAAGGGGAACCTTTGCTTCTCACACTTGTGACAATTCGTAGTCCGTTCGGAGTTATGGACCTAAGTAGGTGACCCAGTGGGACACCGAAGTTAAGATTGTATCGGCAACCAGGGTCGTCGGGATTAAATTAAAGGTAAATTCGCGATAAATACCCGTCTTCTTAAGTTTTATAACCAGTTAATGTTTACTGGGTTGCCAAGAGTAATAACATTAATCAATTACATTATAGAACTATTTATGGAGAACCTTTATCAGTAACATGACTTTCGCCAATTCGTTCTCCGTTAGGAGTTATGGGCCTAAATAGGTGACTATTTGTGCACCGAAGTTAGAATTTTAAGGGTGACCAATAGCAATTACATATACCTACACCATAAGAGAGAGCTTTTAATGACAAGTTGCTACCAACATAACTAACGCTAATTCGCAGTCTGTTCAAAGTTATTGACCTAAATAGCTGACATTTGGGCACTGAAGTTAGAACTTTATCTGCAACCAGTTGAGATTTTCTTGGCATCATTAGATAGTAGAGCTTTTTAAGGAGAATCTTTGTCTCTTCCATGACTTTCGCTAATTCGTATTGCCTACGGCGTTATTAACCTAAATAAACTATTTAGTAACCAAAATGTGTGCCTAATTGGGCACCCAAGTGAAGATTTTCTAGATAACCAGTAGCAATAAGCTATACTTACACCATTCAAAAGAGCTTTTAATAAGAACGTTTACTACTGTAGAACTTTAGCTATTTCCAAATCTGTTGGATTTTATTGATGGAACAAGGTAGCTACCTAGTTGAATGGATACCGAACTGTAGCTCCTCTCTCATTTGGTATCGAGAAAAGTTGTCAAGGCGAGAATTTATCGCATTTTTACGTGTTCGTGACATTTATGAACTTGGAGGTTGTATTGATGATTATAATGCTGCTTCAAACTTCCTGATCTTCTCAGGACGTTCGCAAGGGATCCTGGTGTTCCAAGAGTCGCCTCGCGGATCTGGATAACACCACCGTGTCCTCCACCTCCATGCACGCTCTGTACAGGGGAATCAAACTCAAAGCATTTATTTCAATTAGACCATTACGGCCGTTTTGGATGTCAAAAATACAAAACAAAACCAAGGCTACAGTCACAAGGCATAATAAAATAACTTTAGAAAGTACTTTAGTTACTGTAGTTGCCCATTCCCTAGCGTAGATCTCTATGGAGAAGAACGGGCAAGAAACTCCATGGACACTCTTTTAATTCAAAATATTGTTACAAAATCTTGGTTAAATAATTCATGTTGTGATTATACATATATGTGAGTACGATGTAGATAGACGTGCACATTAAGAGCGTCCTAAAAAAAAGATAAAATCAACAACACAGAAATAAAAAGAAATTAAAATTAACAGTTACAGCTAAGAGATGATCAGTCCCAACTGACAGCGCCCATTCACGAACATGACGCATGTATCGGCGCCACTCAACTCGACCATATCGAAGCGAGCTAAATGACCCGACACACACGCCACCATCAGCGAGACATTTGAGTGAGCATGACATTCTCTAAGCCGCCAAGGCAAATTCAAGTCAAAAAAATATATATTAATGTAAATGGTGGCTTTACAGTACATAGAACTCGCACAAATGTGCTATGTAATTATATAATACTACGAGATGGAATCTATACAATGCAAAGATATTTTACAATCTTCTGCAGCTTCCACAACAACTTAACATCGGAATCAATTAGTTTGCCTATGGTTGTGGAGCAGGACCATCATTGAGCCAAGCATTTTTATCATTAATGTAATCCTCCAAATTATATTACGCTTGCTTACATAGTGTGCGTTTTATACAATATTTAAATTTCGTCTCATTCAGTTATAGAATGTGAGGAGGTAATTTATTGTAACATTTTAACAGTAGGTACCCCATGAAAGATGAATTTACTTTTGCAAGCCTGAAACCTGGCTGAACCAGTTGGTCCCTATTTCTAATATTATAGTGGTGTCTGTCACCTCTTTACTGAATCAATGCAGATTTTTCCTAACTTACCTACATGATGTTTTCATAGATGTATTGGCAAGGTACTGTCATGATATAAATTTCCTTAAAAAAACAGTTCTCTTAGGGAATCGCGTCTACGTAATTCGTATATGGCTCTGATGGCTCTTTCCTGCAGAATGAATATACATTTGATGTCTGCAGCACGTCCCCATAACGTATGCCCAGACAGAAGATTTACTTGTTGTCTGCAAGAAAACTGCTGACATGTTGTTCTGTCTGGAATATTTACTTTAGGTGCCGGATACTTCGAGCCTAATAGTCGCCAGGGCCACCTCCTCTCTAACGAGGTGAAGAAGTGCTAACCCCAGCTTCACCTACAGTGCGGTAATGGGTGACGTTCTCATGCTGCTGGCCATTGCCACGCAGACAAATCTTTGTAGCTTATCGAGGTATTTTTGGGCTGTGCTCAGGTTGGTCTTGAGGCTACCAAACTAACGAGCCGTATGCGATGATTGGTCGGACGACTGTAGTGTATGGTCAGTAGGTGATTTTGGAGCTTTTGCCCAAATTCCACCGAGCAGTCTTTTGCATTGCCATAGTGCTATGCTTATCCAAACATATGTCCACATGCATTTAGTTTCAATCCATAGGGTAAGAGTCACAAAGAAACTTGGTAATTATAGGGTTGTCAAATTTACTTTCTTTGTGGAAAGTACTGTTACGGTTTTTGCAGGGATAACTGCTTGTTTTTACGTAGGCTTTACGGACTTTCCAATGCAAAAAGATTTTTTTAATTCAAACCAGTAGTTCTTGAGATTAGCGCGTTCAACCAAACAAACAAACAAACAAACTCTTCTGCTTTATAATATTAGTATAGATTTATAAATAATGTTACAAGATGTCACTTTGTTTGCCTTTTATGACATATTTCGTGGCCTACTTAGCTTCGATTATTTTATTTTTGCCATGGTTCGTTATACTGATTACAGAATTTCAATGATTGACGAAATTGTGCTTAAATTGTATTTTTATCTCCTATCCAAATTATCCGTATTATCCGGAAAAGTTTATCCAAGTATCTAAATTATCCGGATATTAAAATGAACGGATAATTGTATGCCCTAGTTACGACCCTTAAAGAGATCTATCCATTGGTGTATATCTTAAAGTTATTGGACGCAAGGAATTTCGCCCATTGTCTTTTTCAGGTTTTATGAAATAACGAAGGTATGAGCGTCGCGGGCTCTTAGTCGATAGTGATTTAAAAGCTGAACGATGTGTTACTGACTAAAACCCATCCATGTTCCTTACTCGCCCTTAATGTTCCGGGGCCGCGGTATCTCTTTCGAATAGGCCCGCAACCCCGGCAGGTTTTGGCCCTTGCGGGCCCCTCCCCTTATGCTGACACCTCTTTGAGGCGCGCGTGGAACACGAACGCGCCGTCGACACGGCCTGTCGTCATTAGACGGACGGATGGCTAGCTAGCCCATAGCTAACCGTCCACAGGCCCGCATCTACGGTGGCCGGTAGTCACCACGTGGCCCCCGACGCCCGGTGCGTCTCCCACGGCGGCTGGGAAGAGAGGCTCTCTCCCTCTCTCGTTCCGCTACCTCCTTCGCTAGCATGACTGCTTCGCAGAAGGAGGTGACGGCTTCCCATTCCGTCTCGCTCCGGACCATGGATTGAACCAGGCCGGACGCGAGAGGTCGCCGCCGCCGAGGTACTTACCTCTGAACTCTGAAGTCAGTTTGTTTTCGTTTCATCCAAAATTATGATTGTATAGCTTTCTCGCGTACAGCAGTAGATACTGGTCCAGGGCGTTGGGTCATAGAGGATCAGAAGTACATACAGTCATGCTCGTTGACGGCTGACAGTGCGCCTGTCTGCAAGGTTCAAGCTCCTTTTATAATGTGCTTGAATCACGATGTTGACGATAACATACTCATCAAAGTTAATCTCTTTGTGGTCTAGTATCCATTAAATGATGTAGACTACAAACTTTTCGTCCAGTACCTAGGTATGTGGTGTAAGTAACGGTTTTGGCATTTCTTATAAATGATTTCTCATTATAAGCTCAGGTAATTAAGTTAAAAGTTGTATTCACATCTTCGGTTATGAGACTGTATAAGTGTATATCCCACTGGTATGGATAGGCCGAGGCTTTTTAAATGCTAAAACTCTCCACAATCGTCAGACATGCAGTCTAGGGAATATTTCCTAGATGCCTACGTAGCGACGACGTAGCATTGAGATGTTGTCGCGGTGGACAAGGGTCTCATCCCGCTCTCCCTGGCTAAAGATAACTGTGACAGACCTCCAGTGCTTGACACTAACGACCGCTGGTAGGCATGGCCGAGGGCATGGCTTTTTCTAGGCCCTGCATAGAAGCCGGATGTAGACCTACCAGCGTCCGTAGCTTGACTACGTTCCGGGGATCTCTCCAGAGTAACCAAAGGTTCAGTCTGTGCAACCATGGATCAAGTTGTGATGACGAATAACGACCGCAGATCTATTGTGAAGAACGGCACGTTCAGACACGACGCGCATGTCACCGTCCAGTCGGACCTATCCGTCACGTTATCTCCGGGCACTCTCGCCTGGCCAACGGAAAGACCTCGCATACACATAAACTTGTAGCCAGGATTATCTATCAGCAATTTGCTCTATAATCCACCTTTGTGGAAGCATAACTTTTATTTTTGTGCAAGTAGATTATAATTTATCAAAGTGAAACCGTAAAAATGTAAAATGCAATGGTCTTTTTGTAATTTTTTGCCTAGCCTATATTGTCCCACTGCTGGGCAAAGGCCTCCCCCATTACCTTCCACTCTTCTCTTTTTTTGTAATAAATCTTGCTTTTATGTAAATGATGTGTGATCGTTACTAATTATCTACCTGTATGAATTAGTGCGCCGTACGCACTCGAGGCGTCGTCGCGTCGAGTGCGCACTTGAACGGAGCACCGATATACCTAATACCTAGGTAGAATCGCTTGCTCTCCGCGCCGAGTGGCTCCCGACCAATCACCGCGCTGCCACAACCGCACCTGACAGCCGTCAGCCTGCCCGTCAGTGTCAGCTCCTCTTACATTGCAATAAATGATGGAGATAATACATTAACATTACAGTATCATTCACGTAATAGACTATGACCAAGTACGTACACTTAGTTGTATAGCAGTTGCCCTGCCCATTACACAAAAATACTAAATTCTTGCGTTTGTTGGCAAAGCTTGCATTAGAGAAATACGATGCGCAGGGAGCGGGGAACGAGGTCGACGTAAATACGAAATGCAAACATATTATTCGTTGTAAATAGGTATCTGCGCACAGCCCGCCTCCCGGCTCGACGCAGAAACATCTGTGACACTGTTGCATCACTGATCACTGTAGCTACATGCAGTACATGCTGATGTGGCATGCTGATCAACGATGGCGTGCGGTGCATCTCATATACTTACGAAAAATGCCTTATATTCTGCGCACCACGACCCCACGCTCCAACATCGTATCACCGCATCCCGGACGTGCGCTATTTTGATATTATTTGCCACAAATATTTTCATAAATTTCATCGCATTCATTTTGTTCATCATGTCTTGTGGCCCATTTAAAATACCACTCGGAGAGCTCCAGTAGATGACTAGCGTGTTATTAGATACACTACTGCATGGTATTACTGTAAGTAATTATATGTACTCGTATAAACATAAATTTGTTCCCTTACTTTACTACCAGTCATACTATGATTAAATCCTTGGCTCCCATTTTTAGGCTTTGGGTTGCATCTAATGGGGATAAGGATAACCCGAATTTGTATTTTTCATATTATTATTTTTTGGTTTTAAAAAATGTTACTCCAGTTCAAATGAACCACCCGTTACTTTCACATAAAACTGTAGGCAAATACAAAGTGATTGTCAGAATAGTGAAAGATTAACTATCATTAATATTGAAGTGCTACACTCAAGTGGCGAAGATATCAGTAACATACACACTTCACTTCTATCCTTGATATACAATTATGTTTTTTTTTTTTAATTCTGAAGCGTTCCTCATTCCTGAATAACAAAAGCAATGGAACAAGTGACGGAGTAACACCAGACACCACCAAGTGCTGCTCGTGTGTAGTTACTCAGATACACGTAGCAGAATGCACAATCACTTCTGCAGAAGCCATGAGGTTTGTTCCGAGAAATAACAAAAGCCATAGAACAAGTGATGGATTAACACCAGACACCACCAAGTGTTGTTCGTGTGTAGTTACAAAAATACATGTAGCAGAATGCACAATCACTTCTGCAGAAGGCATCAGGTTTGTTACGAGAAATCCGCCACGCAGCAGTAAGGGTTAATTAATAACGTGTTAGATTGTGTTTCAGTTCCTAGACTGAAATGTAAACAAACCGATAACCGATTTTGGTATCGCGTATGTGGTGGCAGTTTATATAAGTAGTTTAAACAATGCATCTGTCTACTCATGTCAATGCCAACTACAGAACTGTTGCCCTGTTGCCTCTCGGTTGCCTCCGTTGCCTCACAGTCACAGCTCACAGAGCACAGAGCGCCACCTACGAGTATCATGTCACGGAGCATCACATTGTGTTGCTTTATTTTTGTATATGTCACCGTAAAATTGTCAAATACGTTATATTGTAATATATCTAGCGATATTGTAAAATCTCGAAATATTGTCAAACGAACATACTGCTTACAACAAAACGCATTCTTTTTCGTGAAATGCATGCTATGGTAGTCAACTCACGCGGTGTGGAGGGAAGGAGGGGTCTCCCTTACCCAGTGGTACAACTCTCATGAAAAGATAATGTACCATTCCTGAGAAATACCGATTAATATAACCTAACCTTAAAACACTTTATATTCCCCTAAAACGCGTAGTCCGCTATTTCCGAGTGCAGGGTTTAAAGGAACCTAACTAACCTAACGGGGGGGTGCCCCAAGTCCCGATTATGGGGGCAGAGATACTTCCGTATGTTCAGTTGACAATATTTCGAGAGTTTACAATATCGCTAGAGAGAAACACGTTATATTGTAATATAACGTGCGTTGGCGTGGTGTGCGTTGTCTGGTGTATCATGATGGTGTATACCGGGACGGCCTACTGATTGTTACTGGTGGTGGTGCGTGTCGTGCTGGCCCGCGTCAGGAACCGGCAGCGCGCGGCTGTCACATGTCCACATGTCGCAGTGAAACGCGCCGGTTTCTCTGCCGCGGTGAAACTAACACGCCGACACCGTACCGCGCCGCGCTGGGAGCATTCGCACGCTGATCATAACAACGCGATTAAATAATCAACACCACGGGCGTTATTATGTGCTGCCCGACACTGCTTACCTGTACACATCGGCGAGGTAGGAGGGGGAGCCATTGTCTGCGTTATCTGCCATCAGCAGAGTGCCTCCGCGGGGCTGGGGCCGACGCTCTGAGGGCGCCACGCTCTCGCGGAGGCAACGCAAGGAGAGCCAAGCACGACGCGAGTTTGTCGCAAGCCAATTGAAGTCAATGCTTGCAGCGCGACTCGTGGGGTAGTCCCCGTCCTCCACGCGAGGTTACCGCGCAGTTCGCTTTACTTAGCATAATGTGGCACATGGCACACCGCCGGCGCCGCGCTGCTCAATACTGTGTGGAGCAGTTGCGCAACATGTGCACTAAGTCATGACCTAACAATCACTGTTCGAGGTCTCGCTGTGCCGAACGCAACTCTACCGAGATCCACCGCTACGTTGTCTAACGGACCGGCCTAGACGCCCCCTCAGGCGCCTATTGTGACACGGACTCACGGACAGACAGCAGGATCGAACCAACAGTCGTGTCGAAACTGCCATTTAACTGAATTAATTTCAGAAAGACCGTGCTGTTACTGCTGTTAGAAAGTAAAATACAGTAATTTACACTCGTATGACGGCTCTCGGTGGGTTTGTTATGTTCGTCGACAAGAAGTTTGGTTACCGCAACCGCCGCGCCGCGCCGCCGACACGCTGTCGTGTGAACTCTTCAGATGCCATCACTCCTACTTACATGAGTTCTAAAGAAACTGGAATAAATCAAACTTTTGAGGTTTGTTTCCCCGATATATTGCCAATCATTTCGATAGTTTTGAAACATTTCAACTATCTAACATTGTTGTTGGTGTGATTGTGAACGCGAGAGTAACATTATAATGTAGGTAGCTCCTTCGTCTCGTTCATGTTCTGTGCAGTGCAAGTGTGCTACTACTAGCAGATCAGATATGAGATGTTCGCTGGTTGGTCAACATTCATGATGTTGAATCTACGGATCACAAGTGACTTGTGCCATTTAGAGCGTAGATGCGATCCGGATAGACTTGCACGTCATCTACACTACAGTGAGCGGTATCTGAGATGTTGCGCGTTATCTCGTCGTCATCTCTCCCGCGCCGCGCCGCCGCGACACACTTTCTAACGAGCATGTATTCCGTGCCCTCACCACGGCTCACAGCTAGCAGTAGGTACACTCACTGAAATACAGACAGCGTGTGTTACTGCAAGCTGCAACGTAAACATGCACGACGAATGGTTTATGTAAGTGTTCGTAAATATTTTAGAATGGTGTTATGCTGGGGCTACACTATCGCGATAACGCGAAGATTTGCGTTGTCGCGACACTTCTGGCCGAAGAATTCGTCCTATTGCGATAAACTTCGCGAATACGGAAGCCCTTCGCGCCGCTGTCGGTAAATTGTCGCACATCAAAGGGTTTTGTCGCGACAAAGTTCGTGCGGTTGGCTACACTTCGCGCGCTTTAGTTGACTGCGAGACGCCGAGCAGTTTAGACGTGTTTCAAAATCAAAATCAAAATCATGGATTGGAATAATGAGTCCGATTGTTGTGTATATGTCACCGTAAAATTGTAAAATACGTTATATTGTGATATCTCTAGCGATATTGTAAAGTCTCGAATTATTGTCAAATGAACATACTGCTTACAACAAAACGAATTATTTTTCGTAAAATGCATGCGGTGGTAGTCAACTTACGGGGTGTGGAGGGAAGGAGGGGTCCCCCTTGCCCAGTGGCACAACTCTCATGAAAAGATAATGCACAATTCCTGAGAAATACCGATTAATATAACATAACCTTAAAACACTTTATATTCCCCCTAAAAAACGTAGTCGACGGAGCACCGCTTCGCGGGGCCCTATTTCCGAGTGCAGGGTTTAAAGGAACCTAACTAACCTAACGGGGGGGTGCCCCAAGTCCCGATTATGGGGGCAGAGATACTTCCGTATGTTCAGTTGACAATAATTCGAGACTTTATAATATCGCGAGAAAAAACACGTTATATTGTAATATAACGTGTTTGACAATTTTACGGTGACATATAGATGACATCCACCATCGCCTTTTATTCCTCTTTTTGACCTTTTTATTTTTGTTCAAGTAATAAAGATGCAGTAGGTAAATAATTATTAGCCGCCATATGATACAGCGCAACCGCCTCTTCCATGTTTTCCCGCAAATGAATTGTCGCGACGTTTTAGATTATCGCGACAGTAGAAAGGTTTTTTCAAGTGTGGCCAAGGACTTCGTCATCGATCGAACACGAACTTTTATCGAATCTTGGCGAATCTTCGCCTACAAGTCTGGCCGTAGCATTAGGAGCGCGGTGTGCGAACTGTGCGGGTGCGGCCTGCGGGCGCGCACAGGCGCACGGCATGCGGCCACTGCTGGGCGCTGGCCGCTGGCCGCTGGGCGCTGGGCGCTGTCACGTCTAAACAATATATGCTCACTACCATTGATTGTATAACGAGCTGACGCGATTTATTTTAGGCATAATTATTTATAAAATCAAGGTAGTTTAGAAACTACGTGCGCGATGATCGCGCTACATACCCCCATTACAATATTCATTAGTTGGTCCGGCAGCGCCGGTACCGCGCGCGGCGGAGCGGCCTGCGCATCTCGCGCTTTCTCTCGCGCGGAGGCGTCCGGCGCCGGCGGCGTGCTGTCACGGCGTGCCCTTTGACATTAGCATGTGTCGTCACAAAGTCGCACGCCGGCGTGACGTGTGCGGCTCACTTCCGATAGCGATACTCACATGCCTGATGTAGCATGCCGCATGCCGCATGCCGCATGACTCCACGCTAATACCATTTATACTATGCTAATACTACGCTATTAATATTGCATAAAAGCAATATTTGTATTCCCGGGTGATCGACCCGCCGCGGTCGGTTTGTAATACGTATCAGTTGCAATAACGCCAGACATTTTGACATTGTTACCCAACTGTTCCTTTGTGAAGGAGAAAGCTGTAAGGTCTTCATACAGTCCCGGGTCCAGCTCATCATCATTCTCTTGTTCTTATCCCAATTCATTCGTGGTCGGCGCAGCATATCTTCTTCTTCCATTCTCCTCTATTTTTCGTCGTCTCATGAGACACTAACTTCTTTTCTTGCCATATCATTGTTAACACAGTCCATCCATCGTTTCTATGGTTTTCGTCTATTAGAATACCCACCTTTTAACTAAATAAAAGTAGAGTCATAAGAAAAAAAAAAACACTGACGAGATCGATTTTAGAAAAAGGATTAGGGTTCTATGCAAAAAAATAAAATTAACAAAATTTAATTGTAATGTCTATACTTAAAGAACAGAAAGCTATACTAATACGAAATTCAAATCGGTTCAATGCCTATAGTCGGAGATAAGTGTTTTTATTTTATTTCGGCAAAGCAATATACCTAGATACTTACTTACGTCTTTACTTACGGTGAATATATTTTTTGAACTTTCAAATTGAGATTATAAAAAAAAAATAAAAAAAGAAAACTAGGTAGGTAGATATTTTCATATTTGGGCTGTTTAGCGGCTTTGCTTTGTTTACCTTTGCTTCTACTTCAACCAGGCGAAAACAAAGAGCGGAAAAACGCAGACTATTTTAATCATAATTTTATTATTATGTAGTTTCTAATTTATGACAAAAATACCTACTTGTGTTCTACAATTTTATTTCTTCGAAATTGTACTTACTGAGAAACGTCGTTTGATACACGTGGGCAAGTTACTGTAGTACTTGGCTTCACAACAACCTCCCCTGTGGCTCGGGTGCGAAGTCCGCATCGAATGCCATTCCATTTAGTATAATTTGTCCATTGATGTCATATCATCACCTGTGGCTGTAAGATAAATTCTAAATTAAGTAGGTTGTTACAGCATATTGTAGAATGTTGACCCGTGCTGTTAACAAACGATTGCATTCGATAAGCGATGGCGTAGATAAGGCGCGACAGATATCGCGGCGCGCGCGCCGGGTCGATGCAACAGTGCGCACGCGTTGCTCTCGCGCGCCTGACGATCTACAAGCGCACGACACACGAACACGAGTGACGCCAGGCCAGGCCTGCAGGGGCACATGTGCACAACCCGCACAAGCGGCACAACAGATACGAGTAACATCTGCATTCACACCAGAGACAGTGCTACAGTAAAGCAGTGTACCGATGCTCAGCCAGTGCCGCGAGGTAAGCGACTGTAATTTAGAATCCATTAAGCCAAAGAAATGTTTTAAAGAACGCTATTTAATTACTTAATAAAAATATTTTATGGGGCTAAAGAAATTCGACGCAAATTAAAAACTATAATAAAAATGTAATGAATTATTGAGATTAATTAACTTCCCTAGTGATTTATGTCAATCTATACTAATATTTTTATAATATAAAGCAGAAGAGTTTCTTTGTTTGTTTGGTTGAACGCGCTTATCTCAGGAACTATCGGCTCGAATTGAAAAAATATTTTTGCATTGGATAGTCTTTATCGAGGAAGACTATATAATATCACGCTATGACAAAAAGGCGCGGAGCAGCAATAACAAATGTTGCAAGCGAGATAAAAGCTTCCGTTGAGCAGGGGATGCGTTGCTATATCAAACTTCATCATCATCATCATCATCATCTCAGCCGAAAGACGTCCACTGCTGGACATAGGCCTCCCCCAAGTGTCGCCACATTGACCGGTCCCTTGCGACTCGCATCCACCGGATTCCCGCAACCTTCACCAGGTCATCGGTCCACCTAGTGGGAGGTCTTCCAACTCATTGTCTTCCGGTTCGCAGACGCCACTCCAGAACTTTTCGGCCCCATCGGCCATCCGTTCTGTGAGCAATGTGCCCTGCCCACTGCCACTTAAGTTTAGCAATTCTTCGGGCTACGTCGGTGACCTTGGTTCTCTTGCGGATGTCTTCATTTCTGATTCGATCACGCAAGGAAACTCCGAGCATAGCCCTCTCCATTGCCCTTTGGGTGACTTTAAGACTTTTGATAAGGCCCATTGTGAGCGACCACGTTTCGGTCCCGTATGTAATCACTGGCAACACACACTGGTCATAGACTTTCGTCTTGAGACACTGCGGTAAATTGGACGAGAAGATACCGCGCAGCTTCCCGAACGCTGCCCAGCCGAGTCGGATTCGACGATTGACCTCTTTTTCGAAGTTAGACCTACCTAACTGGACCGTTTGTCCTAGGTATACATAATCGTCTACTATTTCGAGTGTAGAGTCTCCGATCTTGATAGGAATGGGTGTGACATGGGCATTCAACATGACCTTCGTCTTGTCCATGTTCATTTTTAGACCCACTCTTTTGGAGGCTCTACTGAGGTTATCGAGCATTGTACTGAGGTCCTCCATGGTCTCAGCCATGACCACAATATCGTCGGCAAACCGAAGGTGAGTGATGTACTCGCCATTAACGTTGATGCCTAGCCCTCTCCAGTCCAGAACCTTGAAGACATCCTCCAGTGCAGCGATGAACAGTTTCGGAGATATGACGTCTCCCTGTCTTACACCTCGCTACAGAAGGATAGGTTCCGAGGCTTGGTCCTGAAGTCGGACTCACATGGTGGCGTTTTTGTACAAACACTTCAACACCTCGATGTACCGTTAGTCAATTTGGCACCGTTGCCGTTGGAGAGAATGCAGTGCAGCCCAGGTTTCGATCGAATCAAAGGCTTTTTTGTTGTCCACAAACGCTAAGCAGAGAGGCAAGTTATACTCTTCGGTCTTCTGTATAACCTGCCGAAGCGTATGTATGTGGTCCACGGTGCTTAAACCTTTTCGGAAACTGGCTTGTTCGGGTCGTGATGACTCTTGAAAACTTGTTTCAGAGCCATCCTAATCTCGTACAAGCTGACGTCCGGGATGTCTTCGGTATGGTGTCGGGTTAGCCTAGCCACAGTATAAACTTTTTTTATACTTTGGTCTAGCTCTTGGGTCGTTTGCTAGGTCGATAATGGGTTTGCTGGTTGACGTGTACAACTGTCCATAGAAGCTCTCGATCTCCCTCAGTAGCTCCGGTTTGGCAGATAAGATCCTGCCATCGTTGGTCTTCAGTTTCGTGCGCTGGCTCTGCCCAATAGCCAGATCTCTTGAAAATACGTTGGAGCCTTTGTTCCGCTCGATCGCGTCTTTAATACGCTCGGTATTAAAGCGGCGGAGGTCGCTCATTAAGGATATCAAACTTCACGCGAACGAAGTTGCGGGCAGAAGCTAGTGTTGTGATAAATGTTGTAATGATGTAGAACATAAGAAAATCTTAGACTAAATATACTGTGATATTATTAGTTCGCTCTGTAGGGCTTCTGAGTGTGGTTGCGAGGGTAGTAAGAACGGTCGTATAATGGGGTGGAATAAGCACGTCAGTAATAAGGCTTATGGGGAGGCCAGGCTTAGGTTTCAGACATGGGTACTTTGTAGAAGACTAGGTCCGGACCTAGGTCAGGTGTATGATGACATGGTACAAAGTCGGAAAGCTTTTAAATGTAAATTCAAGTGGTGCCAGCAACACCAGGAATTGCGTCTCACCATTCGAAAAATTATTTTAGGAGTTTTTGGAAGTGTACCTAGGGGCTGAATCATAGGTCTGGCTTGTCTACTAGCATTTATGGTGTGACGGACACTAAAACTATTGCAAACCTGTTTAGAGATTTTTTCTTTTCTGTGAAGTCGTCAATGAGTTCTGTTGATTCGACGATCGATGCTGAGGCAGTCGAGGAGTTGCTCGTATCATCAAAGCATGAAGTGTGGAAAATCATCTGGCTACGATGGCCTTATCATCGCACATCTTCAACATGCTGGGCCTCATGTGTCGCGCGTGCTGGCAATGTTTTTTACTCTCTGTGTATCACACTCTTACATGAATACTTAGTTCAGTATTTTATTATTTTTTACTTTTTTGTTTGTTTTATGTGTTTATTTGACATATCGTATTTTTATTGACATTCGTTTTTGTAAATTATTATTTATTTTATTTAATAATTGTGAATGTGAGGACCATGTGGGTCGCATTTTGTTTTTTTTTCCCACGACTGTCTGGCAGTTTGAGTACTATAAGCGACCTACCCAAATGTCCTTTCTTTCGTATTGTTCGTCGTTTCGTTGAGCTCCTTGAGTTATAAGTCGAGCTACACGATAACTGACAAATGCTTGCACTGACTGGACAGGTCCACTCAAATCTGTGTGGTTCTTTCTTCAAAAGACCATCTCAGACACTAATCTGCATAGTCCTCATGTGAATTAAGCAAGATTGTCTGGACTTCAAAAGAGACTATGACCTCTGAGTTTGTTTCGGCTGTTTCTTCTCAGAGTAGTCAGGTACGAAACACCGGCCCCATCTAGTTTAAAATAATGACGTGTAAAAGTGTTTGAGAAAACCTACTTGCTGAATAAATATCATTTATCACTTACTTGCTGCTTCAAATGACAAAGACCGAGGTCGTTCCCATATTAAAGGCGAAAAGTGGAGACACATTTCTTTAGCAACAGTGATCTCCAAAGTGCTTGATGGTTTGCTTGGCATGTAATTGGATCAACACCTACAATTGCACGATGCACAGTTTGGGTTCACGCCTGGGTTGTCAACGGAGAGCTATTTGCTATTCTAAGCCTAAAGCATAAACTCTAAACTCAAACTTAACTCAACTCAAACTCAAATAATTTATTTAAATTACATACCGTCCAGTATTACACATCAAAGAAGACTCCAATATATGGTGATGCCAGGTTGGACGTGTATGAGCTACAATGTGGGGTTAGACAGGGCGGGTTGACCTCACCGAAGCTTTTTAATTTGTACATAAATACCCTGATTGGCGAGCTGAGCAGCATGCGTGTTGGATGTCGAATAGATGGCGTCAGCGTCAATAATTTAAGTTACGCAGACGACATGGTGCTGCTGAGTCCGCGATGATCCGGATATTGAACGGGAGCGTAAAGCATAGGCGATAAGAGCGAATATGATCACCAGTAGATTCAATCGGTGTACAGCTCAAGTCAAAGACACTTTCTTTTCGAGCCTACTGTACATCGCTGTACACCTGTAATCTCTGGAGTAACTATACGCAAAGTTCGTTCTATGCTTTCCGCGTCCAATTCAATAACATTTGGCGGTTGCCAAGCAACGGTGTCTGTGCTGATTTGGACTAAGGAGACATGAAGTTAAAGCTCTTTCTTTTCATCTCGGCGACCGTTATGAGAGGAAGCATAATTATGTGCGTATAAAAGCCTAATAAGAAATGCCAGCGGCGAATACAAGCGCAGTGATGCATGCTCGTCAACATTGGTATTATTAGCCGCAACTCCGAGAGTATCCTCGCGGTGCGCGGTGCACACTACTCGTACACACGCTATTTATTCTGGTATCGCACTCAACGATCGCAAATAACCGCTTGTCTAACCAGACAAGTGTCTCGAGTACATGACGATATTTTTATGTAGTCGGGGCTATCTCTCGTGGAATCAGCCGCTGACTTCTGCGAACGCACCGCGGAGGACCGTGCTGACTCGTCAATGTCATGTCATACAGTACACTGTGCACTGTCGCAAGAGGCGTCACGTTCCTTCACACCGTGTCGTTTGATGTCACTGCTCACGAGCAAAAAGAGCTACTAGCGTACATCAGCCCCCGTATTCACAACGCTTCGATTTGCTTCCGATTCGTGAAGTCGTATGTCTATCTTGGTCGTTTTTGTAATGCCAGAAGAAGACAGATATACGAGTGGTCGAATCGGAAACGAGTCGAACGTTTGTGAATACGGGGGCAGGACACTGACGTGTGACGCAGCAGTCTCTCTTGTATTAGACGTAGGAGTTACTGTATTATACATTCAGGATGGAAATCAACGGAGGAAATCACTATAATTTTCTTACTCATACAGATGGACAGAAACAACTTTAGTTTAGCTATCGTATAAACAAAATAGGCTTCATGACTAGCACAACTACTCAAGGGATTTAAAAACCTATTCTGCCATGACTCGATGATGACAGCATCGTCGACAGGATGCAGGAGCTCCAGTCTGTCCTTATTGTGTCCGCATACCATGCAGTGATGCTGAGAGTCTTCAATCATCACAGGTAGGCGCGGGCGCGCGGCTGCCGCGTTGCGCTTGCGTCGTTCCGCGTGCCGACCGACGCGACGCGCGACGTGCTAATTCCGGCTTCGTCTTGCCACAGCGCCACAGAGTCACACCTGAGCCGTGCGCATTTTGTCGCATTAGGCGATTAACACACGGCACCGCGCACCGCCGCGGTTGGCGGTGAAGCGGATCTCATGTCGCATTGATCTCTATTAAATCCGTCGATGCCTAACACACGTACATCGCCTGACCGCGCGTTCAAGCGGTGCTCTCACCGCCACCGCCCCTCCGCGCTGACGACCGCGCGGTAAGGCGGCGCCTCACACACGGGGCGCCGCATAACCGCGCGGATCATTGTGGGTGCAGGACGTGTTGCAATTTAAAAATTGATCTGCTTATGTCCTGTTCTGCTTAAAAATGGATGAACCCAATATCTTATTTTTTTTTCTTTCTACGCCATAAAAGCCAGATTACTGTCACCACTTCAGCGTTCATTGTTGCCAGTGTCTGTGATCAAACTGGTCAAAACCGTGTTAAATCCATCCGCGCGGATAGGCGCGTAAACCGCCTTACCGCACGGGGCACCGCTATGAAATCCGCTTTACCGCAACCGCCCTCCGCGGCGGTGCGCGGTGCCGTGTGTTAATCGCCTTATCCACGCATATAAATACCGCTAAACTGCAATCGCTTGCTGCACACTGCACATTGAACTGTTGACAGTGCGCAGCCTTGCTGCAACGTTGTCAAACTAATGAATGAACCGCTGCGCTGCGCGCCGTGCACCGTGGTAAATGCGCTACGCTCAGGTAGATACAGACAGATCACTTAGGACAAAAATAGGTAACCGAGCCAAGGTTAATTTTACTTTCTTTCTAACTTATGTTCAACTAGCTCCCCCTTGCCGGGTGATAATTTTTTTGCCGATTACTTGGAGGATGGCTGGGGCGGTCATGTGACAAAGTCTTAGCTGATAGGTAGGAGGGGGTGGTTTAGGCGCGGGTCATATACAAGTGGCGTATGGCGGTGGCGCGGCTGCAGGTGCGCGGGGGCGAGGAAATGGCGCCACTTCCTCGCCACTTGCTCGCCCCTCGCGCACCGCCATTCGCCATACGCCACTTGTGTTTGTCCCGCGTCTTAGGTAGTGGTGCGGTGGTGCGCATCAACCTTTACTTTGTTTCATGCATTCTGAGATTGCGCCAAAGGTAAACACGCTCCTACTATAAGTGTAGAGTTGAGTAATTTTATTTGAATGCACAAACCATATTTCAAAAACTACCAACCATGGGAAGTAGTGAGGCAGACGAAGAGTCGAAATTTATTGATGTAGGTAGGTACTACACAAACAACAACAACAATCAAAAACATCATCAACAATTACATTACATCACTTCAGGATAAGATGCAAATAAGAACCTAATTATAAAGTTTAAATATTATCAACACGTGACAGAAACGTCACCCAGAGGGAAAATACTCTTAATACTGGTAACAGCATTCTTTTCTCAAAGGAAATATTCCTTTATTTTTAAAAAAGAAACAAATCAGCATCAGCAATCACAAATTTTCTAAAATTCGCTTGACAGACCAGCTATTCAATACTCAATGCTTAATACTTTATTGCATTCCATAATGTGTACATGTAACAGTTGGTATGTTAAAATATCGAATATCGAATCAATTATGGACCCTGTCGGGCACAGCAAAGTATAGGAGAGAGGATGAAGGCGTTGTTTGTTAAGAAACAAATTAAATAAATATTAAACTGAAATAGTAATAGTATTTGCTTTGATGGTATTTAAATAAGTATTTATATATTTGGTTTTACTTTTATTTTTATATTATACTACATATATTGCGCGAATTACATTACTAATAATTATAATAAATTAAAATGTTATGTTTTTTAGGCGTAAGGTAAGTTTTCATTGTTTGTTGAAAGTTATCGCAAAAATATTCGTCAAAAAATTTTTTTTTTAATTTGATGGTGAAGATTTTCTTTTTATTTATATTTTTGATGTATTCCGGTAACTTATTGAATATTTTAATGGATATAACAAATTATACCTTGCTTACCTTATACCTAAAATTTTCTCCAAAAACGCAATCGCATACGAGTCGCTGAAGACATGCTAGAACGAATCAATTCCGAGCCAACTTCGGAACTAAATGACCTGCAGACTTGAAATTTTGGATTTTAAGTATGTGATTATAGCTTACTGGATGACGAAAATTTCTGCGTTCTGGTCTTATCCAGAGGTTCTCAAACAGGGGCCTGAAAATGCGGCGAAATGGTTCCAGTAAAGGATGGTACGGCAGTGTTTGCTTCGCGCTCGAATTGGCGGGGGCACTCCGTGCCGATTGATTTGGGACACTTGTGGTTCGGTCGGTCAGAAACAACTATTTATTCAGCTGCACTTGAGCTGGTGGTGCTGGTGACGTGTCAAGTATTCCATCATACCACCAGTATATCTGAGAATAAAAATGGTTAGAAGAATTATGACGATTGACATTATTTTACTACTTTTCAATCGAAAATACATTACTTGAAGACTTCATCGTGAACTTTCTGGTATAATCTCAACACGCGCCGATATACATCGGAGCAGATTATTGTAAGATTACTCTTATCGCTGGAAATCAACTCGTTTTCAATTAACTATGTGTGCTGTAGATTGTTATCGCGTATCGCGCCGTGTATGTGTGCTCACTACTCTACACGGATATTACTAACGCGACCGCGTGCCTCCGCGTAGTGCAGTATCACAGTCGCACAGACAGAGAAACATTTCAAAAAAGCTCAATCCGAAAGGAAGAAGAAACGATGAATAAGATCAATACAGTGTCGCCATAATATGTGAACCGTCTACACCGGTAGTGTTTGAGGAGTTATGTTTACGAAGCAAAGTGCGACATTGTCCGTGCGCAGGTCGCGCGTGTCACGTGTGCATGAGCCAGTCGCATTCAAATAAACGATTGATCCGTAAGCACTGCTCAAGCTTATTTCCGGTTAGAAGGTTGTGTGAGTCAGCGGCGTGCGGGGCACTCGGGGAGGGGGAGCAGACCGAAGGGGGCGGTGGGGCGGAGGGCATTGAGACTCGCGTCACGCGTCTCGCAGTCTAAAGATCTCGACATGTTTGCGCGCTAAATATTCCGCTTGTCTCATTGATGTGGACAAGTGGGCCTTTCCCACGTGTAGCGTAATGAGTGCAGCAGCCGACAGCGCTGGTGCAGCCTCCCACGTGATCACTGTCAGTAGACCTCGGAAGCCTCCTTGCCGGCTGACTGACTATAGAGTCAGTCTGCGAGCATGCAATGCGAGTGCGCGGACACGGTCACCCCAGCGACAGCGACACAGCGCCGCTGCTTAGTTGTCAGTGTGGTGGACGGTGGAGGGCAGACACGTCAAAGTAAACAACGATCACCTTGAGAACAAAAGTGTGTAACACGATCGTTTTGTGGGAAATATCAAAATTGAGTTCGCGTTCTAGTTTATGTTCGCGGAAATGAAAATATTTTGATTTGTCCTATTGTAGCACCATATCGTCTCTTTTTGATTCACTTGACGATGGCCCATCTTATTAGGAGACGTTTTAGGTACCTACTTATTTTTATTCGTCGTAATTTTGAGTTCCGTCACTTTCGTTCTGGTTCTGACTGTGCGATACCTACCTACCTATATCGATGTAATCATTTCAGTCCTGCCAAACCGGTATCTAAATGCGATATTGCTAAGCTGTAGTGTAAATAGTCCGATACCGCTAGGTTTTAAGGATTCAAAAATACCTATTAAAGTGGTTTGTTTTTCGCATAGGTATAGTTTCCCGACCATTTGCCCAACCTACTATATTAATTTGTGTCGTTTTAGGTACTTGCGTAGGGAGAAATATTTATGCCTTTTCGGTCACTAACTATTAGACGAAAAAAAAATATAGTTTAAAATTTGACTTTCATTATAATAACGAAGTAGATAGTAACTGATATACATGTCCACGGGAATCTTTATATTTAACCAGTACCGAACACGTCGCCCAACTAGCTCTAAAATAAATAAATATTGAACCTTGAACCCGCAAGGTTGTATTGCTAGATTGTATCTGTGGAAGTAGGTACCTACTCGCCGCGCGCCGTTAGCAAGAGCACAACCGGAAACAATATCTCAAGAACCTCGACTCTTTAAGAAACCTCGACCCCCGGACTTTCACGGGATATACAGTCTCATCACCTATGACCGTGAGTGATGCGTCCGGTTTGCAGTCAACAGTGTCCGGACCATCTTATCTAGGGCGTCAAGTTATGTCTGAGTCCATTCCAGTATGCTGAAAGAATTAATACATCAAAACCGGCATGACCCAACCATTAAAGGCGCGCACTTTATTTCCTCTTGATAAAATACTGTTAAACCCTTAAATCAGGAGGTCTAAGAAGCGCTCCTTCAATGATAGTGCATTCCGCCCGATTCATGTCGGTAGTTTTGATAGCTGGTGCTTCCGACGTACCCAAATACTTGAAGGTCTCGCTTGAGCTTAAGCTGATGATATGTGCTTCTTAGCACATTTCATCATCTTGCGGCCGCAGTTCCCTCTGAGAGGCACTCCGTAGCGTCTCAGCGCCGCGCGCCCACTGCTTGTCTGCGTGGAACTCCGGACGACGAGTTTGCCTCGCGCCACCTGCCGCATTACTACTACCAGAAACTCTACATTTATACTCCTTGACTTAAATGTAGATAATGAACTCTTTGATCTATGCTTTAGTGTTATGTCCATAGATGATGCTCTGTGGTTATATCTTAAACGTAGTGATTGTGATTATATACTCTGTGATGTCTAGCATGACACATGTCACGGTCACGGTTGTTACAAATGTTTTTCATTTAAGCAGTGGTCAAATAATGTGAGCTAATTTGTAGGGGGAACATTCGGTTGACGGGGTTTCTGTTAGTTTAGCTCGAACATGACAAGTTCGCGTAATAAATTATAGTGTAGTCTGCCACAGCAACCACATGCCGCGCGGCGCAGCAGGCGAGTGTCGAGTCGTGTGGGCGTCATGTCACACAATGAGGAGCTGAAGTCAGTACTGACCGTGTGTTGTGTTGCAGGTGATGCGCGGGTGGTGCGTGCGGTGGGGCGGCGGGGCGCGCGCGCGCCTGCGCTGGCTGGCGGCGCTGCTGTGCTGGGGTGCGCTGGCGGCGCTGGCGCTGCCTCGGCTGGCGCCGCCGCCGCGCCGCGCTGCATCCGCGCCCGCGCCGCCCGCGCGCCTTCTGCTGCAGTCGGAGCCGGCCGCATCCACGCCCGCGCCGCCATCCACGGTGCTGCCGCACACGGACACTCGCGTGCTGTCCGAGGCCGAGCTGCGCGCCGACGCCGAGCGGCGCCTGCCCTCGCTGCCGCTGTCCTACTGGCACAAGCACCGAAACGACCAGCACAAGTTCCTGAAGAAGAAGGACTGCGCGCCCTTCCCATCCATCTACGACCTGGAGTTCCACAACACGTATTGGCAGACGCTGCATTCGTCCGACGGTGTGTTCCACATGTTCGGCGCGTACATGGACGCACGCAAGACGTCGCAGATTGGGCCCGCCGTGCGCATCCTGGCCGTGCACGACCGCATCCAGCCGCGCCTGACCACGCACTGCCAGCTGTGGTTCGAGGAGCGAGCAGCGCCCGTGGTGGTGCGCGTGCTGGAGTACAAGTACGTGTGGAACAACAAGTGGGGCAACTACCGCAACCACGTGCTGCAGCCCTACCTGCTGGCGTGCGTGTTGCCGCCCGAGGTGCGCTCGCTCGTTCCCGCGTCCGTATCGCTGGTGGAGGGCGCCTGCGACCGTGCCACCAACAACTTGCGCGTGTATTATGCGCTCCCCGAGCCGCCCGCCAAGCGCAAGGACTTCGCCGTGTGCGTCAAGGGCCTGGACTTTTTGTACGAGGACCTTTCTGTGCGGCTCGTTGAGTGGATCGAACTGGTGCGCCTGCTGGGCGCCGACAAGATTTTCTTCTACGAGCTGCAGGTGCACCCCAACATCACCAAAGTGCTGGACTACTACACGGCGCAGGGCGTCGTCACCGTGTCGCCCGTGACGCTGCCGGGTGGGCAGCCCAACCTGCCGGGCCTGCAGCACATGTACCTCAAGAAGAAGCTCAACCACAAGCGGCAGATGGAGCTGATCCCGTACAACGACTGCCTGTATCGGCACATGTACGAGTACCGCTGGCTGGTGCTGCTGGACATCGACGAGGTGATCGTGCCCCTGCAGGACGCAGACTGGGCCGGCCTTATGAAGAAGGTGGAGCCGCTGGCCAAGCCGGCGGCCGGCAAGCCGTCGCGCTCCTCCTACCACGCTTCCAACCTGTACTTCCTGGACTCGCTGGGCCACCAGCACGGCTGGGAGGAGGGCGTGCCGCACTACATGCACATGCTGCAGCACGTCACGCGCACCAAGAACTTCACCAAGCCCGGCCAGTACGTCAAGGTGAGCGCACGTCCAATCTTATTGTACTCAGTCTTACCACTCAGTGTGTGGTGGTCTACTCTCTTTAAAAACAAGTTCGGCCGAAGTTACGGGCATACTAGCTAACTCTTGTAAGGGTCTGAAATAAAAATTAACGATAACACGATACGACACTTGTCTGACTTGTCTGACTCTCGGTATCTCAATGTGTTTTAAAAATTCATGAATCTATACTTCTATACTTTAATATTATAAAGCAGGAGAGTTTGTTTGTTTGTTTGGTTGGTTGAACGCGCTAATCTCAGGAACTACCGGCTCGAATTGAAAAATTATTTTTGTGTTGGATAGTCCATTTATCGAGGAAGGCTTTAGACTATATAACAACAACAATGTTGCAAAAACGGGAATTTCGTTTATCTCTCTTATGTGACGTAGACGAAGTTGCGTGGGCAGCTAGTCTGAAATAAAAAGGGAGTACCTAACGTTCATTCCGAAGTGTCGAGCTACTGTCTGACTGGAAACGAAACGATTTCCACCAAACGGCTTGTATCGTTTCGGATCAGGCAGGAGGTCGTCGCATACGATCGACTCCATACCGTCGCGCGTCGCTTGCAAACGTATCTGTTCCTGCGCCTAGTCAAATGATTTCTTTCTTATTGAGTTGACTTTTTAATTTTTGAAAATGGTTGAAGTTGGCGTAGTATAGGTAGTCATCTATTGCATTAGAAGAAGAAGAAAATAATCATTAAACACAGAAGCTGAGATGGAATATACAAATGATGAAAGGGGTTTGAATTTTTTAGCTTCCGCCATTTTGTTTTTTTTCAAAGTAGCGGTCACGCATAAGATCTATATTACTCGATAGCTGGTGTCAATACAAACAAGTTTTGTATGATCTGATGGCAAAATGATCTAAAGTGTCACGACTCCTAGATATGAGTTATCAAGGTGTAGATTTTATTTTATAATAATAAATTATTCTTAATTTTTCTTAAGCACTGCCCTTACATTCACTGATAGCATCTTCAGCACAACTTGGATTTGTTCGGACATGCATTAAACGTGTATCAATCGATAGCTGGCATCAATACAAACTAGTTTTGGCGCGCATTCAACAAAATGTTCAAAAGTGTGACATTTTCGAGATATGAGCTATCAAAGTTAATGTCCATTCACTAATAAAATAAATATATCTTCAGCACAACTTAAGCGTCCTCCAACGAATTAACCCTGTGATAGCTTCGACGCTCCAAACCGCCATTTTTGTAATTTACGTGCATGTGCTCGCGTCGATATGCCAGATCGGACTGTTTTGTTAATCCCGCACATCTACACGTAAAGTTCGGACCGCGGGAAACAGCACGGAAGTACCGCCGCGCCGCGCGCCGCCGCCGTTCCATCCCTCGCTCCAAACTGTACGTGTAGATGTGCGGGATTAACAAAACAGTCCGATCTGGCATATCGACGCGAGCACATGCACGTAAATTACAAAAATGGCGGTTTGGAGCGTCGAAGCTATCACAGGGTTAATTCGTTTGTTCTGTGAACATCCGCTTCTCTGAGAAACAAAGCATATGACGAGCTCGTTGATTTTATAAGTCAGTAGGTTTCAGCTGATCGCGATTTCGTCAGCAAAATGCAGGCAGCTAACGCGATGACCAAACGATCGTCCATTTTTCTTACTACTGCGTAAAAAACTTTTAAAAGTTATAACGTTCCACGCGCCAGTCCAAACTGCAGTCAAAATTCTTGAAAATCAATTTACATGCACAGTTCGGAACGTTTGTATAGATTATGTAGGTAAGTTTCGTCGGCAATCCAAACCGTGAATGCATTTTTAATCGTAATTAGCACAACAGTTTGATCCGCAGTCCAAACTATACACATTAACTGCGGTTTGGAACGCAGTCCAAGATGCGCGATCCGAACTGGACATGTGAAGGGCGCTATATTTACTTTGGTTTTGACTCCGAAAAACTCATTTGTTTTGATGCCAGCTATCGATTAATGTAATGCTGGTATCAATGAAGGTCTTGTGCGTGGCCGGTGGCCGCTACTTTGAAAAAAAAAAAACAAAATGGCGGAGGATAATCCGGCCACGCTTCATACAAAATGTTCCATGTTCTTTATGGCAACGCGACCACAGCCAAAAGGATTCCATCGGATACGACGACAGGTGAACGGAGCCGATTCGCGTATCGCAGTATGTCGTGGCGCGGACGACGCCCGCGGTCAAGTTGCTGTGCGCGAATTAGTAAAGGCGCACGGATAGGCCTCACACGTGTATTAAGCGTCGCTTTGCAAGATATTAATGTGATTGTGTCCACTGCAAAACCACGGACACGCTATATGCATCAATTGGCGTCATTAGTATGCACGTCACATCAAGCTTCACTTTACCAGTATAACATGGCCTTGCTTTGTTTAGATTTCATGGACAATGAGAGATGTGCCTGAACTAGTTTTGTATAGCTTGACCGGCTCTCTGTGCGTAGGTACATGATTTAATATCGATGACAGATTGTAAAACCCGTTCTGATCCGATGCGATGCGGGCCGTTTGGTGGAAATCATCCTTTAGTTGGAGACCAGATCCCTTGAGTTAGATTCCCAGGCCGACAATAAGCCCCTTCGTACACAAGGCTACGCAAATCTTTGATACTAATGTTGTATACCACATACCACATTAGTATCAAGTCGCGAGTATAGAGTAGCGCACGGTGACACGGCCCGTACACACGACATCGGTCGCTAAGCAGATCACACTTTTCCCAAAATATCAAAAATCTAAATGCCATCTTGGAAATCACTGCGACTTATGTAGCGATGATCTCGTCTGGCAAGTAGTGCGCGACTAGCACGACGCGAGTCGCGGGACGAATGTCGGCGATGCGACTCGTGTACGAACTTCAATAAAACTTCAATACCTATTTGTATGGTGACAGTCGCTTGAAGACTAACATCGTTGAGTATCTAAGATTTGATTAGCCTTGTGTACGAAGGGGCTAACATTCAGTTTCAAATAGACCAGTAACAGTAGACAGAAGTGCCTGTTACTGACAGGCACTTCTGTCAAAGCAGGTAATAATCAAAAACAAAAAAATATTAATAGACTTTAGGTGCCCATTCCAAAGCGCAGATACAGATCTCCGTCATACAACTGGTTAAGAAAGAACGCGATGACTGCAGTCTGTACCCATATGCCTTACCATAAATGTAGCTAATAAGTCGTGGCCTTAAGTCGAAAGTGGTCACCAAAAAATACTCGGTAAAGCAAATCTTAGTGTGCGTCCACACTGAATGCGCGGTGACTGGAGCCTAGGCGGGCGCGGCGAGCGGTGGCGTGCGGTGGCCACAGTGACGCGCGAGCTCTTGTAGCGGTTCGACGTATTTCAGGGGTTGCAAACAATGAACGAGGATTTGCTATTTTTACTAGACAGTCCGATCCTGAGTTGGGAGGTGTTGAACACTAGAGATAGGCCCATAGTGTGGCCAGAACGCGCGGACGGGAACGTTTGAAAACTACGCGAGTTGTTTCGCTCAGTCCCGTCGCGCTAGGCTTCCGCCTTAGTCACTACACTATGGACGCAAAGGCGCGTTTCATTTGTTTGATAATTCGCGCCCGTCGCGCGTCGCCGCGTCGTCGCAACCGCGATAGGCTCGCAACGTGGACGCACACTTACGTACTTCGTTCTTATAAAAAGGTCTTGGACCTGAAGAAGGCTATTGTATTATTTACTTCATCGTGATTTTACGGCAGAAAGAAAAAAAAAACCATTATTAGGGCTTGTGGAACCCTCGTTTTTACTCTTACGACAACATTTATTTGAAATTGAGGTTGCCTATCATCCAAACAGACTTTACCAAGTCCGCAATGCTAAGTTTCATAGTAATATGTCGTGGTTTATACAATCAAATGTGTCTGAGAGTTTACAAAATAGTATTCTATATGTAAGGACAATAAGTAAGAAGGTTGTATGTTGGATGTTCCAGGCGTTCCACGAGACGGACCGCGTGCTCGCGCTGCACAACCACTTCCCGCTGGCGTGCCTGGGCGGCGCGTGCAGCACGTACGCGCTTGACACGCAGATGGCGCGTCTGCAACACTACCGCGCCGACTGCGTGTCCGCACTCAAGTCCTGCCGCGAGCTCAAGGCCGAGGCAGTGCGCGACGAGGCGCTGTGGCGCTGGCGCGAGCCGCTCATCGCGAGCGTGGACGCCGTGCTGCGCGCGCTCTCCTTCCTACCGCCGCTGCCGCACCGGTGACCCCCACGGTCCCACGCTCTACGCTTAGTCTTATGTATTAAATGCTAGTATTAAACGTATTTTTATAGTTACTCTATATGGTGTTTCATTGGTTACTTGACACCGTGTTCTTACCGACACAGACGGTGATGAGCACAGTTAGGATGGTTAGACAAGCACCCCACTGTAAAACCGGACCACCGTAGGCGCAGGCTTGTAGACCGTGAGCAATGGGCTAGCTCGCCGTCTGTCCGTCTTATGACGACAGGCCGTGTCGACGAGATGTCAGCATAATGGAGGGGCCCCAGGGGCCTCCAGGAAGGAATGTTCCTTCCTCGCCGGGGTTTTAGTCAGTAAAAGTCTGACACTCCCCCCCACTCCGTTCAGAGTGGGAGAAGTTATTTGATGATATCCCGTCCGAAAAAAAAAATAGTTTGCTGTTCTTTTTTGTGCTCTAAAGTGCATAAGCATGCTTTAAGTCTAGCTGCGCCCTTTTTCTCTCTTCAAAACCGTTGACCCGCGATACACAAGACGTCTTCACTCGGGCCGATTTAGTACCTGCTTTTCCCACACTAAGGAGTCAATTTCGCATCTTTTAAAGGTGTGCGTGTGGATTGAGAGATCTTTTCAAAAACCTGTTCCAATCCCAACCAAATTATAAGAGGATTTAGGAAATAATTGTGAAAACTTCATGGTAAGATAAAAAAATTGTGAAACCTAAACAAACAAAGTTAGAACTCATTAACTGGATCTCTCAATCTGGACAACTGAACAAAAAGCCATAACGCGTTTCCAAGAATATACTGCCTATGTGTTTATATTTTGCACTTTAATTAATTGTGAAGAATTTGTGAAAGCTGCTAAACAAACTTTCGATTCGTTTCAAAGCCACGTTTAAGATTTATAACGGTTTATATGGATCACTCAGAGTGGACAATTTTCGATTGAGTGATCACACTGGGGTCCCGTAAAGGGCCATGGACCGCACGACCTCCGCATAGAGCCTGCGGCAGGAGGTGTTTGGCCCCCCAATTAGAAGTACGAACGTAAGAGCACTACACATACAGAAACTAACTATGCAGAAACATGTCATTTAAAAACGTAATTTTATATTATTTAAATTATGCAGTGAAACCAGACACAAATCACTCGTATAAAAACGTTTAAAGTGCATCATAATTTGAATTGTACGGGTAATGATTCCAATCGGTGATATGGTCACCCTACTCAACGTTTTCCTCAAGGATTGTAAAAAATGATTTATCTTTTTAAGTATAACACTTACAGGGACGACTGATTCGTCAAATTTTAGTACAACATTTTTCACAATTTCTGATGTATCTACCTTCTACCTATAAGTTTTGGTTTATTAAATATAGTTCAAAATAATGATCTCTCAGTTGGGACGATCGACAAAAACAAGATTTTCATTTTCTCTTGAACCAGTAAGATTTGAATCACGATTTTTGTTTCACAATTTTTTCCAGAAGCATAATTTGCAATAAACATGATAATTATTCATACTTTTTCAGTATTAGGTCGTGTTTTACAAGATCACTCAATCGAAAATTGTCCACTCTGAGTGATCCATATAAACCGTTATAAATCTTAAACGTGGCTTTGAAACGAATCGAAAGTTTGTTTAGCAGCTTTCACAAATTCTTCACAATTAATTAAAGTGCAAAATATAAACACATAGGCAGTATATGCTTGGAAACGCGTTATGGCTTTTTGTTCAGTTGTCCAGATTGAGAGATCCAGTTAATGAGTTCTAACTTTGTTTGTTTAGGTTTCACAATTTTTTTATCTTACCATGAAGTTTTCACAATTATTTCCTAAATCCTCTTATAATTTGGTTGGGATTGGAAGAGGTTTTTGAAAAGATCTCTCAATCCACACGCACACCTTTTAAAGTGTCCATTCTGAAATGTTAAAACTGAACTAAGTATTACAAAGATGGTGTAATAAAATAAAAGATCAGTATGGACCTCGTAGGGAACAGCAACATTAGGAAAAAAAAGAGAGGTAAGTATAACTTAAATAATATATTATGAAATCCGTCGGAACTCAACTCTCGGATTCCAAACACCTTAGATCCTTCGCCTCAACAAAAACCTACAAGTACTGGGGTATGTCGGAAGCATTAGGTATCCATACTGCCAACGTGAAGCCCTCGTGGAGCGCTTCTTTGGCCGCCTAAATCAGCCAGGCAGTCTTGTCCCTGCCGGGGTTGCGGGACTGTTCGAAAGAGATACCGTGGCCCCGGAACGTAAAGGGCGAGAAGGAACATGGATGGGTTTTAGTCAGTAAAAGTCTGACAGTCCCTCCCGCTCCACACAGAGCTAATACGAGTATAGGTTAATTATAATACGAGCATAGGTTCACCAACAGCTTCTTTGTATAGCATATTGGTACGAGTATATATAGGTTTTAAAGTCTTGGATTTACACAGTGATGGGATTGTATATCCCGCGGAAGTGCGGGGTCAGGCTTCTTAAATGCTCAGAACCTGACAACCGAGAGGTATGCAGTCTCAGGGTATACCCTCGGAAGTATACTTCCTAGAAGCCGACGTGAGGATACCCCGAGATGTGGCCTGAGTGGACAAGGGCCTCACTCTGCTCTCCTTAGCTAACGAGAACTGAAGCAAACCTATTAGACACTAATTACCGCAAGGAGGTGTGGCAGGGCAAGGAGCTTCACAGATGGTTTTAGCGAATCCATGGGCCCGATGTAGACTTCTTATCGCTCGTATCCAGGCTGCGCTTCGGTGATCTCTTTGGGGAAACCGAAACTTTTGTCTGTGCAAATAATGGACGAAGTTATCATGACGTATACCTGCCGGAAATACATTGTGAAGGATGGCACGGTTGATATATTATGTCGGGTATGCTACCGGCCGGGAGAAACGATCCGACTATTTCTGGGTGTTCTCGTCTGGTTAACGGAGAGACACAACCTCGTTGTCAGGATTATCCACCAGCAACTTGCTTGGAAGTACAACCTTGTGAATTCAGAAATGTATTTGGATCGAGTAATTACCACTGACGGGACTATTGTTGCCAATAAAGCCTAACCTTGTGAAAGCAGAGAAAGATAAACATTTCAAAAATCTAGATCTTACTCAAACTTAAAATCATAACATATTTTATATCGGGGGATTAAACGAAGCCATAACATACCGGAAGTAGTTTAACTCCCGAGCGGGCGAGGGTACTAAACCGAGGGTATTTAAGATGGCGTTTAGTCTCGGGGTGCAAACTAAACTTTTTACTTCGAGTGCGAGAAAAATGGTAAACGTAAAAAACACTTAAAATGTTTCTTATTCCTCCAGTCCATAAAACTTTCGAAGTTTTTAGGTACCTAAATAATCCGCGATTTTGGCGGCAAAAGATTATATATTATGTTTTCTGCTCTTTGCTCGAGGTCAAACCACAGATTATATTATAATCACTACGTTTAGTCAAACGTCAAACTCTTCAATGTCACTGAATTCTTCAACAATTTAAGACCGAACTTTACACCCCAACCAACAAAAGTTAGTTGTATAGAAGTCCATAGAACGTTTTGTAAAAACTAATCAGTAGTCAAATAAAAGGCCCACAGGCACTAATATTCATCATACATTCTATTTACATTCGTTCACACCACTGCAGTGTCTTCAGTGTTTTTGAAGAGCAAAAGATATAGAATACGAAGAAATCAGAAATTGGAATCGGAGTTAGATATTATTTTATTTTGTAATTAAATTATTCATCTCATATGGGGAAAATGATGTGCGACTGTTCTTTTACTGATAAACTTTGTATGGGTTTACGGCAATATTTGAACGCCCCCCTCGAATTATTGAGCTTTTACTTAAATAATTACGAATTTTAAGTCATAAACATACTTCCAGCTTCCTGAACTCTACTATAGCACTCGTTACGACAGATATCAACCACCATTACAAGAAATTAGGGTTCCTTTTGCTCGTCCGTGTGCCATAAATGTGATGTTTTTTTTTTATCGATTTTTGTCGTTTTTTATTAAACACGTCAGAAAACATGAGTTTCTAAATCAGCACTACTACGAAGTCAGAGTCATACTTATTAGTCAATATTTATTCATACTCTGACTTTTTGTGGTAAAGTTGCTGACTTTCCTTAATAGAATAACCAAACCACTACAGGAATCATTGTCCATATTTAAATAATTCTCAATTTCTGTACGGAACCATTTTCTATAATCCTTGTCATAAGTTTATCACTACGACTATAACGAGCTTTAGAAAACCTTTTTAAGACAAGTTGGGCAACATAAGTGTAATTTGAAACTCCGCTACATCGCCAAATCACTCTGTCATAGATTTGTTGTGCCCACTATAGTACTATGTACTATAACGACGATCTAATAATCCACAATATCACAATGTCGCCCTATTCTTGAGTTTTCATCTCTACTATAACGAAAGACCCAGTATAGTACGTTCAGAACCTTTATTGCGTCGATCAGGCACATTAAGGCGTCAGTTAACACTGTTATAAAGTTCTATTGTTGTATACTAGTCACATTGGTGGTTGCAATAACTCCTGACTATAACAGCTATACAAAGTCACGAAGTAAACCTTTACATCAATTCCTAATAGGTCGTTTTTGCTGTATAAACTTATAGAGCCAATTTGTATTGGCAAACGCTTTTACACAACAATCAATTACCGCCAAAACCTTTATTTAACTTTTACCCAGCTTTTTGGAGATAAAAGGTTTGGTTATAGGGAAAAATTGTTGGTTGGGACTCTATTAAAATTTTGAAATTCTCGCGGTCAGTTTTTCTTCTAAACCAGTCACAGATTAACAATTTAAAACACATGGCGCCTTCTTTGCGGAAAAAAAACCATGGAACTAAAACTCTCAACATTTTTGCAATGAAGATGGTCCACACTCCACAGGTAATATGTAGATATTTACTGGCTGTTTGAGTTTGTCTATGATAAAAAACTAATTACTTTTCACTCCCTAGAGACTAAAGTATACACTTTGGTCCCGCTTCGTGGGACTCACTTTAGAGCATGAGAAGTAAACTAATATTTTATTTCACACATGCCTAGATAGGCACTTATAAAACGTCGAAAAATGTGCACGGTTGATGAAGGTCGATGCCATGGAGAAGAACCGGCAAGAAACTCCTGATTCTGAAACATTTCTCCGACATTCGTTTCGCCGTTGATCGGTTCACCGACAGAACGATTCACTTTTCATTTTTTCTCCGACAGAACTTTTCAACGACGAACGATTCGCCGACAGAACGATTCACTTTTCATTTTTTCTCCGACAGAACTTTTCAATGAAGAACGATTCGCCGACAGAACGATTCACTTTTCATTTTTTCTCCGACAGAACTTTTCACCGGCGAGCGATTCGCCGACACAACTGTTCATCTGCTCCTGGGTTATAAAACATAGGTATTCGACATGTAGACCTGTTTCCGTTTAGCTCCCTTTTTTTTTTTGGATGGGAAATCATCAAATGACTTCTCCCACTCTGGGCGGAGCGGGAGGGAGTGTCAGACTCTTACTGACTAAAACCCATCCATGTTCCTTCCTCGCCCTTTATGTTCCGGGGCCGCGGTATCTCTTTCGAACAGGCCCGCAACCCCGGCAGGCTTCGGCCCTTGCGGGCCCCTCCCCTTATGCTGACATCTCTTTTAGGCGCGCGTGGAACACGAACGCGCCGTCGACACGGCCTGTCGTCGTCGTTAGACGGACGGACGGCTAGCTAGCCCATAGCCAACCGTCCACAGGCCCGCATCTACGGTGGCCGGTAGCCACGACGTGGCCCCGACGCCCGGTGCGTCTCCCGCGGCAGCCGGGAAGAGAGGATCTCTCTCTCTCTCTCGTTCCGCCACCTCCTTCGCTAGCATGACTGCTTCGCAGAAGGAAGTGACGGCTACCCATTCCGTCTCGCTCCGGACCATGGATTGAACCAGGGCCGGACGCGAGAGATCGCCGCTACGAGGACACGGCGGTGCTCCGCCCACGCAGGGTAGACTTCCACCGTGTGCTCCACCGTGTCCTCCGGTCGATCCTCGCAGTGGAGACACCCGGGCGTTTCCTCTCGCCCGATTCGGTGCAGGTACCTCCCGAAACATCCGTGTCCGGTGAGGACCTGCGTCAGGCGGAAGGTGAGGACGCCGTGTCGCCTCTCCAGCTACTCCTCAAAGAGGGGACTTACCACCACTATCGTGGCGTGCCCTCCGTTTAGCTCCCTTAGGTGGATATTGGTACTTACAGAGATGTATGAAAATATATTTTTTTTAGAAAAATGCATGTTTTATTCGGGCTAGGGGCGCGGGCGAGGTGTCCAGAGACGGGCTAGCGAATTTTGGAATAAAACTTGTTAGGTGCCGAACAAAAATTTTGAGTTTTGGTCAAAAAACCAGTTTTCGAAAGAAAAAAATTGGAATTTCACCCCACAACCTGGAGACCGGGACACGGAACGCGGACCAGAATTCAGGGAAGAAGGGTGAGGACTATTGCAACTATAATCTAAATTGAAATGTGAAAGAAAATTTGGAAAAACCATTAATTTTAAGGAATTTCTCTGAAAATAAGGGATGGAGTCCAGACGCGCGTGTGCGCACGATATGGTCAGAACACAGGCGGACGCCTAGTTTGGTCTAGAAAAGCCGAAAACAGCTTCAAAATCGCACGTCTAGAATAGAAGATATCAACGTTTTCGTTTTTGACTGGCTCCCTTAGGTGGATTTTGGTACTTACAGAGATGTATGAAAATAACTATTTTTTAGAAAAATGTATGTTTTATTCGGGCTAGGGGCGCGGGCAAGGTGTCCAGTGTTTCATTTTATGTATTAGTATTATATTGTATTATTGATTGTATTTTGTGTGTATTTGTGTGTTTCTTTAAAACAATAAACGGAAACAGGTCTACATGTCGAATACCTATGTTTTATAACCCAGGAGCAGATGAACAGTTGTGTCGGCGAATCGCTCGCCGGTGAAAAGTTCTGTCGGAGAAAAAATGAAAAGTGAATCGTTCTGTCGGCGAATCGTTCGTCATTGAAAAGTTCTGTCGGAGAAAAAATGAAAAGTGAATCGTTCTGTCGGCGAATCGTTCGTCGTTGAAAAGTTTTGTCGGAGAAAAAATGAAAAGTGAATCGTTCTGTCGGTGAACCGATCAACGGCGAAACGAATGTCGGAGAAATGTTTCAGAATCACTCCTGATTCTGAAACATTTCTCCGACATTCGTTTCGCCGTTGATCGGTTCACCGACAGAACGATTCACTTTTCATTTTTTCTCCGACAGAACTTTTCAACGACGAACGATTCGCCGACAGAACGATTCACTTTTCATTTTTTCTCCGACAGAACTTTTCAATGAAGAACGATTCGCCGACAGAACGATTCACTTTTCATTTTTTCTCCGACAGAACTTTTCACCGGCGAGCGATTCGCCGACACAACTGTTCATCTGCTCCTGGGTTATAAAACATAGGTATTCGACATGTAGACCTGTTTCCGTTTAGCTCCCTTTTTTTTTTTGGATGGGAAATCATCAAATGACTTCTCCCACTCTGGGCGGAGCGGGAGGGAGTGTCAGACTCTTACTGACTAAAACCCATCCATGTTCCTTCCTCGCCCTTTATGTTCCGGGGCCGCGGTATCTCTTTCGAACAGGCCCGCAACCCCGGCAGGCTTCGGCCCTTGCGGGCCCCTCCCCTTATGCTGACATCTCTTTTAGGCGCGCGTGGAACACGAACGCGCCGTCGACACGGCCTGTCGTCGTCGTTAGACGGACGGACGGCTAGCTAGCCCATAGCCAACCGTCCACAGGCCCGCATCTACGGTGGCCGGTAGCCACGACGTGGCCCCGACGCCCGGTGCGTCTCCCGCGGCAGCCGGGAAGAGAGGATCTCTCTCTCTCTCTCGTTCCGCCACCTCCTTCGCTAGCATGACTGCTTCGCAGAAGGAAGTGACGGCTACCCATTCCGTCTCGCTCCGGACCATGGATTGAACCAGGGCCGGACGCGAGAGATCGCCGCTACGAGGACACGGCGGTGCTCCGCCCACGCAGGGTAGACTTCCACCGTGTGCTCCACCGTGTCCTCCGGTCGATCCTCGCAGTGGAGACACCCGGGCGTTTCCTCTCGCCCGATTCGGTGCAGGTACCTCCCGAAACATCCGTGTCCGGTGAGGACCTGCGTCAGGCGGAAGGTGAGGACGCCGTGTCGCCTCTCCAGCTACTCCTCAAAGAGGGGACTTACCACCACTATCGTGGCGTGCCCTCCGTTTAGCTCCCTTAGGTGGATATTGGTACTTACAGAGATGTATGAAAATATATTTTTTTTAGAAAAATGCATGTTTTATTCGGGCTAGGGGCGCGGGCGAGGTGTCCAGAGACGGGCTAGCGAATTTTGGAATAAAACTTGTTAGGTGCCGAACAAAAATTTTGAGTTTTGGTCAAAAAACCAGTTTTCGAAAGAAAAAAATTGGAATTTCACCCCACAACCTGGAGACCGGGACACGGAACGCGGACCAGAATTCAGGGAAGAAGGGTGAGGACTATTGCAACTATAATCTAAATTGAAATGTGAAAGAAAATTTGGAAAAACCATTAATTTTAAGGAATTTCTCTGAAAATAAGGGATGGAGTCCAGACGCGCGTGTGCGCACGATATGGTCAGAACACAGGCGGACGCCTAGTTTGGTCTAGAAAAGCCGAAAACAGCTTCAAAATCGCACGTCTAGAATAGAAGATATCAACGTTTTCGTTTTTGACTGGCTCCCTTAGGTGGATTTTGGTACTTACAGAGATGTATGAAAATAACTATTTTTTAGAAAAATGTATGTTTTATTCGGGCTAGGGGCGCGGGCAAGGTGTCCAGTGTTTCATTTTATGTATTAGTATTATATTGTATTATTGATTGTATTTTGTGTGTATTTGTGTGTTTCTTTAAAACAATAAACGGAAACAGGTCTACATGTCGAATACCTATGTTTTATAACCCAGGAGCAGATGAACAGTTGTGTCGGCGAATCGCTCGCCGGTGAAAAGTTCTGTCGGAGAAAAAATGAAAAGTGAATCGTTCTGTCGGCGAATCGTTCGTCATTGAAAAGTTCTGTCGGAGAAAAAATGAAAAGTGAATCGTTCTGTCGGCGAATCGTTCGTCGTTGAAAAGTTTTGTCGGAGAAAAAATGAAAAGTGAATCGTTCTGTCGGTGAACCGATCAACGGCGAAACGAATGTCGGAGAAATGTTTCAGAATCAAGTTGTCGACATCTGAGACGAGAGTACAGTAGACACGGCACGTATCGTTACGAGGTTCTTCTCTCGAGAGCCCTGACCACAGTGACCACCGGCAGCTCGTACTCTGTTCCCAGCGCTGGTGGGTGAATATTGGAATATTTAAAAACGTGAAAGATGTGTTATTTATTTATTTAACAATTTATGTACACACTAAATAAAAAAAAAAAAGTGTTGTTATTGTTGTAAAATAATTCAATGAAATTACTAAAAAATTTTTTTAGTAGTTTTTTTAGTAAAAATAATATTCTCGATGTGTATATTATGAATATACAAGTTGTCGCTTTGAATCCTGGTCAAATTTAAGGGGGTGCTACAGACCATCACACTGGACAATTTTCCACCATCGCAATCGTAGCAAACTAATCAGCTGCCTCACACATTTGGTCGAGTACCTAGGTATTGGAATTTTGTATGTACAGTAAGCGTTCATAAGCGCACAGGCACGCGAAGGATCATATTGCTGTGAACGCACGGCCGAGCGTCCGTGCGGCTGTATGTGTAAGCTGTCTCAATACAGTACCTACGCACACCACAGCCACAGAGTCGCCTACTGTCGCAAGTTGTCGCGTCGCTCTCCACGAAACAAAAAGATATATATTACCGTCTCTTTTGTTATACACGCAGCAAACGCATGATCGTATTTGCATTGGATAGGTAAACTTCGACCATATCTACCAGGTGTTGATAGCTGTTTAGGTTAAGCAGTGGATTCACGATCAACGTGTCTTGAGTTCAAATCCCGTTTACATACGGGTTTTTTTTTTGTAACCACTTTAATTTATATTTGTATTTTATACAAAAACTATTTACTTAGGTATTTATTTTGAAATGGGTTCATGCTCATTATTTATTTTTTATAAAGATTTAAATATAAGTTAATAACCCATCATAACTATTTATGAGATTGTGTAATATTTTTTCGGTGTTGGAAGGTGGAAAAAAAAGTGCTGACAGATAACAAAAATTGTTTTATTCGTTTCATTTATTCATATAATTAACAACTTTAATAAGATTTGTAACGTCACATTCCTACCTAGATATAAGAAGTTCTCTTGTTACCGTTCATAAGATTTTTTTGTGTATCTGGATACCCACTTTTAAGTCATTTTTTATTAACATAACAAGGATATTCTAATAACACAAATATAATTGTTGATACCCACTTCTATCTATCGGTATTCAACAGAGCTTACTGAAAACTAACACATAATTTATACTTCGTGAATATGTTTTTTATGTGACGTCACAATAAATGTAACTCATATTGAGGTTATAGTTTAAGTGTTCATTTTCCTGAAGAAAAGAAGATTGAAACTAAACCTCAATTTAGGAATTATTAATATCGCTAAATATTTTGTAACACGTCTAATTAAAACTAGAACATTAGGGATTAAAATTTTGTATAACCCCCATTATTTTCAATGCAGTCAAGTAGACGTATGCGGCTTAAAGTCACCTAAAGGGCAATGGAGAGGGCTATGCTCGGAGTTTACTTGCGTGATCGCATCAGAAATGAAGACATCCGCAAGAGAACCAAGGTCACCGACGTAGCCCGAAGAATTGCTAAACTTAAGTGGCAGTGGGCAGGGCACATTGCTCGCAGAACGGATGGCCGATGGGGTCGAAAAGTTCTGGAGTGGCGACCGCGAACCGGAACAAAATGGAAGTAATCCAGTGAAAGTCTAAATATTCCCGTGCGAAATGTAATCGTTCTTCTTTATGTCTTTCTGTCAAGAAGGGCATTTTAGCTGATCTTCTGTGATGCAAGCCTTCAGCGTGGAGGGCACGGCGAACAGTTTGCGGTGACTCCGAGTGTGTCGTAGGTGTGAAACCATTGGTTTCATACTCGCCCACGATATGTTGTCGCTGCGCTTCGCTAATAAGCGACGACCTTCCACTTCGCTGTCTACTTGCAAGGCTCCCTTCTTCCTCATACCTTTTGATCCAGAGACTTACTGCATTTCTCTAAACAAAAAAAATGATGTTAGGCAGCTGTAATAAATACTAAAGTGACTTCATTCACTCTGCATTTATAAATCCAATAATAAACACTAATTATTTATCTTGCATGATAGATTGAAAAAAAAAATAACGAATTAAGTAAACCACAGGTCACCAAATAAATGAACAATTTATAATACCCATTCGTTTTTAAATTTTTAATGTTTAAGTTACAATTCATAAATAATTATAATACTCACATTTAGTCCTATTAAGGCCACTTTTATGAAGCGCGGATAATTCGCGATAATAGTCGCCCTCGCCTTAATATTAATATTTGCCCGCATTTTAAGAATCACACCAACAACAATACCGCTATCTATTAAACCACACGTCACGGACCATCAAATACCACATTATATAGTGTATTCTGTATGACTACAACCAAACGACAAAGTTCATTCCGATCAAGTTAAAATATTCATAAAACTCATGTCTACCTCACAGAAATCTAACAAAATTCTTGACTTATTTTTCTATCTACCTCCCTAACTTTACGAAATGTGTGAACAAAGCAAACAAGTTAAATAATATAATATTTCTGTAGAGTAAAAACTTACAAAAAGACTAAAAGTAACTGTGCGGGATTTGAACTCACGGCTTACTGATTCGCTCTTAATTCTGGACGGGCCCAACCGCTAGGCCATCATGTCTTAGATATTGGCATTGAAATTATGAACTACAACTAGTTGCTGACAATACCTATTTTGTTGAAAGTAGAAGGTCGTAAGTCAAACTAAACGTCAAGCTATTGCTTTGTGAGATTGCTTATCGACTTTTGGTCGGTACTGTATGTATATGTAACCGTAAAATTGTCAAACACGTTAGATTGAATCTCTCTAGCGAGATTATAAACTCTCGGAATATTGTCAACTGAATATACCTACTGCTTACAATATAACGCATTATTTTTCAGTAGATTGTAATCTATCGAAGTGAACTCGTAATATTATGAAATGCATGCGACGGAAGTATCTCTGCCCGCATAATCGGGACTTTATCACCCCCACGTTAGGTTAGGTAGGTTCCTTTAAATCCTGCAGACAGAAATAGGTGCCCGCGTAGCGGGGCTCCGCCGACTACGCTTTTTAGGGGAATATAAAGTGTTTTGAGCTTAGGTTATATTAATCAGTACTTCTCAGGAATAGTACAATATCTTTTCCTGAGAGTGGTATCATAGGGCAAGGGGGACCCCTCCTTCCCTCCCCCTCCTGCACACCTCGCGAATTGACTTCCATCACATACATTTCACAATATTACGGTTTCACTTCGATAGATTACAATCTACTGACTACCGAAAAATATTGCGTTATTTTTTAAGCAGTACGTTCGTTTGACAATCTTTGGAGAGTTTACAATCTCGCTAGTTATCTTACAATATAACGGGTCTTACAATTTTACGGTAACATATACAGGGTGTACATAGACTCGTCACGAAGCCGTCAACTAATCAAACAACGAAGAACTCAATGTATCACACTCAAAACATTGTGCTGATGGATGGATTGACTAGTACGGGGGGTCGTGGAGGTTATTAAAGTTTATTTATAAATTAATTAATAGATCTGTATGGGGATTCCTTATATTATTTTACTATTTTTTAAACAATACATTAATTCTAATCATAATAAAAGAAACGCCTGCCAGACAAGTATTAGCAAATAATTTAAAATCGTTGAGTTACTATTAGTACTGCACCACATTTCAAAAAAGTTTTAGCAAACAGTCGTATCAATCAGAATATTTTTATTTTATTGTTGCTGCTCTATTGGCGGAGAATACGTCAATAACATGAGTTACTCTCATGGTTTAATATTGCTGGGCTCATAAGGACATTGGAAAGCTCCTGGATACATTATGTGTGGATTATGCCGGTGCTCATGGTTTCGGGTGGTGCGTGCCACCCTCCTCGTGGACGGTGTCACTACCTGGACACACCGTCTAGCCTGTGGCTCAAGTACCGACGAAGTTGCTCCACTGGCTCGCAGATGACTTGTCAGACCTCCAGGGTTGTGAACTTCTTAGTCGCCACATAAAGACTCCTTTAGTGTCTTATATGCTTTTCTACTAATGTTTGTACAAATTATAAGTTGAATAAAGCCAACATTTGGTAGGAAACCCATAAGTTTTGTTATTTTATAACAATTTATTCAACTTTTATTATGCGAAACATTTTTCAATACTGACTATAATAACAATGAAGAATTATCTTCGCCCAAATATTCTCGATCTTGATACGTCATCGTCTAAAGCGGCTAAAAATGGTCAAGAAGCATGATGGTGAAGCAGAGAAGAAGCAACTTTTTGATAATCACGTGTCACCCAAAATTGTCAACAATGGGGACATTTAGCTAACGTTTGTAGGAGCCTTAAGACAAACCTGAATGTTGCTACTGCTACTGATATAATAGAGATCTCCTGACAAACAATTCAACGATGTTACGACTGTTGCTGGTCCGGCTAGTTTTAAGAAATCAGTCGTCACCATAATTGACTCTAGAAACTCAAAAACCTTATCAGTCATGATTTCTTTTCGAATTATTTTAAGAAACCAGAATGGACCGACTAAGCTACGTAACAAATAACTTCGCGAATTGCGAAGGGCTAATTCAAGCAAAGATTATTCTAAAGGGCAATGTTTACGAAAAAGCTTCACTTCTTTTCGGGTGTATAACACCTCTTAATGAAGCCGAAAGGCACTTTTGTTCTACCCGTTATTGCATTGATTTGTTCTACACCATACCTGAGAAGCTTCTAGTACGGAGATATTCGGGTCAAAGTTTCTTCTCTATGACAAGTTTTTTTTTAATAAGTACATAAGTATAATTTTATTTATATTTTTAACGTAAACAAACTAAAATAAATGCACTTAGGAGTTGCAGTAAAATTAAAAAAAAACTCAACCCCTTAATAAATTCTTTGAACCATAAAATTATACTTCATGGCATAAAATGATACTTTTTCTTCAGGCGCTTTTCCGACAAAAATAAACATATTTATTTTCATCATCTGCCTAGTCTTTTACCAATTATGTTGGGGTCGGCTTTCAGTCTAACCGGATGCAGCTGAATACCGTATTTTACATGAAGCGACTGCCTATCTCACCTCCACATCCCAGTTAATTACTAAGTGAATACGATACCACTTGGTAAGACTAGTGGTCAGACTTTTTGGGCCACTGACTACCTGTAACGACTGCCAAAAATGGACAAATGACAGCCGGGACCAACAGCTTAACGTGCTTTCTGAGGCACGGAGGAAACTTGGTATGTAAGGGTGGTCACCCATCCACAGACCAATCTAGATCGACCCGAGCGGCTGTTATTATTTAGCCACGAGCTCCTCTTAAATAATTTACATTTAATATTGAAACAGTTTTAAAAGGTTTGAGAATAACTTTATTTCTCATATGAATTACATATGTAGTTAATTCACATACTGAGAAACACACTAAAATTAAAATGTATGGTTAGAGCGCACAGAATATGTGGGTACACAGATAAATAATAACAAAACTCGATCATAAGTTTAACAACACGGATGTAGTAAGATTTCTACTGGATGTGGCATTAATGGATTAGTCTGTTGTGAGCAGGTTTGTTGTCATTTTGTGTTTATTTTAGTCTTAAATATAATTTTTTGGTACATACATGATTTATATCTCTAATAAATAAAAATAAGTCGGGTTTTCCTTCCTGACGCTATAACTCCAGATTTCCAGAACGCACGAACCGATTTCCAAGGTTTTGCATTCGTTGGAAAGGTCTCGGGCTCCGTGAGGTTTATAGCAAAGAAAATTCAGGAAGTAGGTAGTAGTAGGTAGGTAGGTAGTAAATCAGTGCGGCAGACATCGAGTCTATATTCATTCTGCAGAAAAGAACAATCAGAGCCATATACGGATTACGTAGACGCGACTCTCTGAGAGAACTGTTTAAGGAAATTAACATCTTGACGTACTGTCAAGATGTTAATTTCCTTAAACAGTTCTCTTGCCAATACATCTATGAAAACATCATGTACTTTAGGAAAAATCTGCATTTATTCAGTAAAAGAGGTGACAGACACCACTATAATACTAGAAATAGGGTCGTTCAGCCAGGTTTCAGGCTTGCTAAAGTAGATTCATCTTTCATGGGGTACTGTTTAAAATGTTACAATAAAATACCTCCTCACATTCTACAACTGAATGAGACGAAATTTAAATCTAGTCTAATATTATAAAGCTGAAGAGTTTGTTTGTTTGTTTGTTTGAACGCGCTAATCTCAGGAACTACTGGTTGGAATTGAAAAAATCTTTGTGTTGGATAGTCCATTTATTGAGGAAGGTTATAGGCTATATATCATCACGCTATGACCAATAGGAGCGGAACATAAATGAAAAATGTTGCAAAAACGGGGAAAATTTATTCCTTTTGTGAGCTTTTTCTCTCATATATGTGACGCAGACGAAGTTGCGTGGGTCAGCTAGTCTTGTATAAAACGCACACTATGAAGGCAAGCATATTATAATTTGGGGGATTACATTAATGATAAAAATGCTTGGCTCAATGCTGCTCCTGCTCCACAACCATAGGCAAACTAACTGATTCCTAGGTTACTTTATTGTGGAAGCTGCAGAAGATTGCATAATATCCTTGCATTGTATAGATTCCATCTCGTAGTATTATATAATGGTATAGCACATTTGTGTGAGTTCTATGTACCTACTGTAAAGCCACTATTTACTTTTAGTTATCTTTTTATTTATATTTTTGACTTGAATAAGCTTTGGCGGCTGAGAGATTGTCATGCTCACTCAAATGTCTCGCTGATGGTGGCGGGTGTGTCGGGTCATTTAGCTCCCTTCAATATGGTCGAGTTGAATGGCGCCGATACATGCGTCATGTTCGTGAACGGGCGCTGTCAGTTGGGACTGGCCATCTCTTAGCTGCCATGGTTAATTTTAATTTCTTTTACATTGTTGATTTAATCTTTTCTCTGGTGCACGTCTTTCTACATCGTTCTCACATATATGTATAATCACACATGAATTATGTAACCAAGATTTTGTAACAATATATTGATTTAAAAAGAGTGTCCATGGAGTTTCTTGCCCATTCTTCTCCATAGAGATCTAGGGAATGGGCAACTACAGTACTTTCTCAAGTTATTATGCCTTGTGACTGTGACTCTGTGACTGTAGCTTTGATTTTATTTGTAATTTGACATTCAAAAGTGCCGTAATGGTCTAGTTGAAATAAATGCTTTGAGTTTGAGTTTGAGTTTGAGTAGTAGGTAGGTAGTAGTGGGTAGGTAGTAGTAGGTAGGTAATAGTAGGTAGGTAATAGTAGGTAGGTAGGTAGTAGTAGGTAGGTAGTAGTAGGTAGGTAGGTAGTAGTAGGTAGGTAGGTAGTAGTAGGTAGGTAGGCAGTAGTAGGTAGGTAGTAGTAGGTAGGTAGGTAGTAGGTAGTAGTAGGTAGGTAGTAGTAGGTAGGTAGTAGTAGGTAGGTAGTAGTAGGTAGGTAGTAGTAGGTAGGTAGTAGTAGGTAGGTAGTAGTAGGTAGGTAGTAGTAGGTAGGTAGTAGTAGGTAGGTAGTAGTAGGTAGGTAGTAGTAGGTAGGTAGTAGTAGGTAGGTAGTAGTAGGTAGGTAGTAGTGGGTAGGTAGTAGTAGGTAGGTAATAGTAGGTAGGTAATAGTAGGTAGGTAGGTAGTAGTAGGTAGGTAGTAGTAGGTAGGTAGTAGTAGGTAGGTAGTAGTAGGTAGGTAGTAGTAGGTAGGTAGGTAGTAGTAGGTAGGTAGTAGTAGGTAGGTAGGTAGTAGTAGGTAGGTAGGTAGTAGTAGGTAGGTAGGCAGTAGTAGGTAGGTAGTAGTAGGTAGGTAGGTAGTAGGTAGTAGTAGGTAGGTAGTAGTAGGTAGGTAGTAGTAGGTAGGTAGTAGTAGGTAGGTAGTAGTAGGTAGGTAGTAGTAGGTAGGTAGTAGTAGGTAGGTAGTAGTAGGTAGGTAGTAGTAGGTAGGTAGGTAGTAGTAGGTAGGTAGTAGTAGGTAGGTAGTAGTAGGTAGTGGTACGTAGGTAGTAGGTAGTAGTAGGTAGGTAGTAGTAGGTAGTGGTACGTAGGTAGTAGGTAGTAGTAGGTAGGTAGTAGTAGGTAGTGGTACGTAGGTAGTAGGTAGTAGTAGGTAGGTAGTACTTTTGACGCAGACGAAGTTGCGTGGGTCAGCTAGTAATATATATTTTGAGTAGGTATTTTTTTATATGCTTTTTGTTTATATAATTCATCTTTTTTTTTTTAAACTTATGTGTATGTATGAATTGTGTGGGCTTTTAGTAACTTTTTGAAACGGGCATAACTTTGTTCTCCTTTTATTACTGATGTAAATAGTAAATAGTAACACCCTCAAACTCCAAATTTCTACTTCCATAGTTAGTTCTAGGAGGGCGGGTCACTAAGTAACTAGCTCGTCTTAAGTTAATCTTTCGTGTTTGTTGTTTTGTCACAAATCTTATATTGGTATGGATATTTTATGTATTAGAATACATGTGTAGTACTTATATGTAGATTTGTTTTATATTCATTATTTTTGTTTCCTCGTCTACCTTAGTAGTTGGTGTCCGATATGGATAGTTGAATAGAATTTTAATTAATCTATTTTGAACTCGTTGAATTGGATCTATATTAGTTTTCGCTGCGGTACCCCAGATTTCAATGAGGTAGTCGATGTGAGGCTTAACCTGAGAGTTATAAATAAGATATCGCACTTTTTGAGGGAGTCAATTTGTTATGTTGTGAAGAGCCCCTGTAAGTGGTCTTAGTAGATGTGGTTTCCAATTTAGGTTACTATCCAAAATGTGTCCGAGATATGTTTCTTTAGGTTTTCGTTCAATTAGTTTACCGTCTATTTTAAATTCGACATTTTCATTTATGTTTTTATTTTTTGCTGCAAATAATACGTAATTTGTTTTTGTAATATTAATAGTAAAAGTTTGACTGCAACCACTCATTTAAAAGATTAGCGTCAGCTATTATAGCATCGACTGAATGGCCAAAATAAAAGAGACTTGTATCGTCTGCATAAAGGGATATGTCTCCTTTTAGACCTAATTACCTGATGCTGTTAATATAAATAAGAAACATGAGGGGGCCTAATATTGATCCCTGGGGGACGCCAAAATTCAGGACACAGGAGTTGCTTTCATATTTATCAAATCAAATCAAATCAAAATCAAAAATGTTTATTTGTTAGAACATGGTACAAAATAGATAATAAATCTATTATTATTATATAATATAATAGATCTATTATTTATACTATTTGTTTACGGTTCTCCATATACGATTTAAAAATTTCAAGTGCTTTGCTGGTAACACCGGTGAGTTCTAGCTTCTGTATTAATTTGTCATGACTGATGGTGTCGAAGGCTTTTTTAAGATCAATGAATATACCTAAGTAGTATACAAGTAGGTATTTGGTAATAACGATTCATACGTAGTCGTCCTATTTCGTATTGAATGTGTGTTCAGTTTAAGATTACACCATGTGTTTTTCATCAAAAGAATAGGTAGGTAGTGATCCTGTCATTTTGATATCAAAATCCCCAAACCTGTCATAGGTACTTCAATCAATTTCCAAGGGATTTTTGCTATCACTGTTAAAGTATGATTCCGTTTCGACCGCGCGTCTATTAGAGGGCGCCAGGGTATTGATGCGCACGGGCATACCTCCTGCGACCGCCACCGTAGCCGACCGACCTAACACCACAAACATCACGTGACGGCGCTGGGACCGCGCTGCGACGTCACCGACACCCATTGTCAAACTACAGTTAGGTATCCGCCACGAACAATAGTAACTGATCCTCCCTCCTGCTGCTCCCGCTCCGCAGGTAACCGGTGGCGTCAGGTGGCAGGTAGTCCATGGGGCTTACCGATTGGCGCTGTATGAAGAACACCTCTATTGCAATCACCCGAGGAGTTTTTGTATTATGAGTGTAACAACACGGGTCCAACGCGTGTAACATTTCGAATGAAGCAGGAAATACACTCGGTTCCAAAAATAACGGGTCAGTCACATAAACCCGAATATCTCCCGAACTACGTATGCCATTCTAATGAAACGAAGACTGTTCAATTGAGAATTTAGTTATACAGATAAAAAAAAAGAAACTTAGTTGCACCCACAATATTAATCTCTAAATTAAAAAAAAAATGCTTCACCCCACGGAATAATAATTATGCACGTGGAAGACGTTCACGATATTTTTTTTGTGACAGTGATGAAAAACAGCAAAAAAACAATCATAAAAAAATTTAATCTTAAGAAAAATATGACTACTTTAGTTTTTTTTTAAATTTAGAGATTAATATTGTAGGTGCCACTAAGTCTTATTTTATTTTTTATCTGTATAATTAAATTCTCAATTGAACAGTCTTCGTTTCATTAGGATGGCATACTCATAGGCCAAGTCTGACAGGCAGACTTACCAAGGGGTATTATTACCCAGTACTAACTGGGCTGTGGAGGGCAGATGGGCAGGCGCTCTATTATAAAATACTGGTATTTAGCTCCATCCGGTTTGACTGGAAGCCGACCCTAACATGGTTGGGGAAACGTTAGGCAGATAAAGCATCTCGAACAACGAGCTTGTGTACCATGTTATTTGGAGCTTGTGTCAAAATAAATATGTAATAATTATATTCTCTGTGTGCAGCACTCCTTTTGTTTTATGTGAAAAACTGTACCTACCGAACGACGACGTGTGAAATCAGTTGTTCACTTCGTGCCTACCAGTTTGTGGAGTCTGTATAACTACCAAGGAAGAGGGTCCAACATTGTACACTTGCGCCGCGCGCCGCTAACCTCATAAGTAAATAGTAAAATTTTCCTTATGCCTATTGGACAAGATCGTCCGTCACTCGTGCACGCCCAGTATCTCTTGTTGACTTGTTCCGACAGTACCGAGTACTGATAAGTCCGCGAGTGATACACTGATACCACGTCACGTCGCAACACAATCACCTTCCTAGAACTCACCAGCCGACAACAACTAACAAACAAGTGTAAAGGGGCGGAGCGGTATTTCCAACGAAATGAATAAATAAACTAATTTGTCGAATACACTTATAATCTCACTGTCAAGCGGCTGGCGTAAAATCGGCTCCTCGCATTCTTGAAGTTGGTTAAAATGTAGCCTGTGTATAAATCGATATACAACAGGACACATTCCGCATGCAATTTAACATTTCAAATGAACAACATACGAGTAGGAAACTACAGGTACAGGAACCAATTTAAAATATGTAGATATCTAAAGGTTAGTCGTGCTAATGTTATTGAACAACGACTAGAACTCATATACCTACAACACGACGCCGAATAATGTTTGCGCTTACGACAATAGTACGACAAAGCGTTGCATCGGCGTCGTGCCCATTTTATACGATGCACTTTGTAGATCATAATCCAGATGACAGATCAGGACAACAGCCAGTACATCGCGGGGAACACCTGGCTGAAACTCGCGCAAACCAGAGAAGCATGCAGCCATAACACCGAGGGGGCCTCCAGCCTGCAGGGGGTGAATCAAGACAGCCATAATGTTAACGAAGGTAGAGATGTCCACGACACCACATCGCGTCGTTGTACACGGGCACGATGTCGCAACGTGCCACGATATGATGTAGCGATACTAGTAATGACTCATGTACTAAAAATTGTTTTAAATTTAAGCCTCGTAATGATATTGTCGATCTTTCGGTTGAACATAGCATAGAATTGTCTTGTGTTGAGCTAGATAAGCATGTAATAGTGTGCGTTTACAGACCCCCTAATTACCTGAACTACTCTATCTTTGAGTCAGTAATGGAAGATGCTTTAGCAAAACTTGTAACTGGTAGTAAATTAATAATTATCTGTGGTGATTTTAATATCAATATTTTAGAGAATAATGTTAACAGCAGTAGATTTTTAAATCTCTTTAAATCATTTAATTTGTCAAATGTTTTTTCAGAACCAACCCGAATTACTACAAATACTGCTACATGTATAGAATGATAATGTTTTTTGTTGCTGCGACTACTTAGATAAATCCATCGTAAATTACCTTCCTTCAGATCACAGCGGACAGACTGTTGCTTTCGCGTCTAATAAACAATTTCAAAGAATTCAGATTCAAACTAGACAAATAACACCCAGTAATTTAGAAAAGTTTAATAATAATTTAATTAGCAAGTTAAATATACCAGGCCATATTGGAAACAATGTAAATGAATTGTATGAAGAATTCTTTTCGGTAGTGCACACCGAGTTCAATAATACTTTAAAACAGAAAACTAAAACTATTGCCCCAAAGTTTATTTTCAGTGATTGGGCAACACAGGGTATTAGGAAAAGTAGGGAACGATTGTTTGAGCTGTACGGCCTTAAGCCTTATATCAGCACAGAAACGTTTAGTAAATATGTGGCTACTTACTCGAAAATTTTTAAAAACTCTTGCAAGATAGCCAAGTCTCTTTTCATTAGCAACAAGATAAAATCAGCCGATAACAAAATAAAGACGGTTTGGAAAATTATCAACAGTGAGACCAATAGATCTAAAAAACCAAGTAATGACATAACACTAGAGACCTCACATGGTCTTGTGAGCTCTAATAACGAAGTCGCTGAAGAATTTGTAAATTTCTTTACCAGTATCCCACTTAAAACTACTGAAACCTTAAATTCCTCTCCCTTGCTCTCTATGGATTTATTGAAGGCGAACGTTTCAGCCTGTTCAAATGAATTTAAATTTCATCATGTAAACCCCATAACAATCATAAAAGCTTTTAAGCAAATCAAGATCAAATTAACTGAAGATCTATGGGGTATGTCTATCAAAGCTTGTACCTCAATTGTTGAGACTGTAGCGCCGTATTTAGCCTCAATATTTAATTTGTGCGTAGATCAAGGGGTCTTCCCGGATCTAATGAAATTCAGTAAGGTAATACCGCTTTTTAAATCCGGGGACAGTAAAGACACCAACAATTATAGGCCCGTACCCGTGTTGCCGGTTTTCAGCAAGGTGTTTGAAAAGATAATGCTCAATCAGATGCTTAACCATTTTAACACCAATAAAATCTTACACGAACAGCAGTATGGTTTCACCAAAGGACGTTGTACGACTGACGCCGGTGTCACTTTATTAAAACACATTTTTACTGCGTGGGAAGAGGCACAAGATGCCATAGGAATCTTCTGTGATCTCTCGAAGGCATTTGATTGCGTAAATCACGAAACCCTGATTTTGAAGCTTGAGCATTACGGTTTAGGTAAACTTGCGCTCAGATTAGTAAAATCTTATCGGAATGATAGACAGCAGCATGTACAAGTAAAGGGTGTAAATTCGATGGGTTTAAAAGTAAAAATGGGTGTACCACAAGGTTCGATATTGGGTCCCTTCCTCTTTTTAGTATACATTAATGACCTACCCCATTTATTTAACAACCATCCGCATATGGTGTTGTTTGCTGATGATACTTCTTTAATATTTAGGATAAACAGACGTGCCACAAATCTTGACGACGTAAATTTCGCCCTACTGCAGGTTCATAATTGGTTTACCGCTAATAATTTAGTATTAAATGGGAATAAAACTAAGTGCATAAGATTTGCTTTACCAAATGTCAAAAGTAGTGATTGTGACATAGTATTGAATCAAGAGAAACTTGAATTTGTCAATAAAACGGTTTTCTTGGGAATTACTCTCGACCACAGGCTACAATGGGGTCCTCATTTAACAACTCTTGCAGGCCGGCTGAGCTCAGCAGCGTATGCTGTTAGAAAAATCCGTCAATTTACTGATGTTGATACGGCGAGGATAGTCTATTTTAGTTATTTTCATAGTATTATGTCATACGGTATTTTACTATGGGGACGGGCTGCAGACATCGAGTCTATTTTTATTCTGCAGAAAAGAGCCATCAGAGCCATATATGAATTACGTAGACGCGATTCTCTAAGGGAACTGTTTAAGGAAATTAATATCATGACAGTACCATGTCAATACATATATGAAAACATCATGTATGTTAGGAAAAATCTGCATTTATTCAGTAAAAGAGGTGACAGACACCACTATAATACTAGAAATAGGGACCAACTAGTTCAGCCAGGTTTCAGGCTTGCTAAAGTAGATTCATCTTTCATGGGGTACTGTTTAAAATGTTACAATAAAATACCTCCCCACATTCTACAACTGAATGAGACGAAATTTAAATCTTGTGTAAAACGCACACTATGTAGGCAAGCATATTATAAGCTGGGAGATTACATTGAGGATAAAAATGCTTGGCTAAATGCTGGTCCTGCTCCGCAACCATAGGTGCAAACTTAATGGACAATATTATTGTGGTAGCTGCAGAAGATTGTAAAAATATTCTTGCATGGTATAGATTCCATCTCTTAGTATTGTATAATTGCATAGCACATGTGTGAGTACCATGTACAGTAAAGCTACCATTTGCATTTAGTTATCTTTCATTGACTGGAATATGCCAAGGCATATTCAAGTCAATGAATATGACGAGCGTCAAGCGAGCATGACATTCTCTTAGCCACCTTGGTGGCTAAGAGAATGTCATGCTCGCTTGACGCTTGATGTCCTGCTGATGGTGGCGGGTGGGTCGGGTCATTTAGTTCCCTTCAATATGGTTGAATTGAATGGCGCTGATCCATGCGTCATGTTCGTGAACGGGCGCTGTCAGTCGGGACTGGTCATCTCTTAGCTGCCATCGATAATTTGAATTGCTTTATTTTATAAATTATTGATTTATTTCTTTTTTTTTACTCTGGACGCTCTTATTGTGCACGTCTTTCTACATCGTTCTCACATATATGTATAATCTCAACAAGAAAGATGTAACCAAGATTTTGTAACAACATTTTTGATTGAAAAGAGTGTCCATGGAGTTTCTTGCCCGTTCTTCTCCATAGAGATCTACGCTAGGGAATGGGCAACTACAGTACATTCTCAAGTTATTATGCCTTGTGTCTGTGACTGTAGCCTTTTTTTTTTCGTTTTATCGACATTCAAAAGTGCCGTAATGGTCTTGTTGAAATATTAAAGATTTGAGTTTGAGTTTGAGTTTGAGTCATGCCAAGGGAGCCTAGTCAGTATTAAACTGCGGTATATTTTCAAATACGCATTAGCTTGGTTACCTACCTACTACTCGCCCGGTATTTTATAGATATGTATGTCACCGTAAAATTGTTAAACACGTTAGATTGTAAAATAACTAGAGAGATTGTAAACTCTCGAAATATAATTTTTAATATAAAACACATTATTTTTCGTCAAATGCATGCGATGGTAGTCAACTCACGCGGTGTGGAGGGAAGGAGGGGTCCCCTTTGCCCAATGGTACCACTCTCATGAAAAGATAATGTACCATTCCTGAGAAATACCGATTAATATAACCTAACCTTAAAACACTTTATATTCCCCTAAAAAGCATAGTCGACGTGGTTTTTCGAGTGCAGGGTTCTATTTCCGAGTGCAGGGATTAAAGGAACCTAACAAACCTAACGGGGCGGTGCCCCAAGTACCGATTATGGGGGCAGAGATACTTTCGCATGTTCAGTTGACAGTATTTCGAGAGTTTACAATATCGCTAGAGAGATTACAATCTAACGTGTTTGACAATTTTACGGTGATATATCTACTTTATGCCCTTCACTGTGCTCTGATACGTAAAGATTATGTGACCACCTTCCATGTTATCTGTGTCGTACGTGACGTTGACACGCACTTGCACACTTGATTACCTTTTGACTGCATCAGTAGTACTCGTAGGTAAGTGACGTTCGCATAGCTTAATTTTGGGCCAAACACAATGCTATCGATACTCTAAGCAGAGTAATGTGACTAGCTCAGCTTATATGTTATCCGTTGACCACTAGACCGACGAGGCACTCTTAGCACTATACGAGTATCGATCAAATTTGGAACACACGTGTATCCTAGGAGCCGTTGCGGTGGTAGTCAACGTACTCGCCCATGCCCGCACCGCGTCAAGCTGCACCGAGGCGGTAATCACCACGTGGATAAATAATAGTGAATGGACAGTAGATATAGGTAGTAGGTACACGGTACACCGTCTGAACATGCACACATTCACCATTAAACGAGGAGTTCGTAACCACTTTTTAAATCAGACTAAATAGCTCTCAATCACAAGTCTAGTCATAATTAGGTTTCTCATTATTTTATTTTGGTGTTTGGTAAATAAATGTCTACTAGTTTATTTTATTGGTAGTGTATTATGTATTAGTATCAAATAAGTATGGTAACTGGTAAATGTATGAAACTTAAACAAGTGATTGTGCTCATGATAACAATCAACTAGGACCAAACCTAGAATCGCGAAAAAAAATCAGCTGTTCAGAAAATTATGACCAGTTCAATGTACCTACTGAACAGCTGATTTTTTTTTCGCGATTTCTATCATGAACACAATCACGTGTTTAAGTATCGTAACTACACTAATTACCAGTCACCCTACGAGTATTATAAATTCTCGTAAACAAGAACTTAGTTTTATATCAATGTATAATACCAATGTATACGCTTTTACAATAAACTTCCGAGCCGATTTCATTTTTTGCGTTTTTGTGAATGTAAGGACCTGGGTTACATTTTATTTTATTTTTTCTTTTACCCCTCAACCGTCTGGCAGTTTGAGTTCTATAAGCGACCTACCCAAATTTCTTTTCTTTGGTAATGTTCGTCGTTTCGTTGAGCTCCTTGTATAAGTCGAGCTACACGATAACTGACAAATGCTTGCACTGACTGGACAGGTTTACTTAAATCTGTGTGGTTCTTTCTTCAAAAGACCATTTACCATAATACAGGTAAATATAATTTCTCAATTTGAAGTATTTACCACTTTTAAGTTTTACACTTCATTGGATTTTGTTCTATAGGTGTTTGAAGTTAATTAATTTTAAACAAAAAACCCTCTTTTTTGCGTCTCTGGATAAAATTTTATAAAAACGCTGAAACAGGTATTTTTTTATTATTAATAATAAGTATTTACTCTGAGGTTCAATCATGTTCAATGATGTCTCTGTGATCAATTCGGTGAAAACCGGGAGCGATCACCGCATGGTAAGAGGCACATTGAACATCAATATCAAGCTAGAAAGGTCTCGACTGATGAAGTCTACGCTCCGTCCAGCACAGATCCAAATCCAAAACCCCGAGAGCTTTCAGCTCGAACTCCAGAATCGGCGTGAGATGATCCTGCAGTCTTCAGATGAGGCGTCGAAATACCGGCAGCTCAATAGACGGATCTCTAAATCCTTAAAGAGCGACCTCCGCCGCTTTAATACCGAGCGTATTAAAGACGCGATCGAGCGGAACAAAGGCTCTAAAGTATTTTCAAGAGATCTGGCTATTGGGCAGAGCCAGCTCACGAAACTGAAGACCGACGATGGCAGGATCTTATCCGCCAAACCGGAGCTACTGAGGGAGATCGAGAGCTTCTATGGACAGTTGTACACGTCAACCAGCAAACCCATTGTCGACCTAGCAAACGACCCAAGAGCTAGACTAACCCGACACTATACCGAAGACATCCCGGACGTCAGCCTGTACGAGATTAGGATGGCTCTGAAACAACTCAAAAACAACAAGGCACCGGGGGATGACGGAATTACTGCCGAACTCCTGAAGGCGGGTGGAAAACCGGTACTTAAGGCCCTTCAGAAGCTGTTCAATTCCGTCATACTCGAGGGGAAAACGCCACAGGTATGGTGCAGGGGTGTGGTGGTGCTCTTCTTCAAGAAGGGTGACAATGCCCGGTTGAAGAATTACAGGCCCATCTCACTTCTAAGCCACGTTTACAAGTTGTTTTCAAGAGTCATCACGAATCGTCTCGCGCGCAGGTTTGACGATTTCCAGCCACCCGAACAAGCCGGTTTCCGAAAAGGTTTTAGCACTGTGGACCACATACATACGCTTCGGCAGGTTATACAGAAGACCGAAGAGTATAACTTGCCTCTCTGCTTAGCGTTTGTGGACTACGAAAAAGCCTTTGATTCGATCGAAACCTGGGCTGTACTGCAGTCTCTCCAACGGTGCCAAATTGACTATCGGTACATCGAGGTGTTGAAGTGTTTGTACAAAAACACCACCATGTCAGTCCGACTTCAGGACCAAGCCTCGGAACCTATCCTTCTGCAGCGAGGTGTAAGACAGGGAGACGTCATATCTCCGAAACTGTTCACCGCTGCACTGGAGGATGTCTTCAAGGTTCTGGACTGGAGAGGGCTAGGCATCAACGTCAATGGCGAGTACATCACTCACCTTCGGTTTGCCGACGATATTGTGGTCATGGCTGATACCATGGAGGACCTCAGTACAATGCTCGATGACCTCAGTAGAGCCTCCAAAAGAGTGGGTCTAAAAATGAACATGGACAAGACGAAGGTCATGTTGAATGCCCATGTCACACCCATTCCTATCAAGATCGGAGACTCTACACTCGAAATTGTAGACGATTATGTATACCTAGGACAAACGGTTCAGTTAGGTTAGGTTAGGTGGTCTAACTTCGAGAAAGAGGTCAATCGTCGAATCCGACTCGGCTGGGCAGCGTTCGGGAAGCTGCGCGGTATCTTCTCGTCCAACTTACCGCAGTGTCTCAAGACGAAAGTCTATGACCAGTGTGTGTTGCCAGTGATTACATACGGGACCGAAACGTGGTCGCTCACAATGGGCCTTATCAAAAGGCTTAAAGTCACCCAAAGGGCAATGGAGAGGGCTATGCTCGGAGTTTCCTTGCGTGATCGAATCAGAAATGAAGACATCCGCAAGAGAACCAAGGTCACCGACGTAGCCCGAAGAATTGCTAAACTTAAGTGGCAGTGGGCAGGGCACATTGCTCGCAGAACGGATGGCCGATGGGGCCGAAAAGTTCTGGAGTGGCGACCGCGAACCGGAAGACGATGCGTTGGAAGACCTCCCACTAGGTGGACCGATGACCTGGTGAAGGTTGCGGGAATCCGGTGGATGCGAGTAGCAAGGGACCGGTCAATGTGGCGACACTTGGGGGAGGCCTATGTCCAGCAGTGGACGTCTTTCGGCTGAGATGACTCTGAGGTTCGATTCTAGAACAATTTAAAAAAAAAAAATCATACAAACTTTACTCCCCCTTTTCACCCCCTCTTTTTCATAATTTCTATAGCCTAAATGTTATTCTGAGTTTATTTAAATAGATTAGTGAAGTTTTCATCAAAATTCGTTCAGCAGTTTTTATAGGATGCGCGGTCAAACAAACAAACAAACATAAATTTAAAAAATGGTTTTAATATGTTCTTACTTACAAGTCACCCTGGTCGGATTTAATTTGTAAATCTTCAACGTGCAGATTTTTTGGTCTCAACGATTAGGTATATTATATGTATATGTCACCGTAAATTGTACACGTAATATTGTAATATCTCTAGCGATATTGTAAACTCTCGAATTATTTCAACTGAACATACGGAAGTATCTCTGCCCCCATAATCGGGACTTGGGGCACCCCCCCGTTAGGTTAGTTAGGTTCCTTTAAACCCTGCACTCGGAAATAGGGGCCTCATCACCGTAAAATTTTCAAACACGTTATATTACAATATAACGCGTTTGACAATTTTACGGTGACATATAGATTTTGATTCAGATTAATACAATAATTTTCAAATCGTTTTTGCTCATCTTTTGCTTAGAATAGTTACAGCACTGATGACAATATTTGTGTCATTTGTTTAATTTAGTTTTTAAATTAATTTTCTTTTTCTTTACTTACCTTTGTATAGATGTCTTTTTTTACTTATTATTTGTGAATGAGTGAACATTGTAGGCTTTGTAGATTTCCAGATGCTGTTTAACTTTTGTTAAATATTTATCTTGTTTTACATTTTTCGTACTTATACGTTACATTTTTTGTATAGTGAGCAACGGCCTATTGCCTACTACGCCATATATATAATAATTTAATATTTCTGTGGCCTACGCTGACCTCCCATACTTACTAATGCTGTAACATAATATTCTTGTAACAGCAAATGATTTGAAAGAGTAACCATGGAGTTTCTTGCTGTTCTTCTCCATGGAATCGACCAACGCGATCCGTGCACCTTTTCGACGTTTTATAAGTGCCCATCTAGACCTATGTGAAATAAAATATTTTGATTTTGATTTTGAACATGCAGTGTATTTAACACGTGTGCGTTTTTTTGTCATTTTTCCAACACGTGTGCGGGAATGAAAATTGCCTCAAATAACTATTAAAGTACCTAATACTTAGTCCAAATTGGTTCAGTGCCTATAGTCAGAGGTGATTTATTTTTTTAATTTCGGCTTTCTACCATACCTTCATACCTTTGCTTCTTCTTCAACGTGGCGAAAGAAAAGCGCGTAACACAAAAATAGTCTCGCAATAATTCATGACAAATATTTTTAATTCTTTTATTTCTTCAAAAGTGGTAGTATAGGTGTATGTATTCTAGTCTGTGATACGCACTAGCCCGGGTTTTATTATGACGTGTTGGGCTTGTTCTTTACATCGATTATGAGAAAGCCGACAATGTGCAGTTTTTACTGATAAGTAGGTACCTACCAAACCGTAGAGCGACGCGTTGGGCTCGCATACGTCGAGAGTATCGCTAGCTGTTGATAACACGGAGATAACGGGGCACATGTCAAGGCAACGCCGCAACTTGCGGGCAGAGACTAGTCATCTTGTAGATCATATAACTAATCAGTACCTGGACAACCGTGCTCTGCTCGCCTCACAAATTGAGAAAACGATTTTTTCCGGATATGAGAACAGCCAGTTAAATTTTTAGCCCCCTATGTCATTATAATAATCTCCTTCATCGAAATATACATTAATAAATACTAATATTGCTAATCTTATAAAATAGAATTATAATGAACCGAGTCCCGCGGTAATAGCAGGACGAGGACCGCCAGTATGCCATGGGATTATCAATTTGTATTTTATCATAATTTAGTCTGCAAGGAATATTTATCTATAGGCCAAGTTTTCCCGAAAATAAATGGATGTTAAGATAAAGATTTATTTATTGCGTAACTGTGTACATCAAGTTCTTATTAATAAACATTACAGTTTATAGTCTCAACAGTCTACTATGCAATAGTACTGATGATGATTGATGATTGAGCACCACACCCAGCCAGGAGCAAGCCTGACCCGGACAAGCCGGATACACCAGGGGGCACGATTTTGTAAGGAAAGACATGCTCTGGGATGGGAGAGGAAGCCCGACCAACCGCAGCCAGTCGGGCACAATCGACCGACTATGCAGCCTAGAGCCAATATAGGAATAGTGGTAGAGACAGGTACAATCCATAGGAATGAGCATTGGTGATTTAATCTTCGTTTGATTGTTCTCTTCTGGCATTGGAGAGGCATGTTGGCTTCTGGTGATTGCGATGAAATATTATGTTCGCGTATATGTTTCATCCTCAGTAGTATGTGTTTCGCTGTCAGTTTCGCTAAGCTAGTAGATTTCCTGGGTGCCTGATCTGATTTTTTCTCTATCTGCTGCTAGCTGAATCCATTCTTCTTTATTTATATTGAAATATTCCATATCTTGTTGGAGTGACTCGTTCCATGTACATCACAACACAACCACAACACAATCATCACAATTTTACCATTTTATTATTATTATTTCTTATTTATGTGTTGTCCTGTCGGGCTAATAAATGCTTTTTCTTTCTTTCTTTACATTTATATAGGTATATATGTTGGTCTTCCAACTTTTAGCTGTTTTGCCTTGTATCTGATAGCTGCATTTAGTTAGTGCGGCTTTGGTCGCCGGAGGATGTGCCCGAAGTAGCATAATCGTAGGCATTTTTTTTTGTTTATTGTTTTTCCCAAAAGAATTTCGCGTTTCTTTGTTCAAAGGGTTTCGCGTACTCTTTATCATATCTTTAAGATGAGTCTTTCGTATCTTCTGAGTTTCGATCGGTTTGCCTTTGTGAGTGTCGCTGCCTTAAGACCGTAAGTCATTGCAGGTTCTATGACCATTTTATAGATAAGCGTGGCTTATCTATAAAATGGTTTTTCACTTCATTTTTGGGTTTTTTATGAAGGATGTTAAGGCCTTGGAGTTACGCATTGCTTGTTTGCATCTAGCGTTGACTGTGTGGTTTCTGTTAAGTGTTGATGTTATTTACGTGCCTAGGTACTTGATTTCGTCTACCGGTTGAATAATGGTTCCTCCAATTCTGATTAGACTTCGGGTATCGGTTCTGTGTGCGTCTCTGGTTACTAGTTTTGTTTTCGTTTCATCAATGTGGAGTCCGACTGATTCCAGTAACGGTTTGATTTTGGTAACTATTTCGTCCAGTTCACTGAGATTATTTGTTGCTATTATCACGTAATCTGCAAATGACAATATAATAGGAGGTTGAATCTCATGGTCATGGTCTAGATGAAGGCATTCTGTTTCTTCACTTATATTGTCACTTGCGGGATATCTTCCGTAAAACAGTGTTTGATTCTGTTTCTTCTTCTAGTGTTTTGAGAACATCGTCCATTACTATGGTGAATAATCATGGGGCTAGCGGGCATCCCTGTTTGACTCCCTTGTCTTTGTGCATCCTTTCAGTTTGCTACCCAAACCATTTTATGCAGGTGGATTCGTTCATGCATGCCTTAATGATTCTATTTGTTAGAAATTAGTTAGTTCTGGTAACTAAAATGTCTCTAAGTTAGTTTAGGTCCAGCGTATCAAGTTTTTTCGATATCTAACTCCAGAATACTCTCCATTCCTCGTCCAGAATTCTCCTAATTGTGTACATAAATGGTCGTTTGTTGACCTATTGCGAAGGAAAGCTGCTTGGTAGTTTCTTGGTTCTTCTATTGAAGCATCCAGTTTGCTTAGAAGAAGGCGCGCACATTTCCTATATCCCACGTTACACATGGATAGCTTTCTGTAGTCATTAATTCTGCCTGGGTTTGCTTTTTAAGGCACTGGAAATTGGATCGTTTTGTTCCAAGACATTGGTAAATTATTCCTTACCCATGATGCCTGCATGTGCTTTATAATTCCCGATAGCATTTCTGTTGGCAAGGCTTTGAACAGCTCTGACACCACCTTGTCGGTACCTGGTGTTTTGCCGTTGCTCATGTTTTTAATGATGTCACTTATTTCCTCTTCTTATAGTTCTTCTTTTACGTCAGATGGGTTCTCTTTCGGTAGGAGTTCTATGCGTGGCTCTGCTGACTTTTTATCTCTTCTTCCCACCTTGACATGGGTATAAAACGTTGTTTGTTGTTGCGCTTCGTGTTCATTTTATGTCTCCTGTAAAAATTGTGTGTGATTCTCATTCGTTGTGATGGATGTGTTCTGCTTGGATTGACTTTGATGAACTTGGCTTTTTGCGAGCCCGATTCTATGTTCTCTGGATGTGGAACGCGAGGCCATGGCGTTTGGTAGAGTCACTAAGGTGCCTGTTGTAGTGGTTTGAGGTAAATAATCCGGTACTCATGTTTGTTTCCTGTGGGTATGCTATGTGTATCCCTTTATCTTTCAGGGTTTTGTCAATGTTATTTTTCTTTGAATGTGTGGTGGTGCCTCTGACATTACAGGTTGCTATTTTGATACTACCAATATCTGTTATAGTTTTATGGCAGGGTGGAGGTCCAAGTATTGCATATCCGTTGGGGTCAGCTTGTTCATCAAGCGATATCGTTGTGTTTACACCTATCGTGTTGCGTAGTGTGCAATTCTGTTGCAGAGTCTTGAGAGTTAATTATTATGCTAAGAAGGCTGTCATAGTGGTTATTCTGATACAATAAGTTAATCGTGGCTAAGGCGTGTTGTGGATCTCTGGGTCGGTATGTAATGGTAGCGCTAAGCCCGGCTTGGTGTACTGTTACATTGATGTGGTAGTACTCGGCTGCTGCAATGATGATATCTTCAGCACCCGTGACGCCATCTTTGTATTGTTGTTCTTTGGTTCGCGGTAGAAGGCAGGTTTCTCGAGAGTGCTTGTGCTATGTTCGGCCAGGTCTTTCTTATCATGTGGTGGTCGAACGTCAGGAAAAATATGGCGTTTACTTGATGCGCTATGGCTCTTAACAAGCAATTCCCGTCGCCGATCATATGGACTATTTTCATATTTAAATTAGGTGATAATGGATCCTGTTTGCCTGTTTGTGCTGCTCCATTCTTGTTATCGTTGTTGTGGCTTCAGTAGGATTTGATATGTGTTGCTATTTTTGCTTTTTTGCGATTCTTTATAATGTGGGTACCCTTTTGGTGGTTTAACCTGCGGAAAATGTTATTATCGTACCTGTAAAAAGAGCTTATTAGCTAATGACACTTTAGCAGAATTTTTATTAATCTCGCATTGTTTTGTGTGTTTAGACGCCGCTTTGTTAGTTCGTTAATGGTCTGGTTACGCATTTTTTTTTGTTTCGTAGGTAATAGAAGAGAGCAAGGTTTTTTCTGTTGGGCTATATTGTTCTGTTATTTGTACAGGGTTTGTTTTTTTGTTAACGCTTTCAAGTTTAGAGACATGTGTTCGTTGGGACACAGAATGAGGCAGATAAAAATAATTTTGCAGACTATTCTTTTGTTTTATGGCGTAACGAATTTTTTTCTGTCCTATTCATTTTAAGAGTTCGGCTTCCGTCTTTTTTGCTTGAGAGTTTTATGGGCACCAGATGTAGCAGGCAAGTGCGCAGACCGAAGTCTTAGTGAACCTCTCGAGCTATTCTCAGTGAACCTATTATATAATAGAAATCCGATTTTGTGTTAATTTACACAATATGATAATTTTCGTGTGTTTAGCAAAGACGTGCGCAATTTTGGCTACGATTCCAGTAATGTTGAAGCCAGGCCACTTATCATGTTTATATTTAAATGATCAGGTGTACTTTCTACAAAGCATTACCATTATGATTCTTAACATAGAAATAGGTAACACGCGCTTTTAATAGTAGGTAGGCGAATCGATTATGTGGAAGCCTGGTTTTATGAATAGAGGAATGTATCATGCACAGCCTTTAAATAAATGGTATTCCTAGCTAGGTAAGCTGGGAAACCTCAGAATTGTACACAATTGACTGCTGGTTGGCTGAAAAATAATCTGCGTTCATTCAAGATCAATAAATTAAACGAGTTCACCGAGTTTCTGCTGCACCGCTACAGATGCTGATGCTGCAACCTCTGCATCACCGCCAATCTCTGAACACTGCTCGCGGTGGTATTTTAGGTGTCGTGGACAGGGTACCTAGCACTGCACTGTGACACTGTTCTTGGATGCGCTAACGTTTCGGTAATTATCTTGGTAATCTTATTTAGGTTCACTATACGCCACTGCACTTTTTGGTTCAGAGATCCAACTGTTTGCAAACACTCGCGATTATAAATTTCAGCACGACTAGTATTAATAGTAGGTAAGTATATAAAATACTAGTAAACCAGCATCAACACAAAAGGGCGGTAAGGTTGACGCTCGGCTACGGCGTCCGTTTTTTTTTTTTGTACCAGATGGGCAAGCGGACCCCAACACACACGACCTTACCCGACGGCGGCCAGTTAGCTTCCCCAGTCTACTATGCAATAGTACTTATTAAAAAAAGAAATAATAAGTTCAAATTTTTTAAATCAAAAAAATCACAATCTTACATTATTAATTAACATTTTTTTCATTTTTTTCTTAAACATCTTTCCATTTAATTGCTTAATTGCCGGTGGTAAATGATTGTAACATATTATGCACTTTTATCATCACGTTGTTATGTTACGTTATGTTGGCTCGGTGTTCTATCTCTTTTATTTTATTCAAGGTAATTTATAATTTATTAAAAAAAAATATAATTATAATTAATTTTTAATAATAATAATTGGGAATGCGGAGGGGTATTGTAACGTCACGTCACATCTAAAAGTTCAAAATCAACAACAACTTCAACTTCAACTTTTATAAGCGGGAGTGACGTACTACTCGTACGTAGGCGAAGCACACTACACTCTGCGCTAAAAACTAGCAGATCGTATACGTGGCTCAAAAGGCAGGACAGAAAGTGGCAGCGGTGAGAGGGCACTGAACACAGGCTCGGTACTGTGATACTGCAACAGGTCGCGCCGCCACCTCCTCCATCTGCCGAACGAGATGGCGGCGCGACATACTTTTTTTTTTTTGTGATGGGAAATCATCAAATAACTTCTCTGGGGATTCTGAAACTCCGACAAACGTTTCTTCGCCATATGAGCCGCCGACAGAATGTTTCGTTTATAAGTTTTACAACGACATTACCTTTCCGCTACGATCGTTTCGCCGACAGAACGATTAATTCATAAGCGAATCGACGACAAAATCTTTCACCAAATAAAGATTCGTCGACCACACTGATTTAGGCTTGGTTTAACACAATTCTCAATTCTTTATTGCGTACCATAATGTATAAAGATGGAAGGAAAAATATAGTCACAATTATGGACCCTGTCGGGCACAGCATAGATTTAGTAGGAGAGAGGAGGAAGAATACAGGCCTTTTTTTGCACTTAGTAAATAATGCTGTTTTACTAATGCACAATTAATTTAACAGGTATAATTGTTAATTATTATTATTTTAAATATTATTATTGTATTTATAAATTATATAGATTTATTTCTTAGAATATAAAACCATTTACGTGTGCCAATAAAATTTAAGGTCCTTAAATTTTATTGGCACACCAGAAGCGATTTGGGTCGTTTTAGGAAGAGTACGTTCTTGGAGTGATCCCATTTCAATTCGGTAAAGATCTGATGAAGAACTTCGGAAGTTAGGCGACGGGACCTCCTCTCTGATGCTGATCTTCCGAGATATACAATGGAACTCTTCAAAAATACACGGCAAAGCTGCAGTAATTGCTGCAATCGCTTGGTTGTTTATTGTTTATGTAACATAGTGACGTAACATCACGCCTGTTACGTGCCCTGCCTACACCAAATCGACGGACATGCGACATGATAGCTATTTACGTACATCGGATGTTTCCACGCAAAATTGCAACATGCCGACTCTGCTGACTCGACGCCTCGTGCAGCCGTCGGCCACCTACTTCTATTCTGCTGACAGCGCATCCGCAATTTCGCAATCATTTTAGAATTATATTTTTTTATAATAATTATTTTAGGTACTTCGGAACTAGCATCGTCCAAGTCTAGACGTAAGATTTAATATAAGCCAACCATTGTAATTAAAACGTAATTAAACGTTTCTATATTTAAACTTCGGTTTTTTTTAAGTCCTCCGGCTGTCACCTTCGTAATTGGCGCAGTCGGCAGGATTTTCGAGGCAGTGCGCGGCGCGGTATAGATTTCCAAAAATCGTTAATCTGCTGACTCCGAGAGTCGCTGTCGGTATTTTCAAGTACCTCGTCGAAAATCCGAACTTAAGAAGAAGACGCAGCTGAGGACGTATCCAGCCATCGATACAACGAAAAAACCATGTATATGTAAGTCCTTGAAACTTTCTTTAAGTGTTGCATCCTTGTCCTTCCTTATACCCAAATATTATAAGTAATACTAAATCAAAATTTTTCACCCAAGGGAATCTAGGAATAAATCTGTCTCCTCCAGACAGATAAATAGGAGCAGAGAAGTAGATTTAAATAGGTTTACGGAATCCGATAGTTTAGGCCTAGTTTTATTATTTGATAGTAACAATATGTCACTGAACCCCGATACTATCTACAACGCTTTGCGCGCAGTTCCAAATTTTGATGGGAATCCGAATATGTTCTAAAACGATTTATTAAAATTATGTGATCAGCTCGTATTAAAATATGTTAGAAATGACCCGAGTTGCGAGTTAACTAATTTATGTCTCATAAACGGCATCCTGAATAAAATCACCGGGCCAGCAGCTTCAACTATTAATTCTAATGGCATAGCAGACAATTGGCAAGGGATTCGTGGCGCATTAGTTAATAATTTTTCGGACCAAAGGGATGAGACCGCCCTATATAATGACATGTCCTTACTGACACAAGGAAGTAGCACCCCGCAGGAGTATTATGACAAATGCCAGACCCTTTTTAGCACTATAATGACTTATGTCACATTGCACGAAAACTTAGCAACGACCATTGAAGCTAAACGCGATCTTTATAAAAGTTAACTCTACAATCTTGCGTTAGAGGCCTTAAGGAACCTCTAGGGTCCCGTATCCGTTGTATGAGACCCGAAACTATTGAAAAGGCTCTGGAATTTGTACAACAGGAAATGAACGTCATGTACCTGCAGCAACGCAATGAGAGTAGCAAATGCAGTCAACCCATAAAATGCCATCCGCGGTCCCTATGACCACACCGAAAGTTTTTAGCTTTCCTAGCCCAGGCCCCAGCTGGCATATGCCTATGCCTATGCCGCCGCAACAGCAGCAGCAGCAATGGAGACCACCCTTCCAGCAAAATCAGGTACCTCAACGGGCCCCTAATATGTTTAGCCGTACTCAACAGATGTTTCGTGCGCCCCCGCCGAATTACAACCCCCAAACTGACGCATTTAGATTTCCAAATAGGAACCCCCAAACGCAAAATACCGGTCCGAAACCGATGAGCGGTGTTAGTCATTTTGTACCCAGACCACTGCCAGTAAATGATTGGCGTACGTTTCGAAATCCGCCCCCAAGTAATTACTTCAAAACCCGTGAAATGAATTTTAACGAAATGACTGATGTTTATGACGCTTACAATTACCCTGACTATTACTACGCATTACCTGACTATTATTATGTCTGTGAACCCTATGACTATTCTGACTTTTATGACTATCAGCAGACCAACCCCGAAAATCAATTAAATGTGGATCAATTGAATAATGCAAAATGCTTAGAAGCACAGCCGTCCGCTACTTCTAAAGCAGATCAGGATTTTCGCAAGGAGAAGGATCAAAAAGGATTAAAATAGAATTAAATGTTCAATCTAAAAGGGAATTACGTTACATACAGATATCAGACCCACCACTTAAACTACTAGTAGATACCGGAGCTAATCAGTCTTTTATTAGTCCCGAGGCAGTCGAACAATACTTTTCACATATCCCTTTAAACTTTGACCCCTTCGAAGTAACGAACGCTCGTGTGACTAGTACGCACGAACTTTCTATTACGATTCCGAACTTTAATGAATTTAATAATCCCGCGAATGTATTTTTTTTTATCTATAGATTTCATAACTACTTTGATGGTCTATTAGGATTAGATTTACTTGACGGAGCACAGATTGATCTAAAAAATAATTATTTAATTACGGACTTTTCAACCATTCCTATACGTTTTTATCAATGTAAAAGATCAAATAGTCAAGAAACCATTCCCGCTAACTCGTCAAAACTAGTGAACATCCCTATCTATTGTCCAGACGGCGATGTTTCGATAGATCAGCAAATTTATTGTAATTGCATTATTCACGAGTGTATTACTCGCGTTACTGATTGTACTGGAATTGTAGAAATTGAAAACCCTACGGAAGATGACCTGACTATTGTGTTTGACCGACCTTTACAAGCCGAGATATTTAATACTGAGTGCATTAGCACCGAACAAGACCCTATGCGTGTTAAAGAGGTTTTATGTAAATTACGTACAGATCATTTAAATATTGAGGACAAAACTAACTTAGAGACATTGTGTGCTCGTTTTGCTGACGTATTCTATGTTGAGGAAGAGCCTTTAACTTTTACAAATAAAATCAAGCATCATATTAGAACGACTGACGAACTTCCCGTGTACACTAAAAGCTACCGCTACCCTTTTGTGCATCGACAAGAAGTTAGAGACCAGATAACCAAAATGCTGGACCAAGGTATTATTAAGGTAGTACCTTCGGAATCAGCCTGGAGCTCACCTATTTGGGTAGTTCCTAAGAAGGCCGATGCATCAGGCAAAAAAAAGTGGCGCATTGTAGTAGACTTTCGCAAACTGAATGACAAGACTATAGACGACAAATACCCGATTCCTAACATCAATGACATACTTGACAAGCTTGGTAAGTGCCAGTATTTTAGCACGCTAGACCTTGCATCAGGCTTTTATCAATGCGAGATGCATCCAGACGACATCCCTAAGACAGCGTTCAATGTAGAGCATGGATACTTTGAGTTCTTGCGTATGCCCATGGGTTTGAAGAACTCTCCATCTACTTTTCAAAGAGTAATGGACAATGTGCTCAGAGGCTTGCAAAATGAGATATGCATCTTTAGTACATCTTTGCAAGAGCACATGGTTAACTTAGAGAAAGAATTTAAAAGATTGCAGGAATCCAACTTCAAAATCCAGATGGATAAGTCCGAGTTTTTGAAATTAGAAACCGCGTTTTTAGGACATATAATCAGTGGCGAAGGTGTTAAGCCAAACCCAGATAAAATAGCAGCGATAGAAAAATACCCATTACCAAAGACGCCTAAGGAAATAAAACAATTCCTAGGACTATTAGGATACTATAGGAAATTTATCCCAGACTTTGCCCGCATCACTAAGCCTATGACAAAATGCCTCAAAAAAACTAGTAAAATTACTTTCGACTCTGAATACATTAACTGTTTTAACAAGTGTAAGAACTTACTGACAAACGACCCAATTCTACAGTATCCCGACTTCACAAAAGAGTTTATATTAACAACAGATGCTTCAAACGTAGCTTTAGGCGCTGTACTTTCGCAAGGAACAATCGGCTCAGATAAACCTATCTGTTATGCCTCGAGAACTTTGAATGACAGTGAAACCAATTATAGCACTATTGAAAAAGAGCTTTTAGCCATAGTTTGGGCTACAAGGTATTTTAGACCTTACCTATTCGGTCGCAAATTCAAAATATTCACAGACCACAAGCCGTTACAGTGGATAATGAACTTGAAGGAACCCAACCAAAGGTTGACTAGGTGGACACTTAAACTAAGTGAATACGATTACACTATAGTCTACAAAAAGGGAAAGTATAACACTAATGCAGACGCACTATCCCGAGTAGAAATTAATAACGAGGAGACAGAGTCAATGTTAGCCAACCCTTCAGAGCGACCACCATCTCAAACAGGTTCTACGACAGACACCGCCCACACTAGCACTGAAAACCCTATCTTAGAAGTTCCTATCACTGACGAACCTTTAAACAATTTCCACCGACAAATATGTATAACTATAGTCAGTAACGTCCCCTACATTAAACGAGCGATAGCCAATAAACCTTTTGACACACATACTCGCACACATATCAAGGTCTCAGAATCTAACTTAGAACAGGACGTAGTAAACGCCATAAAAGAACATGTAAAACCTAAAGTTAAAACCGCTTTAAAGATAACTCCGCCCTTAGGTATGTATTCAATAATACCTATTATCCAAAATAACTTTAAAAGCTCAGCTACAAATCTAGTGCTAACAAAAACTGAACTAGAAGATGTAAAAGAATATTTAAGGCAGCAACAGATCATAAAAAACTATCATGAAGGCAAGACTAATCACAGAGGGATAAACGAATGTTATCTTGCCCTTTCCAGAAAATATTATTTTCCTAAGATGAAGGATGAGATAGCTAAGTATATAAATGAATGTATAATTTGCGATCAATCTAAATATGATAGCAACCCGGTTACACCTCAACTAAATTTAGTGCCTCCGGCTACTAAACCTTTCGAATTAGTACACATGGATCTCTTCACAGCCCAAAATGAAAAATATCTCACGGTGGTAGACGTTTTCTCAAAATACGGACAGGCATACTATTTAAGAGATGGCACAGCAATTAGTATACTTCAGGCAGTTTTAAACTACTGTACACATCACGGTCTTCCACTCACTATCGTAACCGATAACGGCACTGAATTCACAAATCAATTATTTTCAGAATTTACTAGAATGCATAAAATTAATCACCACAGAACACTAGCTCACTCCCCTAACGATAATGGAATTGTTGAACGATTTCACTCTACGTTACTAGAACATCTACGAATCCTAAGACTACGTCAGAAAGACAAACCTGTGGTCAACCTCATGCCCTACGCTATATTAGCCTATAATAGCACAATTCATAGCTTCACAAAGTGCAGACCACATGACATAATTAGAGGACATTTTGACCCTCGCGACCCACTTGACATTAACATGACCGAACATCTTATGCAACAGTACATCTTAAATCACCGAGACCAGATGAAAACGGTATATGACCTTATCAACGACTTCACACTTACTGACCGAACGAATATCATACAAAATAGGAATAAGGACAGAGAGCCCGAAATAGAATACCAACCAGAACAGCAAGTTTTCATTAGTGACCCATTAGCTAGTCGACAAAAACTAGCTCCGCGTTATACTCATGACACTGTGCTAGCTGACCTTCCAATTCACATCTACACATCTAAGAAGAAAGGTCCCGTAGCAAAGTCCCGACTCAAGCGTACCCCTAAGACCTCAAATTTGTTACAGGATACTACTGGCGATGACCGTTCACACAACACTGGCGCTCGAGATAAAACTTGAGAGCTTAGACGAAGGACCCGGACTCTTACCTTTCAACCTCGGACAATCCAGACTCATAACGCACTATCATTCTTTTCTACAATACATAGACTTAAACGACATTGAAGATAGACTTAACGCAGTAATTAATCAATTGGACTATTTCAAAACTAAACTAGATAACCAAAGTTTTGTTTTATATGAACTTCAAATTAACCATTTATCTAATAAATTGGACAAAATTAATTCTCAGTTAAAAACGTTAGAACCCGGTCGTAGTAAAAGAGGTCTCATAGATGGTTTAGGTTCAGTTGTAAAAAGCATAACTGGTAACTTAGATCAATCGGATGCCCAAACTTACAACAATGCCATTAAACTTTTAGAACATAATGATGACAAGATACTATCGGAGGTAAATGAGCATATAAGTCTTAATAAAGTCTGGATGACTAGATACAGCGAGATACTATCAAAAATTGTAAGTAATCAAGAGAGAATCAATAGCACCTTAGGATTACTTTTAGACGAGAAAGCCGCTGCTAAAAATGATCTTATAAGATTCGCAAAGTTTGCTCAGTTGTTAGCTATCATTAGCGATAACACAGATGATTTATTTCTAGAGATAACTAGGATAGAAGATACCTTAGCTTTTATACGTGCATCAAGCACTCACCATAGTACTTTAAGCATAGATACTTTAGGTAATATGACTAAACGATTAAGATCAATATACGGTTCAGAGCAATTGCTAGAGGCAGATCTAAGAGAATACTATACAGTTATAAAACCTGGTTATTATTTTACAGACAAAAAAATAGTTATCATATTTAAAGTCCCAATAATCTCCCCTGATAAGTTCGAAATATACAGATTAGCAATAGTTCCCAATAAGTTTATGTACACCCTTATTCCTCCTTACCCTTTCATTGCAACCAACATGAAAGTTTTCAAGTACATAGAGGCTGAATGCCCGAAGTTTAACCAGCTCCATCTCTGCGAGGAGGAAGTCAACCATCAACCGACGAGAGGACATCTAGACTGCATCCAAGGGCTCATCTGTAATAATCTCTACAGAAGTCATGCCTGCCCACTAAACTCACGCTGAGCAAAGAAGCCATGGAACAATTGGACGACAGACGCTATACACTCACCTTTCCACAACCAACCCGTACAGAGCTACGATGCGAACGTCAAGAATTCATCTCTCTACACGGAAGTTATCTCGCCACCATTCCGCAAAAATGCTTACTACGCACTGAACAGTTTACTATCATCAACACGAATGACCGTATCAAAGGACAACCGATGAAAATCACCGAAATACCCATGAACCTGAACATTGTCAACGAATCTATCCCACACCTGAAGTTAAATTCACTACACCTGAAAAGTCTACATGAAATCGAAGATAAAATCTTAATGCAGCAACCAGCACAAATCGATCACACGAATCTGGAACAATCGATTTACCATACGACAATCCCACTATATGTCGTTATATTTGGTGCAACTGTACTGATCGTTACCCTCACCATACGTCGGTATAATGTTTGCACGAAGCTCAGAAAGCCAAAATCACCAAATGAAAGCGATGAACATCATCAATACGAAGACGTAGAATCTCCGAAAATCAAGAAAAATGTACCAGCAACATTCTCGCTGAAATTGCTCAAATAGTTGCTGTTCTGAGGGGGGAGGTGTTACGTGCCCTGCCTACACCAAATCGACGGACAAGCGACATGATAGCTATTTACGTACATCGGATGTTTCCACGCAAAATTGCAACATGCCGACTCTGCTGACTCGACGCCTCGTGCAGCCGTCGGCCACCTACTTCTATTCTGCTGACAGCGCATCCGCAATTTCGCAATCATTTTAGAATTAAATTTTTATAATAATTATTTTAGGTACTTCGGAACTAGCATCGTCCAAGTCTAGACGTAAGATTTAATATAAGCCAACCATTGTAATTAAAACGTAATTAAATGTATAATATTTAAACTTCGGTTTTTTTTAAGTCCTCCGGCTGTCACCTTCGTAATTTACGGGTCCCCAGTTTATTAACAATGATACAATCATTGTGTAAAACATACGGAGCCTATAATTGCCGATCCTTAAGAATTTTAATTATATCATTTCTAAATGTATGTCTGCTTAGGAATAATATGTCTATTGCACCAAAACGCGTATTGTATGTGTCGACTAAACGGTATAGCGGTGAGCGCACCCTAGCATTGGATCTACAAAAGCTGGTAGCGAACAGTCGCCTAGTGCGTACCTCCCGTCCATGTACTGTTCGAGGAACCAGGTAACACAAACATCCCACTAAGTCAGGGCAATCAAACCCTATCACTTCAGAAATCAACACAGTCCTGTTCATTTGAAATCTTCTTCTTCTTCTAAATATATAATAATTCAAAGGTGACTGACTGACATAGTGATCTATCAACGCACAGCCCGAACCACTGGACGGATCGGGCTGAAATTTGGCATGCAGGTAGATGTTATGACGTAGGCATCCGCTAAGAAAGGATTTTGATCAATTCTACCCCCAAGGGGATAAAATAGGGGATGGAAGCTAATATGAAAGTCCGTCAGTTTTAAAGTTAGGATCTTCTAATTTTAAGGCTGACGATGGAAAATTAATTTATGCGTGTTTCAGCGTTTTTGATAACTCCACCCCGAAGGCTTATAAAGGGGATGAAATTGTGTGTGAAAAATCCTTAATTTTAATTAAGCTAACGCAAGGGCTTTATTAGAATTTCAACCCTTGAGGGGCGAAAAAAGAGCAACATTTTGTTATTAATTATAGTTTTTATTTTTTGAGTCATCAAATAGTATCAAAGTTAGTAAGTCGTTAGTTTCTTTTTATTTCAACCCACAAAGGGGTAAAGGGGATGAAGTTTTGCATTGTAGTTGTTCATTCGTTCACCAATAACAGCAGCAGGAGAGACCTTTTGCAGCAGTGCAAGTTAATAGTATAGGCCGTACACAAGTTAAGGGGCCTTTTACAGTCCACTAGCGCCGCCAATCGAAAAAATGTCATAACTCATAAATAGAATCAAAAATACAAAATGTGGTCTATTATTACTGTAGAAAAGGCAATAACGTAATTTTATAACACATTGTCACCACTTGAAATATAGCTGTTTAGCTAAATCGTGCATTTGTAACAAAAACGGCCGTTTATGTTTTGAATGCACGATTTAGCTAAACAGCTATATTTCAAGTGTTGATAAGGTGTTATACAATTACGTTATTGCCTTTTCCACAGGAATAATAGAACATATTTATTAGTCGGAAAGTCGTATATCTGTCTTCTTCTGGCATTACGAAAACGACCGAGATAGACATACGACTTTCCGAATCGGAAGCGAGTCGAATGGTTGTGAATAAGCCAACGGCCACACAGAACAGACGCAAGACCAGGGCGGGGCGCGGACCCGTCGCGAACAGGGCGCCGTCGCGACTTTTTAACGCATATAGAAAATACACGGACCCGTCGCAGACAGGGCGCCGTCACGACTTTTTATGGCGCGCACTAGAAGCTTTACCCGGCATTCAACCGTCCGATTTTGATACGACAACATGTCTTCTTCTGAAGATGAAGATGTATTGGCACTGGTATATCTCGCTAATCTGCAGAGGGTTAGACGTTACTGGGTACATCCGGTATGGCTAAACAATGGACAGAATAGATTTTTTTAAATAATGGAGGATCTACATTATTATCCTGATCGTTTTCAAGAAGTATACAAGATGACTCCACAATGTTTTTACATTATTATGTCCAAACCTGCCCTCCGCGCCCTTTCCGCTCCCCCGCTTGCGCCCGTGCAGGCCCGCGCCCTGCCCGCGCCTTGTCCTTTCTATATGTTTTCCAATAGGACGCCGTCGTGACGGGCGTCCCGTCTTTTCTGTATGTTTTACGTCGCGACGGCTGTATACATTTTATATGCAAGTAGATTAAACGGGCGCCGCGACTGCGACGGGTCCGTGCCTTGCGTCTGTTCTGTGTGGCCGGTGCCTTAAGGGGCCTGGTCTTGCGTCTTTTCTGTGTGGCCGTTGGCTCAGGTATCAACCCTTCAAGTAGATCACTCCAGTCAATATTAGTAATATCGTTATTTATCTCGCAATAGTCAGCTTTGTAATAATTGAGCGGATTCGGAATTTTGCATTTCGAGATAGTAGGGGTACGTGCAAGCGGTACGTAGACGTAAAAGGCTGGATGATGAGCATCGACGGGCACGAGAGGAACATCAGAAATAACCGTTACAGAATGCGCATTACTGAAAAATAAATCTAAAATACGATCGTTACAATTGGTTAAATGATTATATTGTTTAATATTGAGTTGCGAGCAAATATTTAAGAGTTGACGAGTTACATTTGATAGCTTGATAGCTTTATGGATATAATTTAATAAATAAATATCGCTGGACATTAACACACAGCGCCATCTAGTGCCACACTAAGCAAGGCTTGTGTCGTGGACACCAGATAGTTGATATACTACATATATACATACATTTGAGGGGGTATTTGTAGCACATTCCATGAATGAAGTTCTTTTAAGGTCTAAAAAATTAGCGATGTGAAGTCAGCGGAATTAAAAAAAAATTACGGCAAAATTTGTTGCTTTTTTGTTGCTTTTTAGTTGCAAAAAAAAATTTTTTGTTGCTCCAGCCGATCGCAAAAAATCGGCATAAACGCTAGTTTTACATTATGATAGCGTGGAAATAACTCGCTGTGAAATGATCGTTCAAGCGAATAGGGGTCAATTTGTTACTAATTTGTTGCTAAAAGATGCAAAAGAAAAAAAATATTAAACATAAAAATTGATTTTTGTTAATTATGCCAAAATAAATAATGTCCACGCCAGCATAACTCTCAAGTTTTTCGTAGAAAATGCTAAATATAAATTTGTTGCTGCTCATACTGAAGCTACTCTGAGCACAGAGAGTCAGCAACAAAATAAAAACTGAAAGTCGGATTAGTTCGGATATCCGTTTACGAAAAAGCCGGCCACGCCAGCTTAACTCTCGACTTTTCTGTGGAAAAACTTTATTAAAAATTTGTTGCTGGTTAAATTGCAGATAATCTGAATACAAAGATTCAGCAACAAAATATAAACCAAAAGTCGGATAAGTTTTGAGATCGGCTTACGAAAAAACCGTATACGCCAGCTTAACTCTCGACTTCTCCGTAGAAAAACTATGGTTAAAATTTGTTGCTGGTTAAATTGCAGCTAATCTGAGCACAAAGAGTCAGCAACAAAATATAAACTGAAAATCGTATTAGTTTAGAGATCGGTAAACGAAAAAGCCGGCCACGCCAGCTTAACTCTCGATTTTTCTGTAGAAAAACTTTATAAAAAATTGTTGCTGGTTAAATTGCAGCTAATCTGAGCACAAAGAGTCAACAACAAAATAGAAAACGTAAGTCGTATTAGTTTGGAGATCGGTGTATGAAAATTCTGGCAACGCCAGCTTCACTCTCGACTATTCCGTAGAAAAACTATAATAAAAAAGTGTTGCATTCTGCAGCTAGTCTGAGTGCAAAGAGTCAGCTACAAAATAGAAACCGAAAGTCGGATTAGTTGGGAGATAGCTACACGAAAAAACCGGCCACGCTAGCTTAACTCTCGACTTTTTTGTGGAGAAACTATATTAAAAATTTGTTGCTGGTTAAATTGCAGCTAATCTGAGTAGGTACAAAGAGTCAGCAACTCAAACTCAAACTCAAATAATTTATTTCAACTAGACCATTACGGCACTTTTGAATGTCAAAAATAAAAAAAAAACTAAATCAAAGCTACAGTCGCAGTCACAAGGCATAATAACAACAAAATTGAAACCGAAAGTCGGATTAATTTGGAGATCGGTTTACGAAAAAGCCAGCCACGCCTGCAGTTAACTCTCGACTTTTCTGTGGAGACACTACTTATATTAAAAAATAATTGTGGCTGGTTAAACTGCAGCTAATCTGAGTACATGGAGTCAGCAACAAAATAAAAACCGAAATTCGGATTAGTTTGGTTAGAGTCACTCAACAGCTTTCTCAATCTCAGAGTTGGTTTTCTGGATTTGAAGCGATTGAGTTTTCAATACTGCTATTTCCGAAACTATTGTTTTTAAGGTAGTCGAATGATCATTTAATACTGTGGCCTGCTCATTCTTCCACGAAAAAAGCATTTCCTTCAGTTCTTGAATTTCAGTTGGTTTAGATCGTCGTATCTTAGGTGGTTTACACCACTGTGTGCTAATGTTATAAAACTAAAGAGTTCACACTTACACCACTGTGTGCTAATGTTCTAAAACTAAAGAGTTTGTTTGTTTGTTTGAACGGGCTAATCTCAGGAACTCATAATTGAAATTGATAAAATATTTTTGTGTTGGCTAGTCCATTTATCGAGAAAGGCTTTAGGCTACTTATATAATAATACGCTACGACCGATAGAAGCGAAGCATCAGTAAAAATGTCGCAAAAACGGGGAAAATCCCATGCAAATATGTGACCGTAAAATTGTCAAATACGTTATACAGGGTGTTTGGTGCATCGTGTGCCAAATTGAAATGGTCGACTGGGGGGTCACCTTTTATCTTTTCAGACCCCTAAACACTTCTCATGCCCTGTGCCTTTATTTTCATCGCCTTTTTATTTTTTATAAAAAAATACCCAAATTTTGCATTCAATTACAAAATAATAAAAAAATGTAAGTCGTAGACTCTGAATTTTAATTTTATTTAGATGTGTATTGTATGACAGTACTTTCAAATTAAAAATTAGTGACATAAGCCATCCAGTTTTTTTTTTAATTTACTCGCAAAGTTTCGGACTTCAATTAAAGCTGTCCATGTTCCAGCTATTTACATGGCTATAAAAAAAAAAAACAAAAGGGACCGGGATCTTCCAACTCACTCAAAAATTGTCTAGTTTATCCTCTTGCTAGTGATGTGCCACATGCTATAAAAATCTTTTTACAACTTTGTGAATTCGCTAGAATTGTGAATCGAGTCACCAAATACTTTTACACTCGACAAAAATTCTGAACTGAGCGGTCAGTTTTTTCTTCTATAAGGTCAGTCACAGATTAACAATTTAAAACACAACACAAACTCGCAACATTTTCGCAATGAAGATGACAACACTCCACAGATAATTAGTACTTACATTACTGCAGCGGCTAGGAACAGAGGCATTGCACATACTTTTCAAAATCAACGATGCACACAAACAACCATACATTTTTCTCGCGCTGAAGAGTTCATTTGTTTCTTTTTTCTCAATAAACCGCTTTTTATTTGCTAGCCAATTCGATTTTTTTTATTTATTATTATATAATATATTATTAAACATCGGCAATTATATTTGGAAGACACATATCAGCAAGATGCTCTTGCACATCATAAACAACAGGCTAAGACACTTTCTTGAGCCACGAATTCCAGAAGAGCAGGCAGGAAAGACAAAGGCTCATGGGAACAAATCTTGAACGTTTGCCAAATTATTGAGAAGAGCCGGGAATTTAACAGCCCTGTATTGTTGTGTTTTAGATTACACCAAAGCCTTTGATTGTGTGGAGTGGGGCAAGCTGTGGGAGGTTCTAAGGGACATGGGAACGCCTCAACATCTTATTGACCTAGTCCGATGCCTCTACATCAACAACCGCTCTTTCTTTAAAATAGACACCGACTGTTCAAATGTGATCTCCATCAAGAAAGGCGTAAAGCAGGGATGCATCCTCTCACCTCTGCTCTTAAATGTGTATGGACAGTATATCATTCGCAAGACTCTTGAGGGCTGGGACAAGGGGTTTGCTGTTGGTCGAAAGCGGATTTCCAAACTAAGGTACGCTGACGACACTACAGATTGGACAGATTGGAGGTTGAAAGTGGCAAATTAAGGTTTGCAATTAATAAGCAAAAAACCAAGCTTATCGGGTGTCTATAACATCCAAGGCATCGATACTGTGGACAGTTTCGTTTATCTGGGTTCTAATATTAATAATGAAAGTAGCTGCGTCCCTGAAATAAAACGTCGGATAGCCATGGCTAAAGATGCTATGACACGTCTCCAGAACATCTGGAAAAAATCATGGTATAAGCTTTAAAACGAAGGCCCGTTTAGTCAGAGCAGTAGTACCCGATTTTCCTCTATGGGGTTGAGACGTGGACAATCCAAACATGAGAAAGACAGAGGATAGACGCATTCGAAATATGGTGCTGGAGGCGGATGCTCCGTAACAGCTTCCATGGACAGCCAAACGCACAAATTTGTCTATCCTTTCCCAACTTGATATCAAGACCCGATTGTCTACAGTTTGCCTTCAGCGTATTTTATCCTATTTCGGCCACATAATGCGAGGAGGAGATAGCAGTTTTGAAAAACTGGTAATTGTTGGTAATATACCGAAGGCAAGCGAGCGCGAGGCCGGTCGCCAACACGAGGGTCCGACCAAGTAAAAAAGGCTATGTCCTCAAGCAAGTTTCAGCAGGTGGTGATGGCAACTTTGGACCGGAGTAGATGGAGGCAGATTGTTCGCTTGAAGGGGTGACCACGATCCTCAGTAATGAGGGACTGACTGAGGAAGAGAAGACAACAACAAACAATGTGGCCCAAGTAACGTAGTTTTTCCATAAAAAATAAGAAACATCCTAGCATTTTACACCTTCATTGTCAGCGTGGCCGCGTGGACACGTCAGATTTGCTGCTATGATATTCACCCCTTTATAGTGAAATTATTTATTACAGCAAACAATCTTTAGTACTTGTGATGATTTTAGTACTATAAAAATGTTATTTCCTACATTTATAAAGTCGTATGTCCTAAGTATTGGTATTAGTGTTGTATATGTCACCGTAAAATTGTCTAACACGTTATATTGTAATCTCTCTAGCGATATTGTAAACTCTCGAATTATTGTCAAACGAACATACTGCTTACAACAAAACGCATAATTTTTCGTGAAATGCATGCGATGGTAGTCAACTCAGGCGGTGTGGAGGGAAGGAGAGGTCCCCCTTGTCCAGTGTTACCACTCTCATGAAAAGATAATGTACCATTCTTGAGAACTATCGATTAATATAACCTAACCTTAAAACATTTTATATTCAACTAAAAAGCGTAGTCGACGGAGCCCCGCTTCGCGGAGCCCCTATTTCCGAGTGCAGGGTTTAAAGGAACCTAACTAACCTAACAGGGGTGTGCCCCAAGTCCCGATTATAGGGGCAGAGATACTTCCGTACGTTCAGCTGACAATAATTCGAGAGTTTACAATATCGCTAGAGAAAATCAAACCGTAAAATGGTCAAACCCGTTATATTACAATATAACGTGTTTGACAATTTTACGGTGACATATATAAGAAAAAATTTAGTGACGGAAACGAATCGCTGTAAATCTGACTCCACGCAGCCTTGTCTGCCCTACCCTGAGAGTGTAATTTAAAATTGCGAAGCCGGCCAGCAATCCGAAGCCGCGGCGGTGAGCGTTAGGCGAGGGATAAATATATAAGGCGTCGGGGGGTGGAAGGCGCGGACGGAGATCCATGATTATTATTTACTCAAAAAGTGCTCAACGCGCCTAAAGAAGGCTTCACTTATAAAAATCTCATATTTGACATATCGATGTATTTTTTCTTGACAAGCAGCGCCACCCACTTCACACTGTTCAAGTACGTAACTACACTTGAGTGACAGATTTCAATTCAAACATTCAATGTGTCATAATATAACCAGCCTGCGGCACTTTGTACTGTTCGGGCGACGCTCGGGGTTCGGGGACTGGGTCTGTGGACCGGGTCCATACGACTCGCATGAGCAGGCACGTCAAGTGCCTGTCGCAGATCATCAGAGGTGGCGGCCGGCGCGAACGGCCCGGCGGCACGCAGGTTTGTGCATCGTCCGCGCTGCTCCCCGCTCGCACTACCAGGTACCCGCGGCGCGTCGAGCCCGGAAGAGCGGGGCCGGCGCGCGCTTACGCCTGGCGGTATTACCTGTGTGTGCGACACAAAGGAGCGCCCATGCGACCTTCAGCGGTTTTGGATGTCTGTTATTACGAGCTGTCTATTGTCCGCTGTCCAGGGCTGCCTCCGTGCTACGTGCCTCCGTCCACGACACTTGAACGTTACCCTTTTTTTTCGGATGGGAAATCATCAAACGACTTCTCCCACTCTGGGCGGAGCGGGAGAGTCAGACTTTTACTGACTAAAAACCATTCATGTGCCTCCCTCGCCCTTTACGTTCCGTGGTATCTCTTTCGAACAGTCCCGCAGCCCATTAACGTTACCCTGAGACAAGGCTAGGAAGAGCGCGATTTGAAAGATTGAAGATGAGATAAAAACAAAAATCAAAGTTACGCTAATCGAGTAATCTAACAGTACGTCACGTCGTGTCTTTAACGAATTACAGAACACTGCGTTGAAATTCAAGATTTTTAAAAGTAAAGAAGGAACAATTTGATGATCGAGTCACTGGTCACTGGTCAGCCCTATGCTATAGTTTGCGTCGTTAGAGTTGTTTAGCGACATATAAAGAGGACAAATGGTTGTGAGGTGGCTGAGCATTGTGTGAGCGTGCGGCAGACAGGTGAGTGGTTGCGAGCCCGCGTGCCCGCGTGCCCCCCGACCGCGCATGCCGTGCCCGCGTGTCCAAATGTTTACTCATTACTGATCACTAATTACTGTTTGCATCGTTAGATGGCTAGCTCGTTAGTGATAGGGTGCAACGTGCACGCGCGCGCCTCTCACGCGTTCGTCTCGGTCGCCGTGCAGCCTCGTTCCCTGTCCCTGCCCCCTGCCCCTTGCCCTCTGCCCTCTGCCCACTGCAACCAGTGTATAGTTACGTTCCGTGACAAGTTGCTGGGTTCCAAGGTGCTAGCTCCCGAATATGTTTACAATTGATGCCTTGACCGATGAAAACTCGTAACCGTATCGTAGTGTCGGGGGTAACTCACTATAGCTATATTCGTGGAGACATTTGAAGATGAAACACGGTCCTGAAGGTCGCGGCTGCTTATCTCTCCCGAAGTGCGGACGGTCGCCGGGCGGAGGGTCAACGCTCGACCGCCAAACTAATATCACACAATCTTAGGTTTACATAATACTAACGAAACTAACATCACTTGTTGGTCGTTGAACAGTTCCAGGGAGTATCGTGTTGCTAACAGTTTGTAGGATGGTATTGTGCGGGTCTTGCAGGCAGTCCCACCATTATTAGTAGGTATTGAATCACAACGTCCAACGCTCTCGTATAGTGTAATGACTAATGCCATATCTCAGTGTCGGCCAGAAGTCTTGTAGAGCTCATCTGCGCCGCTTCCTGAAAGCCCGGCGGCGTCGGGAACTAGCTGCAGCATTGTCGCCGCGGCTCACGTGACGCCCACTACTTGCTCGCACCGCGCTCGCTGCTAGCATCACGACATTAGTTCGTGTTGACGGAAAGAGACTACTGTTGGTCGTTCGTCTTCGTGAATTATTGACAAATTGCCAATCAGCTAAGCTGCATTACTACATAAATGTACCTACTTGGAATGTTGAAGTTCTACTCTTTCGAGCTCTGGCGTAATTGATTTTTACTGATGTTTGCATAGCGTGTCTGATTGAAAAGTTTCACATGCTGAGCTCCTAGTACAGGAGCTCAGCTTGTTAAACTTTTTGTTCCTCCCATGGCCAAATTTCCGACTGGACCGCGTGGACAGAGATTGTTGAATGTACACGCACAGTTTATAATTCTTAATCTCCCTTGGTTCCTGGCGATGCTGAATGCTGTACTTATTAGTGACGCTGACAGCGGAGTGTGGTTTATGTGCCTCGAGATGGGTGGGTAGGCGTGGGTAGAGCTTCGTTACTAAATAATAATCGGCGCTCGGAGTAGATCTTCAGGTTAAGTCGTTACTTATGGAGTTTCCTCTAAGCCTTGTATAAGCCGTTGGTCCCGGCTGCCATTTACTTTTATTTTACTACTTTCTGAAAACTTACAGCTAGGCATATTTAAAGTAGTTTAATAAATAACAATATGGCAGTGATAACAGGGAGCCAGTGGCCCGTAAGTCTGACCAGTCTTGCTAAGGGTATCGTAATATCCAGTACTAACTGGGTTGTGGACTTCAGACAGCCTTTTGCTAAAATACCAGTATTCAGCTGCATCCGGGTAGAGTGGAAGCCGACCCCAACATATAGTCGCGAAAAGGCTATGCGGCAGGAAGTATGCCGTGGATTTGACTTTTTTTTGTTATTTTTAAGTTTTTTTTATCATTCTTTATTGTAAATTGAGTCTTTTAAGTGTGTAATACCTTGGAGTTACGTCTGTTATGTTGTCCCTACATGTTTTCTCAAATCTTATCTTACTATAAATGCGCAAGTTTATGAAGGTGGGTCGGTGGATGGAAGATTGATACTCTATCATGCAAAAACTACTGAATGGAGTAAATAAATAAATGGCTACTGTGGCAATGCCACTCGTACGTCCGATTAACTCCTGCAGTAGGTACCAGCTCATGACTAATCGTACATTCAATGTGGCTATTTTGACATTAAATGTTAATGTTATAAATACAAATTATAAATACATTTATACATACGGTACGTAGCGAACAGAAGTATGCAACAAAGAACATTAAATCGAATCAAATTTTTAAATTCGAAACACGTACCTAATGATTTTGCATACAATGAACTAAAGTAATGAGTAACATTAAAGGTGATGAGCTGTTACTGATACGCGCTGAACTTTGTCACCGAACATGAGATAATCACCCATTGATAGCACAAGCACATTAGCGGCTGATTGTGGCCAAGGTCCCGCCGCCGCCGCCGCCGCACCGCCGCGCCGCGCGGGGGTGTGCAAGCGGCGCGGCGCGGGCGCAGCGGTGCGCGAGCTACCTGCGCGGTGCGCCTCCTGTGGGTGCGCGGTTTTTTGTTCCGTTGCTGCAGGTACCGGCCTACTAAAAACGGAATGTCATAAAAGTATTACAACATTGGGTTCTAAAATGCAGCCCAACTTGTTAACAAAAACTAACGGTCGGATGAATGATCTCTTCTTTTTAAAATGTCACTCTAACTCATGTAGTCATGTAACATACGTGTTCGTGGTACTAGTAGGTGCGCGGTGTAGGGAGTGTGTCGCGTGAGGCGCGCAGGATTGTGCACATAATGCACAGGTTAGCTAGTGCAGCGCTATCGCTGACACGGTCACCGCGCGCACCCGGATGGCAGCGTGTTTGTAAACACGTAGGGTGCAGAGGGCAGGGCCGCAGGGAGCGCGGGGGGCGAAGGCGGGGCGCGGGGGTAGCGCGCCAGGAAAGTTTTACCCTGCGAGGTAGGCCCGCCGCCCGGCGCCGCCCGCCCGCGCACGCTCTATATAACGGCCGGCGCGCCTCGCCTCGGCACATTCACAGTTGTGTTACAGGCAGGTACACTTGTATCCCGACTTCATCTCAGACTACTGAATCTCTCATCACAATGGCCGCCAAGTTGTTCGTGTTGGTCGCTTGCATCGCCCTGGTGAGTACCGCGCCGCAGCGAGCTCGGCCTGTCTGCCGCCGTGTCCGTCAGAATCTCACCGTGTGTTTCCCCACAGAGCCAGGCCGGTATGGTGCGCCGCGACGCGCCCGCCGCCTCGCCGCTGGCCGATATCGAGAAGCACGCCGCCGAGTTCCAGAAGACGTTCAGCGAGCAGTTCAACTCACTCGTCAACTCTAAGAACACGGCGGAGCTCAACAAGGCGCTCAAGGAGGGCTCCGACTCCGTGCTGAAGCAGCTGTCGGATCTCTCCAACAGCCTGCAGGGCGCGGTACGTACATACTTTACTATACCTACTCAGTGCCTCACAAATCCATAACTAGATAAAACATGAATTATGTAATCAAGATCTTGTCTACTGTTAACCATAGCAAGCTCAAGAACGCTTCAACTTTGGATCTGTAATTAACGATATTGTGACTCTATTAGTATTTGAGTTTGAACTGCCAGTAAATGACATCGTTGACTTGCAACAACAGATCGGCGACGCCAACGGCAAGGCCAAGACTGCGCTGGAGCAGACGCGCGCCAACCTGGAGAAGACGGCGGAGGAGCTGCGCAAGGCGCACCCCGACGTGGAGCAGCAGGCGGGCGCGCTGCGCGACAAGCTGCAGGCCGCCGTCACCAACACCGTGCAGGTGCGTACCACACACAATACACACACTTCACACTATATATGTCACCGTAAAATTGTCAAACACGTAAGATTGTAATCTCTCTAGCGATATTGTAAACACTCGAAATATTGTCATTTGAATATATGGAAGTATCTCTGTCCTCATAATGGGGACTTGGGGCACTCCCCCCCCCGTTAGGTTAGTTAGGTTCCTTTAAACCCTGCATTCGCAAATAGCGGTTGGTACCATTGGGCAAGGGGAACCCCTCCTTCCCTCCATCGTTGACAATATTTCAAGTGTTTACAATCTCTCTAGTTACTCGTATTTTACAATCTAACGTGTTTGACAATTTTAAGCTGACATATACATCAACTGGAACCACTCGTCACCGTCAAGCTGAATGACGCTCACTAATTCGTTACTCGTCTCGTTTTGCAGGAGACCCAGAAGCTCGCTAAGGAAGTCGCCGGTAACGTGGAGGCCACCAACCAGAAGCTGGCTCCCCAGATCAAGTCCGCCTACGACTCGTTCGTGAAGCAGGCCGAAGCGTTGCAGAAGAAGCTGCACGAGGCCGCCAACAAGCAGTAGACGCCGCACGCTACACCCCCGTACCTAATCTGTGCCCGTACCGACTAGCCCCAATAAACCATACATGTTATGTACCTAACTGACTACTTTCATTACTTGCAACCTCCCCTGGTCGCGCGGTGTGGTCACACGATGACACGACCCCCGCGCCTGTGTACTGGCGCGCATGGCGGCTCCACGCACAGATACAGCTCGTAATAATACTCAGATTGTTTCGTTTATCGCAATACCTAGCGAGCACAGAGATACGAGCACTCTAACACTGTAAGTACAATACACAATCTGTGCCTACAGTACTGACTTTTTGACCCTTGGCTATGCGCTGTTGTTCAGTCAGACGCAGCACGGGGTCTCAGTAACAGTAACACAAGTCTGCGTCGCCTCACGCCTGGCTGACTGACTCTCTCTCCAGGTCGACTGGGGCAGAGCAACATTTTCAAGGCTCTCACTGAGTATTCGTATGTTTTTGCAAGTGATGCAAGGTACAATAATAATACATTTAGGTATCAATTTTTATTATACGGGATCTTCAAATTCTTTTAGGTTATCATGTTTTGACCTTCGTTGTAGTTTTTGTTGTCGGGGTTTTAGGGTTCCGTATTGCAAGGGAAAAACGGGAGCCTATTGCTAAGACTCCTCTGTACGTCCGTCTATCTGTCACCAGCCTGTTCTCATGTACCATGATAACTAGTCACAGATGATGTACTCATTCCTGTTGCAGCTATAACAGCAAATAATAAAAACAGAATAAAATAAATATTTAAAGAGAGGGGCCCGCAAGGGCCGAAGCAGGGGTTGCGGGCCTGTTCGAAAGAGATACCGCGGCCCCGGAACATTAAGGGCGAGGAAAGAACATGGTTGGTTTTAGTCAGTAAAAGTCTAACACTCCCTCCCGCTCCGGCCAGAGTGGGAGAAATCATTTGATGATTTTCCATCCTTGTACGTTTACACGTATGCAACCCTCGCACTTGGCCGGTTCTATGTATTATTTAATAGATTTCCTCTAAATCTTGCTCTTATCGCACTACGGATTTTTTTCCTATACTATAACACAACTAGTGCGGAATTCACACGATAGACAGAGTGGATGGAAACGGTCAGCGCGCCAGTGAGGTCAACTACCTTAACCGTGGGAACTACGAAATAGTCTTGTATTGTGTTGTATAACAGGCTGGTGGCAATAATCTTATGAGAATATTCAATTTATTGTGAAATTTTGATCCCCAATCACAGATGTTCAGGGTGTAAACAGATTCACACCAAGCCAACCAAGCATTATCATACTAAGTAACTTTACGCAAAAAAAATTGCTGGGAAACGACTTATTTTTGGGGAGAACGATCACGTTTTACTGTAAAACTCAATCCTGCCAAAAATATTCTGTAAAAAACTGGCCAAGTCTCGATGGAGCTGCTTGTCTATCTCTAAAAAGTAATGAAATCTGGACCAAGTCGTGCCAAGTCTAAGGTTCCTTACTGCAATTTTTTTATTATTATAGTTAACTAGCTTCTGCCAGCGGCTTCGCCCGCGTGAAGTTTGAAATTATCCCACGGGATCTTATTACCGGGATAAAAAGTATCCTATGTGTTAATCCAGGTAATAAACTATCTGTGTGCTAAATTTGATCCAAATCCGTTCAGTAGTTTTTGCGTGAAAGAGTAACAAACATCCATACATCCATACTTACAAACTTTCGCATTTATAATATTAGTAGGATGTTGAGTGATTTGGCCGTTGAACATTCTCTAAACGTTAGTGGGTACAAGTCAATTTTGTTTACACGTAATGTTATAGATGTTGTAACTACCTATGTTTGCGTTGTAATTTCTAGGAAAAATACGACTTATAGTTGTGAAAATTTATTTGAAAGGTGACATTACTAAAGATAGAATTATAACATCTATAAGTTGTATTTTTCCTAGAAATTACAACACGTTATCAGCACGATAAGCGCTTATAGGAAATACAGTAAATCTTACAACAAATAGAGTGTAAAAAGTTATTTTGTGTTATTAAATATTTTCGAAGATTTTATTTTGTGATGTCCAGTGGTGATTCTGTTGCGATCAGATGGTCTTCATCATCAATACCCTCGCTCCTCCTATCTAATAAAGACGGGTACCCTTCGTGGAAGTTCAAAATGAGGAACTACTTATTACATGAAGATTTGTGGTGTACAATAAATGGGCACGATGAAGGAGATGCCACCTCTGAACAGGTAAAATATCGAAATGATAAGAGAGCACTAGCAAAAATAAGCTTAACAGTAGATGGCTCTGCAATACTAGAAGCCTGGAACGCGTTGCAGGATGCTTATGAAGATAAAGGCATGGGCAGAAGGTTGGCTTTAGAGAGAAAACTATATAGGCTCTCGCTGAATGAATTTCAAAATATTGAAATGTACATTAACGCTGTTTTGAGTACTGCACAGGATTTGGCTGACATCGGCAAGGTAATTTAAGATGCTTCGATTGCTGCGATCTTATTAGGAGGTCTCTCTTCTAAATACGAGCCTCTAATAATGGCATTGAAAAATAGCATGTAGAAGAAATACCGAGCTGGTTAAAAGGAAGCTACTGAATGAAATGTCAAAACTTTACTCCACAGAAACTGTTGCAGCTTTTCAACTGAAAAGTCGATCTGAAATTGATGTTCATAAAACCAAGAAGAAGAAACCTGTTGTAGGTCATGAATGTAACAAACATGGACACAAACGGCCTGACTGTCCTCTACGCAATAAGGCAAAGAAAGGCGTTCTTTTAGTGCCCTTGGTTCTTCAAGTTTATTTATTTATTTTTATTTTATTTATTTATTTATTCAGAAATACATTTTAAGCTAACAGTTTCATACCAAAACGCTTAAAAGCTAACAATAATCATGATTACAAATAGGATCCTTTAGCATTTACAATAATTAAGAAAGCAAATAAAAAAATAAAATTACATGTCAAGTGGAATAATATGGATTATTCCGAACCTTAATAAAATATCAAAAGAAGTCATAAAATGTCATAAGAAAATAATAATAAAATGTTACCTATGTCATATTGGGCCACAGAAATATTAATCTTTATTATATCTATGTATTGGGCACATGGTACAAAAATATACTTCGCATTGGGCAGATAATGCCGAAGTCAAAACTAAAATACTAGTGTTACAACATGTCAGTGAAATTCAGTAATATAACAGTCACGATTAAAATAAAATAAAGTAAGAGATAATTACAAATCAATTGCATAAAAATGATAATACATCTTTCCTTAAAGTGCCAATAGTATCCACAAATATGTCGGCATTTAGGCTGCTGTCAAGGTAACGATTAATGAGGCCAATTGCTCTTGCGGTTGGGCTGTTATTGACTTGATGGATGCGCCATTCCGGTGGGCATGTAAGTAGTTGGTGCCGCCGCCGTCCTATGCCACGCATGTATTGCTGCGGTACATACAGATGGATATGCTCCCTTACCGATGAATTATCTATACTATTGTTAATTAACAAGTAGTAGTGTAGAATATGCATTAAACTGCGCCTGAGCTGCAAAGTATCCAGTCCGACCATTCCTGACACAAATAAGGAGGGATACAAAAATGGGTAGTATCCGTAGGTGCGTTTGTATATATAACGGCAAAATTTCCTCTGGATTTTTTCAACCATCAGTGCATATAACTTCTCCGTAGGATCTCAGACAATTGCATTATACTCCAATTTACTATGCATTGTAGAGCAGCTTTATAACTTTGACGTTTTAAATTGGGAGGAAGTTCTGATGATGAAACCCAGTGCTTTATTGGCATCTTTGCACACCTCCTTAATGTGTTCGTGGAAATTAAAACCACTGTCTAAGGTTAGTCCCAGGTCCCGTACTGCTGAGACACGTTCAAGCGAGTCATCCGCTAACTTGTAGGCAAAATGAATTGGCTTGCGAGACCTAGAGAATGTGACTTTACACTTTGACACGTTAAGCGGTAGCCTATTCCTCACACTCCACTCCACAACGGCATCAATATCTCGCTGAACTGCCAAACAGTTTTCCGGTCCAGTGACCGTCAGGAACAGCTTTAAATCATCTGCAAACATAAGGCATTTCGCCGCAGAGAGAACTTCTGGCAGATCATTTACTATGATTAAGAATTGGGGAGGCCCCAGCGTAATACCCTGGCTGACACCCGATCGAGTAAAATACTCCGGTGACTGGTGACCATTCAGTTTTACAAATTGCCGCCGATCTCTGAGGTAGTCTGCCAGGAATCGAAGAAGTTGAGGGCCAAATCCGAGAGACGCAAACTTCCTCAGGAGAATATCATTGTCAACTAAGTCGAATGCTTTTCTAAAATCAAAATATGCTGCGTTGACCTGAGTACCAGCGGTCATTTTGGTCTTCAAGCAGTCTGCAAAACATATATGGTTAGTTAAAGTGGAACGTGCAGGGCAAAACCCATGCTGAGAATTACCTAGTTAACCACCAACTTGCTTGGAGATGGAATTGTTTATAACAGATTCGAAAACCTTACCGAAGACTGGTAGGACAGCAATAGGTCTAAAGTTCGTGATATCAGTTGAAGATCCACTTTTTGGAACTGGCGTGACCCTAGAAACCTTCCATACTGTGGGGTATACACCGTGCTGTAGTGACAGATTGAAGATAAATAAAAGAGGAATCTTCCAATACGGACAGGCAGTCCTTCAAAATAAATGCTGGGATAGCGTCAGGCCCAGAAGCAGACGCAATTTTAAGCCTTCGGACTGCTCGACGCAATTCTGATGCCTTAATATGGTCTACACTGATCATAGGCAAACATCCTCTATCAGTTGCTTCGCGCTCAGCCGCTTCAGGATCCAACTTTGGAGGGTCGCTATGAAAGACGGAACTGAAATAATCCGCGAACGCATTGACGGCTTCCTGGCCTTCGACAACCTTGTCCCGATATTTGAACTCGTTATTTTGTTGCCTATTTTTCCTTTTATCTTTAACATATTCCCAAAACTTTGAAGGATCAGGACTTATAGTATGCTCCATTGCATTAATATAATCTTTAAAAGCAATTCCAGTGAGATCCTTAACTTTAGTTCTGTAATATCGAAATAATTCTTTATTAAATTGAAGGCCATTTTGCTTATATTTTTTTAAGTTAAAATATTTTAGTTTTATATAATGCTTAATTTCAGAAGTATACCATGTAGGATAAACATATTTCGAATTTAAATTTGCAATCATCTTTTTCGGGACATTGTCATTGAAGACGTCGAATAGGTTTTTTATATAATATATCTGCTGCTGCATCAACATCCTGCTGTTGCAGTAGGTCAGTCCAGTCTATCTCCGCAATACCCATGTATAACCCATATAGATTGGCCTTGCGAAAATTCCAGTCCGAGCCTTGACGGTTGGGCATTGTAGATTGTCGGTCCTTGACAACTGCACTTCTGGGCAAAGTAACAGTTATCTGTAAAGCAGGATGATACGCATCCATTGGAACCAAAGGGTCATCATAGGATACCACTTTAACGTTTTCTAAGTCATAAGTCGATAGTACCAGATCCAAAATGCCGCCATATTTGTTGCTAATTCTGTTAAATTGCTCGAGTTTACAAAAGTCAGTAGAATGATTAAATTGTGTTACAACATTATTCGTACATGATTTTAGATTAAAGTCACCAACTATCACAATTCTATGATTCGAATATTTACTTATTAGGTTCTCTAAACACTCTAAAACATCTAGGTATTGTTTGTTACTATAACTGGGAGGTAAATAGCCTACACAAATCAAAAACATCACATTTCGCCATGTTATCAATGCAAACAATAATTCCTTATCATCAGTCAAGCCATCAACATCTGTAATTCTCTTGACTGTGTAACAATCCTTTACAGCCAGCAAAACTCCACCCCATCCCACGTCACCAAGTCGATCTTTCCGTAGTACAGTATAACCCTGAGGGAACAGTTCAGCAACACTCACGGAACTATTGAGAAAGGTTTCCGTTAGTGCTATTAAATCACCAGAACAGAGAACCACATTCTGGCTAAAGGTAGCGGTCTTGGTTCGGAGGCCTCGGACATTCTGATAGATAATTACAATATCCTTAGTTTGTTTCCTGTTCCTGAAATGACTTGGTAATTTTGTTACGAAAATTCTGCCGCCATGGCTTTATGCAGACATTTTCTGGCCAGTTTTCTGAATCCATTACACACAGCTTTCCAATCTAGAAGGCACTTCCAGCTTAAATGAAGCATAGCTGCCTCGTGCCTTCAAGCCTTCCACTGTGTATCCTTCACTATCGAATATTGATTTAAGGTGATTAAGCACCTGTTCTTCTGAAGTACAGATCTTCACATAGTAGAGATGTAGATATCGGACCCGCTCTGCCGCTTCCAGTTGCGTTAGACCAGGAGTAGCAGAACCTCTTACAATGGCGTTGGGCGATTTGTTATGTCGGTTTTCGTAACCTCTACCCATTCACCATGACAGTGGTCAGAATTGTCGTGATGGTCTTGCACCCTGACAGCAGATGAATCCAAATTAGCCATTTTTTTACCGGGTTTCCTCTTTTAGGTCGATTAGTGCCACAGACGGAAGTGTAGACATAACCACGTTAGACATGCCCGGACGTTTTGTTGCTGGTGCTTTTTCGAAGACTGGATACTGGCACAGTAGTTGCTATTTTATTCAAGTTAGGCGCTGTTCGAGGTTCGACTATGTTTTTTTGCATAGCAGTTGTTTGCTCTGGATTCTTGTTTTGGCAGTCGCTTGGATTATTGGAGGTATCCAGCTTCGCGGTACTTTGTTCACATTTGAACGAACTACAGAGAGATCGCGAAGTCATCAACCTAAGTTGTTTTTCAAGGTTCTCAATTTGACCATTAAGCTTTGAGAAGCATTTGTTAACAATCACAGTAACTTGCTTTGCCACAGAATTGCTAATCAAATTGGTCAGGCGCTCATTTATAACATGTTTAAATTCCTCTTGGATGACAACTCGTAGGTTATCTAGATACGTCTCATCCGGGTGCAAATAGTCATAGAGTTCTTCAGTACTTTTCCGGTTTTGACTAGATTGTGTTTTACGAACAGTAACATTCATGTTCTGGTCATCACAAGGAAATTGGCTTTCCTGGTGAACGCTATAGATGTTGTTCTTGTTTTTCTCTTTAGTATCAGTAAATTGACTGAACTGATTCGAGCCCGCCTCCAATCTTGTAGGTCGAACCGGCGTATTCGAGTTGTCCCCTCTAGGTTGCTTGCATTTGCATTCAATGCAAATCCACAAATCCTTTAGTTCTGTAGTCATAGTGTAAGTAAGTTTGGAGGTAAATAAGTGGTTTATTGATTCTGGTGCATCAAAACACATCACTCCTAGACGAGATTGGTTCAAGGACATCAAACCATTAGAAGGTAGCACTGTTACTGTTGCCAATGGTGAAAAGATCGACTGTGGTGGTATTGGTGATATATCTATTAATACTGTGTGTAATGTAGTAAATAGCATCAAAGATGTAGCGTGTGCACCTAAACTTACAAATAATTTGATTTTTGTCAAAAAGGTCGTAGACAAAGGTTTTGTAGTACTTTTTGATAAGAATGGTTGTAGTTTTTATAAAGATAACGATTTTTAGGTTTTGAAAAAACTCCTTCTGAACCATGTGTGTATAAGAAACTTTTTGGTAATGAGTTTAGTCATATTGGCAGTTTTTGTTGATGACATTACTGTATTTTACCAAAATGAAATAACATTTGACACTGTCAAACATTATAAAACTTAAGAAGACTGGTATTTATCGCGAATTTACCTTTAATTTAATCCCGACGTTTCGATCGGATTGCACCAGCCGTGGTCGCGGGGAGACTGAAGTATTGGAGGTACCGCGACAGCAAAGTGAAGGCGTTTATTCAACTACCGTCACTCATCTTCATAAATGTTAATTAGGGCCGGTTCACACTAGGACAGCACACTACACTAACAGTGTCCGTATATTGAGGCGTATTCACTTGACGAGTACACTTAGTGATCACTGGATTCCAAGCTGAAGAGAGTTTGAAGCCGTCGTCGCGATTGAAATTAGGGTACTTCTTGATCTCAATCGCTTCCCGAACCATTATCTTATAATAGTGCTTATACCCTACTGGCCATCACAAGCATGGTATCCCTTGTGGTCCAGTCTTGTCATATCGGAAAAAAATGTTTTTTGGTCCTGAAGAATCCTATTACTCTCTCCTTTCAGAACCTGCCATCCGCTTCATGCGAACATTATCCTGGTGGCAGCCGAATTATCAGGGACTCGATGATAAAACGTGGCCTACCACGAGGATCCTTAGATATAGTGATGGCCTCTTTAGCTAAAAACACATTAAATCAATACAATAGTTCAATTAAATCCTGGTGGCTTTTCTGTAAAACAAAAATCCTTGATGTTAATGAGGCTAATGTCGAGGACGTATTAACATATTTGACAGAAAAATTTAAAAAAGGCGCTACAGTATGTAACGTTTAGGGCTCAGCCGGTAAATGAAACTCGAAAGAATCAGTACAAACTATAATAGGAAAAAATAAAAGTAAAAAAATTATAATAGTAAAAAAACAATTAGGTGTGGGTACTTAATTAGAATTAATAATCACCCCAGTAAAAGACTGGTGCGGGTTCTATATATCGAGCTCGTGTTGGGTTCTAGACCGCCTAAAGAAAACCACTATCCTGAAGGTTCCAGAACGTAGATGTTTTGTAGAATAATGTTTGGTAGGTAGGTCGGTCTTGCGGTTGTTGAGGGTAGCGCGTAGCCTGCAGAGTTGTACAGCCACAGCCCCTGCTGCAGCAGCTAATCAAGGTTGACCGGTACGGAAGAACCCTGGAATATCCGGAATTGGGCATTTTAGAAAATGACCGAATTCGTACTACTGACTGCAACATCCCGATAGCCGTAGGAAATGGAATCTCTACGGTGGAAGGTGGTGTTCTAGCATCAATTAGCTATCAAGATGAAGCAGTCTAAGCAGCGTGGTACAATTTAGAAGCATGATGAAGCAGAAAAATGATATCTAGTAATGCGAGGTAGATGGAAAAATAACAAGAATGATTTACAGGAATTTACAATACAATGATCGACTACAATTCACCAACTACATTAATCAAGAATTAAATACAAACATGAAAGGTTGAAGAGAATTTAAAGGTATCCGTCATGTTCCGTAACAACAATGTCAAGGACATTCGGTAAATAAAAGAAAGAAAATTACTAGATGATTAAAATAGCAATCACCGTTGATACACCGGCTCAATACTGTGATTTAAATCAACAATTCAGGTGTCCTAACTTGGCACTACTACAAAGCGATATTTTGCCAAGTCATGCTACGAATACCTACTTAATTCTAGTTAAAAAGTTTTGCAACACTCACCCGATCGGGGTTACACTGATTTTAACTTTTATTATTTATGCAGCAAATAAATTAGATGTTATAATAATATTATTAAGCAATAGCGATAGGAGATTGGCAGAGGTAAAATAAAAAAATGGCACACACGATCACTCTGCCGATGTGTAGTGAGAAGTGAAAGGATTCCTTTTGTCTCTCGAGCCGTTGGTAATCCGCGAACGTTAGGCGTGCGGTATGAAGAGGGGAAACATTCGTCCACAACTAGTTTCGTGCGCGAGTTTTGTGACGGTATCTTAATAATGATTCCTCTAACGCCAGCTAAAAGTACCCTCAGCTGCGAGCGTAAATAGATATTATTTTCATTTCAAGTATGATTCAAATGTGTTAGCATCCACGTACAACGTTACAAGTAGTTTGAACACACACAGATCCGCCTTATCGCTAATTGTTGGTACGAATGTTACTTCAAATGATTGCGTAAATCGATTTCTTAAGGGCGCCTACAGACTTAAACCCCCAAATCCAAAATATAGTACTTCACACGTGGGATACAAATGTAGTGCTAAATCATCTCTCAAATATATGTCTGTCACCGTAAAATTGTCAAACACGTTATATTACAATATAACGTGTTTTTTCTCGCGATATTGTAATGTCTCGAATTATTGTCAACTGAACATACGGAAGTATCTCTGCCCCCATAATCGGGACTTGGGGCACCCCCCCGTTAGGTTAGTTAGGTTCCTTTAAACCCTACACTCGGAAATAGGGGCCCCGCGAAGCGCGGCTCCGTTGACTACGCTTTTTAGGGGGAATATAAAGTGTTTTAAGGTTATGTTATATTAATCGGTATTTTTTAGGAATGGTGCATTAATTTTTCATGGGAGTTGTGCCACTGGGCAAGGGGGCCACACCGCGTAAGTTGACTACCATCGCATGCATTTCACGAAAAATAATGCGTTTTGTGGTAAGCAGTATGTTCATTTGACAATAATTCGAGACTTTACAATATCGCTAGAGATATTACAATATAACGTTTTTGACAATTTTACGGTGACATTTCCATACGATAATATCTCATTGGTTGATTTATCGTATAACACAATAGCGGTATAGACACGTCCATATAGTGCACACAGCACTCGTCATGCAGCCTCATCCTCCGAGTCTATTGACTTGGAGTCAATATTGACCTAATTAGAAAAACTGCCGGATGGAGTGAAACATCTTCTGTCTTCGCAAAACATTATAATAGGGAAGTCGTAACTGATGCTCATCTGTTTGCCATTAGAGTACTTGCAGGTGAATCTGTAACAAATACCTAATATTAGATTAAGAATAGAAACTAATGTAAAATAAAGTTAATTCAATGATAAATAGTTTGATTAAAAAATAGGTAAAAAAACTTTTTAAGTTAAACGGTTTTATGTTAAACATACATTGCAATGTTTAAGATAAATGTAAGTACTAAAAACCAAAAAATAATAAAATAGATACAGTCGTGGGAATTATAAACATATGCATAGACTAGACTAAAATAAAACCGTGCGTGGGGCACGTCAATTGTCTAGGACATTAGGCTAGAATGTGGAAACAAGCTAGCAAGCTCGATTATAAGCGAGTTTTAGGGTTTCATAGTGGTGAGCGAGTAGTACTTTTATCATATGTTTTGTCGATTAAAGACAAACTACGAGCAGTGAAACGATTCCTCGCCAGCCAGCAGTGTGAATGTCTAACGATAAACTAGTTGAAACATCTCTTTTATTTACATGAGAGTGTATAACTATTGGAATTTCCATGAGCAAGAAAATAGTAAGTAATTTCCTCACCGTCTGCGGGCCAACTGCCTAACGACGAATTAAACGATTCTTCTATCGCACATTGAGTCGATAATTTGTAGACAATTGACGTGCCCCACGGTTTTATTTTAGTCTAGTCTATGCATATGTTTATAATTCCCACGACTGTATATATTTTATTATTTTTTGGTTTTTAGTACATTTATCTTAACCACTATGCACGACAAGATTTTGACACATGACACATCAGCTGAATCGGCGGGGTGATGCGAATTTGTCAAAAATTTACAGAATTTTCGTGAACTTTCAGCATTCGATTTTTTATGAAAAATATGTCTAGGAAGCTGTTTCATACCATACTTTTGTGGTAAATATCTCCAGAAACGTGTTTAGGTCGGTAAAATGGCGTCATTGTATTGCCAAATATTTATAAAACACATATTACTGCACCCTTCCAAAAACTAGGTAACGTAGTTGCGCTGGAAATAATGTACATATGCAAGCTTCTCGTTCGCTAAACAAACTGGAAAAAGCTAAATAAAAACAGTAACTTTCTATCTACGTTCTTATTTTTGCCCTTATTCATACATCATTTCATAAAAAATACGATCAAAGTCTTGACAAATATTACTAAAAAAACAATGTTGCAACCAACTTATCACATGACATGTCACTTTGTAGTGCTGACCGTAAACCCGGGTTTCATCATAACGATTAAAATGTTGCATCCAGCCTAATCGATACTCGCAATAAAATTAAGTTTGGAAAAAAGTTTTGAGACACAATGAAAACTCCTTGGTATAATTTCAAATAATTATATTTAAATTCTGAAATGAATCCTTTTATACTACTTTTTTAATAATATCATGTAGAATAGTAATTATTCGTTGCTTTTGGTTGACTTATTAATAGTTAATAAACACAGAACTCTCTAAACTCTAAACAAATAACGAAATTTTTGCTTCAAGTCAACATTTTAATGATAATCTTTCCTTTAAAAACTTATTTATGGGTTGGAGAATTTGGAGAAACGCCGTTGCCGAACTAGCACAGTGTGGCAAAATATGAGGTCTCACAGTTTAAGCAAAGACAAAATCTGAAACTAAATTATTAATATTTTCAACCGTACGAACGGACAACCTCTTGCTAAATTCGCGTCGAATTTTTAAATTCAAAATTTAAATTAAGAATGTAATTGTAATCATTTAGGTATGGTGATTTGGTTTTGTTGTCTGAAGGTTGGATATGATGCGCCAAGGATCGGAAAAATTGAATGATATACAAATATTACGGATTCTAAAACCAAGCTTATCTAAGTATCCAAAATCAAATGGAAATTCATAATCTACCTTGCCTTTTCCCATCTTTTATGGGGTCGACTTCCAGTCTAACTGAAAACCAGTATTTTACATGGAGCGACTGCCTATCTGACCTCCACAACCCAGTTGGTACTGGGTGACGATACGATACCCCTTAGTACGAGACTGGTTGTCTAACATATCGCTGACTACCTGTTACGACTTTCAAAGAACTACAAATGACAGCCGGGACCAACTGCTTAACGTGCTTTCAGAGGCACGGAGGAAACTCGGTATGTAATGGGTCACCCATCCACAGACCAACCTAGGCAAGCAAGGCTTAACCTAAACGTCGACCCCAGCGGCCGCTGTTATTTAAGAACGAGCTCCTCCCCTCGGCCTCTCTTTCAAAATTAAATGAAAATTGACGATTAAAATTATTGTTCGAGAAATAAATAAAATTAAAATGTCTTGGGAAGGCCTTTGCCCACCAATGCGATAGAAAAGGGTGTTAAAAAAAGTATTTGAAAATAAAATGGTGTATCCCAATAACTAATCCAACCGAACACAGTAAAATAATCATACTATTTCCCATTTTGTTTACTAAATACAATTATCATGGTAGGAACCAAACCAATTTTCACCACACCTAAAAAATCAGTACCAAGATCCCTGGCATAGAGTATATTATAACCTTTCATCCCGGGCGCACTGACAACCAACGAAAAGAAAATCACAATAAATTACCTACATTGAAGTACAATGTAATTTTGAACAGCGAGTGCATTCTTAATTTAAATTTTGGTAAGGAAAAAAAATCGGCGCGAATTTAGCCTTTGGTCAATCTGTGCTGTTTATGGTGGGGTTGGTACAATGTACGAAAAACTATTAAGATTTCCTAACTAAAGCTTTTTAACAATGTTATAATATATATAAACAAAATTGTTTTACTTTCCATCCATCGATTTGCTTAATTCCGTAAATAAATTACTCGAGTTAATCGAACTTTACAAAAAAGAATCGATTTGAATAATCGCTTTCACACATCACAAATAGAAAAAAAAAAGAAAAAAAAAATGGATGTCCATTTTCGAATACAAAATTACGTAGTGGTAATGCATATTACTTACGTACGTAATTTACTAATATAGGACCAATAACTATTACTATTGTTATTGGTCCTATATTAGTAAATTAAATATAAATATATATTATTTTTTTTTTTTTTATTTTTTTTTTTTTTTTATATTTTTTATATATATTTATAGTATTTTATATAATTATAGGTATAGTATTTTATATATCCTTGTAGTTTATCGTAGTTTTAATAAAATTATTCGTGAAGTTTCAGGAATGACACCTACCACTGCTTGTCTCTGCATCACCTAAAGGTTGACTGGTAGAGAATGCCATTGGCATTAAGTCCGCCTCTGTACTTTGTGCTTGAAGTGTTAAATAAATAAATAAATAAATAAATAAATTACGCTAAGATCTGGGTATTCTCATGTTGTTTATAATATTTGTGCACGACACAGGAATAACCTAGGTACATAAGTGTTCAATAATAAGTGTTTAGCAATAAGATAGTGTTTGTATATAACTTGAAATAAATCATATTTTTTCTTTGCGTTTAATTACCTAGTCCGTAGACCTATAAGAGTCAAAACTGTGTCAGAATATGTATTTATTTTTTCCCTATAAGAATATAAGTCTAATTAGTCAACTAAGTCATAGGACTAATTAGCAATCTCATAATTAGAATATTGTAAGTAAATGATTGTTCATCCCAGCCACTAGAGGCGCCACTTGTACCATCGGCAATAAAAGCTTAAGTACTAGAACACGTTACTGTAACGAGAGCCGTTTTTATAAAATTGATTATTTTTATGTGTAAAATTAAGATTATAAGACTGAAACTTATGTAATAAATAGAGTTAAGCAATATGTATGTATAAAATAGTAAATAAACATTGTAAGGGGTGTCCTACCACATGAAAATGCATGAGTTTAGGTTTCCCATACAAAAGAGCACCTGCGCTCTGATTGGTCAGGGGGCGTGGCGATTAGTGCCGTGTGCAAAATATGGCCTATAAAAAAGGAGCATTTTCGGTGGTCGGGCATTCCGGATCGCCAGTGATCCGCGCCGAGTGGACGTGTTCATAGTGTTTATTCGTCGTGGAAAGTTTTTGTGTAAAATTGTGCAAGCAATTGGGGGTACCTACACAAAAACTTAGTCGCTCGGACCGCCTTTTTTATCACTTTCCCTGTGTTCGCACAAGTGCCCAGCACTGGTGCGAGCACAGGGGGAGCCACCGTGCTGCCCGGTACCCAGCGCACCGACGCGGTCGCGACTGCACTCCAGAGTGTAAGAAGCCTATTTTAATCAGAAGAAGATGTCGAAGCCGGGCTCCCGTAGCTCACTGGGCCACGGTGATGCCGGCCGCCAAGAAGACCCTCTTCCAGGGCTGGACCGAGCGATGTCGCTGCCGAACATCGGCGACGCGACGACCGGTCCAGCGCTGTCCGGACCCCCTCCTCCTCGTAGCGAGGAGAAGAAAAAGTCCGGTAAGAAGAGGACGAAAGCCGCTGCAACAGGTGGCGGATCCAGCACGGCGGTGTCAGCGATCGTCCCGCCGACGACGTCGGCGCCTGCGCGCGTTGCGCCGTCGCCCTCGCCGGGCCAACCGCACGCCACAGTCGTGCGACCAGCCGTGCTGCGTCCGGTGCCGATCCAGGCCCCCCCCGCTGCCGCGAACCCCGGGCCCGCGCCACGAGCGCGCGCCCCCGCGCCCCCCGCGCGCCTGAGAGTGCGCGACCCCGCGCCTCCAGCACGCGCGCAAGCGCCCCCCCCCCCGCGCCACCGCAGTGGCCAACCGCCCCGCGCCTCCGGTGCCTTTTGTGCGCCCTACGGCGCGGCCACCCACCCGTGCCGCGGCTACACCACGGTTCACCGCGTCGACCGCGCCCTTAGGGGCTGCGTCCGCGGTGGCCTCTACTAGCCGCGACACCGCGATATCGCGTACCGCCCCCACCGCCGGCTCGAGCCTTGACTCGCCGGCAGGACCTGGCCGGGCGGAACGCGACCAACGCCCGCCACCCAAGCCGATGCCTAGCGGACGACCGACGCTCTCGGTACCGCAGGCGCCCGACTCGCCAGCACCCCCGCGCGCCGCGGCCTACGACTCGCCGGCGGGACGGTCGGCATGCTCGTCGCGTGACTCGAGCATGTCGACGGGTTCCGCGGGCTCGGTCACTCTTGGGCCGTGCCTGCCGAGGAGGGTCACCCCCCCCGCTTCACCGACGCCGTTGGATTTCGGCTACGAGTACCCTCGCGAGCCGAGACCCCAGCGCCGACGTCGCAGCACCGATGAAGCCGAGAAGGAAGAGGAGGCCAAGCGCTACTGCCTTGACCCGCCGCGGCAGCAGCGCGACTGCGCGCCGCTGCGCGGACAGGGCAGCGCCGCTTCGCCCACCTTCGCTGAGGCAGCGCGTAGCACACCCCCTGCATCGCTGTCTCCGCCGACACCATCACCCAGGACGAGAGGCCAGACTTCACCAAACGGGGTGAGTGTCTCTAACGTTGCTTCCACAGCTCAACCGGCGGCCCTTGCGGACAACGGAGGAGCGACCACCTCACAGCCGAAGCCGAAGCCTCCCAAGAGGCCGAGGTATCCTCCGCTTATAGTGGAGAAGCTGCCAGGTTGGGCCGCCCACTTTAGGGCGATCAGGGAGAAGCTGGGCCACCCCCCCAATGCCCGCCCGTTCGGCATGGGGATTCGTTTCTCGCCCGAAAGCGAGAACGAATTCAGGGTGGTCCAGCGCTACCTGACGGCCCTGGAAAAGGTGGACGGCACTTCATGGTTCGCTTACTCGCTTGAGGCGGAGCGAAGCGTGAAGGTGGCCATCACAGGGCTGCCGGCAGACACCGCCCCGGAGGAGATAGAGGAGGAGCTCCGGGCACTGGGACACGAGCCGGAGTACGTGCGCCATATCAGGGCGCGCCAGGGAAGACCCGGCTGCGTGTTCCACGCCGTCCTGAAAAGGACTCCGGAGGCCCGCTCGATCTACGAAACCACGACATTCCTATGCATGCGTGGGGTCAAGATCGAAGCTTGGCGGGGTAAACGTGGGCCCGCCCAATGCCACCGGTGCCAGAAGTTTAGGCACTCATCCCATCACTGTCACCGGCCGCTCGCCTGTGTTCGCTGCGGAGAGGGGCACGCTGCGCGTGATTGCCCCCGCCCGCGCGACCAGCCGGCGACGTGCGTCAACTGCGGGGGTGACCACCCCGCGAACAACGTGCGCTGCCCCTCCTACCAGGCGGAGATTAGGAACAGGCGGGCGGGCACAGTCGCCGCCACGACCGCCTCTCGCCGACCACAAGAGGTCACCGACAGGCAGCCAAGGGAAGTGGCCTCCACAGAGGCCCAAGGCGCGTCGCTCATGGCGGCGGCCAACGGGCCCACCACCAGGGGAGAAGCCCCCCCCCCCTCCTCCTCTAAACGGCGGAGGAAGCGGAAGGGGAAGAAGAGAAGGGGGAAAGGTACGACTTCCGACCCCCCCCCCGCCGCACAGAAGGAAGACACCGTCCAGGGCGATCTTACCTCGTCCCAGGCGCAGGCTGTGGTTCCTTCGACTTCGAAGCAGCCCGCAAGATCGAGGTCGGGTGGGCTGACTGCTGGCGCCGGCATAGCGCGGCCCCCAGCCCACCGTCAACAACAAGAGCATCATCAACAACAACAACAACAGCAGCCACCTCAAAAGACAAGCAAGGAATTCACAGCCTGCGCCGTCAATCTGCTAATGGACCTAATTAAGGCCATAAGGCAGGGGCAAGACGCGGGCTTAGTCATCCTCGACGGCCTGGCCGCCCTCCTCAAATTGTATTATGGATAGGCCGTTGAGGGTGGCGCACTGGAATGCCCGCGGCCTCAAAGGTAAGGTCGCCCCCCTCCGCCGCCTCCTCTATGAACAGGACATCGACGTGGCGCTAATAAGCGAGACGCACCTGGGACAAGAAGACAAGCTCCGAGTCTCGGGATACCTCGCTTATAGGAAGGACGAAAGGTCGGCACTTAACACCCCATACCGCGGTCTGGCGGTACTGGTGAGGCGTAGGGTCGTCCATCAAGCACTCCCCGTACCATCGCCCGGCTCATTTTACGCGCTGGGTGTGCAGCTACACGTTGCCGGCGAGGATCTCGCCATCTACGCCTGTTACAAGGCGCCCTCGGCCAAGATGGAGCCCAAGGAGCTGAGGGCCCTGTTTGAGGCCAACGGCGGCGCGACGATCCTCGCGGGTGACCTTAACTGTAAGCACCCGGCGTGGAACTCAGCCGCGACCAACACGGGGGGTAGGCGACTCTACGCGGACGCGGAAGCCTTCGGCTACACGGTGTCCGGCCCAGAGACGCCCACCCACTACCCGGACGCTCAGGGATACATGCCGGACGTGCTGGACATCGTGGCCTACCGAGGGCTACATTGCCAGATCACGCAGCAAGTGTTGGACGACGAGATGCAGAGTGACCATCACCCGGTTCTCGTCGTCCTATCGGGGATGCCGACCCGACAGATGCCCGCAGCGCCACGTCGACGCATCGACTGGGAAGCTTTTAAGGACATGACTGAGGCCACTACTCCGACTCGGCCCGTGATTACCTCCGCGGACGTCAACCAGATGGCGGACGATGTCACTGCCTGCATACGGAGCGCCTTGGAAGCGGCGACAACGTCAGAACCTCAGGGGAGAGTGCTTCAGCCGCCCCTGCCAGCGTATCTGAAACGGATGATCGCCGAGAAGAGGCGCCTTCGCAAGCAGTGGCAGCAACTGAGATGTCCGTCACTGAAGAGAAGAGTGAACAGTCTTGCGGAGAAGATTAAGGCCGAGCTTCGAAGCCGCGAAGCCGAGAGCTGGGAAGATCGCATCCAGGAGGCGGCTGGCAGCTGGCCATCCGCCTACAGACTCTGCCGCCAACTGACGAGCACCCCGGCTCCGGTGCGCCCGTTACAAGACAGCGGCGGGGCGCTCAAGTACAAAGCGGAGGACCGCGCGGAGGTCTTCGCCGAGCACCTGGAGCGTCAGTTCCGACCGAATCCGACCAACGACGTCGACCATGTCGCAGCAGTCGAGAAACACCTTGGGGACTACTTCGCCGCGCCGATAGCTCCCGAGGAAGACGCCATATTTTTCTCGCCTGGGGCAGTCAGACGCGCCATCCTGAGGGCCAAACCGAGGAAGGCCCCCGGTGCGGACGGTATCACCAACGCAGTGCTGCGCCAGCTGCCGTACCGTATGGTGGCTGCGCTCGCGCGCCTGTACACGGCGATACTGCGCACCGGGACGTTTCCTACCTCGTGGAAGGAGGGGCGCGTCATAATGCTGCCCAAGGCGGGGAAAAACATTCTGAAGCCGGAGAGCTATCGGCCAATAACACTGCTGCCGACCACCTCCAAGGTGTTCGAAAAACTCCTGCTGCGGCATCTCCAGCCGCACATCGACCCACGGCCTGAGCAATTCGGGTTCCGGTCGGAACATAGCACGACGCTTCAGCTGTCGAGAGTACTGCACCTCATGGCCCAGGCCATGAACAAGAAGGAGCACGCGGTTGCAGTACTCCTCGACATGGAGAAGGCCTTCGACCGCGTGTGGCACGACGGCCTAATATACAAGCTGTCCACGTCCGACGCGCCCCGCCGCGTCATCAAAGTGGTCCAGTCATTCCTTTCAGACAGAAGCTTCCGCGTGGTGGTCGAGGGAGCGCTCTCCAGTGCCCGTCCGGTGCTGGCTGGCGTGCCTCAAGGCAGCTGCGTGTCGCCAGTGTGTTACACTCGTTACACCGACGACATCCCCACTACGCCAGACTCGACGCTCGCGCTGTACGCTGACGACGCCGCGTACATCACCATCTCGCTCAACGCGAAGTTCGCGGCGGTGAAGATGCAGCGCGCGCTCGACCTGCTTCCAGACTGGCTGTCGAAGTGGCGACTGTCGGTTAACGTGGGTAAGACACAGGCGATGATCACCGGATTAGCGCCCCTCCCACCACCCCTGACTCTACTCGGTGCCGATGTCGCGTGGTCGCCCCAGGTCAAGTACTTGGGTGTGACCATCGACCGTCGGCTCACCATGGGGACACACGCTCGCCAGGTTGCGGCGCGGGCTGGGATTGCCCGCCACCAGCTCCGCCCAGTGCTCTCGTCCCGGCTGCCGGTACGCGTCAAGTTGGGCGTATATAAAACTTATATACGCCCGATACTGACGTACGCCGCCCCCGCATGGTACGCCCTCGCGTGCGAGGGACACAGAAAGCATCTACGCACGCAGCAGAACACTGCGCTGCGCACCATCGTCGGTGCCCCTCGCTACGTGAGGAACGACATCATCCAGCGGGATCTCGGGATTGAGAGCCTGGACGCGTTCATCCGGCGCCTTGCGACGGGAATGTTCGCGCGTGCCGACGCATCAGCTTGGCCCCACGTCAAGCACATTGCGCCCTGGCATGCGCGCCCCCCTGACGCGAGGCGCCCCCTCCCCCGCGACCTGGTAGCGGACGATGCCCCCCCCCCACCGGACTTGACGCCTAGGTAAGCTGTTCACCAGGTTACACTCAGCTTACCTACACAATAACGACTCCACACTCACAACTCACACGCTTAGTTGCGCGACCTGTGCTAAGTTAATATAGGCAGGGCGCGTAACTACAACCACACATACACCACTACACATTCATGTAGACACACAAGTGGACGCGAGCGGGCTCGCGACCATTCCATCACGGGCGGTGTTTACACAGTACATTACCGCCTGTACACACACAACGGCCCCCCGTCCGTAACGCAGCCGGCTAGCTCCGGTGCGCGGGGCGGGCGGGAGCCATGCACCCGCCGTAGGTGCGTCGGAGTCGCCACCTCTGTCGCTGGTTGACCCCCGCCGGGCCTCCTCCGGGTAACCGGAGGTCTCACCTGGCGGAGTCGGACCGCCGAGGTGGCGTGAAGAAAACAGCGCTGAACATACAGTGCTGTAGGCGCGCCTACGGAAAAACTAATAGCAACCACACACAGGCGTGTGATATTAATATCACACGCCATCAGGCCTAAGTCTAGAAAGACAAAAACAATGACGGGCCTGTTTTAACAGGCCGAGGTATGGCCTCCGCGGCCAGGGGGCGAAGCCCCGTGACCGCCTGCCGCGCCCCCTTACGGGGGCGCAGCGACGTCCACCACTGCTGGTCGGGCATTCCAAAAATCAGCATTGTACGAAGAACATCAATAAAGAAGCAGTATGAAAATCCAAGTCTTTATTTAGAAGAAGGAATCCCGGTGCCCTCCCCCGCTTATACTCTTCTGCCTACACCCTGCAAGCAAGGGATCTTCAGCCCCACAAATAATCTCCCAGTCGACGATTCACGCCCGCCATCAGCGACACGTCGCAGAACCAGGCTCAACTGAGCGGTCCTGTACATTATTGGTCCTTCGCAGCCGGATCGTCAGCCAGCATCAAGAAAAATGGTTCTAACACGCAGTCAAGACGGAGAACGAACGAAACGCCGGCTGGAAGAGCTGAGAACACCCACGGCCATAGAAGAGGCCGCATCAGGCAACCCCTCGACGAGTGACGCGCCGAACACCGCTACCGACACGTCGGGCACCAGCAGCGGAACAAACGGTTCGACCGCCACCACGTCGGGAACAGAAGACACGAGTGCCGCGTCCCATCAAGAAAAGACATCGCAGCACACGTTACGAAAAAAGGGCAACCGATCACGCTGTTCCGTAGTTTCACATAAAAAGAAACTAGCGGAGCTCAAAGCGAAAGAAAAACTCGCTGAATTAAAACTCGAGCAAACAAGAGCCGAGATGGAGTTACAACAAGTACGGGTCCAGCGACTTCAAGCAGAAGAAGACACCTCAGAAGACGACGAGGAAGGGGAAGACGACCTAGCTTCAGTCCGCATCAACACGTGGCTGAAAGAACCTGAAGCGGGCCACCCACAGTCATCACAAGAGGCGGAGAAGAAGCAGGAAGATCCCGTCGAAGTGACACCAACAAAAGAAAAATCACGTCAACCATTAATAGACGTGTCAACCCTCGCCGCCGCTCTCTCTCAAGCGGTACGAAGCACAAGGGAACCGCCAAAATACATTCAAGAACTACCGCTATTCAACGGAAGCTGCGCAGACTGGCTCGGCTTCAAGGCGGCATACGAAGAAACATTGAAATACTTCACGAGAACAGAAAACTTGGCGCGAATACGTCGTAGTCTACGGGGAACAGCGAAAGAAGCGGTTGGCTGTCTAATAGTGAGCCAACCAGATCCAGAGATCGTCATCGATGCCCTACAGAGAAGATTCGGAAGACCAGAAGCACTCATCCACGTCGAAATAGAGAAGCTCAAGTCACTGAACCGGGTCACAGACAGCCCAAGAGATCTGTGCATCTTCGCCGGTCGAGTGACGAACATAGTGGGCACCATCGAAGCGCTGAAGAAACCTCAATACCTACACAGTCCTGAAATGGCGCGAATAGTCAACGAAAAACTCACGCCTATACTGAAAAACAAGTGGTACGACTACGCCGCGCTGAAAAAAGGAGATATACCAGAGTTGAAGAAAGTCTCCATGTTCCTAAACGAAGAAGCGGACAAGTGTGGCGCCTACGCGCTACCAGAGATGACCAGCGACGACTCTACGGGAAAAGAGCGCAAGAATAAAAGAACAGAACGCACCTTCGCCGCGGAGAAGAGATCTTCATCGGACGACAACTGCCCGCAGTGTAAACAAAACCACAAACTACCTGACTGCCAGCAGTTCGTCGCTCTCGACACCAACGCAAGATGGGAGGTAGCAAAGAAGAATAACATCTGCTACCGCTGCCTACGTAGTAAACATCGCCGCATCCAATGCAGAGCTCCGCCATGTGGGAAACATGGGTGCCCCATGAGACACCATAAGCTGCTTCATCATGAGAAGAATCAAGACTCAACGGGCGACGCCACGAAGAAAGAAACGGCAGCGCCAGCGGTAGAAGTCACGTCAACAGCCAAGCCATGTGACCATCGACGCGCCTACCTCAAGATTGCGCCCGTCATAATAAAGGGGCCGCACTCCAGCATCGAGACATACGCATTACTAGACGAAGGCAGCACAGTCACACTGGTTGACGCATCGATAGCTGACGTCATCGGAGCCGACGGACCCACCAACACTATGTGGATCCAAGGCATCGGAAACGAGATGAGACACGACACCAGCAAGGTCATCAACCTCGCCATAAAGGGAAAATACGCAGAGGAAGAATACAAGATAGAAGCCGCGCGCACTGTTGAGAGATTGAACTTCACGCCAGAGACAGTGTACGACCGCCACCTGGAAGACTGCGAGCATCTGAACGACATCAAAGATCAGATCACATATGTACGGTCTCATCAACCGTACATTTACGTTGCAAACGCAGCAACCTACTTGAATGTCGTGCGTCACTAATATTACGCTATAATTGTAACTTTTCACGCTAGGCAGAGCGAGTCAGACAACAACTGTGGAACTAACCACTTGTCAAGAGAAAGAATCGCTACCACTTTCACTATTGTAACTTCTACATTTCAATATAACTTTAAACATAACTTGCGGTTCTTTCTGTGTACTCCACAACTTAACCAACATCAACTAAGTGATAGTGTACGGTGCCTACAACCATTGGCTCCTACATTAAATGGTCCTTCGAGCCGGATATTTACTGTGAGTAGTGTCTCTATTTACGATAGCGAATCGGTTCAGCTGGTCTCCCACAAGCGGGTCGCCCCAGTTGGATTGAGAAGGCGCATAATATCGTACGTAGAGTGCGAAAGCAATAAATAGGAACAAACGACAATTTCAAGACGCTAAGGATTACGCAACTCTACTACTACTACGAGAACGGATCCGTGGAGACTTGAAAGAAGAAGCCTGCAAACTGCTGTCTTCGTGTTGTGAACTATCGTCAAGCTAAACGTCTATCACCGTCAACTACGTGCTGGACTACTGAGCTACATACATCAAACTAAACTTACTTCTTTTCGACAACTAGAAAAGAGAACTCACTATGGAGAAGCTACAACTCCAACAATCTTGCTTTGAAAACATCAAAGCGCTGTGCTCTAACTATAAAAAGGACAGCCCCTCAAGGAAAACTGAAGAATACTTAACTAAACGTCTGGAATCTCTCGAAGCACAGTGGAATGATTTCGAGGAACGACATGCAATTCTGGAGCAAATCCTAGAAGACAAAAACATTAACTACTTCGTGGACAACGTATACAGCAAAACTCAAGCTCAATACGAATCTACGAAAGGAGACATGCTCAACTTACTGGAACAACTACAAGGAAAAAAGTTTGTGAAGTTCGACTTAACTGGGATGCTGGATCAAGATACTGATGATGTCACCAAAGCGTTGCTGGGTAAGCAAGAGTGCAACTTTAAAGCCCTCGACCGCGCCATGTCGAAAATTGATATAAAAACTGTCACGGAGAAATGGGAGCTGGAAGACCATCTCTCCATTTTGAAGTCGAAGTGGAACGTCATCGACAAACAACACTGGGAGCTGGAAGCGTTACTAAAAGGCTCCAACGGCAACTATTACAAAATGTTCGTCGAAATGGAGGATAAGTACGACGAGCTAAGAAAAAACTTAAACAGCAAAATCTGGTCGACAATGCACTTTGAAAAGTCGGCGCCAAAAATTGAGGTTCCAGAATTTACGGGAAGCTACACTCAATGGATTTCTTTCAAGGATCTCTTCGTGGAAACAATCCACAATAACCCGATGATAAACAAAGCGCAAAAGATGCAGCATCTGAAAACGAGGTTGAGGGGCGAAGCTGAAAGATTGGTGCAACATCTCAGTATCGGCGCAGAAAACTACGTATCCTGCTGGGAGATATTGACTCAGCGTTTCGACAATCGAAGGCTGCAATTAACGTCGTTCCTGAACACCATGCTCAACCTGCCTGTCATCCAACAACCCGACAGCTTCAACCTCAAGAAGATGCATGACGTCATAACTGAATGTACGAACGGACTAACAAACATTGGGTTAGACATCGCAACTTGGGACCCAATTATCGTACACTTGATGTCGCAGAAACTTGATACCACTACCTACAGCGAGTACATAAAGGAACTACGAGATCCTCGGGATGTGCCAAACTTGAATGAGCTACTATACTTCCTGGAAAACAAGTTCATGGCGTATGAAACCATGAAAAATGCAAAAAAAGAAGTCCCTAACCAACAGAAGCAAATTGCGTCCAAGGCATTTAACAAACATCATTCTGAAAATCTGCATGGCAACGAGCGGCAAAAATATTTTAAGAAAACTTATCATACAGCATATGGACACTGCCCAAACTGTGACGGAAATCATGTATTGATGAAATGTCCAAAGTTCATCAATATGGACTCATTCCAACGAAATCACACGGTCGCAAAACTACACGTGTGTAAAAACTGCTTATACAGTCATGGCGACACAGATTGTGCGTCAACAAAAACCTGCAAAGAGTGCAATATGAAACATCACACTTTATTGCACAACGCAGACAAGAAAAACAAGGTCAACTCAACAAACACGGAAAAAACCAACGACAATTTAGGTCAACGAGCGACCACATCCACGCACAGACAAAGCTCCAACCATATATCCACTAACGAGATGGAAGTTTTGTTAACTACTGTGCAGCTTAAGATAAAGTCCGCAAATGGGGAGTTCATTACGCTTCGAGCATTACTAGATCAAGGTTCGCAAGTAAACTTGATCACCGAGAACGCCGCACAGATGCTACGACTACCAAGGAAACGCCTTAATGCAACTATTACGGGAGTTGGAGCTGCACCTGGTAACTGCAAAGGACGACTTCAGCTTACCTGTAAATCGATTCACTCGGACTACGCATTCGAAACTCAGGCACTCATCTTAAGCAAACTAACAAACAACTTACCCAACTCATCGTTTGAAAAGGCTAACTGGCCACACCTGGAAAACTTAAGACTAGCAGATCCGGAATTCAACGTATCTAGTCCGATAGATCTGCTACTTGGGGCAGACGTATATTCCGACATCATCCTTGACGGAGTCTTGAAAGGCAGTCAACAGTCTCCTGTAGCGCAACAGACGCACTTAGGCTGGATCCTATGCGGCAAACTGAAAACATTTAACTGTCACATAACACTGGTCGACCTAAACGAATTAACTAAATTCTGGGAGAACGAAGACATAACTATTAGCAACCAGGACATGCCCAAGGATAATCGATGTGAAGAATACTACACTAAGACAGTACAACGAGACGCAGATAACAAATACATCGTTAAAATGCCTATGAGCTCTGAGATGCAAAATAAATTAGGTAAATCAAAGTCAATGGCTATTTCGCAATTTCTCCAACTAGAAAAACGCCTGGGAAAGAACAACAAACTTGCAACGATGTACCGGGACTTCATCAGAGAATATAAGCAACTACAGCATATGAAACCGGCATCATCAAAATTACCATCTACGTCTGAATGCTACCTCCCACACCATGGTGTTCTGCGAGAGCAATCCACTACTACGAAACTTAGAGTAGTTTTTAACGCCTCGCAAAAGACAACAACAGGGTACAGCTTGAATAGCTTAATGGAAAAAGGCCCAAATCTACAGAAGGATATTCAAGCCCTTATACTAAAGTGGAGGTCATACAAGTACGCTTTTACCGCCGATATAGAGAAGATGTACCGATGCATCGGAGTAGCTGAAGATCAACAGTCACTTCAGAAGATAATATGGCGCGACTCTACTGCTGAAAGGTTACAAGAATTTCAACTTTGCACCGTGACATACGGAACTAAGTGCGCGCCATGGTTAGCAATGAGAACTATGAAGCAGTTAGCCCTGGATGACGGTCACAAATATCCAGAGGCCGCCAATACATTACTCAACGAGTTCTACGTTGATGATGTGATTAGCGGTCACTACTCTCTGGAGAAAGCTAAAAACCTACAAAGTTCCCTCATAAACTTACTAAAGGGCGGCGGCATGAACTTACGCAAGTGGTCAGCCAACCACGCCGCGTTACTAGAAAACTTAACGGACGATCAGATATCAACTAAAAGCATATTTGATTTCAAAACTGAAGACTCAACAAAAACACTTGGACTCGGCTGGAACCCAAACATCGACACGTTCATGTTTAACTGGAGCCTGGAAGAAAAATCTAAGAATCGGACAACGAAAAGGCACTTACTTTCCGAAATTTCGAAACTGTACGATCCTTTGGGTTGGCTGGCTCCCATAACAGTGTCGGCAAAACTTTTATTTCAAAGAGTATGGGACGGCAAACTTACCTGGGATGAAGAACTACCGAGTGACATACTAAACGATTGGGTCAAATTGAAAACTGAACTTCCAAATGTAAGGAAAATAAAACTAAACCGATGGATTGGTGCACAACAATCAATAGAATTGCTGGGATTCTGCGATGCGAGTGAAAAGGCCTATGCGTGTGTCATATACAGTCGAGTAAGGAACGAACTAGATAAACCGACTGTAACGTTACTCGTCGCTAAAACTAGGGTTGCGCCTCTATCGCAGAAAACTACGCTGCCGAGATTGGAACTATGCGGCGCACTACTGTTGGCTAAACTCATGGAAAAAACTAAGGAAGCTTTAGCTGGATACAAATTGTCAATACAAGCATGGTGTGACTCTCAAGTAGTCTTAGCGTGGCTACAAGGAGATGCATCAAGGTGGGATCGATACGTGTCCAACAGAGTTGAAAAAATAAAACAAACTATTCCGTCCGACAAGTGGCGCTACGTAAAATCGGCACAGAACCCTGCGGACTGTGCATCAAGAGGAATGTTGCCGAGCAAACTAGCAAACTTCAATCTCTGGTGGCAAGGTCCGGAATTTCTGAAAATAGCACAAGACTCTGACCTCATGAGAAACTCTACATGTTTGTTTACAATCAACCAGGAAACTGTCAACTTAGCAGCGGCAACCACGACTGCGCCGAAAAACAATGAACATTTCATAAATAACTTATTACATAAATATAGTTCATTATCGCAAGTAATTCGAGTAACGGCTCAGGTATCGCGCTTTATCGCGACGGCACGCTCCAAGATGAAATTTGAAACCAACTACCTAAGTGTGACCGAACTCAAACTAGCAGCTGATCGAGTAATTATATATGTGCAGAGTACGGAGTTTGAAAATGAATACAAACAACTGAAAGCAAACGGAACTGTAAACAACAAGAGCATTTTATACAAATTGAATCCATATATGGATGAAAGGGGTGTTATAAGAGTCGGGGGGAGACTGAAAAATTCCTACTTACCCTTCGAGATGAAGAATCCTACAATTCTTCCTCGAATGGGACGATTAACTCAACTCGTAATTGAACAAGCACACCTTACAACACTTCATGGAGGTGCACGGCTGACATTGGCTCAAATCCGACAGCGATACTGGATTGTCGGTAGCAACAGAGCTGTAAAAACTCAACTGAGACGGTGCGTGCGATGTCACCGCTATAAACCAACAGATAACTACCAACTTATGGCGGACCTACCTCAACAGAGAGCTACTCCATCTAGACCTTTTACACACACTGGTGTGGACTTCACTGGACACGTGCCAGTCAAACTAAACAAAGGAAGAGGAGTAAAGACTACGAAAGGGTACATCGCTATTTTCGTGTGCATGGCTACTAAAGCTGTACACATTGAACTGGTGTCTGATTTAAGCACCGAAACGTTCATTGCCGCTTTCCAGCGCATGTGCGCTAGACGCGGTACACCTAAACACGTGTACTCAGACTGCGGCACGAACTTCATTGGAGCTTCGAAGACGTTGCGCAATGAATTTGAAAAGTTTAGACAAGAACTTTCACCGGACTTCTTCAACGAGATCGGAAAAATGGAGGTGGAATGGCACTTCAACGCTCCCGCGTGGCCAAGTGCTGGTGGTCTGTGGGAAGCGGCCGTAAAATCGATGAAACATCATCTTCACCGAGTACTAGGCGATCAAAAACTAACATTCGAGGAGTTTACTACACTACTGGCAAAAATAGAAGCCTGTATGAACTCAAGACCCCTCTGTCCACTCACTGAAGATCCCGATGAGTTTCAAAACTACCTGACACCTGGTCATTTTCTCACTGGAAGCCCAACGATGTCACTACCAATATCAACGTACTGTGATGTAAAAAACGTTAATTTACGTCAACGGTGGCAGCTAACAGAGCACATGCTGCACCAATTTTGGAAAAGTTGGTCGACGGAATACCTAACACAGCTCCAGATCAGGGGGAAATGGAACAAACCAAAGAAGAACATCCAAGAAGGCGATATAGTTTTGATCAAGGACAACAATTTGCCTCCAGGAAAGTGGGCCATGGGACGCGTGCTTGAACTGCACCCCGGTTCCGACGGCTACGTTCGAGTGACCACGGTTAAAACTCAATCTGGTATCATCAAACGTCCAGTCGTGAAACTGTCACCACTTCCTATCGAGAACGACATACAAGGTCAAACTGAAAAAAAAACTGCAATCACGCTTAAAACGGGAAACAAATGTTTTTCCACACTTCTCACAATGTTATTAATTGTATGTACGTTAATAACTGGGTCATATGGCGAAATCATGACGTCTGGCGTTCAAATTACTAACTTCGAACTTGAGCGGCCAATTTACTACGACACAATAGGAAACGTACAAGTGATTCATGACGAATGGACACTACTTATGTACTATAATTTGACAACTTACTGGGATGGAGTACGTCGAATTGAAGCTTACCTTAAAGGATTGAACGAACTGTGCCAAAAAACCGATCCAAGATACTGCAAGACAACTTTAGAACAGCTTACCCACGAAATGGAAATACTGAACTACTACAACACTATACTCTTAGCTCCTCACAAGCACTTAAGTAATCGTAAGAAACGATCACTGATCGATGGAGTAGGATATGTCGCTAACAGCCTCTTTGGTATCCTAGATCAACGGTTTGCAGATAAATACCACGATGACATACAAGCTGTCCAAAATAATGAAAACTATTTACTTGATCTGGTAAAGAACCAAACTTCAATCGTCGAACTTCAAAACAATATGCTGAAGAAGAATGAACAAAATATTAAGCGACAGTTTGGTTTAATAGATGACTTCATGGCGCAGACTAACGCTAACTTAGCCAAAGTGGAGTCTGAAATGGAAGTACTGATGGCTACTAACTACTTCAACTCGGCCTCACTAACAGCGTACTTGCTGATTACCAATTTGGAGAGGGTTCAAGAGATGCTGTTTGAAAGCCTAACTGATGTCTATAAGGGGCACATAGACATCCATCTGCTTACACCTGTCAACTTGATCAAGCAACTGACTGAAATCGCGGGCAAACTCCCGAGGACCTCTTCGTTGCCTGTCCGAAACATCAGAGACGATATCAAAGACATCTACAAATTACTATACGTGAGAGCGCGAGTCACCACTAACTACTTCTTGTTCGAGATACACGTCCCATTGATCTCAGATGAAGACTTCACTCTATACCAAGCCACTCCGTTGCCTATGAAAACAAGCACAGGAACAGTCATCGTTCAACTAGCTTCACAATACATAGCAGTAAACTTCGAGAAGAGCACTTACGTCTCCTTATCCGAAGATGACATGAAGCGGTGTAGTCAGACTAAACCAGGCAATTTAATATGCAACAAGAATCTACCTATATTCAACTTGCAAAACAATAATGCCCCATGTGAAGCAAAACTATTGGGTCATCGAACGACCTCACCTTGTGACGTAAAAAAGGTGCTATGTAAGCAGGAGTGGATCGCGTTACACACAACGAATACTTGGCTGGCGATTTGTTGCGGAACTTGCACTATACGAATTGTATGTGAAAATGACATCACTACACATTCAATGACTTCCGGAATACTGACCTTGGCACCGGGTTGCTTGTTGCAATCGAAGGAATTAACAATTCACTCGCATAATCAATATAATAGCAATATGAAGATGGATCTTTCCAAGAATATACCGTCACTTAACTCGATGGTAAATAACATTGTGAACATAACACACAATATGTCGCACGTGACGTTACCAGAAACGGCAGAACTAGAAGAAATCGACAAGCGATTGGCTATTATAAAAACAAGAGAAAACCAGCTCCCATCAACCATTTCCACTCATGACATACACCAATACGCCGTCTCTTATACTATAGTGGGAGTAATCGTCATTGTCTCTGTGGGGTGGTTTGTAAAGAGATACGGACCATCTTGTCGCTCAAACCAGACTAAGAGCCATTTAACTACGAACAATCAGCTTGAAGAGATTGAACTGCAACCGATACAACACAGGAAGCAAGAAGAAAACACTCACACGGCGAGTCAAGCAGCACAGCAACCGGACCGTCCACGTTATGCAGACAATATCGCATTCAACTTCGAATAACTTAATTTATTATTTGTTTCTTTGTAATAGAGTTTCTTCTCTTGACAAGCTTTCATTAATCTTTCTTACATCTTTGTGGGGTTGCCAACATGTACGGTCTCATCAACCGTACATTTACGTTGCAAACGCAGCAACCTACTTGAATGTCGTGCGTCACTAATATTACGCTATAATTGTAACTTTTCACGCTAGGCAGAGCGAGTCAGACAACAACTGTGGAACTAACCACTTGTCAAGAGAAAGAATCGCTACCACTTTCACTATTGTAACTTCTACATTTCAATATAACTTTAAACATAACTTGCGGTTCTTTCTGTGTACTCCACAACTTAACCAACATCAACTAAGTGATAGTGTACGGTGCCTACAACCATTGGCTCCTACAACATACGAACACGCCTCGCCCAAGCTGTTAATTGGTCAAGATAACTGGCACCTCATAGTGTCAAGAAAACTACGCACCGGACGTCGCAACCAGCCAGTTGCCTCCCTCACGCAACTCGGTTGGGTGCTGCATGGCTGTCACAGCTCACTATCAGCCACTGTAGCTTTCTGTGGAAAACTAAAAAACCAAGAAGAGGAGCCTTCGATTGAAGAGAAAATCAAGGATTATTTCAAACTTGAATCCTTGTGCATCGAACCAAAGAAACCAAAAGAAGATCCTGAACAGAGAGCCATACAGATATTGGAAGAAACGAGCAAGAGACTGCCCGACGGAAGATTTGAAACCGTTCTGCTGTGGAAAGAAAAGAACTTCTACATACCAAATAACTATAACGAAGCTGAGCGGCGCCTGCGTTCCCTAGAGAAAAAACTAGACAAAGATCAAGATCTGAAGATAAAATACGAAGAAAGAATAAATAACCTATTCAAATCCGGTTATGCAGAACGAGCACCCGTCCCAGCACCAGAGGGAAAGACCTGGTACTTGCCCCACTTCCCGGTCATCAACCCAGCGAAACCACACAAGCCGCCTCGACTGGTTCACGACGCGTCTGCCAAGGGCACCGGCATGTGTCTCAACGACATGCTATACCCAGGGCCGGACCTCCTACAGTCCCTCCCTGGAGTGATTATGCGATTCAGACAATACGCATACGCAGTCAGTGGAGACATCAAAGAAATGTTTATGCAGGTGAAGATCAGACAAGAAGACAGAGACGCTCTCAGATTCCTGTGGAGAGGCGAACGGCGGGAGGGCAAACCGGAAGAATATCGCATGACGTCGGTCATATTCGGATCCACGTCATCACCATGCACCGCTCTCTACATAAAAAACAAGAATGCGAGCGAGTTTGCATCCACTTACCCAGCGGCAGCAGCAGCAATACAGAAGAACCACTACATGGACGACTACCTACAAAGCTTCCCCACTATCACGGAAGCGAGGGAAACAACAAAAACAGTCGATTTCATACACAAGAAGGCAGGGTTCGTGCTAGATGGGTGGACATCAAACGACGTGAGAACCATAGAAGAATTCAACCCACCAGAACAAAACAAGTCAGCCACAGTGAGCCTAGGTGGCACCGAAACCGAGAAAACGCTCGGGCTACTCTGGTACGTGAAAGAAGATCACATCGGGTTCAACACAAACACGATCAAGATACCGGCAGAGGTCAGAGAAAACCAGCGCTCTCCAACAAAACGAGAGGCCCTCAGCATTATAATGGCGCTCTTCGACCCACTGGGGCTGATATCGCCAATCACCACTCCAGCCAAGAGAATATTCCAAGACACCTGGAGCTACAAAACCGACTGGGATGACCCCATACCAACAGAGCTGGAAGAAAGATGGAAAAATTGGATGACGTCACTCAGCACAATCAAACAGCTGAGAGTCCCACGGTGTTATGACGTCGAACCCAGCATCTCACGACAGCTGCACACCTTCGTCGACGCGAGCGAGCAAGCCTACGCCGCCGCCACGTACTGGAGAACAGAAAGAGCCGACGGCAGCGTGCACGTAGCCCTAGCGGCAGCCAAGAGCCGTGTGACACCACTAAAACCAGTGTCCATGCCCAGGCTCGAACTACAAGCCGCCTTGCTGGGCGCCCGCCTCGCACAAACCGTCAGAAGAGAGCACGAGTACGAGGTCGCAAGTCAGACGTACTGGAGCGACTCACGCACAGCACTAGTGTGGATCCGATCAGAGCCACGCACCTACAAGTCATTCGTGGCCCATCGCCTCGCCGAAATAGAAGAAACAACAAAGAAAAACGAGTGGCGATGGCTATCAACAAAAGACAACGTAGCTGACGACGCAACGCGAGAGACGCCAGACAACTTCACTGCCACTCACAGATGGTTTCAAGGACCCTCATTCCTGCGAAACCCCGAATCCCAGTGGCCCCAGGAAGAAAAAACGGTGAAATACGACACCGGAGAAGAAAAAGAAAAATGCAACCTACAACAGCTGGAGAGCAGCCCAGGTCAGAGCCCTCTCCCTCACATAGAAAAGTTCTCCAAGTGGCTTCGACTCATAAGAACAACAGCAAGAGTGTTACAATTCATCGAACTCTGCCGACCCCGCAAAAGTATAGTCGCAGCTGCAAGAAAACGCACGATGAAAACAAAGGTCAACGACCCCGACTGGCGAAAAACAAAGAAAAAACCAACCCCAGCGCGAGTGACAAACGACTCGCCCCGCGCCACCGTTCGCTACCACGAGATACCCGCCTCGTACCTAACAAGGGCGGAAAACCTGTGGATAAAAGCAAGTCAAAAGGAGAGCTTCACAGCTGAGATCGACCGCATAACCAGAGGTCATCCACCTAGCAACAACGATCGTCTATGTCAGCTCAGCGTGTACATCGACGAAGAGGGCATCATACGCCTGAGAGGACGAGTGAACGCAGCGCAAAACATACAAGAAGATACCTCCAATCCTCCCATATTGGAAGGTAAACAAACCTACACTCGCCTGTACATAGCTTATGTACATGAAAAACTACATCACGGCGGTGTGGAAATGATCGTGAACGAGTTACGACAACGACTGTGGATATTGAAACTACGTCCGGCAGTAAGAAACACAATAAAGAGCTGCCTACCGTGCCGCATCAAGAAGGCGCGACCAGCTGTTCCTCTCACGGGCGACCTACCAGCTGCACGCCTGGCACACCACGCGCGACCGTTCACATTCACTGGACTCGACTACTTCGGCCCAATCGAAGTAACAGTCGCTCGCCACCACGAGAAAAGGTACGGCGCGCTCTTCACCTGCATGACCTCCAGGGCGATCCATATAGAGATCGCACACTCGCTGAGCGCCGACTCAGCGATATCGGCACTAAGAAGATTCATGGCCAGACGAGGCTGCCCCAAGGAAATGTGGAGCGACAACGCCACATGCTTCAAAGCAGCAGAGAAGGAACTCTGCGAAGCCGCACTCGAAGCCATGCACCACGAGACCGCGTGCCACCCCATCAAGTGGAGATATATTCCACCCTCAGCACCATTCATGGGAGGAACATGGGAGAGAATGGTACGGTCAGTAAAAGAAGCCCTGCGCGTCACATTGAACGAGCGATACCCGAGCGACGAGACGCTGTCCACGCTGCTGGTCGAAGTCGAGAACACGGTCAACTCACGACCCCTGACCCACGTCTCTGTCGACCCCCAAGAGCCAGAAGCCTTGACGCCGAACCACATACTCATCGGGCCTAATTCCCACGTCCCGGTGCCCGGCCACTTCGAAGAAAGCGACGTCACAGCTCGCCAGCAATGGAAGCGAGCCCAGGTGTTGGCCGACATGTTCTGGAGAAGATGGGTCAAGGAGTACTTGCCACTACTTCAGCAGCGGCGGGAGCCAACCAGCACAGGCAGCCAACCTAAAGTGGGTGACCTAGTCATCATCTGCGACAGCAACCTGCCACGGAACACATGGCCACGAGGAATCATCAGCCAGCTGTACCCGGGAGCCGACGGGGAGGTTCGAGTCGTGGACGTCACCACCAGCAGCGGCCACATCCTGCGTCGCCCTACCAGGAAGATCGTCGTACTACCAACGGAGTCGCGGCCTCGCGACGGCGGGAGAATGTGCACGACACAGGAATAACCTAGGTACATAAGTGTTCAATAATAAGTGTTTAGCAATAAGATAGTGTTTGTATATAACTTGAAATAAATCATATTTTTTCTTTGCGTTTAATTACCTAGTCCGTAGACCTATAAGAGTCAAAACTGTGTCAGAATATGTATTTATTTTTTCCCTATAAGAATATAAGTCTAATTAGTCAACTAAGTCATAGGACTAATTAGCAATCTCATAATTAGAATATTGTAAGTAAATGATTGTTCATCCCAGCCACTAGAGGCGCCACTTGTACCATCGGCAATAAAAGCTTAAGTACTAGAACACGTTACTGTAACGAGAGCCGTTTTTATAAAATTGATTATTTTTATGTGTAAAATTAAGATTATAAGACTGAAACTTATGTAATAAATAGAGTTAAGCAATATGTATGTATAAAATAGTAAATAAACATTGTAAGGGGTGTCCTACCACATGAAAATGCATGAGTTTAGGTTTCCCATACAAAAGAGCACCTGCGCTCTGATTGGTCAGGGGGCGTGGCGATTAGTGCCGTGTGCAAAATATGGCCTATAAAAAAGGAGCATTTTCGGTGGTCGGGCATTCCAAAAATCAGCATTGTACGAAGAACATCAATAAAGAAGCAGTATGAAAATCCAAGTCTTTATTTAGAAGAAGGAATCCCGGTGCCCTCCCCCGCTTATACTCTTCTGCCTACACCCTGCAAGCAAGGGATCTTCAGCCCCACAAATAATCTCCCAGTCGACGATTCACGCCCGCCATCAGCGACACGTCGCAGAACCAGGCTCAACTGAGCGGTCCTGTACAATATTTGAATTGATATTTGTCATATCCGTTGTCGAATCTAAATGTGTTTGTGTGTTAAAATGTGAAAAGTAAAATGTAAACAAACAAGATTGGCGCGAAACTTTGACTTTGTATATAAAAATATATCATTACCACTGCTTATTAAAATTGAACTATGGATGAATTCGTCACATAATTAAATGACGAGTTATTATTTTTCAACATAATAGAAAAAATTAAAAGTGAATCGTTCTGTCGGCGAATCGCTCGCCGGTGAAAAGTTCTGTCGGAGAAAAAATGAAAAGTGAATCGTTCTGTCGGCGAATCGTTCGTCATTGAAAAGTTCTGTCGGAGAAAAAATGAAAAATGAATCGTTCTGTCGGCGAATCGTTCGTCGTTGAAAAGTTCTGTCGGAGAAAAAATGAAAAAATAATCGTTCTGTCGGTGAACCGATCAACGGCGAAACGAATGTCGGAGAAATGTTTCAGAATCGGATTTTATTAGGGTAAATTAAGAATGTTGCGCGCTAAATACAGAAGTTTGAATGGCTCTAACATATGATATTTTTCTCCAACTCTCTTAATTAACGCACACTCATAGTCTTTCATAATCAGAACATTAAATATTTACATAAAAAATAAGGATGTCGTATGACTTAACCGCCGGCCCCATTCGGGGCCAGTACCGAGCCAGCGTAGGTTTCAGTGCCCGGCCCCGAATGGGGCCCGTACCGAACTTTATGGTTAAACATTGCAATGTATGTTTAACATGAAACCGTTTAACTTAAAAAGTTTTTTTACCTATTTTTATTTTCTAGTTTTTAGTTTTTATTTCGCATTCTGTTTAATTCATTGAGTGCTTCATAATTGCAAGGTTTCTTTAACTTGGGTGGTGTACCGCTAACGACGTATCATTTTTAGCCACCCTAACGCCACACAGTCCTCAATATGATACAAAATCTTGACTTGGGTGGTGGATTCAGGCTGGATTAATCAGATACCTAAATTACAGATTCAATTTCTAAATTTAAATCTTATTATTATACGCCATTTAGTGGCTGCGCCCATCTTAAATATTGAGGTTGTATAGTGCACTGTATTCTTCTTGTCAAGCCCTTTTATTTGATACCCATATTGGTGGGATTGATAAAAAATTGTGATCAGCCATTTGGTAGCGGCGGCAATCTTAGATTTCAATTTTGCATAGTAAATTGTATTCTACTGGTTGAGCACTTTCATTTAATACCCATATTGATGGGATTGATAAAAACTACGTTATCCGCCATTTTGTAGCGGCCGCCATCTTGGATTTCAATTTTTTATAGTATATTGTATTCTGCTTGTTGAGCCCTTTCATTTGATACCCATATTGATGGGATTGATAAAACTTACGTTATCCGCCATTTTGTAGCGGCCGCCATCTTGAATTTAATTTTTAATAGTATATTGTATTTTGCTTGTTGAGCCCTTTCATTTGATACCCATATTGATGGGATTGATAAAACTTACGTTATCCGCCATTTTGTAGCGGCCGCCATCTTGAATTTAATTTTTTTATTGTATATTTTATTCTGCTTGTTGAGCCCTTTAATTTGATACCCATATTGATGGGATTAATAAAACATAAATTATCCGCCATTTTGTAGCGGCGGCCATCTTGAATTTATAATGATAATGAATAAACATAATTGTATTGTCACCAAAATCCAAAGTGTATACAAAATTTCAGATTAATCGGTTGACAGGAAGAGGGTGAAATTTGAATTACTAAATTTGACCCAAGAATAAAACAAACGGGGCGAGCTAAATAAAACCGTTTAAAAAACACTTGTGATTACTCACCTGTTTTATTTCACATTTTGTCTCCGAACATCTACAATATGTAAACAATAAATCGCTTCGAATGAAGCTGTGAAACATAATTAAATCAAACGAACTTACCAAGTGAAGTTCGATGATAATTATGTGAACAGCTTCATTCGAAGCGATTTATACCCTCCCTAGAAAAGTTACCTACCTTACCCTAGATTAATTAAAATGTGAAATGTTTATTAGCTTTCAACAAAATGATATTATGTTTTCGAATATGGCTGCATAAAAAAAAAGTTTTTGCGCATACTTACCTATGTTTATTTTAATGAATAATCAAATGCAATAGGTAGTATAATAGGTAGGTAGGTAGGTAGGTAGGTAGGTAGGTAGGTAGGTAGGTAGGTAGGTAGGTAGGTAGGTAGGTAGGTAGGTAGGTAGGTAGGTAGGTAGGTAGGTAGGTAGGTAGGTAGGTAGGTAGGTAGGTAGGTAGGTAGGTAGGTAGGTAGGTAGGTAGGTAGGTAGGTAGGTAGGTAGGTAGGTAGGTAGGTAGGTAGGTAGGTAGGTAGGTAGGTAGGTAGGTAGGTAGGTAGGTAGGTAGGTAGGTAGGTAGGTAGGTAGGTAGGTAGGTAGGAAGGTAGGTAGGTAGGTAGGTAGGTAGGTAGGTAGGTAGGTAGGTAGGTAGGTAGGTAGGTAGGTAGGTAGGTAGGTAGGTAGGTAGGTAGGTAGGTAGGTAGGTAGGTAGGTAGGTAGGTAGGTAGGTAGGTAGGTAGGTAGGTAGGTAGGTAGGTAGGTAGGTAGGTAGGTAGGTAGGTAGGTAGGTAGGTAGGTAGGTAGGTAGGTAGGTAGGTAGGTAGGTAGGTAGGTAGGTAGGTAGGTAGGTAGGTAGGTAGGTAGGTAGGTAGGTAGGTAGGTAGGTAGGTAGGTAGGTAGGTAGGTAGGTAGGTAGGTAGGTAGGTAGGTAGGTAGGTAGGTAGGTAGGTAGGTAGGTAGGTAGGTAGGTAGGTAGGTAGGTAGGTAGGTAGGTAGGTAGGTAGGTAGGTAGGTAGGTAGGTAGGTAGGTAGGTAGGTAGGTAGGTAGGTAGGTAGGTAGGTAGGTAGGTAGGTAGGTAGGTAGGTAGGTAGGTAGGTAGGTAGGTAGGTAGGTAGGTAGGTAGGTAGGTAGGTAGGTAGGTAGGTAGGTAGGTAGGTAGGTAGGTAGGTAGGTAGGTAGGTAGGTAGGTAGGTAGGTAGGTAGGTAGGTAGGTAGGTAGGTAGGTAGGTAGGTAGGTAGGTAGGTAGGTAGGTAGGTAGGTAGGTAGGTAGGTAGGTAGGTAGGTAGGTAGGTAGGTAGGTAGGTAGGTAGGTAGGTAGGTAGGTAGGTTAGGTTTTTTTTTTTTTTTTTTTTTTTTTTTTTTTTTTTTTTTCTGTGCTTTTCCCCGTTCATGGGAACAACGGGATCTTGTTGGTCTAGATTACTCATTCATTCCAGTTCTCGCATTTATTCCTCTCGCACTTTTATGCTTCATTCTGTATCTTTCTTTCATACTTCTCTTACATTCTTAGCCGGGTGGGACTCCCGCTATTCGAACTAATTTTTGCTTTTATTATTCTTTATTAGGGGTATTTAAGACGACAACTCAGTTTTATTTACAATGTTTGCACAGTTCATTACAAGTTTGTTTCCTTAGGTCTACTTATTACAGACTATGTTTTTATATAAGCTTATTTTTAACACAATTTGTCTTACATTTATATTTTCTTATTCTATGTTTAATGCAGTACAGTAAGTATTCTTATGCTTAACTAACTATATTTTATAACTATGCTAATAACATTTTCATATAAGTGCTTTTTATTTTCTAATTACATATCTAACTTTATTTTACATTATTAATTTACATTGCTATTTCCTTATTCTATGTTTTACGATTCTAGGTTTCTTTTAACTTTAGGTATAAGCCAATTTTGTAAGTACAATATAAAGACTCAAGATGGACTTTTTAATTTGTAGTGGTTTTTGGACTTTCCTTAGGGCTTGTGTGAGTTTCTTTCTCATTGGTATGTTATTTATATTCTTATAGGTTGTGGCAATAATATATATATATACTATATTATATTATATTTATTGTCGTTTCTTAATCTGAGGTACTTTTCTTAGCGTGTTTATGGTGTTGTTTGGTGTACGTGTTTAGTGTTTTGCATGTGTTCTGATATATTTGTATATATTTACTATATATTCTATATATCTGTGTTTGTATGTGTTTTCTGGTTTCCATGTATTCCACTTTTGTTGTGTACTTCCAGTTTGTGTTTCTGTGTTGGTGTATTCTTGTGTGTGTTGTGTATGTATCGTAAAACCTAGAGAGCTGTTTAGGCGTATGCCGTCGTCGTCCGGGCCAGATAATCCCACTTTCTGCGGACCGGACATTCCATGCTGAAGGCATTATGGTCGGTCCTCTGGAGCTTTGAGTGCAAGCAGTTGCAGCACTGCGGTTCGTTCCCCGCAAGAAATTCGGAACATTTCTCACGAAGGTGCGGTCCTCCGCAGTGACTGCACCTGTCCGCACTCTCGGTACAAAATTTCCGGCCATGTCCGAAAGCCAGGCATTTCGTGCATTGGATGAGCGGTGACTGGTCCTCCACCCTTACCCTTTGCAGGTCCAGATAAAGGGCACCAGCCTCCGTCATCCTCTGCCAAACCGTGGGCCTGACCTGGACGACGACGTGCGCCGTTTTGGGGTTCCTAGTCCTCTTCTTGTACTTAACTGTCATATCTGTTTCTTTTTCGTCCAAGTCCCTAAATATATGTTCGTTCTGGGAGTAGAGCGCCTTTACCATCTCGTCGTCGTTACTGTCCAAGAAGACGTCTTTTAGGACGACGAGCGGGTTCTTGTTGGTCATGGGCGCTGCTACTAGCCCTTTACCTCGGCTTTCAATCCTATCTTTTACTCTTTTGAGCTCCTCTTCTGTGTCGCACCCCAGTATTACTGTCTGATTTTTAGCCTTTCGGACCTTGCTAATTTTCAGGCCAGTTCCCCTGGCATCGACCGCCTCCTTCACCCTGGCGAGCACCTCATCAGCAGTCTCCTGGCTGCCTTCAAAGGTGACCGCCATCGAGTGAAGTGCCGGCCGATGCCCGGGTCTGGCTGCCGTGACGTTGGCGTATGACGGCACCTCGGTTTTTGGCCCTGATTCCGCCACCTTAATGGCCTCCTTGACGTCCCTAGCGGCTTCGTCTATCCTCAGCTCGAGGACACCCTGCCCCACCTCAACCTTGACGCTGAGTTCCTCGAGCTGTTCGCCGATCTTGTCGTGGAGGTCTGCACCGCTTTCATTAATCTCCTCCTTTAAAACCGAGGTGACGTTTGAGACCTTCTCGTCGAGTTGTTTGAGCCGCGTCTCCAAGTTCGATTCCACCCTTTTTAGCCTTTCCAAAATGTCATCCGACTGTTCGGGTGGGGTAGGCCTGGTGTATGTTGTGGGCGGAACCGTTCCGGGCGCTGTCTCCAGGCTCTTCACTCGCTTGCTCAACTCGAACAAGGTCCGCAGGCACTTATCAGACTGGGTCTCCAGGAAGGTCTTTATATCTTTTCTCATCTGAGGATAACCCTGGACTCTGGTCGGGATGTCCTCAAATGTCTTCATGACCTCCTGGAGGAGTTTGTCAGTGGACGATGTGGCATATGTGTTTGTCTGCTGTCTGTACGAGTCCATAATGTCTATTGACCTCCTTTTCCGTTCTGGCCTCCGGATGAAGGTCTTAGCGGCATCCAGCGCCTGTGCCGGCTGTCCCACTCGACTGGGACTGGTGGTGGGAGCTACGGCATCGATGTTCCTTGCCGATACCGACGGTGGCGTTTTGGCTGTCGTCGAAGCCGCCTGTGCTCCGCCGGCGCCTGCCCCCGCCACTTTTCCTGTTACTGGGGTGCGGATTCCGGACATCATTTTGTGTGTGTGTGGTGTAGTGTGTTGTGTTGTGTGGCTCGTGTGTAAAGGGCACGGCGATGAGAACGGGGAACGTTGTCAATGTGTAATATAATAAATAATAAAAATAAAGTTAAAGTCTATAACGACTGTGACCCGATCCTGTATAGGGGGGTGGGTAAAGAGAGAGTCCAGCCTATCCTTCGCTTAAAGGAGCGAGTCTCACATAAAAAATGCAAAATAAATCTACGAAAAGTCAAAAAACCGAGAAGTAGAGACTCTTTATAAAAGAGACTCTACGTAGAGTCGAACTATTAATTCCAATGGATAGCTCTCACCGAGCCCTCTCATATGAACCCAAACTCGGTGCAGTTACACCAAGGGGTTCCGGAGATATCCCGATTTGAAAAATCGGGTTTTTCACAAAAATAAAAACCAGAAAAGGTTACAAGAGGATATCTCCGGATCCGCCGGTCCAAAAACCCCGGTGTTTGGGCTTTCCGAAGTTGGCCCGGTGAGACCAATCCACCGGACTGATTTTCAGGAGGAAAATCTTCAAGCTCCTGAAATCGCCTGAAATTTATACTAGCTGGCAGTTTATGCCCTGCTTATGTATACAGAGGAAATCCCAGCCCTCTACGACTTTCCGTTGAGAAGTTATGGTCGATTGAAAATTTTTAAAATGGCCGCGAATCTGTCAAAGTCAATATTTGACCGCAGATAACTTCCCTCCGGAAAGTCGCAGACCCCTTGAGTTTGGGCTCTCCCTACTCGGCCTGAGCTCCTCTGTCCTCTGAAACTACTTTCAGGATCCTGAAAATTTTCAGCTCCAAACCTCCTGAAAACTTGGGGTAAGTAGGGCAGCGGGCTCTTGTCTGTAACGTTGAAATCCGCTACTTCCTACGACCACCGGTTAAGGAGTTACAGTGGTTTGAAACTGAACAAGATGGCCGCCGAACTGTCAAAAGCTGTATTGAAACGTCCGTAACTAAGGAACCCTACGTCACAGAGAGACGGGGTTTTGGACCTACAGCTCGGCGTCACTTCAGGTATGACCTGAAAGCAGTTTCAGCGACAAATTTTTAGAAAGCCTGAAACAGGCTGAAAACTGAAATTTCTTAAAATTAAATATAATCCACTGGCCGGAGTGAAAAAACGAGCTAAAACGGGCCAGTGGTTCTCAAGTTATCTTAATCTAAAAAATTTAACCTAAAAACCTATTTTGGTGTTTTTTGTCAAAACAGCCAAATTAAAAGCTATAGGGCCCGAGTTTGGGCTTAATCAAGTCCTTATATGGTAAGAGAACACAATTATAGCTTAAAAAACTAGTTATTTCCTATTAATAATGATTTATGACCAAAAATGATGTAAAATTCAATAACTTTGAAACTAATCGACAGAAAATTTTGAAAAAATATTTGAAATATGGGTCAAATAAAGAGCTACAAGATACAATAATAAAAAATTTAAAAAGTAAAAAATAAAACAGAAAATATTTTGAAAAAGTGATTTTACTGAAAATTTCCCTGTAACTTAAAAACTATTATACCTAAAAATCTAGAACTTATGGTCTCTACTAAACTGATGAGCGCGCAACAGGCTGCAGTTGAAAAATTTTGAAAAGCTTCTTCTGGCCAAAGTTATTGGGGGTCAAAATTTGGAGTTTGTAATAGTCATATATAACTGTATATATGACTTAAAATTCTAAAAAGTGTTGCACTCGCCTTGTGTTATAGTGGTCCAAGTTTGTACCAATTTTCAGTTCGCTGGCTGCACTCCTTCGGTTTTTTCAGAGCACGTGGTTTTCACGAATTCCTGAATAACTCGTGAAGGCTCGATGTCAGGATGGTGATGAGTGGTCCAGATGGTCGGGAACCGCAATGTCCACACGATGTCGGTAAAAAACCAGGTGGTCGCCGCGATGGTTTCGGCAGCGTTTGCAATTTTCCACAAACGCAACTTCCACTTAACCTCCAAAATGGGGGTTTTTCAGCAATAACTTGCACAGCACTGTGGAGCGGAACAATTTGATTGCGGCACCTTGTGCGGCGCAATTTTCCGCATCCAACGACACTTCACTTGTGACTATTCAAGCACAAAAACCAATTAAATCGTATTTTTTACTGCGGAGCGCGTGGGTTTTTGCTGCTTACTGCTCGGCAGACCGAGTGCAACTAGGTAGGTTAGGTTTTTTTTTAAATAAGATTGTTTTGGCAGGAGTGGGAAATCCCCGCGGACACCTCGACTATCACACAGGAATTTCTCTTGTGCAACAGTCGAGGTAGTGCCGGACTCGAACCGGCTAAAACCACACTCCTGCCCCACCAGTGTCCCTCTGACATGGATCAGAGCCCTTTTATACTAATTTTTAAAACTTTATTGGCGACTGATTTTAAAAAGGCCGAAGAGACCACGCTTTGTGCGTTGAATTATTACTGTTGCTTTTAATACTGTTCGGAACTTTATATATTTGTATTTACGTTTTTTCGTCTTTTGTACTTCTAATTATTACTGTCTCCTTTAATAATTTTATATCTCTTTAACTAAATTTTTTCATTATTACGTGTTTCTATTTACAACTCGACTACTTAAATTTATTTTGCAATTCTTACATTTTACTTTTTTACTAATTCCAGAATTTCTATCCCCATTATTTCTCTCCTCTTGTTCCCCTGTTTCGTTTTATTTTTCATTATTTCGTGTTTAGGTTCACTTATTATCAATAATATATATTTACTATATAACACTATATAATAGTTTTCTACTCTAAACATATGAGAACATGTACGAAACAGATTTGCAACCAATCTGACACAACAGGTCGATTCCATTGAAGCTGACCTACAAACTAGCATAATCGAAGCCACTTTCTGACGAAAGTAACTCCAATTACCCCCATCCATTAAGCCAACTTCAATGGTTCGTTCAATGCGTCTGCCATCTGGTTGTGTCAGATTGGTTATCACTGTATACGCGGAAGTGGGCGCATCAACAACTTTAGCAATAGGCTATGGTTGCTCGTGCGAATGCGTCCCACTTCCTGCGTATCGGGCAATCATTGCTAAACGCATTGTGCGAGTGTTCCCCGAGCTTGGCTCTGGTGCAGTTCACGCACACCACTGCTTCGCCAAGGTCTTTAGCTGGGCAGTCCACCCTAAGGTGTGGACCGCCGCAGTGGCTGCATAGGTCAACTGGCTCCGTGCAGAGACGCTTTCCGTGACCGTATGCAAGGCACCGCGTGCACTGCACCAGAGGCGTCTGATCTTCGACGCGCACTCGCTGGAGGTCAATACGCAGTTTGCCTCCTTCGAGTGCACGTCTCCAGATAGCAGGGGAAACACTCATCACAATGCTGTTAACGTGGGGGTTTCTCGATTTTTTGCGAAATTTTATCGAAACTTTCTGTTCCTCGTCGCCGAGGCCGTCAAATAGCTCCCGGTTCTGATTCTTAAGGGCTCGCAACACGTCCTCGTCACTGTGTAGCAGCAACACGTCCCTAAGAATCAGAAGCGGGTCCCGATTCTTTACCGCCTCGACGACGAGGTTCTCTCCGGCCGATTCCAGTCGCTTTTTGAGCTTTTCTCTCTCCTCCTTTGTTGCGCACCCCATGATGACTTTTTGGTCCTTGGCTTTCCGGACCCTCTCCACTCGCACCCAGCCCTCCTTCGCATCCACTGCTTTTCGCACTCTTTCGAGAACTTCTGCCCCCGTATCCATCTCGTGTGTGGAAGAGACCACTACGGAGTGCAGCGTCGTTCGCTCCGGGGCCTGTGCCCCATTTTGGGTTTTGCTGACGGCCGCTACACCCGCGTAAGTGGTCTCCCCCACATTTTCTCTGCTTTCCAGACTGTCTCGGAGCTTTTCCACCCTCTCGGTGTTCTCCTTTACAATCGAGATGTGTTCCTTGAGGGTGGTAATGAGCTCAGTCTGGCTCGCGAGACACTCGGAAATGGACGGGGGACAGAAGTCAGCAGTGGGCGCGGGTTCCGGTACGGCTACAGGTGCGGTAGAGCCCTTGTCGCGCTCGGACTCCTTGACCAGCTCATAAAGCCTGTTTATGGCTTCGAGCACCGCAGTCTTTATCTCGGCCTTGAGGTTGCGAGAGTTGCCCAAATTAAGCTTTGCCTTGTTTAGGCAAGCTCTCGCTTCCTCAATCCGACTGCGGCACTTCGCCTCAGGCTTTTTGAGCGGTCTTGAGGCATCAATAGCAGCTCGGCGCGTCCCCGGAGTGGCAGGGCCCCCCTGTGACGCAGAAGGAGTCTCGTCTCCGAAGGAGATTCTCCTCCTCGCGGCCACAGGCGAAGGCACCGCTTTCTCCGCAGATCGCGGCGAGCCGCTAGAGCCTGGAGCCCTCACGGTGCTAGATGGGGTGCGGAACATATTCAACTTTTTGAGCTGCTGTTATCCGAACTGACTCCTGTAAAGAGGGAGTCAGAGCGATATCTACTCGGGAGGAGAGACTAAAAAGGTCAGACACTGGACAACACTGTAACCCTGTAAAGGGGGGGTACACACAAATAACAATATAAAAATCAGTTAAAAATAAATACAATATTAAATAATTATTAATATACGTCAGCGATTATGTGTCAAATACGATAAAAAAGTCCAAAAATACCTAAAAAACGATAAAAAATCCCTTATCAGAGTAAATCTTAATGAAATGCCAAAAATAAAATTTTGCCGAAAATCCCACGTCTACCTTCCTATAACCCAGAGGGCGGGTGGGTGGGCAAAAATTTTTTCGAGCTAGGGGCGCGTGCGAGGTGTCCAGAGACGCGTCTCCGCGCGGGCTAGCGAATTATGGAATAAAACTTGTTAGGTGCCGAACAAAAATTTTGAGTTTTGGTCAAAAAACCAGTTTTCGAAAGAAAAAATTTGGATTTTCACCCCACTACCTGGAGACCGGGACACTGAACGCGGACCAGAATTCAGGGAAGAAGGGTGAGGACTATTGCAACTATAATCTAATTTAAAATGTGAAGGAAAATTTGGAAAAAACAATTAATTTTGAGGATTTTCTCCGAAAATAAGGGATGAAGTCCAGACGCGCGTGTAAAGTGCGCGCGTTATGGTCAATACGTAGGCGGTGGCCTAGTTAAGTCTGAAAACACTGAAAACAGATTGAAAATCGCACGTCTGGAATAGAAAATATCGACGTTTTCGTTTTTGACTGGTTCCCTTAGGTGGATTTTGGTACTTAGAGAAATGTATGAAAATAACTATTTTTTTGAAAAATGTATGTTTTATTCGGGCTAGGGGCGCGGGCGAGGTGTCCAGAGACGCGTCTCCGCGCGGGCTAGCGAATTATGGAATAAAACTTGTTAGGTGCCGAACAAAAATTTTGAGTTTTGGTCAAAAAACCAGTTTTCGAAAGAAAAAATTTGGATTTTCACCCCACTACCTGGAGACCGGGACACTGAACGCGGACCAGAATTCAGGGAAGAAGGGTGAGGACTATTGCAACTATAATCTAATTTAAAATGTGAAGGAAAATTTGGAAAAACAATTAATTTTGAGGATTTTCTCCGAAAATAAGGGATGAAGTCCAGACGCGCGTGTAAAGTGCGCGCGTTATGGTCAATACGTAGGCGGTGGCCTAGTTAAGTCTGAAAACACTGAAAACAGATTGAAAATCGCACGTCTGGAATAGAAAATATCGACGTTTTCGTTTTTGACTGGTTCCCTTAGGTGGATTTTGGTACTTAGAGAAATGTATGAAAATAACTATTTTTTTGAAAAATGTATGTTTTATTCGGGCTAGGGGCGCGGGCGAGGTGTCCAGAGACGCGTCTCCGCGCGGGCTAGCGAATTATGGAATAAAACTTGTTAGGTGCCGAACAAAAATTTTGAGTTTTGGTCAAAAAACCAGTTTTCGAAAGAAAAAATTTGGATTTTCACCCCACTACCTGGAGACCGGGACACTGAACGCGGACCAGAATTCAGGGAAGAAGGGTGAGGACTATTGCAACTATAATCTAATTTAAAATGTGAAGGAAAATTTGGAAAAACAATTAATTTTGAGGATTTTCTCCGAAAATAAGGGATGAAGTCCAGACGCGCGTGTAAAGTGCGCGCGTTATGGTCAATACGTAGGCGGTGGCCTAGTTAAGTCTGAAAACACTGAAAACAGATTGAAAATCGCACGTCTGGAATAGAAAATATCGACGTTTTCGTTTTTGACTGGTTCGGTAGGTTAGGTTAGGTTAGGTTAGGTTAGGTTAGGTTAGGTTAGGTTAGGTTAGGTTAGGTTAGGTTAGGTTTTTTTTTTTTTTTTTTTTTTTTTTTTTTTTTTTTTTTTGGGCAGGAGTGGGAAATCCCCGCGGACACCTCGACTATCCCACAGGAATTTCTCTTGTGAGACAGTCGAGGTAGTGCCGGACTCGAACCGGCTAAAAACCACTCCTGCCTTTCCAGTGCCCTCTGACATTATCAGAGCCGTTTAATGCATTTTGTTTAATTTAGAGGCTGCTTTAGTTCATTTTGTTTTGTTCCTTGATATAGGAGTTCGGAGAGACGACGTCCTCTCAGTACGGACAACCATGACATACATATTCAATCCTATCAACTATCCAACAAAAATCCCCCCCTTTCAAACTTTGTATTAACGCGCTAATACTTGAGCCACATTTTCACCATATACTCAAGTATTAGTTTTGTTTCTGTACAACACGATCGTGGCTATTCTTGTACAGTAGTTTAAAAATATCTTTCGGGTTTTATCAGTCATAAGGCTGGGAAGATTTGGTGCAACGAGCTCTACCCCAAGCTGCTGTTCAGCCTCGAATCTGGCCCTCGCGGTGATGGGGCACTCCAGCAGAATGTGCAGCACCGTCTCTTCCTTGCCAGGCTCACAGGCGCACGATGGGCTCTCTTTACACTTGAACCGACTCAAGTATGCAGAGAACCCACCGTGCCCCGTTAATATCTGCGTGGTGATGCTCGTGGGGACCATTTTGCGCACGGTTTTGTACGCCGCCACCGCGTCCGGGAAGAAAATTTTGGTGCCCGAAGCAGTTTCACTTGATCCGTACCTCCCGTTCCATTCGTCAAGCGTTTCCGACCGGAGTCTTCGCTTGACGAATGATACGGGGCACAGATCATAGTCCGGCCTTTTCTTCGACCTCAGAGCGGCTTCCTTCGCCAGCTGGTCGGCTCGCTCGTTCCCCTCCAAACCTGCGTGGGCCTTAATCCAGAACAAGGAGACACTCTTGTTCTGGAGCCTGCAGCGTCGGATGGTGTCCCTGGTTTCCACAGCCAAGGGGTGGGGGGAACTTACGTTCGCAACTGACTGAAGAGCCGCCATGGAGTCGCTGAAGATGCCGAATGTGGTTTCACCACTCTCGAGCACTTCGCCTGCCGCCCTCTGTAGGGCCAGAAGTTCCGCCTGGTAGACGGTACAGTACGACGGCAAGGCAAGTTTGAGGGCCTTCGTTTCGGTGTCACTATTCCATAAGGATAGCGCCGCCCCAACTTTGCCCTCAATCTTGCTGCCGTCTGTGAATATGCGCACAGCGAAGTCGCTGTGGCTGTTGTATTGCTCCTCGTCTACCAGGCTTCCAAGCTCCAGTTTCACTTGGTCCGCGGGGTGCGGAGCCTCTATTGCTGGAGCCATCCGTTCAATCTCCCTACCTCCTAGTACCGGCTGGGGTACTCCCCTCTTGGCTTCGTATAACGCAGCCGCTTCCCGTATACGGAGGTCGAGTGGGAGTATACCAGCCAGCACCAGTGCCGAGTTTAGGGAGACCGTGCGGTAGGCTCTGCACAGCTTCTGGGCAAACCCCCTCTGGACTACGCTTAGCTGTTTTTTGACCCCTAATTTGTTGGCGGCAGGTGCCCATGCGCTTGCGGCGTACAAAATCGTAGGCTCTACTGCGGCGGTGTAAATAGCCCTTATCACCTCCGGGTGCAAACCCCAACTGACCCGGGCTGCTCTGGCCAGCTGCTTGTACATAGCTATGGCCTTTTTACAGACCACAGCTACGTGTTTGTTGAAGGTGAGTTTGGCGTCAATAATGAGCCCCAATATTTTGACATCTTGGGACATTCCAATGTCGATCCCCCCCATGCTCAAACGGGGCGTGTCGTATTTCAGCCTTCGCGTTAGAACCATCGCACAGGTTTTGTGCGGCGCGAATTTCAGCCTATTTTTGACACCCCACGTTCGAACATGTTCGAGAGCGGCATTGGCCTGTCCCTCGATTTCCAGCGCTGTGTCCCCGTCAAACACCAGGTTAGGTTAGGTTAGGTTAGGTTAGGTTAGGTTAGGTTAGGTTAGGTTAGGTTAGGTTAGGTTAGGTTAGGTTAGGTTAGGTTAGGTTAGGTTAGGTTAGGTTAGGTTAGGTTAGGTTAGGTTAGGTTAGGTTAGGTTAGGTTAGGTTAGGTTAGGTTAGGTTAGGTTAGGTTAGGTTAGGTTTTTTTTTTTTTTTTTTTTTTTTGTTTGGGCAGGAGTGGGAAATCCCCACGGACACCTCGACTATCTCACAGGAATTTCTCTTGTGAGACAGTCGAGGTAGTGCCGGACTCGAACCGGCTAAAAACCACTCCTGCCAAGCCAGTGTTCCTCTAACATGGTGATCAGAGTCCTTAACACCATTCGTTTAGGCTTGTCTACGTTTCTAGGTGGCCGGAGAGACCACATGAGTGCGTTTTGGTTTTTCGTGATATATAGTACCAATTTTTTAACACCGTAAAAATATCTTTTATATTTATTTTACAAAACGCTCTAATAACTGGTTAATGTATATCAACAATTGCTGTTTTACTACAATAATTTATTTATTAATGTCCTTTAATTTATCGCTATAGTAATATTTTTATCAAATAATAACCCTTTCATTTATGCCCCTATTAAGATTTCTTGTTCCGCTTACTTTTGTTTCCTATTTAAATTTTTATTCTAATATCTACTTGTATTTTAATTTTATGATATCTGCAGTATATATTCAATATATAATTAAATATCATTATTATTTTTATATCTATTGTTTTTAATTATTAAAAGCACTTCATAAAATGGGTCTATGTCCATCAAAGTATTGCCAAATTCGACACAGCTTGACATATCCACCAGGGCTGGCACCCGCTCCAGCATAACATGAGCCAGTTTCTCATGAAACTGACTCAATTTACCTACCCGCATATTGCCAACGCTGGTTAGGTTAGGTTAGGTTAGGTTAGGTTAGGTTAGGTTAGGTTAGGTTAGGTTAGGTTAGGTTAGGTTAGGTTAGGTTAGGTTAGGTTAGGTTAGGTTAGGTTAGGTTAGGTTAGGTTAGGTTAGGTTAGGTTAGGTTAGGTTAGGTTAGGTTAGGTTAGGTTAGGTTAGGTTAGGTTAGGTTAGGTTAGGTTAGGTTAGGTTAGGTTAGGTTAGGTTAGGTTAGGTTAGGTTAGGTTAGGTTAGGTTAGGTTAGGTTAGGTTAGGTTAGGTTAGGTTAGGTTAGGTTAGGTTAGGTTAGGTTAGGTTAGGTTAGGTTAGGTTTTTTTTTTTTTTTTTTTTTTTTTTTTTTTTTTTTTTTTTTTTTTTTTTTTTTTTTTTACAGCTTTTCCCCGTTCATGGTGAAACAGGACCTTTCTATTCTAAATTTCGCATTCATACAAGTTCTCGCATTTTTGCCTCTCGCACTTTCAAGCTTCATACTTTATCTTTCTTTTATTCATCTCTTTCATTCTAAGCCGGGTGGGACTCCCGCTATTCTATCTATTCTATCTACTTGTACTTATTTATTTTCTTTATTTAGGGGTATTTAAAGACAGCTTTGTAACAGTTACAATATTTGCTTTTTGCATTGATGATTACATACTTATTTTCTTATGTCTATTTCTTACTGACTATGTTTCTATATAATTCGTTTTGTTTATTACACACTTATTTTATTATTTTTGACATTTACTTTGTTGACATTTTTTCTTATTTCTATGAGCATAGGCGTTCTTATTAAATATATTTCTATTTTCTAATTTACATTTCTGGCAAAGTATCTTAAATAATTAGTTCTACATGTCTATTTCTTTATTCTTTGTTAATGACTATAGGTTTTTATGACTTGGGGTTTGAATATTCAACTTTAAACAATACCAAATACAACGTGGATTTCTTAATTTACAATTGGTTTCTGGACTGTTCTTAGGTGTGTGAGTGTGAATTTCTTTACATTATTACATTAATTTATTTATTTTTCGACTGTTTGCGGCAATAATATATATATATACTTATATTATATTATATTTATTGTCATTTCTTGATCTGTGAATTTTAATTTTCCATATCTTATATCTATAGTATCTTTTGGATGTTGCTTGGAGTGCGTGTTTGGTGTTGTGCGTGTGTTTTGATATATTCGTATATATTTATTATATATTTTATATATCTGTGTATGTATATGTTCTCTGGTTTCCATGTATCTGTTTATTTCATTGCTATAATCCACTTTTGTCATGTACTCCCTGTTTGTGTTTCTGTGTTGGTGTGTTCCTGTGTGAAGTGTATGTGTTGTGTCTGTAACGTAAACCCTAGGGAGCTGTTTAGGCGTATGCCGTCGTCGTCCGGGCCAGATAATCCCATTTCCTGCGGACCGGACATTCCATGCTGAAGGCATTGTGGTCGGTCCTCTGGAGCTTTGAGTGCAGGCAGTTGCAGCACTGCGGTTCGTTCCCCGCAAGAAACTCTGAACATTTCTCACGGAGGTGTGGTCCTCCGCAGTGACTGCACCTGTCCGCACTCTCCGTACAAAATTTCCGACCATGTCCGAAAGCCAGGCACTTTGTGCATTGGATGAGCGGTGACTGGTCCTCCACCCTGACCCTTTGCAGGTCAAGATAAAGGGCACCAGCCTCCGTCATCCTCTGCCAAACCCTGGGTCTGACCTGGACAACGACGTGCGCCGTTTTGGGGTTTCTAGTCCGCTTTTTATATTTTATGGCCATTTCTATTTCTTCTTGTTCCAAGTCTCTAAATATATTTTCATTCTGGGAGTAGAGCGCCTTTACCATTTCGTTGTCATCACTGTCTAAAAAGACATCTTTAAGGACAACAAGCGGGTTTTTGTTTTTCATTGGCGCTACTACAAGCCCTCCACCTCGACTCTCAATTCTCTCTCTCACCCTTTTAAGTTCCGCTTCTGAGTCACACCCCAGTATCACAGTCTGGTTTTTTGCCTTCCGGACTTTATTTATTTTAAGGCCAGTTCCTCGGGCATCGACCGCCTCCTTCACCCTGGCGAGCACCTCGTCAGCAGTCTCCTGACTGCCTTCAAGGGTGACCGCCATCGAGTGAAGTGCCGGTCGAAGCCCGGGTCTGGCTGTCGTGACGCTGGCGTATGACGGCACCTCGGATTTAGGCTCAGATTCCGCTCTCTTCATGGCCTCCTTTACGTCCCTAGCGGCTTCGTCAATCCTGAGCTCGAGGACACCCTGCCCCACCTCAACCTTGACGCTGAGTTCCTCGAGCTGTTCGCCGATCTTATCGTGGAGGTCGGCACCGCTTTCATTGATCTCCTCCTTTATATCCGAGGTGACTTTTGCGACCTTCTCCTCGAGCTGGTTGAGCCGCGTCTCCAAGTTCGATTCCACCTTTTTTAGCCTTCCCAAGATGTCCTCCGACAGTTCGGGTGGGGTAGGCTTGATGCTAGTTGTGGGAGGAACCGTTCCGGACGCTGTCTCCAGGCTCTTAACGCGCTTACTCAACTCGAACAAGGTCCGTAGGCACTTATCTGACTGGGTCTCCAGGAAGGTCTTGATGTCCTTACGCATCTGAGGATAACCTTGGACTCTAGTTGGAATGTCCTCAAATGTCTTCATGGGTTAGGTTAGGTTAGGTTAGGTTAGGTTAGGTTAGGTTAGGTTAGGTTAGGTTAGGTTAGGTTAGGTTAGGTTAGGTTAGGTTAGGTTAGGTTAGGTTAGGTTAGGTTAGGTTAGGTTAGGTTAGGTTAGGTTAGGTTAGGTTAGGTTAGGTTAGGTTAGGTTAGGTTAGGTTAGGTTAGGTTAGGTTAGGTTAGGTTAGGTTAGGTTAGGTTAGGTTAGGTTAGGTTAGGTTAGGTTAGGTTAGGTTAGGTTAGGTTAGGTTAGGTTAGGTTAGGTTAGGTTAGGTTAGGTTTTTTTTTTTTTTTTTTTTTTTTTTTTTTTTTTTTTTTTTTTTTCAGCTTTTCCCCGTTCATGGTGAAACAGGACCTTTCTATTCTAATTTTCGCATCCATACAAGTTCTCGCATTTTTGCCTCTCGCACTTTCAAGCTTCATACTTTATCTTTCTTTTATTCATCTCTTTCATTCTAAGCCGGGTGGGACTCCCGCTATTCTATCTATTCGATCTACTTCTATTTATTTATTTTCATTTATTTAGAGGGTAGTTAAAGACAGATTTGTTACAAATAATGTTACAGATTTCTTACAATACAATTTTTGTTTTCTTAGGTCTATTCAATAGGTCTAGGTCTATTCTATTCTTAGGACTATTTTTCTCTTTACTACGTTTTGATTTTTATACACTTTCTTTTTATATTAATTTAGAACATTTGTTTCGTTGACATTGTTTCTTATTTCTATCTTATATTTATACATGTGCTTCTTATTCTACTACGTTTTTATATCCTAATTTATACGTCTATCGTATTGTACTATATTTTCTTATATAACTAGTTTTAAAATTTATTTTTCTTTATTCTAAGTTTTACAATTCTACGTTTCTTTAACTTAAGGTATAGAGCAACTGGGTATAATATAAAACACAAGATGGATTTCCTAGTTTGTGTTTGGTTTTTAGACTGTTCCTAGGGCTTTGTGAATTTCTTTCGCATTTGTATATTTACTTATTATTCTTATGAGTTGTGGCAATAATATATATATATACTAAATTATATAATATTTATTGTCGTTTCTTGACCTGATGTTTACATTTCTTAGCGTTTTTTACTTGTTGTGTGGGGTGCGTGTTTAGTGTTGTGCATGTGTTCTGATATATTTGTATATATTTACTATATATTTTATATATCTGTGTATGTATGTGTTTTCTGGTTTCCATGAATTCCACTTTTGTTGTGTACTCCCAGTTTGTGTTTCTGTGTTGGTGTGTTCCTGTGTGTGTTGTGTGTGTAATGTAGACCCTAGGGAGCTGTTCAGACGTATGCTGTTGTCGTCCGAGCCAGGTAGTCCCATTTTTTGCGGACCGGGCACTCCACGCTGAAAGCGTTGTGGTCGGTCCTCTGTAACTTCGAGTGCAAGCAGTTGCAGCACTGCGGTTCATTACCCGAGATAAACTCCGCGCACTTCTCGCGTAAGTGCGGTCCTCCGCAGTGACTGCACCTGTCCGCACTCTCCGTACAAAATTTCCGGCCGTGCCCGAACGCTAAGCACTTAGTGCATTGGATGAGCGGCGACTGGTCCTCCACCCTGACCCTTTGCAGGTCGAGGTAAAGGGCTCCAGCGTCCGTCATCCTCTGCCATACTTTTGGCCCAACCTGGACGACAACGTGCGCTGTTTTGGGGTTCCTTGTCCTCTTTTTAAACTTTACTGTCATTTCCATCTCTTCTTTTTCCAAGTCCTTAAATATATTCGCGTTTTGGGAGTAGAGCGCCAGGACCATTTCGTCATCGCTACTGTCTAAGAAGACGTCTTTTAGAATGACGAGTGGGTTTTTGTTTTTCATGGGCTCTACCCTTAATCCTCCACCTCGGCTCTCGATCCTGTCTTTTACTTTCTTGTACTCCGCCTCTGTGTCGCACCCCAGTATGACCGTCTGGTTTTTGGCCTTGCGGACCTTACTTATTTTTAGGCCAGATCCCCTGGCATCGACCGCCACCCTCACCCTGGCAAGCACCTCGTCAGCAGTCTCTTGACTGCCTTCAAGGGTGACCGCCATCGAGTGAAGCGCCGGCCGATGCCCGGGTCTGGCTGCCGTGACGGTGGCATATGACGGCACCTCGGTTTTTTGCTCGAATTCCGCCGCCTTAATGGCCTCCTTGACCTCCCTAGTGGCTTCGTCTATCCTGAGCTCGAGGACACCCTGCCCCACCTCAACCTTGCAGCTGAGTTCCTCGAGCTGTTCGCCGATCTTGTCGTGGAGGTCGGCGCCGCTTTCGTTTATCTCCTCTTTTATAACCGAGGTGACCTTTGAGACTTTCTCGTCGAGTTGGTTAAGCCGCGTCTCCAGGTTCAATTCCACCCTTTTCAGCCTTTCCATGATCTCATCCGACTGTTCGTCTGGGGTAGGCTTGGTGTTGGTTGGGGGCGGAACTGTTCCGGGCGCTGTCTCCAGGCTCTTAACTCGCTTGCTCAATTCGAAACAGGTCCGCAAGCACTTATCCGACTGGGTCTCCAGGAAGATCTTTATGTCTTTTCGCATCTGAGGATAACCCTGGACTCTGGTCGGGATATCCTCGAAGGTCTTCATGATCTCCTGGAGAAGCCTGTCAGTGGACGATGTGGCATATGTGTTCGTCTGTAGCTTGTACGCGTCCATTATGTCTATTGACCTTCTTTTCCGCTCCGGCCTCCGGATAAAAGTTTTGGCGGCATCCAGTGCCTGTGCCGGCTGTCCTACACGACTGGGAGAGGTGGTGGGAGCGACGGCACCAGCGTTCCCTGCCGATGCCGACGGTGGCGTTTTGGCTGTCGACGTAGCCACCTGTGCTCCGCCGGCGCCTGCCCCCGCCACTCTCCCTGTTACTGGGGTGCGAATTCCTGACATCATTTTGTTTGTGTGCGGTGTAGTGTGTTGTGTTGTGTGTGGCTAGTGTGTAAAGGGCACTGCCAGAGAACGGGGAAAAGTGGTGTCAGGTGGACTGCACACAGTGTAGAGGGTGTGTGCAGTTATAAATAAAATAAGTATACAATAGAAAGTCAAAAAGCTAAATGTGTAAGAATATTTTGAAGGTGGATGTAAATGTGCTTTGGATATTTATATCCACAAGTGTCCAGCCTTCGCTCAAAAGAGCGGGTCACATAAGAAAGTCTAGAAAGGAAACAGAAAAGAACAGTCAAAGAACCAAGGAATAAATATAAAATAGCAAGTCAAGATGACTGAAGTCTCTATGTAGAGTCTCTTAAAATTATTGGGCTCAGTCTCTGTTATCACGCCCCGCAAGAAAACCGCTCCAGGGCCCCAGTATTTGGTTTAAAAACGAAAAATTTGAAAAAATCTTTCGCGCTCTATGTAGAGTCGATTTATTAAGCTCAACAGATAGACCTCCCCGAGCCCTGAAAAACGACACCAAGCACGGTCCCGTAGCTCAATGGGTTCCAGAGATACAGCTGATTAAGTTTTCCGGGTATCAAGCCGGATAACTCCCAGCAAAACGGATATCAGCTGTATTTCCCGAACGCCTCGGCCGAAATATACCGTGTTTGGGCTTTCTATGTAGTGCTCGACGAGATCTACCCGCTAGACTGATTTTCAGCACTGAAAATTTTTCTCCCCTGAAAAGTCCTGAAACGGGTCTCCCCGGGTAGTCCGACTCCAGCTAGAGTCAACAAAAGAAACCCCGGCCTTCCACGACTCACCGTTCCGGAGATATCGGTGTTTTAAAATTTACAAAATGGCCGCCGTAAACGTCAAAGTGACAATTAGACCTAAGATATCTCCGGTCGTATTTGTCGTAGAAGACCCGAGTTTGGACTCGTTGGTTTCGGCTTTGCCCGTTCTATACGCTGAAGTCGATTTCAGGCAACTGAAAATTTTCAGCCCCAATCTTCCCGAAACCAAGGGAGGGGGTAGTCCTTATGCCCTAGAGTAATATTCTGAAAACAGAATCAATTTATCTCCGTCGGTTCGGGAGTTAAAGCCAAGTTAGACTGGCCAAGATGGCCGCCGATCTGTCAAACGACAATCTGAACTCCCGCGTTCTCCACAACCACTGGTCGTATTGAGACGGGGTTTTCGATTCACAGATCGGCTCCGCCTTCTCCGTCTGAAAATACGGGTTTCAGGCCTGAAAAATCCTTCAGCCTGAAAACGCCTGAAAACTATATTTCAAGAATCCCAAACAAGTGCTCCTTCCTAATCTGGAAACCGCAGCTTCGTACGCCAAACGGTTGAGGAGAAAAACAGTTTCTAAACAAGTACCCGGGTTTATTAAAATGGCCGACTTTTCCGATTTTCGGCGATTTCAAAGTTACGTTGGCCGAGTTTCGGCTCAAGTGAACCCAAACAAGGTGGAAAAACCCAGTACAAGTGCAAAAAAGTGATTTTCTCCTATTTATAATGAATTATTAGCAAAAAACATAAAAAATTGAATAACTTTAAAACTATTTGAGCTAAAATTATAGAAAAAATACCTAAATTAATGATAAATAAGCTACTATAAGACTAAATCTAAATTTAAATTTTTACACAATATTTTGACTAAAAATTTTGAAAATGAAAATTTTTTCAGTTTTTTAATTACTGAATTAAAATGATTAAGACTAAAATTTTGAAATTGAAAGCTTAAGGTCATCTAATGAGCGCGCACCCGGCTGCAGTTGTAGACTCGAGAAATTTGCCTTCTGTCTTGAGTTATAAAGGTACAAACTTTGACTTTTATAACTGTCATATAAAAGTTTGTAGTAGACATAAAATTCTGTTTAAGGTTGCACTCGCCTTTTGAAATAGAGGTCCTGCTTGTCACCAATTTTCACGCCGCTGTCTCTGCTCCTTATGTAGTTTCAGGCCACGTGGTTTTTGGAAAAAGCTGAATAACTCGCTTCAGCGCGATGATGAGTCGACTCCAAGTGTCCCAGATGATAGGGGACCACGATGCTCTCCCGATTCCAGCAAAAAAGAGGGGGGTCGTCGATCTCGTTTTTGCAGCGTATGCGATTTAAGGTTTTTCACTTTTCACTTAACCTCTAAACTTGAGGTTTTTTGCACTTAACCTTTTTGGCACTGAAACACGGCACGATTTGATCACGGCACTATACGCGGCTTCACTTTCCGCATCTATAGACACCTTTTTCGTCAGTGTAAGGCTACAAAAACCTATTTTTACCGATTTTTTCGTGCGGAGCGCGTGGGTTTTAGCTGCGTACTGCTCGGTAGACCGAGTGCAACTGGTTAGGTTAGGTTAGGTTAGGTTAGGTTAGGTTAGGTTAGGTTAGGTTAGGTTAGGTTAGGTTAGGTTAGGTTAGGTTTTTTTTTTTTTTTTTTTTTTTTTTTTTTTTTTTTTTTTTTTTTTTTTTTTTGTGCTTTTCCCCGTTCATGGGAACAACGGGATCTTGGTGGTCTACATTACTCATTCATTCCAGTTCTCGCATTTATTCCTCTCGCACTTTTATGCTTCATTCTGTATCTTTCTTTCATACTTCTCTTACATTCTTAGCCGGGTGGGACTCCCGCTATTCGAACTAATTTTTTACTTTTAATATTCTTTATTAAGGGGGTATTAAAGGTCACAACTCAGTTTTATTTTCAAAGTTTGCTTAGCTGATAACAAGTTTGTTTGCTTAACTCTATTTCTTACTTACTATATTATACATGCTAGGTTTTATTAATTCTACATTTTCATTTTTTTTGTATTTTTATTTCTAATTTACATATCTAGTTTATTTTACTTTAATTAGTTTTACATTTCTAATTCCTTATTCTATTAATATTTTACAATACAATGTGCATCCTAATACTTAATAATCTTTTATTTTTCTAATACAATTTATGTCAATCACCTTTCAAGCCAAAGACAAACATTTCAATTTTGGTTGTTCAGGGCGGATTGCCATACTTTAATCTAATTACATAGTCATACAAATACATGTTATAATCTGTACGCTATATATATATGCCATATTCAGTTTAAAGTTTCTGCACTATTATAGGGGCTTATGTGGATTCCTTGCAATTAGAATTTCTTAACATTCTTTAGGGTTGCGGCAATAATATATGATATATGCCTACGATATACATATTTATTGTCTTTTCTTGTTCCGATTTTTTATTTTACTCATCATTGTAGCGTGTTGTTTGTGGTGCGTGTTTAGTGTTATGTGTGTGTTTTTGATATATTCATATATATAATTATATATTTTATATATCTGTGTATGTTTGTATGCGTTGGTTTCCATGTTTGTGTTGCTGTATCGGTGTGTTCGTGTGTGTGTTGTGTATGTTGTGTAAGCCCTAAGAAACAGTTCAGGCATACGCCGTTGTCGTCCGAGCCAGGTAGTCCCATTTCTTGCGGACCGGACATTCCATGCTGAAGGCATTGTGGTCGGTCCTCTGGAGCTTTGAGTGCAGGCAGTTGCAGCACTGCGGTTCGTTTCCCGCGATAAATTCCTCGCATTTCTCGCGTAAGTGCGGTCCTCCGCAGTGACTGCACCTGTCCGCACTCTCCGTGCAAAATTTCCGGCCGTGTCCAAACGCCAAGCATTTAGTGCATTGGATGAGCGGCGACTGGTCCTCCACCCTGACCCTTTGCAGGTCAAGGTAAAGGGCTCCAGCCTCCGTCATCCTCTGCCATACTTTTGGCCTGACTTGGACGACAACGTGCGCCGTCTTGGGGTTCCTTGTCCTTTTCTTATACTTAATGACTATATCCATGTCCTCTTGGCCTAAGTCCCTGAAGATATTCTCGTTCTGAGAGTAGAGCGCCTGCACCATTTCGTCATCGCCACTGTCCAAGAAGACGTCTTTTAGGACGACGAGTGGGTTTTTATTCTTCATGGGCTCTACTCTTAATCCTCCACCTCGGCTTTCGATCCTGTCTTTCACTCTCTTGTACTCCGCCTCTGTGTCGCACCCCAGGATGACCGTCTGGTTTTTTGCCTTCCGCACTTTATTTATTTTAAGGCCAGTACCCCTGGCATCGACCGCCACCTTCACCCTAGCGAGCACCTCGTCTGCAGTCTCCTGATTGCCTTCGAGGGTGACCGCCATCGAGTGAAGCGCCGGCCGGTGCCCGGGTCTGGCTGCTGTGATGTTGGCGTAGGACATCGAGTCGGGTTTTGGCTCACTTGCCACTTCCCTGATGACCTCTTTTATTCGGTCGGTTCTGGTGACGACCTCGCCGGCAACGCCCTCGATTTTTTCCTCGAGGACAGCCGTGGCCCGACCAGTGACCTTGACCCATTCCGACGTATGGTCCAAGGTCGCCTGGACTGCGTCGACCTTCTCACTGACCTCGAGAACCTTATCGACGACCTTGTCGATGAGATCGGCACCGCAATCGTCGTAACGTGCGGTCATGTCCTGGAACTCTTTTTCCACTTTGCCTTCGAGCTCATTTAGGCGCGTGCTTATTATAGTCTCCATCTTTTCCAGCCTTCCCAATATGTTCTCCGGTACTCCGGGTGAAATAGGCGTGGTGTTACTCTTTGTAGGTGGGACTGTTCTGGGCGCAGTTTCCAGGGCCTTTACCCGCCTACTCAGCTCAAACAAGAGCCGCAGACTTTTGTCGGACTGGGTCTCCAGGAAGTTTTTTATGTCTTTCCTCATCTGAGGGTAGTCTTTCACCCTGGTTGGGATGTCCTCAAAAGTTTTCATTACTTCCTGGAGGAGTTGGTCGTTTGACAGAGCAGTAAAGGTGTTAGGCTGCTTTTTGTACCCTTCCATGATGTCTATGGATCTTCTCTTTCGCTCTGGTCTGCGGATAAAGGTCCTGGCAGCGTCCAGCGCCTGTACTGATGGGCCTACGGGGCTGGGAGTAATGGTGCGAGCAACAGCGCCAGAGGTCCCCGCCGATGACAGTGGTGTTTCGGCTGTTTCCGCTTTGGTACCTCGAACCGCTTCCTTTCTGCCGAACGTCAGGGATAACCCCTTCGGAACCTCGCTCGCTCCAGACTGCCCCTCATTTCCTAGGTGGGGAGGCGATGTAGACCCTTGTGGTTGGCTGTCGCTGGCTCCAGGCCCTTTCCCTTTTACTGGGGTGCGAATTCCTAGTACCATGTTGTGTGTGTGTGAATGTGTTGTGTAGCTTGTGTGTAAAGGGCACAGCGGATGGAACGGAGAAAGTTGTCAATATTAATATAATAAATAAAATAAAATATTGTTATAGTATATAACAAGCGATTTGTCAGTGTACCTACCCTGTATAGAGGGGTGGGTGATGAGTAAAATCACTCTAGAGAGCGTGTCTGACAAGAAAAACGGGAAAAAGAAATAAGACTCAGCAAAAATCGTAAAATAGAGACCCTTTTTTGAGGAGACTCTATGTAGAGTCAATCTACTAGGTCCAATGGATAGCTCTCACCGAGCCCTCTCAGATGAACCCAAACTCGGTGCAGTTAAACCAAGGGGTTCCGGAGATATCCCAACTCAAAAATCTCGGTTTTTTATCGAAATAAAAAACCGAAAAATGTCACATAGGATTTCTCCGGCACCACCGGTCCAAAAACCCTGGTGTTTGGGCTCCCCGAACTTGGCCCGGTAAGACCAATCCACCGGAACAATTTTCAGGCTGAAAAATCTTTGGCTCCTGAAAACGCCTGAAAAGGGTCCCAGCCTGTGGCCTATGTCTCGCTAGTAAGCCCAGCGAAAATCCCAGCTCTCTGCGACTCTCCGTTGGGAAGTTACGGTCAATTGAAGACGGTCCAAGATGGCCGCGGTCCTGTCAAACCTAATGTTTGACAGCAGATAACTTCCCTCAGGAAAGTCACAGACCCCTCGAGTTTGGGCTCTTATGACTCAGTCTGAACTCCGCTGCCTGCTGAAACCTCTTTCAGGATCCTGAAAATTTGTTGCTTCAAACCGCCTGAAAACGTGGGGTGGGTAGGATAATACGTCCCTGAGCATAAATCAAAAAACCACGATCTCCCACGACCTCTGGTTCAGGAGTTCTGGCGGTTTGAAGTTAAACAAAATGGCCGCCGAACTGTCAAACGTCTTACTGAAACGTCTCTAACTTGTGAACCCTTGGTCACAGAAGGACGGGGTTTTGGACGTACAGCTCGGCGTCACTTCAGGTGTGTCCTGAAAGTGGTTTCAGCGACAAAAAGTTGGATGGCCTGAAATGGCCTGAAATAGGTCCACACTTAAAACTGGCGGTATTACGTCAACCTTAAAGAAAGTTCGAGATTAATCGGACCAGCGGTTCCTGAGATATCGCGATTTTAATTTAAGAAACTAAAAACCAAAAATTACCGTTTTCGCGAAAACAGCCAATTTCAACCATATGTGGCCCGTGTTTGGGCTTAAATGGGTCGCGATAGCTGTGTTGGACCCTGTTTTGGTGTTAAAATTACGAATTTACTATTAAATTTTAAATAAAAGCCAAAAAACAATAAAAAATCGATATCTCCGGTGCCGCTAGTCGGAAAATTCTGGAAAAAATGGCAATAATTATGTAAAATAAGCCCCTACAATGTGCAATCACACAAAATTTTGAAAACAAAAAACCTATCGAAAATTTTTGAAAAAAGTGAAAAACTTAAAAAATACGTTATAACTAAAAAACTACTTTATCTAAAAATCTAAAACTTAAAATCTCTATAGAACCGATGAGCGCGCCACGGTTTCCGGCAGTAGAACTTCGATGCGGTGATGGGGACCGGTGATATATAGGTCCAAAGTTTGCACTTTGTAACTGTTATATTGTGTCTCCCAGGGGTCTTAAAATTCTAAACAAAGATGGACTCGCCTTTTTTTGTTAAGGTCCTGGTTGGTGTCAAATCTCGAGCCGCTACCTCCACTCCTTCAGCCTTTTCAGGACACGTGGTTTTCAGTAATTCCTGAATAACTCGCCAGGGCGCAATGTCAGGGCGGTGGTGATATGTCCAGATGGTCCGGAGCCACGGTGTCCTCAGGAATCCAGCAAAAAAGGAGGGGGTCGTCGATCGCGTTCTTGCAGCGTTCGCAATTTTGTAAAAAGCAGCTTCTACTTAACCTCCAAAAAGAGGGTTTTTCAGCACTTTTCACCAATATCACTGCAATCCGGTTTGAGATTTCACTGTATATTGTGGGGGCAACTTTTCTGCACCTCCTGACGTTTGTTTCGTTGAAATCCGAGCACTTTTTACCACTTTTTCGAATTTTTAAGTGCGGAGCGGCTTTAAAAACGATCCGACCACCACGGAGGCTGGGGGGGTACTGGGTTAGGTTAGGTTAGGTTAGGTTAGGTTAGGTTAGGTTAGGTTAGGTTAGGTTAGGTTAGGTTAGGTTAGGTTAGGTTAGGTTAGGTTAGGTTAGGTTAGGTTAGGTTAGGTTAGGTTAGGTTAGGTTAGGTTAGGTTAGGTTAGGTTAGGTTAGGTTAGGTTAGGTTAGGTTAGGTTAGGTTAGGTTAGGTTAGGTTAGGTTAGGTTAGGTTAGGTTAGGTTAGGTTAGGTTAGGTTAGGTTAGGTTAGGTTAGGTTAGGTTAGGTTAGGTTAGGTTAGGTTAGGTTAGGTTAGGTTAGGTTAGGTTAGGTTAGGTTAGGTTAGGTTAGGTTAGGTTAGGTTAGGTTAGGTTAGGTTAGGTTAGGTTAGGTTAGGTTAGGTTAGGTTAGGTTAGGTTAGGTTAGGTTAGGTTAGGTTAGGTTAGGTTAGGTTAGGTTAGGTTAGGTTAGGTTAGGTTAGGTTAGGTTAGGTTAGGTTAGGTTAGGTTAGGTTAGGTTAGGTTAGGTTAGGTTAGGTTAGGTTAGGTTAGGTTAGGTTAGGTTAGGTTAGGTTAGGTTAGGTTAGGTTAGGTTAGGTTAGGTTAGGTTAGGTTAGGTTAGGTTAGGTTAGGTTAGGTTAGGTTAGGTTAGGTTAGGTTAGGTTAGGTTAGGTTAGGTTAGGTTAGGTTAGGTTAGGTTAGGTTAGGTTAGGTTAGGTTAGGTTAGGTTAGGTTAGGTTAGGTTAGGTTAGGTTAGGTTAGGTTAGGTTAGGTTAGGTTAGGTTAGGTTAGGTTAGGTTAGGTTAGGTTAGGTTAGGTTAGGTTAGGTTAGGTTAGGTTAGGTTAGGTTAGGTTAGGTTAGGTTAGGTTAGGTTAGGTTAGGTTAGGTTAGGTTAGGTTAGGTTAGGTTAGGTTAGGTTAGGTTAGGTTAGGTTTTTTTTTTTTTTTTTTTTTTTTTTTTTTTTTTTTTTTTTTTTCTGTGCTTTTCCCCGTTCATGGGAACAACGGGATCTTGTTGGTCTAGATTACTCATTCATTCCAGTTCTCGCATTTATTCCTCTCGCACTTTTATGCTTCATTCTGTATCTTTCTTTCATACTTCTCTTACATTCTTAGCCGGGTGGGACTCCCGCTATTCGAACTAATTTTTGCTTTTATTATTCTTTATTAGGGGTATTTAAGACGACAACTCAGTTTTATTTACAATGTTTGCACAGTTCATTACAAGTTTGTTTCCTTAGGTCTACTTATTACAGACTATGTTTTTATATAAGCTTATTTTTAACACAATTTGTCTTACATTTATATTTTCTTATTCTATGTTTAATGCAGTACAGTAAGTATTCTTATGCTTAACTAACTATATTTTATAACTATGCTAATAACATTTTCATATAAGTGCTTTTTATTTTCTAATTACATATCTAACTTTATTTTACATTATTAATTTACATTGCTATTTCCTTATTCTATGTTTTACGATTCTAGGTTTCTTTTAACTTTAGGTATAAGCCAATTTTGTAAGTACAATATAAAGACTCAAGATGGACTTTTTAATTTGTAGTGGTTTTTGGACTTTCCTTAGGGCTTGTGTGAGTTTCTTTCTCATTGGTATGTTATTTATATTCTTATAGGTTGTGGCAATAATATATATATATACTATATTATATTATATTTATTGTCGTTTCTTAATCTGAGGTACTTTTCTTAGCGTGTTTATGGTGTTGTTTGGTGTACGTGTTTAGTGTTTTGCATGTGTTCTGATATATTTGTATATATTTACTATATATTCTATATATCTGTGTTTGTATGTGTTTTCTGGTTTCCATGTATTCCACTTTTGTTGTGTACTTCCAGTTTGTGTTTCTGTGTTGGTGTATTCTTGTGTGTGTTGTGTATGTATCGTAAAACCTAGAGAGCTGTTTAGGCGTATGCCGTCGTCGTCCGGGCCAGATAATCCCACTTTCTGCGGACCGGACATTCCATGCTGAAGGCATTATGGTCGGTCCTCTGGAGCTTTGAGTGCAAGCAGTTGCAGCACTGCGGTTCGTTCCCCGCAAGAAATTCGGAACATTTCTCACGAAGGTGCGGTCCTCCGCAGTGACTGCACCTGTCCGCACTCTCGGTACAAAATTTCCGGCCATGTCCGAAAGCCAGGCATTTCGTGCATTGGATGAGCGGTGACTGGTCCTCCACCCTTACCCTTTGCAGGTCCAGATAAAGGGCACCAGCCTCCGTCATCCTCTGCCAAACCGTGGGCCTGACCTGGACGACGACGTGCGCCGTTTTGGGGTTCCTAGTCCTCTTCTTGTACTTAACTGTCATATCTGTTTCTTTTTCGTCCAAGTCCCTAAATATATGTTCGTTCTGGGAGTAGAGCGCCTTTACCATCTCGTCGTCGTTACTGTCCAAGAAGACGTCTTTTAGGACGACGAGCGGGTTCTTGTTGGTCATGGGCGCTGCTACTAGCCCTTTACCTCGGCTTTCAATCCTATCTTTTACTCTTTTGAGCTCCTCTTCTGTGTCGCACCCCAGTATTACTGTCTGATTTTTAGCCTTTCGGACCTTGCTAATTTTCAGGCCAGTTCCCCTGGCATCGACCGCCTCCTTCACCCTGGCGAGCACCTCATCAGCAGTCTCCTGGCTGCCTTCAAAGGTGACCGCCATCGAGTGAAGTGCCGGCCGATGCCCGGGTCTGGCTGCCGTGACGTTGGCGTATGACGGCACCTCGGTTTTTGGCCCTGATTCCGCCACCTTAATGGCCTCCTTGACGTCCCTAGCGGCTTCGTCTATCCTCAGCTCGAGGACACCCTGCCCCACCTCAACCTTGACGCTGAGTTCCTCGAGCTGTTCGCCGATCTTGTCGTGGAGGTCTGCACCGCTTTCATTAATCTCCTCCTTTAAAACCGAGGTGACGTTTGAGACCTTCTCGTCGAGTTGTTTGAGCCGCGTCTCCAAGTTCGATTCCACCCTTTTTAGCCTTTCCAAAATGTCATCCGACTGTTCGGGTGGGGTAGGCCTGGTGTATGTTGTGGGCGGAACCGTTCCGGGCGCTGTCTCCAGGCTCTTCACTCGCTTGCTCAACTCGAACAAGGTCCGCAGGCACTTATCAGACTGGGTCTCCAGGAAGGTCTTTATATCTTTTCTCATCTGAGGATAACCCTGGACTCTGGTCGGGATGTCCTCAAATGTCTTCATGACCTCCTGGAGGAGTTTGTCAGTGGACGATGTGGCATATGTGTTTGTCTGCTGTCTGTACGAGTCCATAATGTCTATTGACCTCCTTTTCCGTTCTGGCCTCCGGATGAAGGTCTTAGCGGCATCCAGCGCCTGTGCCGGCTGTCCCACTCGACTGGGACTGGTGGTGGGAGCTACGGCATCGATGTTCCTTGCCGATACCGACGGTGGCGTTTTGGCTGTCGTCGAAGCCGCCTGTGCTCCGCCGGCGCCTGCCCCCGCCACTTTTCCTGTTACTGGGGTGCGGATTCCGGACATCATTTTGTGTGTGTGTGGTGTAGTGTGTTGTGTTGTGTGGCTCGTGTGTAAAGGGCACGGCGATGAGAACGGGGAACGTTGTCAATGTGTAATATAATAAATAATAAAAATAAAGTTAAAGTCTATAACGACTGTGACCCGATCCTGTATAGGGGGGTGGGTAAAGAGAGAGTCCAGCCTATCCTTCGCTTAAAGGAGCGAGTCTCACATAAAAAATGCAAAATAAATCTACGAAAAGTCAAAAAACCGAGAAGTAGAGACTCTTTATAAAAGAGACTCTACGTAGAGTCGAACTATTAATTCCAATGGATAGCTCTCACCGAGCCCTCTCATATGAACCCAAACTCGGTGCAGTTACACCAAGGGGTTCCGGAGATATCCCGATTTGAAAAATCGGGTTTTTCACAAAAATAAAAACCAGAAAAGGTTACAAGAGGATATCTCCGGATCCGCCGGTCCAAAAACCCCGGTGTTTGGGCTTTCCGAAGTTGGCCCGGTGAGACCAATCCACCGGACTGATTTTCAGGAGGAAAATCTTCAAGCTCCTGAAATCGCCTGAAATTTATACTAGCTGGCAGTTTATGCCCTGCTTATGTATACAGAGGAAATCCCAGCCCTCTACGACTTTCCGTTGAGAAGTTATGGTCGATTGAAAATTTTTAAAATGGCCGCGAATCTGTCAAAGTCAATATTTGACCGCAGATAACTTCCCTCCGGAAAGTCGCAGACCCCTTGAGTTTGGGCTCTCCCTACTCGGCCTGAGCTCCTCTGTCCTCTGAAACTACTTTCAGGATCCTGAAAATTTTCAGCTCCAAACCTCCTGAAAACTTGGGGTAAGTAGGGCAGCGGGCTCTTGTCTGTAACGTTGAAATCCGCTACTTCCTACGACCACCGGTTAAGGAGTTACAGTGGTTTGAAACTGAACAAGATGGCCGCCGAACTGTCAAAAGCTGTATTGAAACGTCCGTAACTAAGGAACCCTACGTCACAGAGAGACGGGGTTTTGGACCTACAGCTCGGCGTCACTTCAGGTATGACCTGAAAGCAGTTTCAGCGACAAATTTTTAGAAAGCCTGAAACAGGCTGAAAACTGAAATTTCTTAAAATTAAATATAATCCACTGGCCGGAGTGAAAAAACGAGCTAAAACGGGCCAGTGGTTCTCAAGTTATCTTAATCTAAAAAATTTAACCTAAAAACCTATTTTGGTGTTTTTTGTCAAAACAGCCAAATTAAAAGCTATAGGGCCCGAGTTTGGGCTTAATCAAGTCCTTATATGGTAAGAGAACACAATTATAGCTTAAAAAACTAGTTATTTCCTATTAATAATGATTTATGACCAAAAATGATGTAAAATTCAATAACTTTGAAACTAATCGACAGAAAATTTTGAAAAAATATTTGAAATATGGGTCAAATAAAGAGCTACAAGATACAATAATAAAAAATTTAAAAAGTAAAAAATAAAACAGAAAATATTTTGAAAAAGTGATTTTACTGAAAATTTCCCTGTAACTTAAAAACTATTATACCTAAAAATCTAGAACTTATGGTCTCTACTAAACTGATGAGCGCGCAACAGGCTGCAGTTGAAAAATTTTGAAAAGCTTCTTCTGGCCAAAGTTATTGGGGGTCAAAATTTGGAGTTTGTAATAGTCATATATAACTGTATATATGACTTAAAATTCTAAAAAGTGTTGCACTCGCCTTGTGTTATAGTGGTCCAAGTTTGTACCAATTTTCAGTTCGCTGGCTGCACTCCTTCGGTTTTTTCAGAGCACGTGGTTTTCACGAATTCCTGAATAACTCGTGAAGGCTCGATGTCAGGATGGTGATGAGTGGTCCAGATGGTCGGGAACCGCAATGTCCACACGATGTCGGTAAAAAACCAGGTGGTCGCCGCGATGGTTTCGGCAGCGTTTGCAATTTTCCACAAACGCAACTTCCACTTAACCTCCAAAATGGGGGTTTTTCAGCAATAACTTGCACAGCACTGTGGAGCGGAACAATTTGATTGCGGCACCTTGTGCGGCGCAATTTTCCGCATCCAACGACACTTCACTTGTGACTATTCAAG